>OX463756.1:25558785-26758785 GCA_949824845.1 Rhingia rostrata
ACAATATTGACAAGGACAACCAAAAATACCAACCACCCGAACTAATTGAAGTGAGCATAGCACAATCCACACGTAACAACAACAATCCAAAATAACATCGCTGCCAGAAATGATAGTCATCCCACAGAGATTTATAAGGGCTGCGTGGAAGACTAACTAAGACTAACATCCAGCAACTCATTAGTAAAATTTGGTCTGATGAAAGTATGCCTTACAAATCGAAGTTCAACATCGATTGCCCAGCCCACTAAAAAGAAGAACATCTGAACTGTGCAACTTCAGAGGCATAAGTCTCTTCAAAATCATCTACAAGATCCATTCTGCAGTAATATTTGAACGCCCTGAAACCGTTTACCAACAACCTGATCGGCCTGTTGCTAGTTAGGGTTTATGCCAGGAATGTCCACAACCCATCAAAATGAACACACTTCGTCAGATCCTGGAAAACCCCAAAAAGTCAAAATCGATACCCATCACCATTGATTCACCGCATTTATAGAGACGAACTATACAGAGCCATGTCTAGTTTTGGTATACCGCCCAAACTCGTCCTTTTGTATAGGAAGACAATGCAGAATTCTCGCTGCTCCATCAGGTTCGGAAACAACCTCACCGAAACGTTTAATACCAAAAAAGGATAAAGAAAAGGTGACGCACTGTCGTGTAACTTCTTTAATGTGATTCTTGAGAGAACTGTGCAAAACTCCCGAGATATTACCAGAGGCAAAATCTTTCGAAAATCGTTACAACTACTAGCATACGCCGACGATATCGACATCATTGGTATGACCCACCGTCATAGCCACGTTTGCTAGTAGATATAGAGAAGGAAGCGTTAAAAACGGGTTAACCAGTAAATGAGGGTAAGACCAAAGTATATGCCATCAACATCAACACGAAAGGGCACACAGCATTGACGAATTGGACAGAACGTCAGCAGATGCGGATACTTTGAGGTAGTACAGGATTTTGTCTGCCTCATCTCTGCTATTAACTTTGACAACATCTCGTTAGAAATTAAACGAAAAATTACTCTTCCGAACCGATATTTTTCAGGGCTAATTTCTGAGTAAAGCTCTCACTCGATATCCTATACAAGAACCTGATCATTCTACTTTTGTTTCGCGGCACTGAAGCCTGGTCAGTATCAAAAGTTGATGAAGTAATCCGGGATTGTTTGTTAGAGAAAAATTGTTCGAAAAATCGTCAGTCCCGTTTGCGTGGACGGGCTTGTCATAGCTGGGATTAATTGGTAGGTTTTGTTTTCCAATCCCTGATTAGCAGCGGTAGCCACGCTTGCATATGCACGGTCATCAGCTCGTCAGATGGGGTAGGGGTGCTGCTTCAATGGCTACTACAAAATTAAATAATCGTGCCTAAAGAAAAAAAAAACTTAAATATAAAAGAAAGAACCAAGATGTTACTACTACATAAACATAAATATTCGACAGGTGAAACGTCGAATGGAATTGCCACTATGCAATTCTGGGCTTTCCCACGTCCTGTAAAGAAACATCAACGTCTCCTGCAACCATGCTAAATTCTGCCCGATTGTCGAATTTAACCCCTAAATTCTTTTACGAAAATTACCTCACCTGGGCCCTTACATTTTCCTCAACTCCATCTTATCCTAAGAACTTATTTTCTCATAATAAAATAAATACTTTTCAACTCATAATAATATTTATTACAAAAAAATTAACCAAAGATTTCATTATAAAAAAAATAGGTTTAAAGATTTCGTAAAGCATATCTGCAATTAATTTTGTTAAATATATTAATAAATAGTTATTATATATAAACTTTAAGTATTTAAATGTTTCAGTAGGTTAACGAATCAGTTGTTTTAATTAGGATAACTTATTATTAATTAGGAAGTATTTTAATCATAGACTTAAGTACTGTGGTAATTGTAAATAAAAGGTAAGTATAGAGTATATTTAGGTATTTGTAAGTATGTATTTTTTTTTGGATAACGTTTTTATAATTTTAGGTAATGCATATTATTTTATTTTATATGAAAGTAAATAAAGTGTTTTTTATGTATATAGTTTTTCTCACAACAAAAAAAAAAGAATTACTCACGGTTATGTTACTGCTTCAACTGATGTGCGCACATGGGTTGTTGCTGCTTCGACGTATTTAAGTATGTTGTTGATTTATATATGTTTGTTATTGTTTTATGACACCTTATTTACACTCACTTTTGTAGCAATGTGTAGAAATTAAATTATAACACTTACACGTACCTATACATATGCACCTTACTCTTTGAGGTAAAATTGATTAGGTATTTCACAAAATTTGTTGGTTCCCAACAAATCCCATAAATATGACAACGCTAATCAACACCAGAACAGAAAAACACAAAATTGAAAATTGTAACAAAATGTAAACACTAAACACATTTGACATTGAGGCACGACAAATCGGCAGATTGAACTAGTCATCGAGATAGCTATCAAAAATTATAACGAATATCTCAGATGACTAGTTTAAATATGACCGATTGACAAAACAAAAGATTAACTCGCGCGAATTACGTTATTTGGAAATTAAACAAAAATCGTTAGTTACTTGAAAGTTGTTTATTCCATTGATTTCAACTATCGACTGACTTAACTCTAACATAGATCTTAATAATGATGACTTAAGCTAACGGAAACATGACAACTTATCATATAATAATGACAACGGAATGCTTATCGCGGTTGCGACTATAAGCAATATAGAGTGACTGCTGCTGGATGCTTTGTACATAATTGTTGTGACCTTGAAGTTGTTTATCACATTTGGTCTCGCTGTTATTTTGCTGTTGGTCTGACACTGGTGTTGCTTTGAGGCTGCAGGTACACACTTGACGTCAGCATTATGATGTTGGTAAGTGCACACGTAACTCGCGCGTGCGTTCACGAATTTTATTCACGTAAAACTCGTAAAAACCGAAACGAACGAAGTAAACACGGGAAATTAATTAAAGGAACTAAATGTCAAATGTACAGTGTCAATAAGCATTACAATGCACTCTCTCACTCTCATAAGTAAATCTAAAAAACGTCACACTGGTTGTCGGATAATTAACATCAACAACCAAGTTAATATAAGGAGATAAGGAGAGAATGCATTGTATAATATAATGCACCACCTCTAACCCTCACATTACATAGGGGGCATTAATGTTTAGAATAGGTCACACACACATGTAATCATACATAGTTCTCATGAAGCAAAAAATAACGTTTAGGAAATAAATAAATCAAAATCCAAGTTCAAGGCTAAAGTGCACTGACCGAATCATTTTGGAAATGAAACAATGTTTCATGTACAGTAGCGATCAACGGCGATGCTTCATGGGAACTAGTGTGAACAAATTACAAACACTTGTATCTCATAGTCAACCGATCAACATCTAATAAAATTATAACGAGAAATTGAGTGTCGAGTTTTTTTCAATCGCGCATCTCTCGTCAACGCTTTGTTACAAGACAACTATCTTGTAACAAATATTTCTAAGTTCATCTTAGCTTAGAACAAAATTCTTTTTCTATAAATCTTTTTTCTATACAAAATAAAAGGTTATCAAATTATGCAAGCAATATTATGTATATATTATGAACCTAGGGTCAGAGGACACTTTGAATATTGCTCGATACGTGGATGACGAGGAGAGTACTTTCTTTTCTTGTAAACCGGACACGCATGCATTCTGGTCCAAACTAACAAGCCGGTGTACTGTGTATGGATTCCAGCGGGATCTCTCTCACTTGTTAGATCTGACGTGAGTTTTGTCTTTGCGGGTTTCTTCCAGCGCTCAGCACAGCTCTTGATGCCTCTGCACAGTGTAAGTAGGTCACTACGGTGTATTCCCGAATGAGCGATTAAATTTGCTAATCTCTGCGACTGTCTGCGGATTTTCAAAGCTAGACTTTGGAGGGGAGTTTCGGGTCACACGGGGAGTCGTGGTGATTGGTCTAGGTCGTGGGTACAACTTATCACATGCGTACATATATATAACCACTATCACTGAAAAAGTTGAGGATGGGCAGGCGAATATTGAGAATGCATAAGCAACACTTGTTTTATGGTGTGCTAAACGAAGTCTGCCATAGATTAATTCAGCGCTGTCCTTTCCAATGGCAATATCGTTTATAGATTTTTTTTATTTAGTAGATTATACTATCGATTAAGCCTTAAAATCTTCCTCAGCGATGTGGTTATTTGGTGTGGATGCTCCGGGACTTCTTTACTCGTTGAAAGTTTCTTACAAAAAGAACGAGATGGGCTTAACCATAAAGGCAGGAAGTCGAGACTGGAGCTTGAGTACATTCAGTGCTGTACTTATTTTCTTATTTTGGCAACATTTATTGCATGACAGGGTGGTAGTATTTTCAAATTCGGTTATCATTTTCGTACTAGATTTTTTTTTCTTGGGACAGTGTATGGTGGGAATTCTATTTTTAAATTTATTTCATCACAGGCTTTTGAGATGAAGATTCAACCAAGAGCTTTATAGCAAAAGAATAGTCAACCTACTTCGCATTGGACTTCTAAGATGGCTAGAACATTGGAAGTGAATTGACACCAACACTCTGGCTCGCAGAGTCCTGGAATCACAATCAGACGTTGGACTAAATTGCCTTAAGTGGCGCATACAAGTAATAACCGACCTCGACCAACTTGAAGTTAGCAACTGGATGCCATGACCTAATTGGGGAGGAATGCTGGTACGGGCCCAGCTTGATTCCGTACTGTAGCTTAAGAAGAAGAGGAAAATATCAAACACAGTTTTCTTTCAGAAGTTTGTGCGAGTCGTATAGGACGTTCCATTTTTTTATTGTCAACATTTTAACGCACAAAAGACGGTTAACTCAAATATTGCAAGAATTTTAAAATGACCTTTAAAAACTAATAGTCCAGGTTCGATGCAAAGTTTTCCTTGAACATTGGTACAAGCGGCGATAGGAGATTGTGGAAATCCAAAGGAACTGATGAGTAGTGACTTCAATACTTGGCAACAAGCAACATGGGTAGCCCTCGTACCCAACTGGGAATCTTTTTTTTTTCAAGACTCTCTTAAGCGTTTTTTTTTCGCCGGCGAAAGAGTTCGCCAGTCATAGGATCTGGTGTTAATCACAGGTCCGTACTATATATATGCATAAGAAATCTCAACCAAGCTCACGGAGTTTCTGATGGAACATCTATCATCTCCTATTGTACAAATCTGCCCGCTCCTGGGTGATTGCTTCCTTCAGACGGTTCAACCGTTGGTATCTCAGGTAGAAATCAAGAGTTTTGCCGTAAGGAAGCAGACACACAGCTTCCACACAGCAGAACCTTCCTGTCCCGGCCAACCTTTGCGTCGGCTCACCACGATTCGACCATCAAAGATTAGATTCGCTTGAGAAAGTATTAAGTTATCCACTTTATATCACAAGAAATGGGTCAGTTGAGTTGGGACTTAGCAGTGTTTCGCATATGAAAATTTGATCTTGAAATATTCTGAGTGGTCCTTAGATTGATCCCTCTGAGACCCATATGAAGTCTGGATGTAATTTATTAACCCTTCATCGGTATAGTACCTCAGCCGCCTGTTGTTGAAACCGTATGGAGTATTCATCCTGGCAAGTGATCTTCTTATGGATAACCAGTTCGCAGAGTTAAAGGCGTTTTTAACGTTCACTGTTACAACTGCACAGTACTACTTTGTGCCGTGTAGTCATATTTGCGATTTCGACTCCACTGCTCTTATGACAGAGAAGGTCACGCTTTTCAGAAGCCAAATGGGTGGTCCTTTCTTTGGAGTATCTTTCCCAAGGTGATTCTCCTGACCTTTTTTTTTTCTTTTTGGTAGCAGAACTAAAATCTGTGCTTTCAAATTTTCAGGAAAGGTTCCTTCTTCGAGGTACTTCTGCATTGTTGCCCTGAAGAGGTCTGGGCTCTTTTTGAGTCGCCCTTACAGCCTTATTCGGGATGCGGTTGGGCCTTTGTTGCTGCCTATGTTACTGCATGCCTTTAACAGGTAAAAAATATAATTTTTTCGCGCGAAAGGCTCGTTAATACCCAGGGCCTAACTTTTCTCACAACCATTCACGTGTGCGTCTGTACTTCTTGCACTATGGCGGAATTTTCTGTTTTATGCGAACGACTATATTAAGATAAGATCTTCCTGAGAATTGATGATAAACGAATGATTTAGTATGATAATCAAGAGAGGAGGGCCAATGAAAAATCAGTTAGGTGTTGCTATGGCTAAGAACAGATCCCAGACCTTCTGCGCGGCTGTTCATTGCACCAACTATCGCGCTTTCAACTATCGCCGCCTTTAGCAGGTTTTAGCAGCTTCCCCATAAGTGGAATATCTTGCTATACGATATTACTGGTCTGTGAGGGAAAAGATTCTCTCAGCGTTTTTGGACATGTGTTTGGAGGGATCTTACATCCCTATAATTTCATCATCATCACTCTGTATGGCGAGCACTATAGGTTAATGTCGGCTTTCTGACAAAGACGTTTGAAGCATGTGATTGAGCTTGATGACTTGACTGTTGGAAGTTTGCAGTCCTCATTGAACGCTGGACTTTACGATGAGCTTGTAGACATTCTTTTTGCAGCGTCTTTATTCCCTTGATCCACCAATAACACGGTTGTGCGTTCCTAACGTTTGTTCTTCTAAGGTATCGATGCATTGCGGGCCATGGTAAGGTGCTTCTAAGATGGTCCGCGAGATTTGGATCTCATCGAATGTGTTCTTTCAAAATATCTGTCATTCCATTTGTAAACCGTAAGTTTTGGCAGCTCGGCTGGTCTCTCGCCTTTGATTTCCAGTCACTGTCTGAATATTCCTCACTGACGCTTCACTGCAACGTTCTCAGGATGGAGCTGCTCACAAATGTGATGTCGATGATGAAGCCTAATCTAGCCTTCCAAAAGGTATATCAAGAGGCCTCGTTAGCGATGCTTCTCGCTAGGGATGCGAATGATTCCAGCAATACCTTTCCTCTGATGTTGATGAGTCTGGTGTCCCATGAAATGAAGTCGCCTCTTGTGATGGCTGGGACTCTCTGCAGTGAATCCTAAGTTACATTGTCCAGCATTAGTTGGTATTATTTAGCTGACTGTCAGACTTGGTCTGACTAGGATTCTATTAACTTTCGCTCGTATGAATCCATTCGTGTGGTCTTTCGAGTTTTTTCACCAAATTAGGGGTAAAGAGGGAGAAGAAAAAGGAACTCAACCGATCACTTCGAAACCACTTTAATGGATAACGTACACACATCCATATTGCTGCCTGTTTTGTCTTATTGAAGTTCTAGTGATTGCTTTGTTCAGGACATTTTTAGGTCCTTGGCCTCTTATCTTTTTGGCCTTTTTTGTCTTTGGCCAATTGTGCTAGGATGTCTTGAGCTATTCTACCGCGACTTAGATTGATCTGCAGTATCTTCATGGTATTTTGTCGGTGATAGCTCTCCGGAATAATGCTTTGTTTGGGTGGAGTTTTGTCAAGAACAGATACGGCATAGACGTGTCTATTTGTAGAGGAGTGTTGATTAAGGCTCACATTCATCCAGGTATGTAAGCACCGAAATGAATTTGCATGTTTCGAACACAGAGTGTCGCTGGAAGCGCACTCGCTTTCCAAATTACCTAGCCATCCTATTGATGGTGCCAAGTTGTCATGACATGGTTGTCATGGCTCAAAAAGTTTTTAATTCGCGGTAATTAATTAAATATATAAAATGTAATATACAAATTGCGTTTGATTACAATTTAATGCGAATTTATCGAAGTAAGATAAGCTACCCCTTTCATTCCTGGAAAAATATCAATGCTGCTGCTACGGGTAGGTACTTTACTATTCCCTTCTTATATGTTACCGTCTAATCATCGAAATTCCTTTCTCACCTACCCAGCTCCTGGATTTGGAGTTCAAAATTAACAAAATAACTTTTGCATCATTCACCCTCTCCTGATTAGGGTTGGGGGATACTAACACAGAATATGATATGAAATGTTGACGCAACTACTTCCATGTAACATTAGATGGCACGAATGTAAAATTGAATTTCCCCCAAAGAAACTCTCTCCAAGTCCTGCTGTTTCTTCTGTGTCGCAAGGATGTTCTTCTTCGAAATCATTTGATTGACACCACCGCACTCTTGTACACCGAATCGACCCGAACTCCTCTCCTGTCACTCACTCAATGTTTTGCCGTTGTCTGAAATGTGTCAGTCATGAAAATTCAACATTTCATTGAAATCTAATTTCCAACCAAGATCCACCCCACCATCCCTTCCCACTTGACGGGAAGCTCTGAAAAACAGCAAAGGTGGCACTAAAGTCACTGCCTGCTTCAATTCGAATCTAAAAACCAAACAAAGAAGAAGCGTTCCTAACTTGTGCTCTGCACAAAGTTTAATTTTCAAATATTAATAAAATTTTCTAAATAACCCATAACGGTATGACTAACGCCTCCGGTTTGCCGCAAATTTCTCTCAGAAACCCCACACAAATAAAACAGTGGGATGGGTTGGGAATAAATAGCAAGAAAAAAAAAGAAAACGGAAATCCATTAGCCCCCCATTCCTGTGGTTTCATTGAATCACACCGAGACTCTGCAAGAGGGCGAGACTCTAATACAAAGCGTTCATCGGTGTGGTCTCGGTTTGATGCGGTCTGTGCAACGCACCCGGGGCGGGGGAGGACGAAAGTCCTCTCGTGGCAGCAGCATATTAATGTCCTGACCAAATGGCAATGTACCACAAATTTCGAAAATCATGGCTGAGGGGCCAACTCGTCGGAAATGGAAAGTTTTTGCAAATAGTTGAGCCACCCGTAATGTTGACTCGGGGCAAAGCCGTTAAAAAGCGACATTGGCAAATTTTCTTTAACAAACTCAATAAAAGTCCTTAGAAGTTGTTTGGTCATAGTCCTCCTCTCCAACCACCCCTGGCAAGTGAATGTAAAACAAAATTAGGGTAAAGCGACATTTGAATATTTTACGAAAGTGGGAATTGTAGTCAAGAGTCAAATGGCAGATAAATTACTTTGGCCATGCAATTTGGATACAATAAGTCGGATGTTTTGCAATTGTCCTGCCTAATGGACTTGATGTGTTTCATGTGAAATAACTAATTAGATTAAGCAAACAAAAGTGGAGTAGCTAGATAGAAACGTTTTTTTTTTTCTGAATTCCTGCAGTTGTAAGCTTCTGGAGTTAGAAGCTTTTTCGGATAATTTTTAACCACACAATGGGCGTTTTGTAGTGAGTGGGACTAAGTGTAAAGCGTGATGAGATTCAAGAGGTAAGTATGGGCTATTGAGACTACGCCCTGACGGAAGTTACTTTACATCGAGATAGTATCCGGTGATTTGGGGGGGAAGTTAAGAGCAATCCATGTACACAATCAGCTTTACACATTGACGTTCTAATTGATCTTTTGGTTGCATTAACTGCTAAAAGGTAACCTTATCGAAGCTACTACAACGTGGACCATTCGTTTTTTTTTTTTTTTTTTTAAGGAAGTGACAATTTTTTAATATTTGACTGAAATTTATTCTAGGTGTAGAAGACATGTAACTGGTGTTTTTAGGGGTTGGTTTTTCGAAAAAAAATAAAACTGACATTTCGTGGTCAAATCGAGCAAATCTCATGTCACTTATGTTCAGTTTGGTTTGCCATTTTATAGTGAACAGGTTGACAAATGAACAACGCTTGGAAATCGTGCGAATTTATTTCGAAAATAATGGTTCGGATCGCGAAGTTCAACGCAAGCTCCGTCCATTTTATGGTCGAAATGGTTCATCAGAGCAATTGATTCGGTTAACCATGGATCGTTTCGCACTACGTTTACTCATACGCATCCGCAGAGACGTCGAACAGTGCGCACCGAAGAAACAATTGCCGCTGTGGAGCAAAGTATTGAAGAGGACCCGAATGAATCGATTCGCCATCGTGCACAGCAATTGGAGTTTTGTCCATCAACTTTATGGAAGATTTTGCGCAAAGATCTTAGCTTACGACTTGTGCAAGCTTGTGCAAGAATTAAATCCGCGAGACCATGCAATGCTTCGTGATTTTGGTATATTGGCCGAAAATGGGATCGGTCTCGATGCTGAATTTCATCGCAAAATGTTGTTCAGTGATGAGGCTCATTTTTGGTTGAATGGCTACGTCAACAAGCAAAATTCGAGTGAAGAGAATCCACATGACACCCTTGAGACGCCATTACATCCACAAAAACTGACTGTTTGGCGTGCTCTATGGGCTGGTGGAGTCATTGGGCCCTACTTCTTCCGAAATGACGCTGGAGAGTCAGTCACAATTAATGGAGACCGGTGTATAGCCTAGATAACTATTTTGTTCGCGAATTGCATGGCATGAATGTGGATGGGATATGGTTCCAACAAGACGGCGCTACATGCCATACAGCGCACGTCACAATCGATTTATTGAAGGAAACATTCGATGAGCGCATAATTTCGCGGAATGAACCCGTCAATTGGCCACCAAGATCGTGTGATTTGACACCATTGGATTATTTTTTTTTGGTTTTATGTGAAGTCGCTCGTCTACGCTAGCAAACCAGAAATGTTAGGGGACTTGGAACATTCGTGGCGTTATTGCCGACATACGGCCCCTAATGCTCGAAAAAGTGCTTGAAAATTGGACCTCTAGACTTGGATTTATTCGAACCAGTCGCGGTGCCACATGTGCAAAATAAATATAAAAAAACATTAATGGCATAAATTTGTTCTTCCAATAAAGTCGAATCAATGGACATTTAAACGATTTTCTTGTGTTTTATTTCAATACAAAGTTTTATACCTCAAAAAAAAACACGAGGTACAATTTAAGTATGAAATTCGATATTCTTCATGTAACCTTAAGGGCTTGCAGTGATAAGTTATTTTGAGCTAATCTTCCACCACTGTTCGGTATATAGCGGTCAGTATGTTGGTATTTAATTATTGGACGGATTGTAGCTGTAGTGACTGTGATTTCATGGTAATCTGGTTACTCATTCCGTAGATTTGGAATGATTTTTTATGACTGAAAGGTAGGAGACTTGATAGCTATGTAGAGTGCATTAGGTACCCAGAAAGTCTCCTTCACTATCGACAACAATTATAACTTGGAAAGTTACGAATAAAAAAATATCATTCTAGGTACCTAGCAAGTCTCCTACCTTATAGTCAAAGATCATCATTTCAGAAGTTACGGAATGTGAACCCAGGGTAGTCATTTCTGATAAAATGTAGTTGGGAGCAGCGTTAATTCGATTTAGCTGTTAAGCAACACGAGGAATGTCTCATTACTTTCTGAGAACCAGGGTTAATGCTGGTGCTTTTTATATATTTTAACCGCCCAAAATTGCATCCCTAGCAAAGTGCCGCCCGTGCCTTTGATATCCTTATGTAAGTAATTTTTATCCGCTTAGAGATTATAAAATCAAAAAAAAAACAATATGTGAGCTAAATTTGCGGCTTCATTTTTGGTTCACTTGCTTAAAAGTAGTACGAACAACAGTTGGCAACATTTAGAAGAGAGATTTTATCAAGTTTATTGATAAATCTATACCTGTTGGTGCTCATGACGTCACAAGGGCATTCAATAATTGATGAATTTACCCAATCCCGAATTCAAAGCGTTTACCAACAACCTGATCGGGCCTTACCAGTGTGTTTTTAGGCCAGGAAAGTCCACAACCGATCAAATCTTCACACTTCCGCAGATCCTGAAAAAAACCCAAGAAGTCCAAATCTATACGCACCACCTATTCATCGATTTCCAAGCCATGTCTAGTTTTGGTATACCGCCCAAACTCGTCCGTTTGTGTAGGATGATGATGGAGAATTCTCGCTGCTCCATCAGGGTCAGAAACGACCTCACCGACACATTCGATACCAAAAAAGGATTTAGGCAAGGCGATGCGCTATCATGTAACGTCTCCAATTCGATTCTAGGTTGTGCAAAACCTACGAGCCAACATCAGAGTTACAATTTTCAAAAAATCGGTGCAACTACTAGCGTACGTCGACGATATTTACATCATTGGTAGGACCCACCGTGATGTCATAGCCACGTTTTCTAGTATAGAGAAGGAAGCGGCAAACATGGGTTCAGCAGTTAATGAGGGCAAGACGAAGTATATGCTGTCAACACGAAAGGACACACAACATCGACGAATTGGACAGAACGTCACTATAGACAGATATAACTTTGAGGTAGTACGGGACTTTATCTATCTCGGTTCCGCTATTAACTCTGACAACAACATCTCCTCAGAAATTAAACGAAGAATTACTCTTTCCCAACCACTGTTTCTTCGGGCTAAGAAGGCAATTCAATAGTAAAGCCTTCACTCGGACTACTAGGGAAATCCTATATAAGACCCTGATCATCACAGTCCTGCTCTACGGCGCTGAAGCATGGACCGTCTCAAAAGTGGATGAAGAAATCCTTGGTCGATTTGAGAGGAAAATTCTTCGAAAAATCTTCGGTCCCGTTTGCTTTGACGGGCTATGGAGACGGATGTTCAACCAAGAACTATACAAGCTGTACAGCGACATGCCCCTGGTCAAAAAACTACGCATTGGAAGTTTAAGATGGCTAGGACATGTAGAACGAATGGACACCAATACTCTGGCTCGCAGAGTCTTCGATTCCCAGCCAGTCGTCGGACGCAGTAGAAGAAGACCTCGCCTTAAGTGGCGCGCACAAGTAGAAACCGACCTCAACCAACTTGGAGTGGGCAACAGGAGGCAGTTAGCTATGGACTGGGCTAATTGGAGAGGCATGTTGGTTGAGGCCTAGGTTCATTCCGGACTGTAGCTCCACTTAAGTTAAGTAACCCACAACCGAACGCACCAAACGCCCAGAAGGAATATCCAAAAAAGGGAATTCATGTCAACAAACCAGATGTCAGAATCATTGTTTACGTTTTAACAACCGATTACCAATAGTTTAGTGAAACAGTTTACTCTTTGTTAAGTCCAAGCCCGAAGAATACCTAATATTGGGTCAATCATTTTGTTGGCAGCGCGGGCATTTGAAACCTGTCAAACTCATCTATCATTTTAAGGGTCATAATAATATTCGTTGAATGGTTTACGATAATGGATCGCTTAACAATCGCTAACGCGTTTAAATTATTAAGTCTTCCTACAAAATTGGTGGTGTTATAGCAACCACTTCTTTCGCATTACGCGATGATTATGGTCGTCAAAACCGACCGCCACCGACGCTAGCAATCGGTAAAATTGTGAAGAAATTTTAAAAGAATTGAAGGCTCACTGATGTCGCTAGGGCTGTGCATCATTAAAACACACGCTCATCGAAAATATTGCTGCTGCAAGTTCAAGTGTTGCTGCGGATTCGAATTAATCGATTTCCCGGCGTTCGCAGCAATTGAAGGTGTTGTACACCTCATTATGGCGTATTTAGCATTTGGATTTGCACCTCCGTCCTTATAAAGCTCAAATTAGGCAAAAATTGGAGCCCATTGATGACTATTTACAACGCCGCAGATACGCTTCTTGGGCGTTGGAACAACAGACAATAAACATCGATTTTTCCAACAACATTTTCTTCAGAAACGAGGCAAATTTCTAACTGGCTGGGTATGTAAACAAACAGTTACCGCATATGGGGCTTAGCAAACCCACAAGTGATCGAAGAGGTGCCGTTACATCCAGCCAATATGATTGTGTGCTCTATGGTCGAAATGTGTCATTTGATCCGAATTTCTTCGAAAAAGCCAATATGGAGACAGTTAGAGTCAATTCGATGCGATGTGGTCGAATGATCACTTTTTTTTTGGCAGGCTATTCGAAGATCATGATTTGTACAATATGTGGCTCCAACAAGACGAAACAACAAGCCACGACCAATTAGGGCTGACTTGCGTGAGAAGTTTTTTAGTCGAGTAATTTCTCGTTTTGGCGACTTCAACTGGCCACCAAGATAATGCGGTTTGACACCGTCAGATTCTTTTCTGTCCACCGCTTAACAGTCTGCAAAATTGGTTCTTCCATATCCTCAGCATCGACTTGAATATTTTCTTACTCATCTCGACAGGAATCTGTTTAAGCCTTGTAACCTTGGCTTTGATGTTTAACACTTTGGTAAAACTTGCGAACATCAATCCTGGAGTGGAAATACAAAGTGGGCCAAAAGAGATCACCCTATTGGAAGATTCTCTTAATTTTGCAAATGGCCGCCAATGTCAAATCTGTTTTGGCATTTGTTGACTAGACAGATGTAGACATGGAGCGATAGACTCACCAATAACGCGGAAAATTCGTGTCTATTTGTCTATATTTTGCGTAACAATTTGTCTGTAGTGTTGGCGCAGCGCGAATACCATCGCCGATTCCCCGGCCGTCCGACACCGACAGCGCAAACACTGCGCCGTTTGGCCACCAACCTTGAAGAGTATGGGACCACACGAGACGTTGCCAAGAGTGGGTGGCCCCGGAGCGCCCGTTGTGCCGAGAATATCGCCGCTGATGGCGAGGATATCGAGCTGTCACCGGAAACATCGAACAGATGCCGTGCCTCGCTATTAGGCATCAGCCTGTAATCAGTAAGGTGAATTTTGATCAAAGACTTGCGCATGTTCCCGTACAGAGTCCAGTCCGTGCATCAGCTGCTGCCTGTCGACCGCCAAACGCGTGTTACCTACGCCCAGGCCATCCTCAATTTCGAGGACGAAGTGGACAATTTTTCGACCAAAAGCGTAATGAGCGTTGAGGCTTATTTCCACCTCAGCGAGGACGTGAACAAGCAATACTATCGCTTCTGGGGCACCGAAGTGAACAAGCAATGCTATCGCTTCTGAATCACCGAAAATCCACGAGTATTGCACGAGGAGCCATTACACCCGCTCAAAGTTACTGCACGGTGCGCTGTTTACGCTGGAGGAGTCGTCGGGCCATTTTTTTTCGAGAACGCCGCTGGTCAAACAACAACAGTATAAAGTTCTCGCTATAGGGCCATGTTAACCGAGTAACCACAATTCAACGAATTAGGACTGGACATGTGGTTCCAACAGGACGAAGTAACGGCACACACTGCGCCTGCCATAACCGATATTCTGAATAGCCAAACAACATCGGATGACTTCTTTTGGCCCACCGTGTATATTCTCGATAGAGCGCTTTTCTTGCTCTTTTTCTTCTTTCTGAAAATCCGGTGTCCTTCCTTGTTCTAGTCAGTTCCTGTCTTCACCTACAGCTAAGCTTTGTATACATAGTTCTTGGGTGCATCTGTCGGTATTTTTCCTCAAACCAAGGGTTTTTGCTGGTGGACACAAGAAACCCAGAAGATCAGTTGCCGCTTGTCGAATAGCTTGTTGTTCGACATAAGACTAAAAGATGATGGTGGTCTTTTTTTTTTATAATTTACACGTACTCAAGGGGTTATGAATACCCTTTATATGTAACCATAGTACGACCGTTAGAGAAGGGGAAGAAAGATAGGATAGGAAAGATTTTGGATGTAGTGGAGACTTAAACTCCATGGGTGGTTCCGAACTAGCTTCGGGGAGTCACTTTTTCTTGTGTTCGTTAAATTTGAAGAAATTCAAGATGGTGTGCATACTTTTAGGTATTACACCGACCTTTTTTATTTCTTTTAAATAAAAGTGAAATGGATTTTGGTTGGGATTGAACGCGCAACCTTCCACTCAACAGACGAACACATTACCACTACACCGCGGTCTGGTGGTTAACGAGAGGTTAAGTAATACGACTGAGCGAAGGATTAGGCATCCTTAAGCGATTACAGAAAATTTGACATTCAATTTCGACATTCTTACATTGGTTTTGACAAGGTAGTGGTCCGAATCGATGTTAGCCCCTCGTAATGTTCGTACACCAAAAATGCTGCATGTATTGTGTGCCTGTTTTCCATCGCAATGTGATTAATTTGTTTGACCGTTGGTTGATCTGGAAACCGCCATGCCTCGTTATGAATATCGAGGTGAGCATACCGTATTCTGGCTATAGTGGTATTTTCTGCCACAGCGAAATCAATTGGCCTAAGTATTTTACCAGACTTTTTATCTTGTAGCCTATGCTTTCAAAAAATACTGTTAAGGATGGCGGGCTCAGTAGTGCGATGGTTAGTGCGAGGATCTGCCGCGCAGAAGGTCTGGGTTCGAATCCCAGACGTAGCAACTCCTAAAATGATAATTCACCTGGCCCTCCTCTCGTGATGATTTGACAAATCATCCGAGTAGTATCAACTGTCATGAATAGCTTATCTTAACTTCATCGTTCGGAGTCAGCATAAAACAGGAGGTCCCGCCATCGTTCAAGAAGCACGCACACCTGAATGGTTGTGAAAAAGCTAGGCCCTAGTTACTAACGAGCCTGTCGCGCTTTTTGTTTTGATGTCTTCTGTTACTACCTTTGCGTTTAAGTCTCCCAGCACGATTTTAACCTAGCACTTCAGTTATCACTCAGGGGGCTAGTAGATGTTTTTTTTTTAGCTATAACATCTTTTCCTCTGTCGGAGCGGTAATATAAGTCTTATGTTGGCGAATTTGACCTTGATTCGGATTGTTACAATGCGTTTGCTTAAATCTTTGGAACATAAGACTTCTTGCTTTACTCCACATCCGAATAGCAGCTGTTTCTGCTCACTACAGCAAAGTCCGTAAGAGATTTCACCGTTTTCATACTCCTTTTTCTTGGTGCATCCTTTTGTATTTCCTGGATGACAGTAATGTCTTCTTTGGAGCATCCTGGGGTTGCCGATTGTTGTTCGCTTTTCGATGTGCAGATACGAATGTCATTGTTCCCTTTTCATTTAGCATGGTCGTCGACAACAAAATTAGTGCTTTCCGTGGCTCTTGGTTGCTTCGTAATACGCCTGCTAAATGTGCAAGGTCAGCTCATGGAAGTTGGTGATATGAAAGATTTGTCCATCCGAAATGGGGGACCAGACTCTATCGATTACTCTATGAGGACAAAGTGTTTTTCAATTGTCTTGGAGAACAGTCGCACAGTTTTTCGCTGCTATGTTCGCATGTTGGATATCCATGTTTTCACAATGGCTGCAACATTTGAAGGTGATAGGAATATCCGGATCAAAGCCTCTTTTGTTAAGCCGCCATGTCCCGTCATTCATATTCATATCAAGATGTTAAATCCACATGCTGGCTTTAGTGCCATTTTCGCATCAAAGTCTATTAGTTATCTTCGACGCCAAGAAAAGTATTAAGTAGTCTGCGTTTTTCGTTAAAAATGTAATTTCTCCCACCTTGGCGTTAAAATTACCCATGACGATTTGAGAATCGCATTTCGTTTGTTAGTAGTTTTATCGAGGAGGCTTACAAGGTCTTTCATGTCCTAAATTAAATAAATTTTACATTTTTTAGTCGATTACCTTGAATAGACAGGTTTTCAGAACGTCACTTCATCACAATAATTTTACTCATGAACCCCAGTACACCGAAAATGGTCCTTTAATTGTTTTAATTCATCGTGAATATCGTGGTGAACAGGCTTCGTCTGATAAGACTAATCGCCGTTTTGGTGTCGAAATTGTTGAGCACGGGACAGCGGATGATCATTGAAACATCATTTACCAATGCCCAAGACGTTTCAATGAACTGGTTGAAGCCGTAAGGGAGGATGTTGTCGAGAACGGACATGTGTCTCATCGTCACCACGGGGCTGAGCATTTAAGCGTCAGTGGAATTACCTTGCGGCGCATTTTGAAGTATGGTTAGCATTTTTTTCAAATAATATTGTGGTCAGACCGTTTACACACACATTTTTTGCGCAACAGGCTCGTTAGTACCCAGGGCCGTGATTTTTCGCAACCATTCATTTGTGCGTATGACCTCCTCCGCCGACTCCGAATGGCGAATTTCAGCAACTGAGCACACTGCAGTCATTCTTGTCGAAATTAATTTTATGTCGTCTAGATGTTCGAAAAAGTGATGGGAAACACAGCAAAAGGTGCAGATTTTGCTATGGTCATCTAAAGGTCCCACTTGAGTGATGTTGTATTCAAAAACTTGTCCAAATAAATTGTAAAGAAATAATTTCGAAAAAAATGTCTCAGATATATAAATTCGTTTTTTTTTCTAAAATGAATAAATATTCACAAACTGACATAAGAAGGGGGTACCCTGTAGAAATAGTCCTTGTCCTCGTTCCTTCGCAGGAGTGTTGAACTTGCTTTGATAAGAATTCTGCTCACTATATAACGCAAAGTTGTAAATCACATTATTAACCGGATCATACTATCATTTTTCCGGGATGGTAGTAATGTCTGGTGATGCAGCCTTGGACTGCCACTAGTTGCAGTCCAAGCTATGGTTAGGCATAAATTAATTTTCCTTTCTGGTTTGGTATGTTCGTCGACAACGAAAATAATCATTTTCGCGGCAATGTGTTCATTGGAAGCCTTTTTATTTGACCTACGGGTCACCTAGCCTTCAACATAGACGGCAACGCTTAAGTTTTGTGCTTTGGCCACTAGGCATGTGATATTCTCTGTTAGGCTTCCGACAAAGCCTTATAGTTTTAAACAAAACAAAATTTAGAGCAGCAGGTTCATTAGGATAAATAGCCAGTAGCCACCCTAGTTATGTCAAGTTTTTGATTGGATCAAGTAGTGTTAAACTTTAGGTTGTGTCGTGTTAAATGCTAAAATCTTAAGTGGCGCATAAGCGGTTAAGTCGGTCTTAGTGCTTCTTTACACGTCTCTACTTTCTGTTGCAACGCTTTACAGTGTAACGACCAGTTTATTGAATTCTTCAATATTCGACGCGTTGACCATTTTATCAGAAAGTCATCTCAATTTAAAGTTTCCTTAAATAGACTGGCTTTTAGCCTATTATCTAGCTTTTCAAAATAAAACAGAGATATATATGTATCTCTTCCTACTCAGATCAATCTCCATTAGTCTTATATCCGAACATCACCAAAATAGACATCTACTTCAGTTCACATTTACCTTTGCCATTTCGAACGTTTGTCGATTTAAAATTCCCTTCTTCAACTGCCATAAAATTAACCGCACTTTTAATTCTGCTCTCTTCCTTTTCGTCCTGCCAACACGAACCAACCACAGTTTGTCAATATCTACTAAAAGTTATCCAAACCTAAAATATTAACATCGACCTAATGCCCGAAATGCATTTTGAATTATTCTCTCTCGTCCTTCCTCTCGCTCTCTCTCTCACCCTGTTCGCATATCCTTTGTCGGTTTACCATGCTGTACTAATATATGGTATGCTACATTTTTGGCATTACTAATGTGGTCAGGATATAATTGACTAGGCATAGAAACGGATGCAGCCATTACGTGCACTTCATAAGAAGATTATAAAATGCTTTTTCGTTGGCATGCCTAATCGAATGTAGAGCTGAAGTGCCCTTCCTAAAATTAATAAATTCAAAATACCTATACCATGTGAATATTGTTAAAACTAGGCCTCCTCTACAGGCTTAAAATGGAAACGCTTGCAAATGTATGTAACGCCGACAAATTGATTTTGTTTAGTTTTAACCACATGCACTCAGGACTTCAGGAGCTGGTAAGTAAAATGTATTTTCGAAATGGGCTAATCGAATACTTAACTGTGTGTGTATAGGTTCTGGTTAAGGGAGTGAGAATGCATATGGAGAGTGGATTGCTTAACAAACTTAAAATGCGACCACCATCATCCAGATAAGATGACCCGAAGTACAGGTGTTTTTAGTTTTTTAGTCCATGGAGAACACAATAATTGGTAGAGACGTCATAAATAATTAATTTTCGAAAAAATCCACCGGCAAGAATTTATAAAAATTCCAACCCTCTAAATGATTGAAATTCATGAATAATTATGATTTCCGTGTTCGTTTTTTTTAACCATTCCGCGAATAGCGAGACGAATAGATATTTAGCTGGCAAAAAACTTAAAAATATATGAGGTGGGCCAAAAGAAGTCATCCGATGTTGTTTGGCTCTCATTTTTATCCTTTGTGGCTTGCGCAGTGTGTGACGTTGCTCCGTCCTGTTGGAACCACATGTCTTCCAGTCCTAGTTTGTCCAATCGCGGCAGAAAAAACTCGGTTAACATGCCCCTATAGCGCGCACCGTCCACTGTTGTCGTTGCTGAAAAACGACTCATATCGTTCCGTGGAGGTATGATAGTGACTTACTGTCCAGATTACGAGCTGGAAAAAGTGTCAAAATAACCTTTGATTCAAAAATAAAACACTAGATGTCCCCTCAGCTATTAGGGAAATGGAGTATGAATTATGACATCAGACAAATGTTTACCATTGTGCTCGATACTCATTGAAAATTTATTCGCATTTAAAGTCAGCAAAGCAATCTTAAAAGCCAAATCCATGCCATCGAACTGACGAGGCTTAAGAATTCATAGACACCGATCTGAGCTACGGCAGTACTTTCCTTATTTTCATTTTTGTTGTTTTCTAATGTCAGATATAGCAAGGCGAAATCCCTAAATTGCCCTTAAGTTGATGGAGTACATGACAAGCATGTGGAACTCAACTAATTTCGGAAACAGAAATCGGATTTGGTGACGGTTTTGCAGCGCCCATGAAAAGTTGCCACATATTGGCATAAATTTTTCCTCTTGATAACCAAGCAGCACTTAAGAGATCATCTCTCCCTCTAATACCCAAGAGTGCCTCAAGACACTCTTTATATAATTTGTAAAGGGTGATCCAAGTAGAGATACTTTTTTCAATAGCCTTTTTTGACAGATCACGTGTGAGTCGTGTCATGCTGTCATGTTATTTTTGTTTAGTATTGTTTGGCATTTCATAATGGAAAGACTTACGCGTGAACAACGTTTACAAATTGTTCAACTTTATTATGAAAATTCACGCTCTGTGAGGAATGTGTTTCGTGCACTTCGCTCAACTTATGGTCAACATAATCGGCCTACTGAGCGTACTATTCGCAACACCATCACCCATTTTGAGACCCAGCATTCATTATTGGATAATATTCGACCGAATAGACCACGTCCAGCACGCTGTGAAGAAAATATAGCGGCCGTAGCTGAGAGTGTACACGAAGACCGTAGAGAGTCGATTCGGCGCCGTTCGCAGAAACTCGGACGACTTGGCGCATTTTACGTCAAGATCTTAAATTGAAAGCGTACAAAATACAGCTTGTGCAACAACTGAAGCCGCTCGACCTTCCCAAGCGACATCGCTTCGCTCTATGGGCTCTTGAAAAGTTCCAAGAAGATCCGACGTTTTCGAGCAAATTTTTTTTAGCGATGAGGCCCATTTCTGGCTCAATGGGCATGTAAACAAACAAAATTGCCGCATTTGGGACGAAGAGCAACCTGAAGAGATTGAAGAACTGCCACTTCATCCAGAAAAAACAACGGTTTGGTGTGGTTTGTGGGCCGGTGGAATCATCGGTCCATATTTCTTTAAAAATGATGCCGGTGCGAACGTAACCGTCAATGGCGACCGTTATCGTGCCATGATAACCGACTATTTGATGCCTGAAATTGAAGCTCGTGATCTCGGCGACATTTGGTTTCAGCAAGACGGCGCCACTTCCCACACATCGCATCAATCAATGGACTTATTGAGAGAACATTTCGCTGAGCACATAATTTCACGTTTTGGGCCGGTCGATTGGCCACCAAGATCGTGTGATATCACACCGTTAGACTTTTTCCTGTGGGGATATGTAAAGTCAAAAGCTTATGCCGACAAACCCTCCTCGATTCAGGCCTTGGAGGAAAACATCACGCGTGTCATTCGCCAGTTACCAGTCGAAATGCTCAAACGAGTGATCGAAAATCGGACTCAACGGATGGACCGTCTGCGACGTAGCAACGGCCAACATTTGATAGACATAATCTTCAAAAAATAAATGCCAAAGAATGTTCTTTCAAATGATAATAAACATTCTCCATTAAATTTGAATTTTCTGTGTTTTTTTCTTTAAAAAAGTAGGGACCCTTGAAATGGATCACCCTTTATTATCTAGAAAACGAGAAGCTTTTAAGTCATTTGAATTATTGATGTCTGTTGGAAAAAACCATGTTAATTTATGAGTCGAAGCTTTGAAAGCTCTCCGAAGCTTTATAAGGGTATTTTGTTCGTGATGTCCATAAGCATCAGCTTTTGCGCCCAAAAATTTAGATTGTGTTTCGTGTAGTGTTTTGGTTTAACAATAAAAGTTAAATAAATACAAAATCAGCCAAATAAAAATTTTTGTTACTGAAGGTAAGATATTAAAAATCCAAATCAAGTTGCTTATATGCAAATTTATAAAAATAGTGGGTTGCAGCGATGATATTGTGATGAGTGCCTTGAGGCACTCTTGGGACTCCACGCAACCTTTTACTAGCAGCGCCTATTTCACAACTGCATGCAATTTTCGTGTTTGTTTCTGTTTATTATATTCTTTAGACATATTGAAATAAAATCGAAATGGCAGACCGAATGCGTAAACGTTTTAAATTGTCCGAGTTGACCGATGAACAGTTGCTGGATTTGTTCAATGAAGTTGACGATGAACTCTTGAGTAACTCTAGTGATGACGATGAAGGCAGCTTGGATTTGCTAGAAGCACTGAACACAGCATTGAAGGGCGCCGAAACTATTTCACTTGTAGACAATACCGCAGAAAATGTCAAAGATAGGGTACAGGAGCTGGAAATTTCCCAAAATCCTGTAAAAAGACATCGTTCACCACTGCCAACAATCGAATATTCAGCGTGTATGTCTGAGCCTTCTTCTGGTGGTTTCAATTGTGCCGGTAAGAAAACCAAATTATAGAATGGTATTCAAATAACTAATTAATTTATGAATAGGTGTTGAATCCATAAAAAAGGTGCCGACTAAGGTAATATGGCGGCAGCAATCGATGTAGTTGCATGTCAACGTAGTTTTCGGGGAGATTCTTCACTACCAGGTTGTATAAAGGAACTTGAAACACCGTTGGAGATTTTCTGTTACTTCTTCGATTCAGAGATTATGCATGTGATCGTTGAAGAAACCATTCGGTCATCACTAAAGGAAAACATCGCTAGTCAGTTCAAATTCAGCATATTGACGATATCCATCACTATATTGGAATTTTGATCTACATGTCAATTTATCGGTACCCTAATATAAAAAGCTACTGGGGTATAAATGCATTTGGACCTGTAAAACACTCCATGTCGCGAAACAAGTTTGAAGAAATCAAAAAATACTTCTCATTGCGGGATGAGAGTAAGCGAATCAAGAAGGGTGAACCAGGATACGATTCACTGTATCGCACGCGTACATTTTTAGAACATCAACCATAGATTTCGTCGCTACAATGCAGAACTAGACTATGTCACAATTTCCAAATTTTTCAGGAGAGCGATTTGAAACCTTAAAAAAGTTATAACTCCGACACCTTTTATTGAAATTCCTTGGCGTAAAAAACACTATATTATTTTTTTATGCTGTAAAATCCAACTTTTAGTTTTATCTAAACAAATGCTTCATTCTGTTGATTTTTGGACATAGGATTATTGTGCATATATATTTCGAGTGCAGTATGAGCTTATCTCCACAGTGTGGACACTAAGATAATGAATTTCAAATTTTCTTTGTCTCTTAAAATGGACATAGGATCGACGACGAAAGAAAACTTGAACAAATTAATCACTTTAAATACTTTATTATTTTAAATAACAAAATGGAGGTCCATAGCTTTATTTTTTGTATTAACAAAAGTGCACACAGACATCATTGCACAGAAAAAAATGTTAATTTTCATTTTAAAAACATAAAAAAATGCATATTTTCATTGCACATAAAATAAATATTAGGTATTACCTATAACATTAACTTACAAATTAATTAGTTTAAATATAATCAGGTCATAAAATTCATATTCAGGTCATCATTTTGTTTAACACATAATAAAATACTTAATAAAGTTAAGTTTTTCAATGAATTCAGTTTTTTTTAGAGAAATAGAATTTAATTCAACCTTTTTTTTAATCAGAATCGCAGTTGTCCGGTAAATCTGTAGATCTGCTCCCTTCTTGAAGATTTTTGTAAAATGGATGGTAAATTTCAGGAATTACCTTTTCTCGACAAAGATCCATAAGATCCTTATACTTAAGTTTGGGTATTGGAACTTGCGTATTTCTCAAAGGTATGATACTGTACGTTTCCAAATTAATGATAGCTCCTCTTTTTCTTTCGATAGTATTAATCGTTTTAGTTTCACCATCATAGATATATTTAAATTTTATCAAATGGGGACTTTCTGGTAACGTTTGAATAACTTTTACCTTGCTCCATTTAACGACGTTTCCTTCCACGTCTTTCTTCCAATTCTTCGTTGTGTCACTTAGCATCGTTTTTAAATCAAAAATATCCTCCGCGTACATTTCTTTTACTTGGTCTTGCAAGCAGTACGCGCAACATTATACCACTGGTCTGGACAATAAATTGGAATGTTTTTTGTTGCTCTTTCGATGACACTGTGCATTGAGTCCCCTTCGTTTTGTGTGTGGCCGGGCTCTAGAAAATTGTGCCTTATTTCAACTTTAAGCTTAGCCGCGCAATATTGGTATAAACAAAACAAGAAACGATTTCTGTTCTGTCCGCTGCAGTTGTCTGAATAAAAACTAAAGCTTTTTGTACCATTAGCAACTTTAGTTCTTATAAAAGATAACACACTGCTACCAATTTCGCATGCCCCTCTTGACGGGAACCAATTTCATATACGGTCAGATTGTATGTGGAGATCTTACGTTTGTAGTACAGTTGTGCGATCTCAGCTTTTGGAGACAAAAGTGCTTTCTGTAGATCAAAAGCAGCCACGCAAAAATCAGGAGAGGTTTCAGATAGAATTTTGTCTTTGGTTTTTTCATGTCTGGACAATTCCTTAGCCTTAAGATGCTTCGCCATTCTTTCACCCATATTTTCTTTTTCTATGCCGTCCGAGTTTTTAAATTTGTTGCAAAAATCGCATTGGTCTTTCTTAGGAATATGAAACGACAAATTAAACTCGTTTAAGAACACCTGCCGATACAGGCCGAACGATGCCTTCTGAGTTACGTTAGCGGCTTCCCTGTACAGTTCGTAGAGTTTTGATATATTTAGGCCAGGTGGCAGATATTCTCTTTGAAAGTTTGATCTGCAGTAATGGCTTTCCACTCTTTGAATGCTGTTAATATGTTCTCGAACTGACTCTTTAACAGAACTTGGAAGGAGAGAATTTAAATTTGTTCGCCCACGTTTATCGATCTCTACTGCAGTCATTCCTTTTTTGTATGATTTATTAACTACCGTTTTAACCATTTGATGGCTTATAGATAGTGTATTTATGAAAAATGTCAGACAAACTTTAACTTTTTGATGAGTTTGTTGGATCGGCATGTAATAATAATATGAAAGGTTTCTTCGACTTTCTCTGTTTTCATTCTCATTATTGGCATTATTTGTCGTAGGCCTTACCCGTTTTCGTTTTTTTTTCCAGGACGTCAAAATACTTCGCAATATAGTCTCTTTGGCGATTTATGTCGCCCAGTTTCCAAAATTCTTTGAAAACATATTGTGTAGATTTTTCGTCAACTTTAAGGTTGCATTTTAGTCTGCATTTCTCAAGGCAAGGAGGTTTCATTAATCGTTCGCCTACCGTTTGATTTTTAGAATTTACGTACTCCTGTCCAGTATTTCTAAGGACTTTTTTTTTGTTTCGGTCACATTCTGCCTCTTTTCGAATGCGTTTTCTTGAAACAATAGAACTACACTTACCGTGTGTAATGTCGTCTTCTCTTGAGTAACGAACTGAATGATCTCCATCTTTGGAAAGATTATGGTTTGATAGATTTTCATTACCATAATCAGATGAGGAAAAACTGCTGTTTAAAGGATTGTAGTCTGAACCACCAACATCGGTTTCGAAAGGATCAAGTTCATCATTTAAAACCAAGTATGTCCTTTCTAATAATAATGATTGGTAATGATTTTTAAAAGACCAAAATGTAGTTGTAATTTAACAAACCGTTTTCCGTTATAATGTTTTCACAATTATTGGGCTGGTCTCATGCATTTTCTCCAAATATTCCTTGTTCTCTTTGTATTTCAAATGAATCTTGCAAAGGTTAAGATAATTTTATTTAGTCAAAAGTTGTAATTCAACTACTGTTAGAAATATGATAGATAATACCGTTTTCATTTGGATGATTGATTGAATTTTCTATAGATGTTACTGCTTCTCTTTGTATTTGAAATGAATCTTTAAAAGTAAAGATTAGTTAACATAAGTATAAAGTTTGTAACTATTATAACATTATTAAATAAATAGATTATTTTCATAACGTTTGTTGTGAATTGTGAAATGTAATACTAT
This sequence comes from Rhingia rostrata, assembly GCA_949824845.1. Lineage (NCBI taxonomy): Eukaryota > Metazoa > Arthropoda > Insecta > Diptera > Syrphidae > Rhingia > Rhingia rostrata. The sequence goes on from OX463756.1 coordinate 25,585,139, forward strand.
ACATATTATAAATTATATGGTTCTATTTATAAACTTACCTGTATTACCGTGTCTTTTTAAGACAAGGCTGAGCATCTTTTGGCCTCTTGACATGTTTGATATTTTGGAAAACAACAAACAAAAATCGTTTTTTTTTTTTAAATTCCGCTTTCACTTTAAGCACTGGTTTAACTATCCTAAGTCAATACAAAAACAATAAATAACTCGAATATAATAGGAATTAGTATAAATGCAAAACTAATCTATGTCCGTTAGGTGGACTAAGGTTAACATTTTTGTACAGCATAAAAATCCTAAGTCCAAATAGTAGACATAGGCTAGTTTTGCAACATGAAAATAATGACTTAGGACTTAGGATTATTTTGTACTGTTAAAACTGTAAACGAACTACCGGAAGTATGCAGATGGTGCTCACACTGGAACGTGCGAAATGCAACTGTCTTCCATATGACGAACAAATCTCAAATTTCGAATTTTTGGACTTAGGCTAGTTCTGCATTGTAGCGACGATTTGATTCCGTACCAAAGCAAGCAGGACTCTGTGTCGATGAACTAATTTATACAAGTATACAAGTATGTATACAAGTATATGCCCAATAAGCCTCATAAGTGGGGCATTAAGCTGTTTGTGTTGTGCGATTCATTTGGTTATGCCTACCGGTTTGAAATCTATAGTGGTGCAGGTGACAACGTGATCTTGCCTGATCATCCAGGTCTTGGAGCTTGTGGCAGGCCGGGCAAGGGTGAACATTTCCCTTGTGACAACGGGGTGGCACGCTGGCGAGGCTCGGCAGTAGCTCGTCGGATGGGGGGGGGGGGGTCTTGTTGTCACTTACCTACTATCAAAATAAATATCGTGCCTAAAAAAAAACCAACACACATAAACTATCTACACTCCTGTCAGATGTAATGACAGACGAAGAAAGAAGAAGTTCTTCGCGACCTGGTGTGCCTGTATAGCTGAACTAGTCAGATGTTCGCGTGGGTTTTACAAGTTATGTGTCGGTGCGTATGCGTCGCTCTACGACCAAAAGTTGCGACTCGTTGCCGCTCGTGACTTTCGTTGCTAGACAAGCCGTGCAAGACCCTTTTCACAATTTTCCACAAAAAAAAAAACAGACGTGGAATTGTTAATTGTGTCTCCGTTAGATATTTCCGGCTCCACTAAATATGACTTGGGCCTATTTTAGTGGATGTCTGTGGATCGATGCTTACCTTAATTTGTTTTTATTTTAAATCTCAATGAAATGACTGGTTTACCGAACCACTTTGTGTTGATTTATTGAAAAGCCAATGTTTTAAGTTAAACTTTTTAACAACAGCGTTTGCTCGTCTGACACTCTCTGCAGTTCTTGGCAAAATGAGAGAGTGTGTTAGATGCCGGAAAACAAATTAAGCAATTGCCAACAGAAAAATAATAATCATGCCTACCAACACCACTTTAAAGTTGAGAGTTTCCAAGTTTCGAAACGGAACTGATGCGCTTACAAGAAGTGACGTATGCTTGCTATAGCTGTCGTTGTTTTAAAAAAAGAAAATTTTTTTATAAAAAAAAAATGTTTGTTTTCTCAAGTGATTGCTACAAGCTGCGGCCACCATTGTTGTACGCCTGACAAAAACGGTACAAAGTTTCAAAAACCGCATCATTTATTTCGACAACTTTTATACGTCTTTACCTCTGATGGTTTATTTGCGTGCTAAAGGGATATATAGCCTTGGTACAGTGCGTGTTAATCGCATTCCAAATTGCAAGCTACCGAATGACATTACGATCAGGAAAAAGCCTAGGGGTTTTTCAACTGAGTATGTCGGTTCGTCATATGGCGTCGATATAGCAATTGTATTATGGAAAGACAATAAAGCCGTTTGCTTGCTGTCCACTTATGCGGGTGTTAAGCCGTTTTTGAAATTAAATGCAAATGAAGGAATAGCAGAGATAGCTCGTTACGACAGGAAATCTAAAAGACACATAGAGGTTGATTGTCCCCAAATTATTCGGGAATATAATGCCCATATGGGCGGTGTAGACCTCATGGACGGACTTATGGGTCGTTAATATATTCGAACAAAAACAAGGGATGCCATGACTCGAATTTTTTACCATTTAGTTGATATCGGCAACGACAAATGTCTTTGTTTTATACAGGCGCATCAAGAAGGAAAACAAGAGCACAGACAAATTGTTGAACCTTCCGGAGTTTCGCGAATCAATTGCTGCTGGTTTGGTGACATCTTAAAGCAAACATAAACGCGGTCGCCCATTCCGTGATTATTATCGGAAAATTCCGTCACCATCATCACAACGAACTGCACAACCCGGTTGGACAATGCAATCTCCATCCACGCCGAGATCTTCAAAGCCATCGCTCACAGTTGGTGAAAAATCAAAGCATCCAATTTCAGATATACGGTTTGATGGAGTCAACCATTTTCCTGTTTGGATGAGTCGAGATAGTGGCAAGAGATGGTGCAAGCACTGTAAGAAATCGCGGAACATTTTTACTTTAGCTTCCAATCACTTTTTTCACTTTTTTTTTTGTTCCACTTACTAAATTAAGGCTAAAAATTTAGCAATTTTTTTTTTTGTCGCTCTCAATTAGTTAAAAAGTTATTAAACAATGAAATTTCCAAAAATCCCTATAGAAATCAACGAACTTTTGACAGTTGCTGAGTGTAGCTGAGTGATAAATATGAAGAAAAACATTCCAATGGAGCATTGCCAGATAGAAAAAAAATTACATATTTCCCAAAATGTAAAGAAATGTAAAAAATGTAAAAAATTTTAAAAGAAATTATAAACAATGATTAATTAATAATAAAAAATGACTAAACAAAATATCTTAAAAAAATGCCGTAACGAAAATTTAGACCCCCTCGAAGAATTTTTTAAATGTGCCGGCAAACTATATAACGGGCAAGAAGCAGTTCCAGAACCATGTTCTAATGATTCTGACGATTCATCATAAATTAGTATAATATAATAAATAAATTAAATCCTAAGTCAACAGTTTTTCTATTAACCGGTACTCTGCGTGGCCCGCTTCGCGGGAACAAAGGATTTCAACTCTCTTTCTGTGGACAGTCCACGCTAACGCAACTTTGTTGCTCCGCTCAGGGTATTTTAAGTCGTCAGGCAGGCGCCTAAGTCAACAGTTTTTCTATTAACCGGTACTCTGCGTGGCCCGCTTCGCGGGAACAAAGGATTTCAACTCTCTTTCTGTGGACAGTCCACGCTCACGCAACTTCGTTGCTCCGCTCAGGGTATTTAAAGTCGTCAGGCAGGCGCCTAAGTCAACAGTTTTTCTATTAACCGGTACTCTGCGTGTCCCGCTTCACGGGAACAAAGGATTTCAACTCTCTTTCTGTGGACAGTCCACGCTAACGCAACTTCGTTGCTCCGCTCAGGGTATTTAAAGTCGTCAGGCAGGCGCCTTAGTCAACATTTCTTTTTGTTAAAATATTTTTATTTGGTATGTTTTTTTCAACATGGCAATGCTGCGTACACCGCAGCAGAAAAAAAAATGAAGTGTCAAACTACAAACAATTTGTATGGGATTATAACCCAAAAAGTGCAATTTTATTTTATCAATAACTTTTAAACTAAAGGTGAGCGACAATTTTTAAAAGCATATAAATGATCAGTGCCTAGAGACGAATCGTTTAATAAAAAAAAAGTGCAAAAAGTGAAAGGCAGCTAAAGTATATTTATGCCGAAATCGCAAATACAATGTATGTGCACAAAATGTAATCTGCACTTATGCTGTACGGCAAATAAAAATAAACTCAGATATTTAAAAATTCACTTAAAACCCCAAGAGTGCCTTGAGGCACTTATTTACTTTTTCCCCCTTTACAGGTAAATTAAAATTAGTACACACTTTTTGAGGTCATTTTTGAACTTAGGAGCTACAATTTACCCCAAAAAATATTATAAAACTTTGTTTCTGCTAATATTCCTTAATTGGGTCTTAGAGGGTTAAATATTTCCCAAATTTATTTCAAAAATTAATTTTTGTAGCATGGAAAAATAAATCCAGAGGTAAGTCAAGCTGTTGCATTTCAACTGAATGCAATTTTACCAAGTTAAAAATTTCCCATCTCAAAATGCATGCCGGCCCACTGTATACCGATATGAGACCAAAATTGATACAAACATCCTGCGTGTGTGGAAATCTGTGTGTGTGAAGAATAAAACTTCACAAAAACAAGCCACACATCAGACAAAGATAAAGCACTGCAGAGTGAATTTAAAAAGGACATTATAATTCATTCGATTGAGGAGAGTGCGGCCATAAGTGGTTTGGAGCTATAGGTTAATAGCCAGGGGCGATTCCTCTCAGTTAGCTAGTTTAGCGGCGCTAAACCAAGAATTTAAATAAATAAATTCTTTGAAATCGAATGACAAGGTTAAAGTAATTAAGAAGATAAATAATTTCCATAATAAATGGCATACTAAATAACAAAACTACCTATTTACAAATCATATTTTCCTACACACAACACAATACTCAGATACAAAAAATTTCCTTTCAAATATTCTTTAGCTTAAAATTTGCGATATACAAAACATACCCCATGTCCTGCCTGCACTGCACACAGCATACACACAATCCAAAACTCCCTTAAAAAATACTCTCTCGCTTGTAGCTCTAGCCGTTTAGCGTAAAAAATTGCGCTACCAATTTCCATACAATCTATTTATGAGTGTTTGACTACCAGTCATAAGCAAAACCCAGTAAAATAAGCGGAAGCGTTAGCGCAAACAAATGCGATAAACTTGAGAGAGGAGTCTGTACTCTGTACGTGTTTAGCAAGCAGAATGCAGATACATTTTGTGGGTTCTCTTTATTTGTACTTTCGTATCGGATGTTCTCTTCATAGAGAAATTGCATTAAGACGCATTGTCGCAGTGTGTTTACTTGTGTCGTTATTTGTTTGAAATTGAACAGTGTTATTAATTCTCAAAAGTGCAGTGCGAAACTATTTAATATAGGTATTATTTTATATATTTTGCGTGGATTATAAATGTGAGTAAATAATATATTTGAAGTGCTTTGGAATAAGAGAGTGCTCTTGTTTTTTATTATTTGTGAAAAGTGATATAAAAGTAATGCAAATGGCTAAAAATACCTATGGATCATAGTGAAATATTCATTATTTGTATAAAAAAGTTAACGTGAAATTTTGTTTGCATTGTTAAATGAACACTCTTCGTTTTGTTTTGATGATAAAACAATGTTTAAAATCAATAAATTTTTTCCTTTAATTGGTTTTGAAGATTGTGATCATCCAGTACCTACGAAAAATTGATTTGATGAATGAATTTGAAAATGAACAGTTATATTTTGGTCATTTGCTTGCACTTTTTTTTAAATTACGGCGGTCAAAAATATGTTCTTCATAACATTTTAAAATAATCTTGTAGGAGTTGTTCTCTTCTTTTTGAAACTGCTCATACTTCAAAGCAAATGCTATGTTTTTATTTATTTGTTTCATATTACATATTTGAATAGGAACAGGTACCTTTTTATTAATATTAATATGTAATAGGATTTTTATTTTGGTAGGAAATAAAATGGAATCTGCAACAATAACTACTCAAACAAAATCTATAATTGAAGATCTATTGGATAAACCATTTGCAACGAGGTCGTTTTCGGAAAAACTTTTTATTATTAAAAATGGACGCCCGTGCCCAAAACTATCAGGTTTAAGATCAACGCACAAGGAACGTAATAGAGAGTATACTAGAAACTTTAGTGAAAATCAGTTTTCCCTCTACCCATGGTTAGCTGGATGTGAAAATAAAAATAAACTTTTTTGTGGGCCTTGTTTGCTATTCTCCGGAATTCATTCTGTCTGGAATTCATCGGGTGTTAACAATCTGAATACTCTAACCAGACTTAAAAAAAAACACAAACAAAGCGCATCCCATTTACAATGTGTGTTTAAACTAGCTCGATTTGGTGAAAGTAGGATAGACGAAGCTTTAAGCTCCCAGTTAAAAACTGCTAACACTCAACATAACATCCAGGTTAGGAAAAATCGTGAGGTGCTCAAACGCCTAATAGATGTGACATGTTATCTTGCAAACCAGGAGTTATCATTTAGAGGCCATAATGAATCTGCTTTGTCTTTAAATCGAGGAAACTACATTGGGCTTTTAAATGTATTGAAACAATACGACCCTATACTATCACAGCACCTTGAAACGGCAACGGTTTTTAAAGGTACCTCAATGGCGATTCAAAATGATTTGATCAAAGCGGTTGTTGAGCTTTTAAAAAGTCATATTTCAAAAACAATTAAGCAGTCAGAGTTTGTAGCAATAATGCTTGACGAGACTTCTGATATTCAACTGAAATCTCAACTATCCGTTGTATTTCGGTATTACTTTAATAAGAAAATTCATGAAACGTTTGTTGGATTTATCGATGTAAGCTCTGGGCGAACAGCAGAAGATTTGTTTCAATTAGTTACAGCTCTGTTGGAAAAATATGAAATAAAAGATAAACTTGTAGCCCAGACTTACGACGGGGCTTCCGTTATGAGTGGTCATTTGAATGGACTTCAAATGAAAGTTAAGAACGTATGTCCCAATGCTGTATTTGTCTACTGTTATGCACACGTATTGAATTTAGTCCTGTCTCAAGGATTAAACAATATAAGAGAGTGCAGGATTTTTTTTAGCACTTTGAATGGCATCGCAACGTTTGCATCTCATTCAAGCAAAAGGACATATGCTCTTAAAGAATTTTTAAAAAGAAAAATTCCATCGTTAGCCACGACTAGATGGTGCTTAAGTTCACGACTTGTCAATGTTGTCTACTCGTACGCCGAAAACATTCAGCAATATTATGAAAGTATTCAAACTGATGAGACAAATACATGGGAAAGTAATGATCGGATGGCTGCATCAGGTTACTGTAAATTTTTGAAAAGCTTTGAAACTGTTTTTCTTTTAAATGCGTTTTCAAAACTGTTTTCACACACAGATGTACTTTTCAATACATTACAAAATGCCAATATAGATATTGTTTTTTGTATAAACCAAATAAAAAAGCTTAATGAATTTCTAATTATTCAAAGAAACGAAGGGTTTCAGGAAATTTGGCAATCAACATTGCAGGCTGTGCCATCACATGCTGACAAACGAAAAGTTCGAAAAGATCAATTTGATACAGATGAAACCAAATACAGAAAATTATTCTTTGAAATAGTTGACAATTTAAGTATGCAGATATCAGAAAGGTTTGCATCCTTTGAAAAACTAAAATATTTCGATTTACTGAACGGGAAAAAATTTAGTAACTATCGTCAAAAAAACAATTTTCCTGAAGAATTAATTAAAAATCTAATAGAAAGCTACCCGAACATGTTTGAATTCACTCAATTAAAGAATGAATTGACTGTTTTTTATCAAAACACAGACGCTGTACAGCCAACAGGTACAACATCTGCTGGATCGTCAAAAACTGCAACACCATTTGATGTCTTGCTCTGGATGGAGACAAATATCGCCGACAGTTTTGAGCAGGTGTACAAGCTTGCAAAACTTATATGTACAGTACCAGCTACAACGGCGTCTGTAGAGCGCTCCTTTTCTGCATTGAAGAGGATAAAGACGTACCTTCGAAGCACTCAAGGTCAGGAGAGATTGAGCTATTTATCTCTCATGTCTATCGAGAAGGAAATTTTGAAAGAGCTGAAAGAAAGTGACGAATTTTATAATCGAGTCATCGAAAATTTTGTGACCGTTGACCGACGAACCGAGTTCATGTATCGATAAATGCTATTTATTTGATATTTTATTTATTTGTGTAGTACATTTTTCTTTGTCGTTTTTGTAATTATCAATAAAATTTAAAAAATCACGATTTTTTTTTATTTTAAACTTTCCCAAAGCACGTAGCTAACCCAATGCTTAAGGCCAGGAATCGCCACTGTTAATAGCCCGTCGCGTCGGGCCTAGGTGATACGATACTCGTCTGTGCATAACTGAATTAAGGGAATTTACATTTTTCGTTTATTCAATTTCGCAAAAACAAGACACGAGGATACTCGAAATTAATTTGTTTTTTTGAGGGCTTATCCTGTTAAGAGCTTTTTGGTATTTTTTTTTCTGATTGTGGAGGGGAGGGATTCTCTGATTTGCAATCAATCCATGCATGCAGTACGCACATGTTCTACATGAATGTTTTTTTTTACAAATTGAATGACAACTAACTTGATATGTCTTTAACTGAGGCCGATCTGAAGCTGCATGAATAGCTGTAATGACGGTCCTTACATTGTAGGAGGCCGAATGGGAGATGATGGGGAGGTCCACTTTTATTCTGCTATAAGGACCAACTAAGCAATGAGTAGTAATGCTCCAGTAAATAGGATTTCCTGACACTATCCCCAGCCTGAAAAAAGAATACCGAACCTCTGGTTAAAGCATTAAGCAATTTCAAATAAGAAAGCACTTGGATTGTGCATCGAAGGAGACTAGTCTGCCTCAAGGTGAAAAATATAAAATCTCCCAAATTTTCCATAGTCTTGACACCTTTTTGGTGGATGAAAAATCGAACAAGTTATAGGTCTAGGTAATGCATTTACCTGTTTCAGTTTTCTTCTTGAACTTGCTGAAGCTCAGGTTTCTTGATAATGTTTTGAGAACCCGTGGATCGGCGTATATTCTTTTGTAGGCCCGATCAAAAGGACAGTTAAGAGTCGAATAAAGTCTCTCTTTGTGAGAAAGTTCATTACAGTTGAGCTGTGTATAACTAGACAACTAAATATGGTAACAGGTGATAGTTTATGTTTGACCATTGGCCGGTGAAATTTGTACCGATCAACCATGACAGGGTTTCTGAGGCCCGAATTTTCAGTGGTGAGTGAATGTGTCTAATATTCCGACAAGTCTAGCCAAATTATAACTAAAAACGCTCTCTCGGCTGGATGATGCTGGACAAATCAAACATCAGTAAATGAGGATACTGCCCCTAAAGCCTATATGTATACGAAAACACTAGACCTCTATAGCAATGACTTCTGCAATGCTTTGACGAGAAGGAGAAGGATTGTATTCATCACCTTATCTGCTGTTGTCCAGCACTCTCACGAAAACCCTACTTGGAAGACTACTGCTTTAAGAACCTATGTGCCCAAGCTATGTCAGAAACCTCCTCACCTTTATAGTTGACCTGATTTGACCTGGGCAAACTTATTTTATGAAAAGTTGACATATACACGTAGTATCACAATGATCATTCCTGGTCTGAGTAAGTACGTGCATCGCGTGCAGCTACTATAACCTCATTTTATCGAAGTCTGAGTTAAGCCAGGTAATTAAATCTGCAGCTATCTGATTACACTAATTGCGTTAGCTCAGAACTAAATAGACTTAGAACATGTTTTTAATGTAATCCGAGGTTAACCCTGAAACTGGCATGATCTCACTTAGAAAAATTTACCTAAATAGTTAATGTTGTCCTGAAATGGACTGAGCTTGATCCTTTTGGGGCGATTGAAACTGAACATCCCTTTTGAGAACTCTAAAGTCACACATATCGCCTCCTCCATATGTCTGTTTTAAACATATTCGATGAATATACTTGTATCAAATTTGAAGGTTTGAAACTATAGACTCAACTTCTTTATGTATAACCCTATGACCCCGCTGCAGTGGCCTAGTGGTTAGTGCGTTGGACTATTATGCGAGGAGTCCTTAGTTCAAATCCCAAAAGTTAAAAAAACCAACGGGTTTTCACTGTTTCACTTCTGTCGAATGTCTGACAAACGTCTATGAATAACGCTGTCATGTGGAGCTTCTCAAATTTGCCGTTTGGATTCGTGGCAAAAGTAAAAAATTCACACCTACAAATGAAGGAAGATACTTGGTTTGAGTCCAAGTGTGGGCCGTTAATGCCAGATAATTTTTTTTCCTACGACCCCATTGAGTATGATGTGGATTGTTCCACTCTTTGCATTGCAAGTTTAGCTCAACCCATTTCCATGATTGCTGCAATCGTGTCCTTGGCTAGCAAGCTTGGATTCGCAAACCGAAGCTTTCTTTCTGGCTTTCTTCATCTCTGTCAGCGTATGCAACTGATATTCTAATATGTCCTCCATCGTTGTTTCACGTTCATTCCCCAAACCGTAATTCGTAGCATTAATAGCTTCATCGTTAGAGAGGGTTTCAGTAATTACGATATGGAATTGTCAGCTTTCTTTTGGCTCGACATAACAGAAGATAGACTTCTAATGTGCAAATTATGGGATGGAAAAACTTTAGCCGACCCCAAAGGTTCTTATATATCGACAAATGAGTAAAAAATGTCAGAAATTCAGAAAATGAATTTATTGCCATTCTCCATGAAACAATAATATCAAGCCCCAAGGTTCAAGATGGTAATGAACACCAAACTGCGCTTGAACCATGATACTGAAAAGGGCGTCCCGTTGCTAAAAAAAAACTGTCTTGCCTAAGCTGTTACTTAGTAATATACTAAAATGGTGATACAGTCCATGATGAAGCTGTGGCAGCGTGCTTCTCCAATTAAACAGGCCCATAGCTAACTACCTCCAGTTGTGCACTTTTAGTTGGTTGAGGTCCGTTTCAACTGGTCCACGCCACATAAGTCGAGGCCTTCCTCTACTGCGTTTGACGTCCAGGTGGGAATTGAACAGTCTGCGAACAGGAATATTGGTGTAAAGCTCGTTTGTTCTTAGTTGAATCTTATTCTCCATAGTCCGTCAACACAAACAAGACTGAAGGTTTTTCAAAGAATTTTTTTCTCAAAATGACCAAAGAAAAAACAGCTGCGGAATCACGTTGAACCTGACCAATGATGGCAATATGGTCGGCGTATGCTAGTAGTTGTGAAAGTTCAGAGTAATAAACACCGCGGAAATAAGCCCCATCTGCCTTCATTCCCAAAAAAATGTAATAACAACCAACAGGGCTTATTTCCTCTACGAAATGAAGATAAGCCCCTCCACCTAAAAGCATAAACACTCGCGGGTGTTATTGCCATTTGAAATTGGAATTCTACTCAAGTTTGGTGAATGTAAAGTTTGAATGCGATTGGGGTGCATGCTGTCCGCCTGCACCCCTCTGCTTGGGCTCACTATTGGATATGGGAAGTCGGCGTATGCTAGTAGTTGTGAAAGTTCAGTGTAATAACCACCGCGGAAATAAGCCCCATCTGCTTTCATTCCCAAAAAAGGTAATAGCCACAAACAGGGCTTATTTCCTCTACGAAATGAAGATAAGCCCCTCCACCTAAAAGCATAATTACTTGCGGGGGTAATTGCCATTTGAAATTGGAATTCTATTCAAGTTTGGTGAATGTAAAATTTGAATGCGATTGGGGGCATGCTGTCCGCCTGCACCCCTCTGCTTGGGCTCACTATTGGATATGGGAAGTTGCATGCATGCAAAGGTAACAAGCCCCACAAGCAAAAAGCATTTACAGCCGAGGGACTTATTTCCATTTCCAAGAAGAAATAAGCCCTGCAGAGGCTATTTCCTTTTTTTTTGGGAATCAAGCCCTATGTGACATATTTCCGCAGGGGTTATTACAATGCACCAGTTGTGAAATGTTGTGTCTCTGGTTCAGGAGTTTTATAAATTCCTTTCAATTGATGTTAAAGACGTGACATTACAGTGCAACGCCTTTCCCATATCCTTTTTTGGTATCGAATGTGTCGGAAAGATCGATTTCTCCATCGTTATCCTGCACAGACGGACGAGTTTGGGCGTTATACCAAAACTAGACAAGGCTCTCTATAGCTCGTCTTTATAAATGCTATCGTATGCTGCTTTGAAATCTATGAAGAGGGGGTGGGCATCGATTTGGGCTTCTTAGGATTTTTTTAGGATCGGCCGAAGTGTACAAATTTGACTGATAAGGGCCAATCAGGTTATTGGTAAACGGTTTTCGGCGTTTACATATTACGCCAGATAGGATCTTGTAGGAGATGTTGCTGAAGAGTAATGCCTCAATAGTTAGGGTAGTTCAGAGGGTCTCCCTTTTTTTGTGGATCGGGTGGTTGTTAGTTTTCGCTGTCGTCGCCAATATTCGTTCCGCCTGACAGCGGGTGATTGTTTGTTACTGCCGTTAAACAGTTTGGAGAACTGGTTCGTCCATAGTATAAGCATCGATTGTGGCTCAACTAAGATCTTTATTGTTCATCTCGACAGGATTCTGTTAACGCCTTGCACGGCTTTGACGTTGTACGCTTTGGTAGAAATTGCGAATATCTTTCCAGAAGTAGCACCTCGTAATATCTTAGATGACTTAATATTTTTGCTCTGTTTTCTTCCTTCCGAAATGCAGGTGTTCTTCCCTTTCTCATCACCTTTAAATCCCAATGGCAGGTCTTGTCTTTACCTACACCTGCTTTGTTGGCATCATTATTGTGAGCATTCGAGGGAATTTAACTAATACCGGAGGTTTTATTTAGGTATGCAGCAGAAACCTAGCCCCTTTCACTGGTCTTGCTGGTATGGTATTAGTCAAGACATTAAGGAATACGTGTTCTGCAAATATCTGGGCGGTCTCTTCCATTTTTTTCAAAATATATTGCATATCTTGAGATCTGGTCGATATCTGCATTCTTACTTGGCTACAACAAGGTAGTGGTCCGGCTATTAAATTTTTGCCTCTCAGAATATTTGAATAATCAAAATACGTGTTGGACAGCACACAGTCTGCTCACTTTGATATCCTCAATATATAAGGGAACATGGCGTTCCCAAGATATAAAAAAGGAACGCATCAAGTGCGGAACCGTGGCAGTTCGTAGCAAAGTCAAGCAGACTATATCTCGCCCAAATACTACTTAAGATGTCCTCCCTTCCTATCTTTGCGTTCAAATCTCCCTGCATATCGTACTTCGGTAATGGCTCAAAAGTTTTGTCCAGCAGCTCATAGAAACAATCCTTAAATACGGCTTATGTTAGCGAATTTCCTTGACGCGGATTCCCACAATGCATTCGCTGATGTCTTCAAAGCATAAAACTTCTTGCGGAAGTTGGTCGCCTAATACAAATCATCGTCCAACTTCCAAACAGTCGTTGCTTTTTCTCGCTATAACACGGACCATAGTAAATGTCATAACTTGTCATCGTCCTTTTGCGTTGCCCATCCTATATTAATTCCTGGATTTCATTAATATTGGTTTTAGGGCAACTTTGGGCTTTAAATATTATTTCAGTTGAAACTCTTCTTTTAAACATCTGCAAACGTGAAGTTACACATAAATTCAGTCTTCTCCGATGATCTTGGTTGATTCGTAAGAATGATCTTCAACGTGCTTCGGGAGTAAACCCAAAGCGTACCCTCCAACCTGTAGGGCTGGTTCCAATTATCAGGTAGCCCTTAACTCAGAGCCGTCATTATCTACTATGGAATTGACTGATACCAGTGGCCTTTGAGAACCAATCCCTGAAATTCCTCTATATAATTTGATGACAAATATTTCAGATCACTTTATGTAGGGTTGGGCTTTCACTTAGTCCAACCAAACTGGGACTCTACTGAATGCGTGCTACTGATTTATTCCATCTTGGGAGAATTCTTCCGCTGCCTTCTAGGAACAAGCAAGACCTTTTTCGCGCGCTCCTATCTGCTGCCGCCAAGTCTTTATAAGCGGACATAGGGCCAATGTTTGGTAGAGTTGTTTTGCACTTTGCTGTTACCACATGGAAGCTAGTTAGAAGGCATCAGCTAAGTTAAAACGCTTGGATTTTCATGTAATCGCAGTGCGTTCCATTTCTACCCCAGATATTTCATACACAATCATGCACCCGCACATTAATTTCGCTTTTACTTTACCACCACCACCATGCAAAACCTAATCCTTTAACAGAAAAGCATTAAAATAATTTTCGTTGAATCTGAAAAGGACCATCAAAAGTGCTGGAGTACCCTTTCGATGGTATAACGAGTTTAAAAACATTTACAATAGAACACGTTAATGGACATCTATCCACTTCTAAAAATACCTTTCACACTGAGCCAACACTACACGTTAAGCCCTTTTCAAGGCTTTTCCTTGCGCCAGCCTGGCAAAGTCCCACATCAGCAAGGACAATTTAAAATAAAGTAATGAAAGCGTAAGCCCGCCACACCACAACACACTGTTGTTACAACGTATTAAGCGTATTTATCCGCACCAGCCTCCAACCCCTTGAACTTAACCGTCCACATATGTATATGTGTGTGTGCAGCGATTAAATACATTTTACCGATCTACCGCCGAGAATTGTAATCCCACTTAAATTCCACCATCTCTCACCATTGTCGTCGCCCGCAAAAATCCTTTTTCGAAATAAATGCAAAAATAATTCGCCATCGCACAGGCGAACGTGCACCGTATCGCCATCTACCGGTGCGCATTATTTTCCAATTTGGCATGCAAATAAATTTCGGAATTCATGCTCCGGCTATAAAGCTCCTTGCTCTCGTCGTCATCGTAGTCGTCGTCCTTTAACACACAAAATAGGATTGTAATTTAAATGCGGACGATATATCCGTATGCGCCTTCCTGTTCGTTTTTCTTCACTTCCGTATCCTTGAAATCAACTAACCTCTGCAGCGATGCTCTGTCGAAAGATACAAAAGGGTACTGCAAAGTGAAAGAGTGCTCTCCATCGACAATGGCTGGAAGGGAACTAACCAAATCTGAATAATTCATAAATCTTGGCCCGTTCGCTGTCGGGACTTCACTCAGTAAAAATCTCATGTGGACCTAACATCCTTACCTTTTAAATCTGACCCAAGCGGTGTATGGTTTGGTGTGGTGGCGGCGGGAGCCCTCCGGGGATAACATGTTAAGTGGATTGCTTAATAGTTGGTAGCATATCGTAGTCCTTCCATCCATCTATCCATCTACCGAAGCGAGTGTTAGTTGGGTCCATGTTTCGGACTATTTTCTGCGGTCGATTCCATCTTTTCTCTTACATCCGGTTATTCACGATGCGGACAATGTCCTGTCCATCCGTCGAGTTGAAAGCTTTGTGTCTTCCCGGGCGGTGAGTGGTGTATTGTGGTCACCATTACGTAATAAAGTTGGATCAGGACCGGGTATGAGTGGCTGAGGTGTGGAATTCCGTTAAAGGACGATTTTTTTTTTTTTGTTCCCTATGTCATCTGACAACTGCTAGGGGGTAATCTACCGAGAGCTACAAGGTTTTAAAATAATTTATCATGTCATGTAAATATGTTTGTGTGCTTAAAAGGAGTGAGCAGCAGGCTATTACATGAGATTGGTCGCTAATCCAATGACGATTATGTATGCGCTCTGGAGTGTATTTGACAGATTGCTGCAGCCTGCAGCGGTACGATGTAATGAATTCTGTCATAAGAGCTTATCTGCTAAAAGCATTATGGGATGAGAATGTAGTTTGGATTGAGCAGTTTATGGATATAATTCTGTTGGTTAGTGTATTTCCACCAAAGGACAATAATATTGCTACGATCTTTGATCTCAAAAGGGATGAAAGATAAATTATGTATTCAACAATCCTTTAGATATCAACGGACTTAATTTTTCCCAAAATCTACTAGTTTCGCAAATGATTTGTTTGAGCAAAGTTTCACTTACCAGTTCGTATGTGAGATACCTATGTGAACCGAGGAAACCAGGTGGCAGTTTACATGCTAATAGAGTAGTTTAAGGAAACATCTACTGGTACCCGATATACTTTTCCGCCAAAAGTCATTGCTAGGAGGATAACAGTAGGGCAGCTACCAAGCAAAAAACACTTTTATGGTTGCACAGACGTATGAAGTCAGCTAAGTAGGTTTGATGGTAAACCCTCATCTATCATTTAAGAAAAAAAATTGTTGGCTCAACAGGCTCGTAAGTACCTAGGTACCGAGCTTTCTCACAACCATACATGTGTGCTTTTGTATTTCCTGCACGATGGCGGGACCTCCTGTTTCATGATAACTCCAAACGGCGAATTTGAGACAAGCTATTCTTGACAATTGATACTAATCGGATGATTTGCCACAACATAACCAGATGGGGGCCAGTGAAAAATCATTTTGGTGTTGCATCGCACCCCTGCATTCGGAAAAATAGAACCCAGTCTCTGTCCATCCTACCGTCAGGACACATCTAATAAGTTTTTCCTTCGTTTTTGATGAATACTATCGAAAACCAATGACCATAAACCTAAGAAACAATCTCGAAACCGTGGGTCTTAACATACATAGAGACACACTCCCGACACTTTGACAGTCTCTGCATAAGATCAGGCAGATCTTCGATCTTAGGAACGCTGCATCCATTCGTTCAGCCCAGACGCATTCTGGCATTCCCGATTGCTTGATCCATAAACTGGAGGCTCTCACTTCCATGAAAATTTGATCGGTTTTTTTCATACTTCGGCAGATCCTGGAAAAAAACTTAAGAAGTCCAAATCGATACCCACCACCTATTTATCGATGTCAAAACCACATACGACAGCATTTATAGAGACGAACTATACAGGGCCATGTCTAGTTTTGGTATACCGCCCAAACTCGTCCGTTTGTGTAGGATGACGATGGAGAATTCTCGCTGCTCCATCAGGGTCGGAAACGACATCACCGACACATTCGATACCAAAAAAGGATTTAGGATTCTTGAGAGGATTATGCAAAACTCACGAGCCAATACTAGAGGCACAATTTTCCAAAAATCGGTACAACTACTAGCATACGCCGACGATATTGACATCATTGGTAGGACTCAGCGTGATCTCATAGCCACGTTTGTTAGTATAGAGAAGGAAGCAGCAAAAATGGGTTTAGCAGTAAATGTGGGCAAGACGAAGTATATGCTGTCAACACGAAAGGATACTCAACATCGACGAATTGGACAGAACGTCACCATTGACAGTTATAACTTTGAGGTAGAACGGGACGTTATCTATCTCGGTTCCGCTTTAACTCTGACAACAACATCTCGTCAGAAATTAATAGAAGAATTACTATTGCCAACCGCTGTTTCTTCGGGCTAAGAAGGCAATTCAGTAGTTAAGCCCTCACTCGAACTACTAAGGAGATCTTATATAAGACGTCCTGCTCTACGGTGCTGAAGCATGGGCCGTCTCAGAAGCGGATGAAGAAATCCTTGGTCGATTTGAGAGGAAAATTCTTCGAAAAATCATCGTTTTTGCGTTGAAGGGCTATGGAGACGAAGATTCAACCAAGAACAAATCGAGCTGTCCAGTGACATGCCCCTGGTCAGAAAACTCCGTATTGGACGTTTAATATGGCTAAGACATGGCTAGAAGGAATGGGCGCCAATACTCCGGCTCGTAGAGTCTTCGATTCCCAGCTAGACGTAGGACGACCAGAAGAAGACCTCGCCTTAACTGGCGCTAACAAGTAGAAACCTACATCAATCAGCTTGGAGTGCGCAATTGGAGGCAGCCCAGGTTCATTCCGGACTGTAGCGTCACTTCAGTAAGTAAATAAGTCTCTCTTCCATGACGTCTCAAATTTAATGGTTTCGATTCAAAGATCCTCTTGGCTGGAGTTTTACTGTTCATTCGACCTATGTGGTGAAACCCATGAGTCACATCTTGATACAGCTCTAAGCTCACTGTTGAATCATCTCATCCATTGATATCAATGGCTGAGAAATTTGCATACATGGCCAAAATTTTGATGAAGAAGATTTTTTCGAAAGTGCCTAAAATTTGCTTCGCTTTTGTACTTATGATATAGAACTTGGCACAGTAAATTTGGACTAGAAGGCCGTAGAGCAAGCCTTGTTATAATTTTTAAATTGATAGCTCTTTGTGGGGTATGGTATTGCGTGATATGAACATAGTTACAGCGTGATCGCAGATTACCCAGTCCCGTATTTAACACCAACAGCCGGGATCTGCTTATGAGGTCAAGTGTTTTTTTTTTAGTTCTGCGACTGATTCTTAATATAGCAACCTTTGAGAAGATGTTCAACTTTTGCAAACGGCGGCAAAAGTTAGATTTATCTTCATATTTATTGACTAGTCATATAGAGATTCCAGCGTAAGACTCCTCTACATCGCTAACGATAGTAAAGTCTGCCGCAATATGAGAACGCCTTAAACCGTCCATCAATAATATTATACGCGTTTGTCAGTTCGCGGTCTTAGGCCAGAAAAGTCAAAAATTATTCAAATATTTACGCTCTGCAAAAATCCCTAGAAGTAGAAATCGAAAACCATCACCTACTAATCGATTTTCAGCAACAAATTACGTCTGATTGGGAATCGAAGACTCTCCGGGCCGTATTATTGGTTGGTTGATGACGATTCTAGCTTGTGCGCTTCTCTTAAGGCGAAGTCTTCATCACTGGCGTCTGAATACTGACTGGGAATCAAAAACTCTGTGGGCCGATGAACCTAGGCCTCAACCACCATACCCATCAAATTAGCCTGGTCCCTAGCTTACTTACTTATTGAGCACTTTAAGTTGGTTCAAGAAGTTTTTAACTTCTCTAAAGGCGAAATCTTCAACTACTGCGTTAGACGTCAGACTGGGAAATGAAGCCTCTCCGGGTCGTAGTATTGGTTGGTTGGGGACGTTTTAAGCTTGTGCGCTTCTCTTTAGGCGAAGTCTTCATCACTGGCGTCTGAATACTGACTGGGAATCAAAAACTCTGCGGTCCGATGAACCTAGGCCTCAACCACCATACCCTTCAAATTAGCCTGGTCCCTAGCTTACTTTCTCTAATTGAGCACTTTAAGTTGGTTCAAGAAGTTTTTAACTTCTCTAAAGGCGAAATCTTCAACTACTGCGTTAGACGTCAGACTGGGAAATGAAGCCTCTCCGGGTCGTAGTATTGGTTGGTTGGGGACGTTTTAAGCTTGTGCGCTTCTCTTAAGGCGAAGTCTTCATCACTGGCGTCTGAATTCTGACTGGGAATCGGAAACTCTGCGGGCCGATGAACCTAGACCTCAACCACCATACCCTTCAAATTAACCCGGTCCCTAGCTTACTTTCTCTAGTTTCGCCGTTTAAGTTGGTTCTGGACATTTTTAACTTCTCTTCAGGTAAAATCTTCAACTACTGCGTCAGACGTCTGACTGGGAATCGAAGACTCTACGTGCCGTAGTAATATTGTCGGTTTCGATACGGTGCATGCTTCGGCACCGTAAAGCTGAACTAGGGTGATCAGGGGTTTGTTTATCATCTCCTCAGTAGTCCAAGTATTTCTATTGACTTCCGCTTCCTCCGCTACTGACATGCGTCTTCTTTAATATCATCGTAGAGAGGATGGTGCGTGTTTCGGTGAGGTAGCTAGCTAGCTGCGATGCTATAGCTTAGACTTTCAAATTGATGGAGCTGAAGGGTATCGATTTGAATCGCTTGGGATTTTTTTGCAGGTTATGTAGACGAATGAATATTTGATCAGTTGTTGGCTTCCTCGGACTAAAACCGCACTGATAAGGGCCGATCAGGTTGTTTGTAAACGGTTTCAGGCGTTCACAAATTACAGTGAATAGGACCTTGACGGATATTTTGAGGGGAAACACTGCTGGCGCATTTCAAATGAAGTCCTTCTCTGTGGATCGGGCAAAATATGTTGTTGTTCCAGTCTTCATACTATTATCTGACCATATTTGGATAATGAGCTGGTGTACCTATATATACCTCGACAGAAAGACTTGTTGAGGGATTTGAAATCGGCCATCAATATGGCAGAGGTCATTTGCACCAAAGCTCATATGATGTAAATCTGACAGTCAAGAAGCTGTCTACAGCAGTAGTGGAAATTGAAACCGTCATGAACTCAATGTCGATCGCACCAATGTTTTCCGATCCCAATGACTTCGAAGCCCTGACCCATAGACATTTAATAATCGATGAGCCACTCATAGCAGTCCCGGAGGCAGTTTTATATCCGTTTTATCAAAAATCGCGGCTAATAACTGCATTGAAGACCCACTTTTGTCAAAGGTCAATAAAGTACATTCAAAAACTTCAAGGCCTCTCTAAAGGACGTCGTCTAGTCATTGATTATTTTGCTATCCTCACTTTACTTAGATCGGTTGGCCGATAGTGTCCCTGTCTTCGTTAATATTGAATCGTTCGTTCTGCGTGACAGCTAGAGATTATTTGGCATCACCGTTCGAAAGTCTGCAGAAGTGGTTTTTCAATATTCTCAGCATCATCTGTGACTCAACTACAGTCTTTCATTGTTTATCTCGACAGGATTTGGTTCGGAATGTGTGTCCCAAACATCATTCCTGGAGTCGCACCTCTCTATATCTTCGATATCGGGCTTTTCTTTTCCTATATCTGTAAATCCAACGTTGTTCCCTCCTTCTTTGCATGTAAGGTTCATTGGCATCTGCAGCTTAGCCTTGTAGGCTTTGTTCATTGCTGAAAGACTCTGTATGGATTCTTCGTCGTATGGTAGGTTTCTTCCTTGTGGGAGGGAAAGAATCAGCACATCGATTGCGGTTGACCTTATAGCTTATTGACATAACTGCTATAGGTCTTCTGTAGATTAAGGGATACGCTTTCTTAAAATTTAGGGCGGTCTTCTTAGCAAAATACGATGGCTGTAACAAAGTAGTATTTCGAGTCGATGTAAGCCGAGTGGAATGTTCGGATATCCATATTAGTGGATGAATGTTTCTTGATCTGGGGACCAACATGGCGGCGTCGGAAACCGTGTTCAATTTCTTTTCGCGGAGAAGTCAATCAAATTAGTTGACTGGCGTGGACTCGTTTTTGCTGTATTGTCCGACATTAGTGCTTAAGATCTCCTCGCTTGATACCTTTGCGTTGCTTTTGCTGATTTTGTATTGAAATTCCTAGGTTACCTGTCTTTCAATTATCAGAGCAGCCAATGTACCATAGTCGCCATTTTTTTAATTTCTTCCGCTGTCAAGTTACTGATTAAAGACTGCGGAATATTACTCTGTCCGGCTCAATTGCATCATTTGGAAACCGTTTGATTAAAAAAAATCCAATCCCGGGTGCTGACAACTTTCCATTTAGCCTGCCATTTTTTTGTTTTGTCCCCAATCTTCCTCTAAGACCATGCGCATGTACAAACACCACTCAATCATCAACCTTCCCCCCGTGTGTTTTTTTTTTGTCAAAAATGCAAGCCAATATTTACAAAGTTAAGACCCAAAACAGCCAACGACTCCTACGTGAAAGCCTAACAAGTCGTCTGTCCACTGACCTTCACCTGGGAATAGCACTCACCGCTTAGTTAATTGAAAAAAATAATTAAATTTCAATTAACACCAGCCCCAGGATGGCCCAACAACTGAGAGCATCCTTAGACACCTACTACACAGGTGTAGGTACCTGTGATACCTAACGTCGCAGCCGATGATGCGAATAAATGTCAGACACTGAACCGATACAACTTACACAACCATACCCACCATGACAACCCGGGGGAACTGAGTAAGGATGACTGGCAATGCGGAGTCTGTCTCTCCTTTGCATGGTGTATTCCATGCGCCGATCTTCGAAGAAAATCCTTAAAATATGACTGCAAAATACCGAAGGGAATTCTCAGCTCACGTAAAGCATTCTCCGATTTGATGAGGACTGCTGCCGCAGAAATAATAAATTCCGAAACCCCAAGAAAGTGGCGGGCGGACCCCGCCTCAAATCGAAAGAAACCTGCATTTCATCTTCTGGAAATTTATTTGCAACCTCAAAGACAGCGTCTGTGGACGACGAGGTAGAGGACGACAGCACTACAGGGCTAACTCTCTGCGGCAACACAACGGCAAACGGATAAGTCTCACTTCCACCCCATGCCTGTTGGGGTGTGCAAAAATGGACTGACACACTCGGGTGGGTGTGTGTGTGTGTGTGTGCGGCGACACCGACGATGGATCCAAAATAGCAGACTTAATCGGATAGGACTCTTGCATCAGGTGTTCGCAAAGGAAAATCGTAATTTCCTGATGGCTTTAAAGTGACACTTAATTACACTTTCATATAAATGGCTCTGAAGCCATTCCACAGTGGAGCCCGTTGCCGCCTGCCCTTCGGGGACTCCCCTATCAGCTGATGGAAACACACCAGGTAATGGAGATGCTGTTCCGAGCTGGGCTCCTTTGCTTTCGAGGATCTCATAGAGTGTCAGATATTTATTGCCATTTTAAGAATACCGAATGAGAGAAGTGGTTGGTACCTGACAGTGCGGTGGTGCGGTCCAGGTTGGCAAAAAGAGTTGCGCAAAGTGGCACTCGCGTTGTGTATATGGATTCAGGATTGTGTATCTCTGAGTGGGAGTGGGGTGCGTGAGGTAGGTGAGTATCTTTTTTTTTTGCAAATCATTATAATCCCGGATTTATTTATGTTATCTTGGGAAGGTGTCCCTGGGGTTAAGTACTTTAATGTAATTGAATTGTGGAAAAGATGTCCTTTGAGTGTAGTTTCAATGAGAATAAGAGTTGTTGGATTTCCCAAAGGCAGTTATTGCTAATCATGCAAGGGTCAGATTAGCTGAGTGTTTCAAAAATGTGGTCGTCACTGGCCAAACTGTATACAATAAAGCAAGCATTGCACTCTACATCTGCTTTGGAACCCAACATTCTAACTACTTGCTTCGATTTGTTTTAAATATTCCTTTCCAAAACGCTAAATTTAAGCTCTACAGGATATATGAACAACCAAGGTTAGGTTAAGTTAGGTTGTAGTGGCTGTACCTGATTCTTATAAATTAATACT
Source organism: Rhingia rostrata (assembly GCA_949824845.1). Taxonomy (NCBI): domain Eukaryota; kingdom Metazoa; phylum Arthropoda; class Insecta; order Diptera; family Syrphidae; genus Rhingia; species Rhingia rostrata. Next base: position 25,607,824 of record OX463756.1, read on the forward strand.
TGCCAGCTCACCTAGATCATTAAGATGGAGTTTCCCAGATGGAGTTTTCTTTTGACAAGATCACACAAGGTGAGTCATACTTTTCTTCGTTTAAGCTGCTTCCACAGAAGTCATTGCTAAAGATGCCCAATTTTTGGCGTGTAGTCCTATAGGGCAGTGTCATGTAAGAACACCGATTATGGTGCTGATTTTTAATCTGTTCAGCATTGTCGTGCAGATGAAGCGCTTCTAACCAAAGTTTGACCAGAGTTGCCTGGATATTTGACACGTTGTGCCGTTTATCCATCTGAGGTTTGCTTTCCTGATCGCATCCAGTTTGATCTGTAATTTGCATGTAGCGAGGGGCATACTTAACATATCTATTGACGGTAGGATTTCAATGGTAGTGCTCTGTCTGGTTAGCTCATTCGCCTTGCAGATTCCTGCTGTTCCCTCCGTGGCCTGGCACACAGAAGAGGTAAATTATGAAGGGCTCTACCATCTCATTAAGAGATAATCGACATTCATGCGCTGATTTCGATTTGAACGAGATGGATTACAGGGACTTGAAAGGTGAGTTAGATTTTTATAGCATTTTGGCACTCCTCGTGGTGTCTTCCACCAACCTTTGTCTCTTGGATGCGGTGTCCTCGGTTTCGCCAAAGCTATTCTTTCGCTACCTTCAACAATTAGCGGGCACATTTGGCGGATTGTCCGTTTATCGTTGTATGTAGATTTATCAGGTTTGACCTGATTGGAGCTGGAGGACGGTTCATTTATTAGAGAGTCAGGTACAGAGTAGGGTACCCCTCGCATCTCTTGGCTACTGGGCGGACCAGGTTCCAAAACCAATGTCTTTCCCGCTATAGAAGTATGACATACCATGACAACACCCATCCACTACGTTTGGATCAGACTTTCCCAGAGTCTTTACGTTATCGGCGGTGATACTGCCAGGGAAGCATACCAATATACTGGGCTAGGTTGTGGGTCGGAGACGTGAGTTACCCATTCTCGGTGGAGGCATGGTTTCAACGCGCTGCGAACTGAGCTCGAAGCCGATCCTATAAAGTTTGGGTTGGTTGGGAGAGAGTTCCCTTGCAACACTCAAACAAGGTTTGGGTTTCGGCCTACGTTTCAAAACAATTGTCTCTACCGTTTTCCTTGGAGCAGATGCGCACTCAGCAACCATCCAGGTTCCTACCTTTCCGCAGTTGCCTACTCAGCTCATACCAGAATTCCCAAAGTCAATTTTGCCTTGGCTCTTGGCAGTGCTTCCAAGTGTCGTCACACTTGAATGTTGAAGGAGGGGTTTTTTTGAGGACCGTCCTACTTTTTTTTGTCTTGCAGTTTTATGTTTCGTGTTATTTTATTTTTGTGCTCATAATTTGGCTCAATCGAGTAGCGGAGAAAAATCGGTACACATACACATAGATCCGCATTATATAGGTAAGGCAGGATAATCCGAAATTTGCCGTTTATCCGGATACTCCGTTAGCTACTGAGCATTTTATGGAGCCCTCAGCCTGGTCATTTATCAGCACTGGTTGTATGACACCTTAATCCATTTCTTCAGTTAGTTTTCGTCCACGGGTGGTATTGCATATCTCCACCAACCCTTTTTTATAATTTGCACGCACTCAAGGAATACCCTTTAAATGTTTTACCCCAGTACGAGGGTTTGAGAAGGGGGAGAAAGAAAGTGATAGGAAAGGCTTTGGATGTAGTGGAGACTTACTCCATGGGTGGTGTCCGAACTAACTTCGGGGAGTCACTGTTTCTTGAGTTCGTTAAATTCCTGCCCTGTGATTATGCCCGTCAAAAGGCTTACATCTCTGCCACCTGGGATGCGGCCGATAGGAGAACGCCTAAACTCCACACAGTATGAACAACCAATTATAAAGTTGTTTCTAGGCATTCACGATCCATACAGAGTACCGAACCTAGTTTTTGCTGGCAGTTTCGAAACGTTGTTTCAACCGGATGCCATATGATCGCGTGTTCGGAAATCATATTAATGTATTCCCTTTGGAGCCCTGTCCCAGACTGCACATCAATTGTAACATTTTTCAGTCTTACAAGGACGTGTCCATCGGGCTAAGAGATCACCTGAGAATACTTACACATTGCTCCCCAATAATGGTAAGTAAGGTTGCCAACGTATATTATGAATTGAAATTTACCTTGCCATACAGGACCTCGAACTTAGTTTTTCCCTTTACAAAGAATAGGACCATTAATGTAAGGAAATAATTTAGCAAGATATACCATAAAGTAATGTATGGATGAACTCATAATTACTAGCCTAGTCCATTTGGCTATGTCTGTCTGTCCGTCCGTCCATCTGTAGGTCACAGATTTTTAGCTTCTAAATTTCGAGCTATCGGATCCTTGTCCGTGCCTACAGAAAAAGTATAAAATTTTGAAAATCAGCTCACTGACACGCCCACATTTTAGAAATGTTTTATTTTTTCGTCAGGCGGTTTAAAATTGTACGAAAAACAGCAACACTATAAACAGCCAGGTCAGAATGGCACGGAATAAATATCCGGCCTGTTATCTCAGGCTAACCTAGACAAGCTGCTTCGACATATTCTGACAACAGGTTGTCTAGGAATTTTAAGGGTTAGCCAGGCCTCATGAACAGAGATGGTGGCGGATGAACCGAATAGCTAACGGCAGCGCTCAATCCCATAGTAGATACTGATAACCCCGTGTCCTAGGGGTATATAATAAATTGCAACTAGCCCTCCAGGTTGAGGGTTGTGCTTTGGGTTTACTACCCAACCATAAAAAAAAAACTATGTTACGAGGCAACCAAAAATCTCGGGAAGGACTGATTTTATTGTTGACGACACGGCTAAAAGAAAAAGGACAACGACGTTCGTATCTGCACCTCGAATGTGAGAACATTAAACAGGAGAGGTGCAAGCGAACAGCAAGCGGAAGGCCTGAACTGCTACAAATCAGACATTACTGCCATCCAGTAAATACGATGGGATGGGCCGGACGAAAAGATGATGAAAGACTGTGACATCTACTATGGACCGTGTTATAGTGCGCAGAAACAGCGACTATTCGGATGCGGATTTGTTATAAGTGCCAGACTTAGGAGGGAAGTCTTATGTTTCGAAGACATAAGCGAACGCATTGTAACAATCCGCATCGAGTCCAAATTCGCCAACATAAGCCTTTTATTCGCTCACGCCCCCAACGGAGGAAAAAGATGATATTGCAAAGGATTGCTTCTATGAGTTCCTTGACAAAATCTATGAGCGACTGCTGAAGTACGATGTTAAAATCGTGCCGGGAGATTTTAACGCAAAGCTAGGAAGAGAAGACATCTTTAGCAGTATTGTCGGAAACCGTAGCCTACACGACAACACGTCTGGTAACGGATTGAGGCTAATTGACTTCGCTACGGAACGAAATGCCACTATGGCCATCACCTCACCTCCTCACCACGATATACATAAGGGGACATGGCGGTCTCCAAACCGATCACATTGCGATAGACCAGAGGCAAGAATCCAGTGTTTGGTTTCCGACGAGCTAACATAGACTCGGACCACTACCTTTTTGCAGCAAAGGTGAGAATGCGGATATCCAACACACCACAACAATCCAGAAATACTGTGAAAAATGTTGATGTCGAAAGACTGCAAGCACAAGAGACCGCCAAGACCTTCACGTAACGCGTATTCTTAAACCTCTAGAAACACCATACCACCAGCATCGAATGTCGCAGAACAATGCCAACGATGCCAACAAGCCATTAGATCAGCCGCAACTGATGTGCTAGGCTTCTCGCACCCACCAGCAAGAAACCCCTGGGTTGATGAGGAATGCCGACAGATGTTCACAACCAAGAACGAGGCCTACAAGGCTAAGCTGCAGGTGAAGACGAGAGCTACGGTTGAGCTCTATAGGCAGAGAAGAAGGGAAGAACACCGGCTTTTCAGAAAAAAAGGAAAAGAGCAGGAAAAGCACGCGATCGAGGATATAGAGAGGTGTCACTCCAAGAACGATGTCCGCAAGTTTAACCAAAGTGTAAAACGTCAAAGCCAAGGATACAAGGCTCGAAGAGATTCCTGTCAAGATGAACAAGGCAATATCGTAGTTGAGACACAGTCGATGCTGAGGATATGGAAGAACCACTTCTGCAGACTGTTAAACGGCGATAACGAACAACATTCCGCTGTCAGGCAGAACGAAGCGTTCAATACCCACCCAACCACCCGACCTGAGTGAAGTGAGGATAGAAATATCTAAACTCAAGCTTAATAAGGCTGCCGGAAATGACGGCCTTCCTGCTGAGCTTTCTAAAGCAGACGGCTATGTCTTGGTAAATAACATCCACCAACTCATAGGCCAAATATGGTCGGAAGATAGTATGCCTGATCATCGAAAGAAAGTATGGATAGTTTGTCCGATCCACAAAAAAGGAGACCCTCTAAGCTGCGCCAACTACAGAGGCATAAGTCTTCTCAACATCGCCTCTAGATCCTATCGTCCGTAATATGTGAACGTCTGAAACCGTTTACCAACAACCTGATCGGCCATTATCAGTGTGGTTTTAGGCCAGGAAAGTCCTCAGCCGATCAAATTTTAAGAATTCGGCAGGTCCTGAAAAAAAACCCGAGTAGTCCAAATCGATAACCACTACCTATTCATCGATTTCAAAGCCGCATACGACAGCATTTATAGAGACGAACTATACGGAGCAATGTCTAGTTTTGGTATACCGCCCTTGGTCGATTCGACAGGAAAATTCTTCGAAAAACCTTCGGTCCCAATGGCGTTGACGGGCTATGGAGACGAAGATTCAACCAGAAACTATACGAACTGTACAGCGACATGCCCCAATTTAAAAAACTCCGCATTGAACGTTTAAGATAGCTAGGACATGTAGAACGAATGGACACCAATACTCCGCTCGCAGAGCCTTCGATTCACAGCCAGACGTTAAGTATAAACCGACCTTAACCAACTTGGAGTGCGCAAGGTCAACTTGGAGTGCCACAGGTCAAAAAACTCCGCATTGAACGTATAAGATGGCTAGGACATGTAGAACGAATGGACACCAATACTCCGCTCGCAGAGCCTTCGATTCGCAGCCAGACGTTAAGTACAAACCGACATCGGAGATGTCCATAGATGGGTAAATTGGGTAGCAAAGCCATGTGCCAAGCTCGATTGCAAGCTTTGGATATATCCAGAGCAAGTGCTCTCCATTCTTCATGAATTTTCATCGGTGATGTTTATAGATGGGTGCGTGTCGTGAGTCACCCTACGCATTCCTCTATCTGACTGCACCGCACGGAGATTACAACCGATCGCTGAACCTGTTAAAAGTAGCATTTTCAGGAACTGAATGTAACGTACTGATGGGACTATGGTTGCCGACCACTTCATACAGGCTTTGGGTTTGTGTCTAGAAAGTTAACGGATCTAAGGAAAAAAGCGAGTAATCCATGTTGCAGTACATGTTTCCGCAACAACGCGTGTGCGTACTAAGACTTTATACTCAGCGTTCCTCTGAAAATACTTACAACGGTAATTCAATGCAACTTTTTATAAAATGTTGTGTCAAATGCAAGCTTAATTTTTGCCAGAATTCTTTTCAAAATGAAGAACAACGGTATTTCGTTAAAATCCTTTATTCTCAAATTACTGCGTACGGTACTCTATAAAATTATCTATTTCGAGGAATTTACTTGTTCAGACCTCATCATCAAATACAATACTTCGCTAAATATGTATCTAAAAGTCCAGTCGAGTCGGACCGTTTATTTAGTTGAAAACGCAAAACCTCTCCAGTTCGTAGAATCTAATCATCCCAAACGATGATAACAAAAAAGTGACACTGGTAACTTGAAATTATTTTCCGGAATTAATTTTTTTTTTTTTGCAACTTGTTATCCAAATCCTGCACTTCAGCTAGCATGTCCGAGTCCCGATTGCTTTGCAGAAAAAGTGCAGCATTTCACCCTAACCCCCTGATGCTTTTAATCATGCTTTTAGTTTGTTCGAAATGAAACAACGAACAGAGGGGGGTGCACAGTTCGTTGTTTAATCCGGATTAGCGAGTGCAATAATCAGCAAAGGATTTACGTTTACATTGTGTGTCCTTTCGTGCTGAAGCTGGTGCTACTGCTATTACTCCTCGATGTTTTGACGTGGCTTAATCCTGTTTAATTGTTGTTCGCAGTGTCGACGCAGTTGAGTGAGGAGGACAGTGAAATGCGAGGATAAAAAAAAAGGCCAACAAAGTGAGTACTTTCAATCTGTTTGGACAGATGAAAGGTGCTTAAGGCTTCCGGAGTGTTACTGATTGTTTTTTTCTCCCACCCTGATTTTGTATTCCCCCGACAGTTTGTTTCATGTGCAGTGACTTTCTGCTTTATTAGGTAAGCTTTTGATTTTGGAGAACTGGATTAAATGAGGCACAAACTGCGAATGGGAAAGGTTTGAAAAAAAAAATGGCGAACTGTAATTGAAAATGGAGTGATTTGTATTGGGTGTGAAATCTGGCAGTTGTTATACGGCGCCCTTTAACCAACAAAATTATGGGAAATCCACGAGGCTTAACGTTAAATCTTTTAATAGAAATTTAAGCCATGCTTGGCCTACATATGCTTCTTTTTTTTAATATTTTCTGATTGAATTCTTCAGTAGTACGGGTTTATTTAAATCTCTAGCAACTTTTTACAAGTGCTTAAAAAATGCACTTACGTATATAATATGTAGACATAAGCCTTCCTGGGCATAAATAGTCATGAAACTGAAGCACTCTTAATCCCCACAAGCCGACGATGCTAAAGACTACAATATAGCACCTATCAGGTTTTTCAACAGAGATGCTACAAATGCTGAGCGACAGGGACAGCAAATAACGCCATATTTCTTGCCGCTCTTTTGTCATTTCTCTTCAATAAAGTTTGCCATTTCATGATGGAAAGATATACGATCCAACAACGAGTTGAAATTATTAAAATTTACAACCGAAATTCCGAGTTAGTGGCCTCAACGTTAAGAGCGCTACGTCCAACTTATGGTCGTCATAATCGTCCTAGCAGACCAACAATTGAGCGTCTAGTGGAAAAAATTGAATCCACAGGCACAGTACAAAATGTTCCCGTGCCAGTGAGATAAAGAAGTGCCCGTAGTGTGGAGAATATTGCTGCCGCTGAGGCTTGTAATGTGCAGCCACATTAATGGTTACCCACTTGTGTGTCCCCCCCTAGCCACAATGCAAATGATAATTGTGATCGTACCTAAATCTTATTAACTTTGGTGCTAGACGGAAGATGTCGTTTAAATGTCGTTGGTAACTTACCACAATCACCTCATGATTTCTGTCTTTTCGATACAGACATTGATCTAGGAAGGTACTGCCAAAAGAGATCGAGAAAAGAAGGTGCTGATCTTTCATTAAGTGGTAATTTAGTTTTTTTTTTATCTAGGAAATCTTTTTTTAAGGTATAATACCTACTTTAGACTTAATTGGTGGTGTAATTGCTGGCGACGAAATAAAACCGAAAGCTACCAAAGTGATCTTCAGAGTGATTTATTAGTCGATTATAATCTAATTCAAGGTATGTAATTGAATTTTAATTTATAAAATTGTGCAATGGGGTTAAGTGCTTTATATTCCGAAGAATTACCTCGTTGATTGCCTACTGTGGGTGCGGATAATAAAGTTTACTGATCAACAAAATTTTGACCAGAAACATCTTCCCACCACCCTTGCTTATCGGCAGAAACAAATTTGGTATCTTCTTTAAAAACACCGGCATTTCGCTTATCGATCGGGGCAATCGTGCATTGTAATCAACACACCGATTGACTCACCGCGCTAAGCCTGGATATTAAAACATCGATCGCCTGCACACATCTGAAGTCATCAAGTTTATCAATCAAATCTACTTCCCCCTTTTTATGACGAGCAGCGGGTCGCGGAAAGAAAGCTGGATATGCACGTGTCGCAAGAGACGAAGAAAAGTCAGGAAAATTTACCTTACACCATCTGCCCGAAACGAGAAACCGTATGTATATATGTAAATACCAAAAGTTTTTTTTTTATTCATTAAGTGATGGTATTGCTAATAATTGATAAAGATCGTGTAAACAAAACAGAATTGCTGTCCTAAAAGTATGCTTTAAAGTTAGTGTGTTCTTTTTCTATGACCAGTAGATAATCAGGATGTCGCAGTAAAACGGAAAACAGGTAAAGTCAGTGAATAGTTGAGGGGTGGAAATTAAGTTATGACAAAGGGGTCATCTAACAACGTGTTTACATTATGGGAAATGATGACGTGGTAGATTCTTCGATATGAAGTTCTTACAGGGCGGGGCACCCAACAACATGGACAAAACATCAGTGCCATCGAGACGCTAGGAGAATGTAGACTCATGTAAAAAAAAAAAAAAAAAGGAAAGCAGCTTTCATTATAACAGATCAGTGCAGCAACATCTAGCGCAGAATCCAAACATGAGTTGATAGTAGTCGCATACAATAGTTTCTTCTTCCAAAATTTTGGTATTCATCAATACCTTCCATTTATTTCATTTTATTATTTTTTATTTGCTGGCACGATGGTTAATTTGATTTGTATGAGAGTAAAGCGCAGCAAGATCCCCGACCAATCCGGTGAGCTAGGACGGGTGGATCTAAGCGTGCCACTTCGCTGCCAATTATCCTGAATATTTAAATTACTCTTTTGGCTCAGGCTTTATAGATCAAGGCCAACATTACAGGCTTCAGTTGAAGAAAGCCCAAATGTGTCTCTCACACGTCGTTCTCTAGCGTTGGGCATCTCTGTGACGTCTTTTTATCCAATTTTGCGAAAATATCTTGGACTACATCCTTACAAAATTAAATTGACGCAAGAAATGAAGCCGTTTGACCACCAGAAGCGTCGTATGTTCGTGAATTGGGCTGAGCAACAACTTGAAAATGATTCGGATTTTCATCGAAAAATCATCTTCAGCGATGAGGCTCATTTCAGGCTGAATGGCTTCAACAATCAAACAAAATATGCGGTATTGGTCAGGCAGCAATCCACACGTACTCCATGAGTCATCATTGCATCCCGAAAAAATTACGATTTGGTGTGGTTTATGTGCCGGCGGCGTCATTGGGCCGTACTTCTTCCGTGATGATCAAGACCGGCACGTTACTGTGAATGGGAATCGCTATTGTTCAATGATAACCGAATATTTTTGGCCCCAATTGGATGATATGGACTTGGAGGACATGTGGTTCCAACAGGACGGCGCCACAAGCCACACAGGGAATGCCACAATCAATTTATTGGAAACCAAGTTTGGAGAACGTGTTATCTCACGAAATGGTCCAATCGCTTGGCTGCCTCGATCGTGCGATTTGACGCCGTAAGTCCATTTCCTGTGGGGCTACGTCAAGTCTATGGTCTATGCCAACTAGCCAGCGACGATTGATGAACTTCTGACGAATATAGAAAATGAAATTCCAGCAGTATCAGCCGATTTATGCTTGAAAGCCGTCGAAAATTGGGTTCAGCGTCTGGACTTCTGCAAGCGTGCCCGTGGTGACCATGCAAAAGAAATCGAGTTCCATACATAATGGCATCGTACTTTCATAGGAATAAAGAATTTCATTGATATCCAAAACCGTTTTTGTTTAATTTAAAAAAAATTTTTGTAGCGCTCTTATTGAAAAACCTTTTACTTAGATAAGGAGTGGATTATGTTTGCCCTTCTTCATCGCACTCAGGTCAACGTACACCAAATATGTCGTTGTTACAACCTAAAAACTTAGAACAAGGCGATCCATCAGATCATTTAAAAGTTGTTTCCAACAGTTCTGGACGGTGTAACAGGAGGTGCAGTGTATCCTATTGGGTTGGATGACCTTTCGGAGAGTTGTGTCAAGTAAGTCCGGTATCCCATCCAACGTTTAGAAGCAACAATAGGCAAATTAAGCGCGTCCCACTAATCCACAGGAAGTTTCATGACACGTAATACACGTAAAGATTCGTATACCGTATCTACAATCATCAACAATCCCTTCGTCGTCGTCGTGTCATCATCAACCGATTTGATATTGAGAAAGCGGGACACGTGAATTTTGGCTGACTTTTGGATTTTCGTAACGCTCGTACAACGCGCTCCACACTTCATAACATTCAGAATACATCGCGCCAATTAAAGGGATCTTTACGGCATTTATTACCAGACAAAGTTTACCCAATTTATACGCCTCGGAAAAATCCATGTCGCGGACTAGAGTTGGAAAAATATCCTTAATAGTGAGCCAATTATGCAATGAACCGTCAAATAATGGAATGATAGGTTAATCCAATTTTACATCAAACCTTTGTGGTGTTGGAGTGGGTGGGAGCCTTCATTGCTCCCACTGCCGTCGAATTAATCTCCAACAACTAACGATTGACTGTGATGCACGACACGTCATACAGCACGTTCACTTGTTCCCACAAATGCTCATGTGCTTCGAACTCAATTTTTATTAATTGACTGAGGCCTGGACAGTGTCACAGCTCGATAGCTAAAAATGTTACAAAATGCTGAAATCTATTGAACGTATTCTCAAATTTGAGTCGATGTCCTTAACAGGATCGAGTACTTACTAATTTAAATAACAGCAATCCATCATCATTGAACACAATAAATAGTGCAGTGCAATAACCACCGTGGAATTGAGGTCCATTGCGCAAAATTCCACAAAAACAGGAAACAGACACCGGGGCTTACTACATTTGCATGCAGTTAAACTCGCACGCAAGCCAAATCCAATTAAGAGCCCAAGCAGGGGGGTTGCAGGGGGAGAGCGTGCCCCTGAACTCATATTGCAACTTGGTGCCGAGCGAAATAAAGCCGAATTCCAAAATTCGGCGTTATTTTTATTTGTAAAAGTGAAGTAACGCCATATTTTGGAGTTCGGCGTTATTTCACAATGACAAGGAAAATTAGCGCAGCACATTGTTTGTGAAATAAATCGGGAATGGGAATCATACTTTACACACATCCGAGTGCGAGTTGGAATGTTTGAAAAGTTTTAATGTGGGAAGGCATACCCAACTGCTTGGGCTCGCTGGGTTGCGTGCAAGAGGGGGTGTATAGCAAGTTTATTTGTATTCGTGTTTATTTTTTCCCCAAAAAAATTGTGTTAGTAATTAGTTTTCTTTGAAAAGATGAAACAAACAATTTACATGCAAACATGAAAAACGTTTACTGGGACACGTTAACACAACTGTCCTCCAAATTCTTGACGAAACAAACTTATTGCGGCGTCTTCAAAGAACTAAGCCCTTAGATTTGGCCCGATAATAACAAACCGCGCTATAAATTGCGGAAAAAACAGGAACAGAGCTTGTTTTATTAAATTTTCTTCACCCTCTTTTTGCTTTTTGTTTCTCTTGACAATGTTAACGGAATCTATAACTTTATATTGTAGGTTTTTCAGAACTATGTCATCCTTTAAGCACGGCGCATGTAACCCTCTGGCTACAACGCGTGAAGGCCTTTAAGATTTATTTTGAAATGAATACCATTCAATATTTATTTAGCTTCCGAGATAATAGACGATAACTTTCTGGATCTTTTACGCGGAATATTTTTATATTTTTTTAAGTAAAATTACTTGGTATCCTGATAATGGTAACCATTTCATCAAGGCATGCAACTTGTTATAGTCATCTATACCGATCACATTAATTGGCGGTGGGAGCCGTTGTTTTAGCTGTTTCCCTTTATTAGGACTCTTTATCGTGGTTTAATAGAAGGGAATAGAATAGGATGACAATTCACAAAACAAGCATTAACACGCGCATTCACAATAAAGCACTGAAACCCGATGATGTTATTGCGATTTGTGGATCCGCTTATTTCCATTTCGAAAAGAAAAAAACCCTTGGGTGCTTTTTACATTATTTCAGGAACTTGGCACCGCGTGACTTAATTCCGCGGAGGTTATTGCACTGCACCTTCTGAATATCTGGCAAAGTGTGACCGAGTTGTATCAGACATTGTTTTCCTCATAACAATACCACTATATCGAGAAGCGGGTTCACAACAGGGTCGTTCGTAACTCTCTCTTAAACTTACTTCCTTCCAAAAAGGGGCGCTATGAATCGAAGCAAACTTGGGCCTTTACCAACGTGTCTCTCCAATCAGCCCAGTCCTTAGCTTACTCCTTCCAGCTGGCTAAGTTCGGTTTCTATTCGTGAGTGCCAATTTAGTCAGCGTCTGGCTGGGAGTCGAAGACTGCGCGATTCGGAGTAGTGATTTTCTTTGCTATAAATGCCTTCTTAAAGGTCCAATGCGGTTTTATTTGACTCTGGTTTGGCTCTATAGCTCGTGAAGTTCTTGGTTAAAGATATCCATATCCTGTCAACGCAAACGGGACCGAACATTTTTTGAAGAATTTTTTCTCTCAGCTTCAGCGCCGTAGAGCAGGACTGGGTGATAAGGGTCTTTTAATTTTTTTCTGAAAAGCCGGTGGTCTATGCTGCTTCTTAGGCTATAGAGCTCAATGGCATTCATGCATCAATGGTATTCACCAGATTTTTTAGTAGGTTAGGGCTTCCGCTGGTTGTTCGGATGCACCTCTCCTGCTTGATTTTCTCCCATTCTAAAGGCCGATGTTGATTTTGACTAAAACAAATTATTTAGGAAATTATTGTCATTTATTTTTATTATGATAATATTGGTATGGTTCACTTATGTATGGAACAAAATATCGGCCAAATGGCCGTTCCGACTCGGCGGCACACCTCCATCCGATGTTCCAAGTTTTCGATGATTCTTAGGCATAAATGAGGTTCTATGCCGTTAATGTGCTGAATTATCTAATCCTTTAGCTATTGAATTGTTGCTGACTTATCGACGTACAATTTTTCTTTCCAATAACCCCAAAGAAAGAAGTCGAACGGTATTAATTCAAATGATCTGGTGGCCAATTGACATCGCCACCACTTGAGGTAACATGGCGCAAAAGAGCCACTGTTTCGTTAGCTGTGTGGCAAGTGGCACCGTCCTGTTGAAACCACATATCGTACACATCCATATCTTCCAATTCGGGCCATAAAAAGTTCGTTATCAACTCACGATAGCGAACACCATCGACAGTAACAGCCTGACCGGCCTCATTTTAGAAAAAAAATACGGCCCGATGATTCCGCCAGCCCATAAGCCGCACCAAACAGTCACTCTTTGCGGGTGCATTGGTTTTCCGACAATCACTCTTGGATTATCATTCTTAAAATGCGGCAATTCAGCTTATTGACGAATCCACTGAGGTGAAAATGTGCCTCATCACTGAGGATGAAAATTGATCATCCACTGTTGCCATTTCTTGCCACAATTCTGACCATTGACGACGCTTGAAATGGTCAAGAGGCTTTAGTTCTTGAGTCAATTGCACCTTGTAAGCCTGTAAATGCAGTGTTCATCAACGACGAGTGTGAGTGGTGCAATTGTTGGGCACGACGACGAGTTGATGTGGACGGCTCTTCAGCCACACTATCGCAAATAGCAGCAATATTTTCTGCAGCACGAGCATGCATTGGTGTTTTCACATCTCCTACAGACCGGTTTGCTCAAGTTTTTGCACGTTTTTTCTGATTTTCCGCACATTTAGACGATTAAATTGACTGAAAAAATCACGAAGTGCACGATATGCATTTTGATTTGAACGTCTGAAATTTAGAAAATGTCAAATGAAATGCAGAAAATCACTTGACGTTTAGGTGTGCTTCACAATTAACATCGGCCAATAAAATTTAACCACCCGTTAATTGCAGATACGAATGTCGTTGTCTAGAGTTGATGACCCTACCCTAGGACACGGGGCCATCAGTATCCATTAAGTTATTAAACGCAGCCGTTGGCCTTTCAACTCATCCACCACCATCTCTGTTCAAGAGACCTGGCTTACCCTGACATTGCTAAGTTACCTGTTGGACGCATATTTCGAAGAACTCATCCAGGTTATTGACTTTTTCGATCCAAACTGGGTCGGCAAGCTCAATCGTTGACTTCATCTTCTTCCGCTATTACCGGGAAATCGAGTTTGTGCATTTGACCATTTATCCAGGAGAGTGATGTTTGATATCACTTAATCAGCAGTGGATGAACAGTTTATTTTCAAAGAAACCATTTAGAGCTTGTGTTGCTATAGAGCTACTTACAAGGAACTCCGATATTCATCGCCATGCAACCGTCATCGCTGTGCAACTGTCCGTAGAAATAAATCTTCCATCTTCCCCAATTCTCCTAGCACAACTATGAGTTCCCCACCAAATAATGCGTCTTCAAAAAAATTCAATTTATTCAAAAAGATCTACCAAGGGGACACCCGGGTTTGAACCGGGGACCTCTCGATCTGCAGTCGAATGCTCTACCACTGAGCTATATCCCCCACATCGACTTTGGTCTTCTATAACTTTGTTCTCCCAAATTGTCAAGCGCCCGATAAGTTCTTGACGAAAAATTCAATTGGGACTCCCCCCCTTATCAAGCGATGGTTATCCATTCAATTTCATTCTGAACATCACTTTTATCAGACACGCGCTGATAAAATTCATAAATTTCAAAATCTAATTATTTCTCCCACCCCCACCCATATTGGTTTTGATGTATTGCAGCTCACTCTTTCTCTCTCTCTTTCTCTCACCCCCTCCCCACATAAGTACTAAGAAGTATTTCCGAAATTGAATTGATAAGTCAGGTAGAGAAAACAGATTATTGACTTAGAGTTTCTATCCCATTTGTACCATTTGCATGATTCCATTACCCGTACCTATTGCCAAATGGAATTACAGATGCAGTACTCTTCTGGAACGACTTTACCCCGAAATTCATGCATCGAAACAATGTCAGGATGCAGGTGGTGGATGGTGGGCGCTGGATGGTATGGTGTCGCCTTACCACTTTGCACCGATACACACAATGAGAATGTGACGTGCAAAATTTCATAACCCCAGCAGCACACGAATGTACCTTTATAGCGAAGGACTTTCAGGAAGAGAGACAAGGACGAACGAAAAGTGAAAAAAAATTCACTTAAGCTAAGTAGAAATATCACGGTAAAATTGTGAAGAAAAACTTATTTCGTAAAAATATTTAAAATTCCACCCACGAAAATGACGTATCGATTCGGGATACTTTCGCAGCTCCTGTACAAACCCGGAACACACATGTACAACTTGCTGAACCTCAAATATTCACCTGCCATCAGGTAGCTATGGTTAACTTCTTCTTCTTTTTCTTCAGCTTTCGTCCTCGTCATCGTCCGAACCAACCGCTTCGCTTTGGAGACGATGGCCATATTTCATGTTCAATATTCTATTGGTTTAACATCCGTTGGAACTGTGCAGCAGCAAGAGCAGCGGCAGCAGCCCTTTGGGATGCCAAAGTACCGGCGAAAACTTGTTCCTCTTGTATTGCATGTGTGTAGTGTTTCCATCGACAGGAGTTACAAAAACAGGACAACTGGCGGAGTGGGCGGTGTGCAGGATATATATAAAATTCAATTTCTTAAACATTACGGCAACTTGTTCGGGGGGGGGGGGGGGGGGGGGGAACCTCCTCTCTTTGAAAGATCCTTTGACAGGATATATTCGATGACGACACACACACACACACTTGAATTAATGTAACTCAAATTTGTAAAAGGGTTAAAAGTGGCAAAGTGATTTCTTAAACAGTGTATGTCTTTTCACCGAAAGCTGCTTTCGCATACATCGAACGATGGATGACTGGAAATGGGGGTATCGGGGTCGGAGAATCCTTTTGGTTCACAGCGACTGCAACCCATGCAGCCGCCACCTTGAGGTGGTATACGTCTTTTGGGTTGGTTTGGCACTTTGCCCAGAATTTCGCCTTGTATTTCGTCCTTTTTATATTTTTATTTAATCAAATTTCCAATGAAGAGGAACAGAATGTGTGTCGGAAGTGGTTGCCTACTTTTCACACATTCACTGTAACAGCAAGGAATGATGTAGGGGGTGTGCAATCTGAGCAAAAAAAAAGGATTGTACCATTTACGTAATTAGTTTTATTTCGCGCACACTTTGTGTCCCTTTGACGGCAGCGAGTTCCATAGGAACTTTTAAGATTCGTAAGTAAATTAAGTTGGAGAGGGGTGGTGGCAGTGTCGTCCTTATAGAAATCTTAGAAAGATATTCCTAACAACTATACGTGAGAATTTAATTACAGTAAAATCACACTCAATTTTTTTGCTGATGGGTTTTTTTTTAGCAATGACTTGAATGTGAGCGGAAGGTATTGCTTCTTCGAAGACCGAAATTTTAGTCCATAAGTATTTTATTTAATAAAAAATGATTGTGTGGTGTCCAACTTGGAATACCACTAGTTAAGGGGTATGAATGGCACTATAAGGGACCTTCGCACTGGATTTTCTCGCACTATCTGTAAGCTGGCGGATAACCCAGTTACCCAGTTTCTCGCACTATCTGTAAGCTAGCGGATAACCCAGTTACCTCTGCAAGGGTGTGGAACATTCTGTTTCGTAAAAACGAATATTTTGCAGTTAGATGATCTGTGGATACTACAAATCTAAAAGTATGGTTATGATTGTTGCATTCTGAAGAATGACAGTATACAGTTAAGGCGACATTATCGTAATATTGACTACAAGTCATGAGATATGCACTCAATGTTAACTTTTGGATACTTGTATCATCCAACCTGATTGGACTTAAATTGCGATCAAGGTGGAAAACTAGCAACATATGAAAATCGCCCTTGTCAGAATGACTGTAGCAGAATATTCCGCCTGCTGTCCGCGTATAACGTGGTCCTAACCCTGTAGGTTGGTTGCTTTAAGTTAACTATTAACTAGCGGAACAACGAGGCAACAAAGAGCTTTGGGCGAAACGGATTTTACTCTCCAGGATTACGGTTAACGAAAATATAATAACGAAATAGTATCGCACCACTAAGAAATTTCGAATACTTAACAGAAAAGCCAAACATTTGTTGAAAGTTCTAGTCTTGTACAAAGCAGACTAAGAATTGGATCGGATATGCCTTACAAAAGGTGATCTCCGACTCTACGAACGGTCAAAAAAATGTATCACATTATGCTAGGCAAGAGGCAAGCATACAGTATTTTGGATGTCGGAAAATTCCGAGACTCAAGCATCGACTAGGATCTTGTTGCTACCATGGTAAGAGTGCAAATATCCAGCATGCCACAACAAATTATAAATAAAAGACCGCCAGAGCTTTTGCAGAATACTTAACCTCCCGATTAACAATAAACCACTAGCATCGATAATCGAAAAAAATTGACAACTATGCCAGCAAGCCATTAGATCAGCCGCAATTGATGTGCCAGGTTTCTAGCCACCACCAGGAAGAAATCCCTGGTTTGATGTGGAATTCCGACAGATGCTCGCAGCCAAGAACAAGGTCTACAAGGCAAAGCTGCAGGTGAAGACGTGAACCCTTATTGACAGTTCACGTCTATAGGCAGATAAGAAGGGAAGACCGCCGGCTTTTCAAAAAGAAAGAAAGAAAAAAGAGCAAGAAAAGCGCGCGATCGAGGATATAGAGAGGTGCCACTCCAGGAACGATGTTCGCAAGTTTTACCAAAGCGTAAAACGTCAGTGCATGTGATACAAGGTTCGAACAGAATCCTGTCGAGATGAACAAGAAAATATTGAAGTTGCGACTCAGTCGTTGCTAGGGATATGGAAGAACCACCCCTGCAGACTGTTAAACGGCGAAGGCGAACAACATTCCGCTGTCTGGCAGAACAAACCAATATTGGCAACGACAGGGAAAAATGTCAACCACCCGACATGAGTGAAGTGAGGTAAGCAATATATCAAGCTTAATAAGGCTGCCGAAGATGACGGCTCCGCTGACCTTTTAAAAGCCGGCAGGGAAGACTTGGTAAATAGCATCCACCAAATCCTCAGCCAAATCTGTTCGGATGAAAGTATGCCTAAAGAATGAAACCTCGGCATCGTTTGGTCGATCCACAAAAAAGGAGATCTTCCGAGCTGCGTCAACTACAGAGGCATGACTCTCCCCAGCATCGCCTACAAGATCGTAGACTGTAGGAAATGAGGGCCTTCGCGCTGATTTTTATAAGGCCGGAGGGGATGACTTGGAAAGTAACTTCCACCAACTTCTAAGCCAAATCTGTTCGGATGAAAGTATGCCTAAAGAATGAAACCTCTGAATCGTTTGCCCGATCCACAAAACAGGAGACCTTCTGAACTGCGGCAACTATAGAGGCATAACTCTCCCCAGCATCGCCTACAAGATCGTAGACTGCAGGAAATGACGGCCTTCCCGCTGATTTTTATAAGGCCGGAGGGGATGACTTGGAAAGTAGCATCCACCAACTTCTAAGCCAAATCTGTTCGGATGGAAGTATGCCTGAAGAATGAAACCTCGGCATCGTTTGGTCGATCCATAAAAAAGGAATAATTCTCCTCAACATCGCCAACAAAATCCTATCTGCCGTAATATGTGAACGCCTGAAACCGTTTACCAACAACCTGATCTGCCCTTATCAGTGTGGTTTTAGGCCAGGAAAGTCCACAACCGATCAAGGTTTCACACTTCGGTAGATCCTGGAAAAAAACCCAAGAAGTCCAAAGCGATACCCAACACCTATTCATCGATTTCAAAGCCGCATAAGACAGCATTTATAGAGATGAACTGTACAGAGCCATGTTTAGTTTGGTATACCGACTAAACTCGTCCGTTTGTGTAGGATGACGATGGAGGATTCTCGCTGCTCTAACACAAAAGGATTAAGACAAGGCGATGCACTGTCATGTGACTTCTTGAATTTGATTCTTGAGAAGATTGTGAAAAACTACCGTGCCAAGTTCTAGCATACGCCGACGATTTTGACATCATTGGAAGGACTCATAACGTAATGTCATAGCCACGCTTGTTAGTGTAGAGAAGGAAGCGGCAAAAATGGGCTTAGCAGTAGCGGCAACATGAAAGGAAACACAACGTAGCCGAAATGGACAGAATGTCACCATTGACAGATATAACTTTGAGGTAGTACGGGAATTTGTCTACCTCGGTTCCGCTATAAACTCTGACAACAACATCTCGTCAGAAATTAAACGAAGAATTTTTCTTGCCAACAGCTGTTTTTTCGGACTAAGAAGGCAATTTAGTAGTAAAGCCCTCACTCGATCTTCTAAGAAGATCCTATATAAGACCCTGATCATCCCAGTCCTGCTCTACGGCGCTGAAGCATGGACCATCTCAAAAGTGGATGAAGAAATCCTTGGTCGATTGGAGAGGAAAATTCTTGGTGCGCACAAGTAGAAACCGACCTCAACCAACTTGGAGTGTGCAACTGGATGCATTTTGCTAAGGTCCGGAATAATAGGAGAGGCATGTTTGTTGAGGCCCAGGTTCATTCCGGATTGTAGCGCCACTTTATTGAGTAAGTAAGTGTTAGCAATGATTATAAAGTCATAACGATGACGCACTGCATAGAAGAAAAATTGTTCTATGGCGGATCGTGCTGGCACAGCCCGCCATGTTTTTATCTCGTTTTTTTAGTGTGTACACTGCCACCGACCGATCGTACCATGAAGCTAATAAGCAAAAATTTAGGTTTTTTGTTCTGAATGTGTTATCTGTACGACTTTATAATCTTTGGTACTAGAGAAAGACCTCGCCTCGAAAAATCTTCGGTCCCGTTTGCGTTGACGGACTATGGAGACGTAGATTCAACCATTAGCTATAAAAGCTGTACAGCTGCATGCCCTTAGTCAAAAAACTTAGCATTAGAGTTTATGATGGCTATGATATATAGAACGGATGTATACTAATACACCGGCTTGCAGAGTATCCCATTCCCAACCAGACGTCGGACGCAATACAGAAAGACCTCTCCTTAAGTAGAGCCAAAGAGTATAGAACTACATAGAGTGAGCTAAAAATTTTGTAGCCGTTTCTGACTCTGGTGGTTAGTGCTAAGCGGAAATTTTGTCGATCGTGTGCATCGACTATGCTGTTGTTTGTAACTGGGGTAGCAATGTGAACACTGGGTTCTCAATATCAGTAACCCACATAGAAAATTTTCGTTGTATGAGATGCGCACTCTATATAGTTCTGCACTCTTTGGTAGAACTTATAAGTACAAGGTGGCGCAAAAATAACCTCCCGACGTTTTTTGGCTGTAATTTAAAAAAAAAAGAAAAACTTTGATTCTTCTTGTGGATTATTTTTATTTTGTCTTTTAATTTTTTTTACATCAAGTCGAGAATATGATGTTCATGTAAATGGCCGCCGTCACAGTTGATTGTCATTTGAGCCCTTTTTATGGCATTTTCCATCACTTTGGCCAAAACTTCCGGCGAAAGGTCCTCACATTCTTGCCGGATATTGTCTTTAAGAGCTGCAAGAGTCTGAGGCTTGTTGACATAAAACCGCGACTTCAAAAAGCCTCACAAAAAGAAGTCTGGAGCGGTCAAATCAGGCGATCTTGCTGGCCAGTGCAAATCGCCAAAACGGGAGATTAGGCGCCCGGGAAATGCATCCTTCTGCATATTGGTTGTGGCACGTGCAGTGTGTGCCGTTGTACCGTCCTGTTGGAACCACATGTTTTCCAATCCCAATTCATCAAGTTGCGGCAAAAAGAACTCGTTGATCATTGCTCTGTAGCGCTCACCATTCACAGTAACCGTTTGGCCCGCGAGACGTCTTCGAAGAAAAAAGGTCCGATGACTCCTCCAGCGAAAACAGCACACCATACAGTGACTTTGAGCGGGTGTAATGGCTCTTCGTGGGTTACACACGGATTTTCAGTGCCCCAGAAGCGTAAATTTTGCTTATTTACGTACCCGCTAAGATGGAAATGGGCCTCATCACTCATGATTATTTTTGATGAAAAATCATCTTCCTCTTGGTGGTGATTAAGGATGGCTCGAGCGTATGTTAGACGCGATTGGCGGTCAGCAGCTAACAGCTGATGCACCGTCTGGACTTTGTACGGAAACATCTTCAAATCTTGTACCAAAATTCGCTGTAAAGACCGTCGACTGATACCCATTTGCGTGGCACGTCGTCTGTTCGATGTCGAAGGCGCTTCCATGACATCTTCGGCTACAGCAGCAATATTCTATGCAGAACGGCTACTCCGGGGTCTGCCACGCCTGGCAGCATCTCGTGTTGTGTCAGTCTCTTCGAGGCGAGCGGCTAAGCGTCGCAGTGTTTCACCAGTAGGCATTGGACGGCTAGGAAATCTGCGACGAAATTCACGTTGTGCCAAAGTCACCGACCGATTATTGCTCAAATAAATAGTCACCAATATTCCGCGTTCTGGAGCAGTGTAGCGTAACATTGTTTATTAACGTGTATTTCGCATGTGTTTACTACACAAATGTCAAAACAGAACTGACATTAGGGGCCAATCGCAAAATTTATAGCATTTTCTGATAGGGGGATGCCAAAGCATACCTTTTCCAACATGACGTGTGCAACTGGAGGCAGTTAGCTAAGTATCGGTCTGTAGATCAAGTGAAGTAAGATTGTGGCATAATTTTTGGCTGAGTTTTGGGTACAAGATTTCTGCAGAAGCTGCCGAAGCTGTAGAGGCGAATAGGAGGTGTCCTGGTATCTCTCAAATTAAAGAAATATACCTGATATTCCGGTTGTAATTTTTGTTTGTAGTAAGGAAAAGGTTGTTGACGCAGTAGGTCTGGTTTCAATTCCCAGCCTTAGCAATATCTTAAAATGTTTTCACTGGCCCTCCTTTTTTGTTGATCTGAAAGTCATCTAAGTAGCATCGATTGTCCCGCCATCTTGCAAGAAGCAAACATGAATGATTGTGTGATGGAACTAGTCCCAGGTTACTAATGAGCCTGTTGCGCTAAAAAATTGTTTTTCTCTGTAAGGGAATGGTTTTCAGATCGAGATCATGCTAGTTTTTAAATTATGTTTGTGGTAAGCCGAGAATTGTGTGTTCCTGTCACTTTTAATCCTGAGTTAACCAAGCAGCATTGGTAAGCTTACTCTAGATTAAATGAACTGGCTTAACCCAGAGTTATCTTGAGCTGCACTAAAAAGCGTGACTAAGTACCACTGAATAAAATTGGTCTCAGAAAATGGGTTTGTTTAAAAATTTCCATCTAACAAACATCATCTCAGGGCACTCCTCGAGCTTTATAAGTTCGTTCCATCCGAGAAATGTTTATAAGACCAAAATATTAAACTTTCTAAAGATATGTGGAAGTTTGTTGAGTCTTCTCGGACCTTTTCTTTCATTGCTAGACCTGAAAATACTGTAAAATCAGTCTATCATATCATAGGATATAAGCTCTAAGCGGTCTATATGACCTCAAACTTATCATTTCCGTGCATGTATGTATGTATGTGGGATTGGGACAAACTGACTGACGATACCCTATCTTACAACATAGACACAATGTACAACGCGAACAAACACGAACGAACAAGAACGAACGATACAGAAAACAGTAGACAGTAACAGTAACATCTGGCGACATGATGAGTGGAAAACCACTAGACAAAGGGATACGGTAAAATCACGCGACCGACCGTCCAGGCAAACAAAGGGTTAACCGTGCAAGAAAGTACATAAGACGACGACAACTGCAACGTACGAACGATAGACAGAGGGACGCACACACGTAGGGACGCAGGGGAAACGCAACAGACAACGACGGCCTGCGAGTATTTTGACGAACGGACGATTTAGAGGTACGACAAACAGAACTCCACACAGTTCGATGCCAGTGCTCACCAAAGCCAGTCGCACAAAAACAGTCGTGTAGAATAAAGAATAAATGTAGAATAAGTTGTAGTTTAACCATTAAGCACCTTAGCTGAGCAGTAAAATAAAGTGAATTTTAACCAAAGAAGTGTGTGTTATTCATTTGGGATTAATTGGAAATCCTACAATTGGGGGCTCAACCGGGATCCGATTTATGATTAAATTAATCAGCCGGGATCGTTTTAAAAAAAAATAAGTGAAAATGACACAGAAAGAGTGAAGTGGAAAAGGACACAGAAATAAAGTAGTAGTGAAAGAGACACAAGTGTGAAAGAAAAAAAAAGTTGAAAAGATTGCGAAGAAATGCAATAAAAAAATAAAAAAAATAAAAAATAAGAAAAGAGCATCAACTCAAGAAGGCGTTACCTGGTGCTATCAACCGTATCGCTGTTGTTTGCTCCAACGAAGGTGTGAAGCAGAAGAAGTCGTGCATGCAGAGGAATTCGTGTAAGCAGAAGAAGTCGTGTAAGCAGAAGAAGACGAAGAAGTGCATGCAGACAAAGAAGAAGAATAGTTTGACGAAGGAGCAACGTAAGCCGTCGATTAGATTATCTTAATTAGTAGTGTGTTTAGAACATAGTTAAATTCCATTAAGGATTTAAATCGAATTTGTTAAATTAAGAAATTTAATTTTGATCTATATTGTTGCCATTACATTTTAAAACTTTAATTTTATAATGATTTTGGAAGAAATTTTGGGCTTGACTGTGGAGGGACTTAGGGAACGACTGACGCAACTGAACTTAGTGACTACAGGACTGAAAACGGCATTACAGGACCGACTCATTAATCATAAGGGCCAAACCCACCGAGCAACCGAAACCGAAACTTCGTTTTATTTTTTCATTTTTCTGTTCAATTATGACATTTCATTCCCACCGAACATAGCACAGAAACTGAAAAAAAATTTAACGTCACATTTGACATTCAGTGAATTCAGAATGCGGATCTATAAAAAAAAAGAAAATTTTGTTATATGTTGCGTTATATTTTGCAACGCTGAAAAGAACAAAACGTTAAAAATATTGGATTCATCCCCTAAATCGAGACCGAAAAATTAATGGAGAATTTTACCGAATCCCAACAAAATTGGAGGAGTATCCGGCCCGGTATTTCCGATATCAGATGCTTTTATGTTCCTGTTTTTATATTCTTTGCAAGTTTTATCATAAATAGATTTATGAGATTCTACTTCAAGAATTAGTTTCGACTCGAAACTGTATAATTCCTGTTTTCTTTGAATTCTAGCATCTTAAGCTTTTTTTTTTTTTGCTTCAGCATTTTCTTTTCTAATTTTTTTAATTAATTTTATTTCCACTTTTATTTCACGTTAGCTTTTCATCACACAAAAAAGAAGAATAAATAAAAAAAAATTCAGGTTGACATAAAAAAGTGACGTCTGCGAACTTCGGCAAACAGAAATTACAACGATGAAAAAAAAAGTTGCAAGTTTCGGTACGTTGAATTGCAAAACTGCAAAATGAAAAAGTAAAATTTCGGTACGGGAAAAAAATAAAATCGTTTTATATCAAAATAAAAAGACTTTAAGAAATAAAAATAGATGAGATTAGTGTGGCTTATTAATATCTTTTATTTAAGAAGTATTTTTAACTGAAAAACACAGCAAATTTTTAGTAATTAGCAGTTTAAAAAAAAATGAAAAACAAAGTTTCGGTTTCGGTTGCTCGGTGGGTTTGGCCCTTTAATCACTATGGTTTATCCCGCGGCGAAAATGATGGGTTTGACTCGGGAGCCGAAGATCACGACAGCTCAGGGGGCGTCGAAAGAAGTCTGTTCACTCTCCGCGATATACAGGAGTCCATGCAGTCGTTCGATGGAAAGGGACACGTGCACATCGACACGTGGATCCAGGAGTTCGAGGACAATGCCGTAGCGGTAGGCTGGAACCGAATTCAGAAATTTATCTACGCGAAGCAGTTGTTGGGAGGTGCAGCAAGATCGTTTGTGCGGGGCCAACCAGGGTTGAAGGATTGGAGCTCTTTAAAGCTCGCTCTCCAAGAGGAGTTCGGTGGGAAGGTCTCAGCAGCGATGGTCCATCAGGCGTTAGCGGGAAGGAAGAAGCAGTCCTTCGAGTCATTGTTGGAATATCTCTACGCGTTGGTGGAGATGGCGAAGCCGATTAGCATGGACGAGGGAAGTATTATTGAATACTTTGTGGATGGAATTCCTGACACGACGACGAACAAGGCGGTGTTGTATATGGCAAGCAACATTAAGGAGCTGAAGGTCAACATCAGGACTTATGAGAAGATGCGTGGTCCCAGTTCACAGCAACCAAGCTTGAGAGGGAGCCACAGGACGCCGTACGCGCCACGGGAAAGAGTGCTTGAAGATGTGAAGCCAGAGGTGAATCAGAAGAAGTGCTACAAGTGTGGGGACACAAAGCATTTAGCGAGAGGGTGTCCCACCAGTACGTTCAAGTGCTTTAAATGCGGACAGCCAGGACATCGAGCAGCAGCGTGTGGGCGTGGATCGACGCCTATGTCAAGGGATAGCAACGTTCGCACTGCATCAACAGGCAACGGAGCAGCATCGCATCCCGAGGCTCGAGTTTCTTTGGCGATCGGATCAAATCGTTTGTTCAAGGACATCACGATCAGAGGCAGCACTTTGTCGGCTTTGGTGGATACGGGAAGTGATTTGAATCTACTTCGTTATGATAGTTTGGCGTTGATGGAGTACGTGGAGATAGACTCCAGTAAGAGGATCCTATACGGGATTGGTAAAGGGAAAGTGACTACTCATGGTAGTTTTTGGGTTGATTTCTTGGTGGATGAAGTTCCGATGAAATTGCGTTTCCATGTGGTCAGCGAGGGCGACATCCAGTATGCGGCCGTTCTTGGAAACGATGTGCTCGGGGATGCAGATCTGATAGTGACAGCTGAAGGTGCGGAGTTTAGACCCAGAGGTAGTTCTCCAGTGACAGAGTTGAAGATGAAGTTGGATGAAGGTGCCGGAGTGAGTTGTAGGACGAAGGTACCCTTTCATGATGCGGTAGTTGTTGTTGAGAGCCGCGATGTTGTTGGAAGTCGTGATGTTGGTGTAAATCGCGATTTTGTTGGTCCAGGGGAGAAAGGAACG
Source organism: Rhingia rostrata (assembly GCA_949824845.1). NCBI lineage: Eukaryota > Metazoa > Arthropoda > Insecta > Diptera > Syrphidae > Rhingia > Rhingia rostrata. The sequence goes on from OX463756.1 coordinate 25,633,715, forward strand.
GGGGTCTTCGAAGCGGTTAGTCATGCAGTCTGTAGAGAGTTGGACCAGGGGGTCGAAGAAGGTGACGCAGTATTTAGCGTGAGTGGTAAGATGGAAGGTCGTCGTGAGAAGAATACGGATGTAGAGGACGACGTACAGTTGGACCAAGGGGTCGAGAAAGGTGACGCAGTTGTTAGCGTGAGGTATGAGATAGGAGGTCGTCGTGAGGACAATGCGGAGATTGAGGACGACGTAGAGGTGGAAGGAAGCCGAGAAGAGATCGATGGAGTATCGATGTTGTCGAAGGAGTTCGGAGCCATGTGTCTGGCAGCGAAAAGGTGTTCATTTGTGACCGTAGCTGATGTCGACCTTAGTCATTTGGGCGAAGAATTACGCGAGGTCCTGCAGCAGTTAATCGATAGCTACGTTCCTCAGAGATCCAAGCCGTCGCCAGTTGAGATGAAACTGATTTTGACAGACGAAATCCCAGTAGCTCAGCGGCCGAGACGAATGTCGTTTGCAGATCAAGGAGCAGTGAGGGAACAACTCAATGAGTGGATGAAGGAAGGGATTATTCAACCAAGTACGTCCGAGTACGCATCACCGATTGTGTTGGTTTCGAAGAAGGATGGTTCGAAGAGACTCTGCTGCGACTACAGGAAGCTGAACGAAAAGATCGTCAAGGACAATTTTCCAATGGTTTTGATGGACGACGTGCTAGAGCGACTTCAAGGAGCAAGAGTGTTTACGACGTTGGACTTGGAGAATGGTTTCTTTCACGTGCCAGTGGAACAGAACTCGAGGAAGTATACGTCTTTTGTGACGCATGAAGGACAGTTTGAGTTCCGGTATGTACCGTTTGGAATTTCGAATTCACCGGCAGTATTTGCGAGGTACATTTCCGCGATATTTCGAGAGCTGATCCAGAAAGGAGTTGTGGTGATTTACATGGACGATCTGATTATTCCCTCTAAGGATGAAGAAGAGAACGTCCAGAAGTTAATCGAGGTGCTGAGTGTGGCAGCGGAGTACGGGTTGCGGATGAAGTGGAAGAAATCCCAGTTTCTGAAGAGAAGAGTTGACTACTTGGGATACATCATCACCGACGGGACGATACGTCCATCAGTAGAGCAGTCGAAGGCAGTGAACGAGTTTCCAGTACCGACAAACAAGAAGGCGCTTCAACGTTTCTTGGGTTTGACCTCGTATTTCCGACGTTTTATAGAAGGGTTCGCAGTCATCGCAAAGCCCTTATCGGATTTACTGCGTAAGAATTTGGAGTTTGAGTGGGGAACGGACGCGTTGAGTCGAGTGTCGTGTTTGATGATGAAGGATTCGCTTCTTTCATCGGGTGAGAGAAGCTTAGTTGAAGGATGGGTGGATTAAAGCGGTGCGGAAGACACTAGAGAGAGACCAGTATGAAGACACTGCCATCCAGGAGTTAGACCAGGAGCGTGAGAATATGCGGAAGGAGGTTCGCGAAAACATCGCTATCGTTCAACGCGAAAATGAACGAGAATTCAACAGGCGGAGAATAGCAGAGCGGAGCTATGGAGTGAACGAGTTGGTCGCCATCAAGCGCACTCAGTTCGGAACAGGGATGAAGCTGAGGCCAAAGTATTTGGGACCCTACAAAGTTACCAAGCAACTTCATCATGGAAGATACGAAGTCCATAAAATAGGGGATCATGAAGGCCCAATGAAAACGAATACCATCGCCGAAAATATGAAGAAGTGGAACCCTTCATTCGGGTCGAATGAGCCGTCAGGATAGCCGAATGTGGGATTGGGACAAACTGACTGACGATACCCTATCTTACAACATAGACACAATGTACAACGCGAACAAACACGAACGAACAAGAACGAACGATACAGAAAACAGTAGACAGTAACAGTAACATCTGGCGACATGATGAGTGGAAAACCACTAGACAAAGGGATACGGTAAAATCACGCGACCGACCGTCCAGGCAAACAAAGGGTTAACCGTGCAAGAAAGTACATAAGACGACGACAACTGCAACGTACGAACGATAGACAGAGGGACGCACACACGTAGGGACGCAGGGGAAACGCAACAGACAACGACGGCCTGCGAGTATTTTGACGAACGGACGATTTAGAGGTACGACAAACAGAACTCCACACAGTTCGATGCCAGTGCTCACCAAAGCCAGTCGCACAAAAACAGTCGTGTAGAATAAAGAATAAATGTAGAATAAGTTGTAGTTTAACCATTAAGCACCTTAGCTGAGCAGTAAAATAAAGTGAATTTTAACCAAAGAAGTGTGTGTTATTCATTTGGGATTAATTGGAAATCCTACATGTATGAAGTTATATTTTTCACTTAAAGAACGAAACGTTAACGCCGATTCCGAAAGGCAATTTTGAGAAGCTTCCCATGATAGTTGTATTTTCTTAGGTGTTTTTCAGACTTTCGTAAGAGCTGAGGAAATGAAAAAAAACTTATGGTGTGACACCTGCATTCACTTTGGAGATAACAGATACCTTGGATGTTAGTTAGTTAGTTAAATCGAATATTTTTATTTCTTTCTTATTTCATACAAACTTAGTCTCTATGGTTTGGCTTTTGAGCCGTCTACCAGTATGACATTATTTGCTTAGATATTTATCTTATTTTGTTTAATTTTAGATTTTACACATATAAATTAGAAAAAACAAAGACAGTTCTTAATGTGCTGAAGTTAAAAGCTTTCATCTATTATACAATTTCTGTACCGCATTGCGTTTACTGTATAGTTGTACAGAAGGTCCCAACCTCTTTCGCCATTAAGGATACTCATTGCTTCGTCTAAATCAAGCACCTGTACACCAAAGAAAATGAAGCGAAATTCTTTTAGTACGTGACATCTCGCGATGAAGTGGAAAACATCCTCACGCTCCTTTAGGTTGCACAGGTTGCATAAAATTGGTAGTTCGGCACGGTGCGGTATAAAATTTAGATTAAGAAGTTCTCCTCTTATTTTAAAGATTGTGCTTATCTTATCAGTGGAATTTCTGATCAAAAAATATGTCCTAGACTGTAAATGATGCTCCAATCGACTATAGTAAGCTCTGTATTGCGATGACTGTGCTTCGTTTACTAAAGTATCGTAGATTCGTCGGCCCGTTTTCTCCAATAAGTCGTTAAATTTTTGTTTTAGTAGACTCGATTGTTCGTTTGGTCTAACTGAAAAGTCATAACCGCATTCCAATCCTAGAACTTGCCACTCTTGAACACATTTGACTTTATATCGTAGCATTGAGGAAATCACTATTCTGGGCAGGCGTTCTGGATTCATTGCCATGACTTTTATGATATAATCGAAATGGAATTTGAGTGTATCCAGAAAAAGTGGTGCCACTCACGTTTCCAAGTATATCATGTAGTTGGGGCAACTACTCAGTAATCTAAAAATTCTACTGATAAAAAACCGTAAAAATTTTTCTACGACTTCAAATGAGCAGTATCCCCAAACTTGCGATGCATATAGGAGGATCGAAGTTGCTGTAGCCTGAAATATTTTTTGTTTAGATATGTGCGAGATATTTTTATTATTAATATACTTTCCCCAAACCGCACAAATTGCCCTTTTAGCTTCTGCAAGTTTAATCTTAAGGTGAATGTTCATGTTCAAGTTGGGGGTAATCACAACTCCAAGATACTTATACTGTTTGACGATTTCGATTTGCTCCCCTTGAAATATCCATTTTTCATTTTGAGCATATCTTCCCCCGCCATCTCTGAATATCATCATCTTTGACTTCTCTAAGTTAACTGTCAAATTCGAAGTCCTGCAATAAGAATCTAGCCTATTTATCATTAACTGCATGGTATCTACTGTATCCGCAAGAAATACGATGTCGTCTGCAAACATTAGTGCTGGAATTTGAGTTCCACTTAGTTGGATTCCTCCTTTAACGTACTCAGTAATGTCGTTTATGTACAAAATAAATAGCAATGTACTTAGGACGCATCCTTGTTTGACACCCATTGTTGTCTCAAAATCTTCCGACAAATGGCTGACATCCCAAATATAAGCAGAATTATTTTTATACATAGCTCTTATAACGTTTATTACCTTGGATGAGGCTTTATATTTATAGAGCTTGTATAAAGGCATTTCACGCGGAATCGAATCAAAAGCAGCTCGAAAATCTACAAAAAACGCGTAAAGCTTTTTTTTCTTCTTTTTATAAATTTCGCTTATGTTGATCAGCGAAAATATTTGGTCAACCGTTGAATAATTTCTCCTGAAACCCGCTTGAAACTCCAAGAGAATCTTCTTATTTTTATTTTCCACCCAGTCGGTAATTCTACTAAAAAGTCAACTAGCAAACAGTTTGGCAGATGTGTTAAGAAACGAAATCCCCCTATAGTTTGCTGGGTCGTCGTAGTTTCCTTTTTTATGAAGTGGAAAAATAATCGCTTTCTGGAAAGCCAATGCCACATCAGCTGTTTCGAAAATTCGGTTGAATTCCATGGTAAGAGCTGATCGGAATTCCAATGTGGAATTCTTATAGAATTCAAAAGGAATGCGATCATTTCCTGGAGCTTTATTATCCTTGGAGTTCCCAAAAACGAAATCCACTTCAGCCACCGTAAACGGTTCATCCAAAAAAACATCAACTATCATGGGTGCAGCATATTGTGGGGATGGAGATATCTGTACTGAGTTGAGAAGAGTTTTAAAATGGTCTCTTAACTGCTCTGCTTCCAATCCTAGTGCTAATCGGTTCGTTTTACCAGTAATAGTTTTAACAGCTTTCCAAAAGTCGGCTGATGATCTTGATCTGTTAATCAAGTCAATTTGTTGTAGATCGAATGAAATCTTTTTTGTGTATTTATTTGCTTCCGTATAGAGAGCTTTGAACGTGGAACTATTGTAAATTCTTATCAATTTTAAAAATGAAAATGATCTGCTCCTCGCTAACATAGCCTTGGATGTATTTATGAAAGAATAGTGATCAGCTAGTTCAATTATTTCGACACAGAAAAACTGCTTCTAGGTGTTCGTCACACCTGATATGTATTTCGTTGTCAGTTCTTGGTTATTCCAGCTGAAATTCAGCTCCGAAAATTTGTACAGCTTCACCTCTTTAGCAATCTCCCAATCTATCTCAAGGATATAATTCCACGTAAGTGCATTTAAATTGAATAACATCGCCCATCCAATTTAAATTAAAGCAACAACCTTCAAGTTCTGTTCAAAACTGCAGGCGTAAATCACCGCCTTGACCTACTTTCCTCCCCTATTACACGGCTGGTGTGTTGAAATTAATTCAATCTCGTCTTTCCCTAAAAAAAAAACCTTTGATTCTCCCATCCTACTTTCAAATCTTCAAAAAAGCATCACACAGTCCTTTTACATAGACCGCCTCCCGCCCGTACAATGCTTACTCATGCAAAATGGCCGATCTAAGGATACTGTTCCGGGTTTCCTCTGTGTGTGCTATTTTTCTTTTATTACTTGTTCCCTTTGAAAGATTAAATTCTTGTAACAGTAAAATATTCAAAATGTTATCATAACTTATAGAAGACGTGACAAAAATTCAGTCTTCCGCATTACCGGGATTCTCGAACCCTTTTGCGTGCCTTTTGACTGGGGTTGCGTTCAGTTTTTGTTCGTCCTCAAATGCTGTCAGTGGCAGAATAAAAGGACGTCGGGATTCGTAGATTCGTGCAAAATCCTAAAGCCACCATGTCTCGCGCGCAAGTAACCCTTTTGTTTGACTGCACACGAAGAGGACAAAAGGTGTTTTTCGCTGACACTTTTATTCATTTTGACAGTTTGTACCTCGTGACGAGGCTTTTTTTTTGTCCCTGCGAACGGATTTTTCGAATATTTAACGCTGATATGAGAGTTGGGGGCTTTGGCTGCATCACTCGTTATTGTCGGGAGTCAGCTGGCTGACGAAGCAGGGGTCGGTGGACGGCTGGCTGAGTTTCATGCTCTATTGTCAAGATTGTTTTGTTCTCGTGACGGTGTTTGGTCGGATGGCACACTGATGGTGTTAATAAGACCGATACGGCGAAACAACAGGCTTTGGGTGGCTTCATAAATGTATGCGTTGTATAGGATGCATGTGAATTTGCTGAGTCGTCAGCTAGGACTATTGAAGTATTGATGCCTGACAAATTGAATTTGTGTAGCGTGGTTTACTGTTTTTTTTTTTTTGGATTCACTCTGGGAATGGGTGTTGCTTCCAGGAAATGGTATAGTACTCGTCAAGGAATTTTAATTGGAATTTATGTTTTTCCATGTCCTAGGGAATGCGAATAAATTAGCACAGTTGTGTTACAAAATACAAATATTTAGGTCAAAGTTTGTCCTATAATAGGTCATTTGCCAACAGGGGAGGATCTTCTGGTAGGTTGATAACTTTTGCGTCGCATTGATTTAGGGTATTCATCATGATAGGGTCATCTTGATCGTGCTATTTGGTGGTAAGGAAGAACGATTCAATACTAGTTGTTATCCCTAGAATGTTGCCCGATATTTAATGAAAGTCTCTAGTCTTTTTGAGTGAAGCGAAATAGTGTTGCTTGTATTAATCAGAAACTGCTCAATACCTAGGCTAGGAGTAGAACACGCTCGGGGCCACTTCCCTACAAGAATGCCGCTTATCACGCTTGTGATCACTGGTCTTTGTCAACTTGGACGACTTGGCAGAAATACTAAAATTTTTGTCAACGAAAAATAAAGCAAACTAATTGGAGCATATAAGCACTTCTTAGTGCTTCTAAACTGACTTTTGTCACCGTTATTTCTCACAACTATTTAGGTGTATGATGCGCGTGTGCACCTTTTACATTTTGGTGGGACCTAAAATTGTATGCTAAAGCCTCGATCAGATCATTGAAAGATGACTTAATTACTTAATTAAGTGGCGTCACAGTCCGGAAAAAAACCAGAGCCTAAGCCAACACGCCTCTCCAGCTAGCCAGGTACTTAGCTAACTGACTCCAGTAGGGCACTTCAAGTTGGTTGAGATTGGTTTCTAGTTTTGCGCCCCACCTAAGTCGAGGTCTCCCCCTAAAGCCACCCACGTCTGGCAGGGATTCGGATACTCTGCGAGCCGGAGTATTAGTATGCATTCATTCTACATGTCCTAGCCAACGTAAACGTCCAATGCAAATATTTTTTTAACTAGGGGCATGTCGCTGTACAGCTCTTATAAATCTTCGTTGAATTTTCGTCTCCATAGCCAGTGAAAACAAACGGGACCGAAGATTTTTCGAAAAAAGACAGAACCTAAGCCAACACGCCTCTCCAGTCAGCCAGGTACTTACCTAACTGACTCCAGTAGGGCACTTCAAGTTGGTTGAGATTGGTTTCTACTTTTGCGCCCCACCTAAGTCGAGGTCTCCCCCTAAAGCCACCCACGTCTACCAGGGATTCGGATACTCTGCGAGCCGTAGTATTAGTATGCATTTATTCTACATGTCCTAGCCAACGTAAACGTCCAATGCAAATATTTTTTTTACTTGGGGCATGTCGCTGTACAGCTCTTATAAATCTTGGTTGAATTTTCGTCTCCATAGCCAGTCAAAACAAACGGGACCGAAGATTTTTCGAAGAATTTTCCTCTCAAAACGACCAAGGATTTCTTTACCCACCTTTGACACTGTCCAGGCTTCAGCGCCGTAGAGCAGGACTGGGAAGAACAGGGTCTTATATAGTATATCCTGAATATTTTAACTGAGGGCTTTACTACTGGCCTTCTCTGCACGAAGAATTAGCGGTTGGCAAGAGTAAGTCTTCGTTTAATCTCTGACGAGATGTTGTTGTCATGGTAGCCGAGGTAGATAAAGTCCACTACCACCTCAAAGTTTTATCTGTCAATGGTGGCGATCGTGTTGTGACGATGTCTTGTGTCTTTTCGTGTTTATAGCATATGCTTGGTCTAACTCTCATTTACAGATACACCCATTGTTGCCGTTTCCTTCTCTTATTAACAAATGTGGTTATGACATCATCGAAAATTCTCCATCGACATCCTGAACGGACAAATTTGAACGATATACCAAAACTTATCATGGCTCCGTATAGTATATCTCTATAAATATTGTCGTAAGCGGCTTTGAAATCGATGAATCAATTTGGACTTTTTGGAATTTTTCCATGATCTGCGAAGTGTTAGGATTTGATTAGCTGTAGACTTTCCTGGCCGCCTACCATACTGATAAGGTTGTCGGTAAACGGTTTCAGAAATTCAAATACTACGGCAGATAGGATCGTGTGGGCTATGTTAAGAAGACTTACGCCTTTGTTATTGGCTCAGTACCCTTTTAGTGGATCAGGTACACGATGCTGAGGTTCCATTATTCAGTCATGCTTTTACCCGACAAACTTTGCTTAGGAGTTGATGAATGTTGCATACCAAATCATCCCCACAGGTTTTATAAAGGTCGGCGGGTAGGCCATATTTTTCGGCTGTCTATTAAGCGGGAGATTCTTCTTCATCGCCGTTTAACAGTCTGAAGGAGTGGTTGTTCTATATCCTCAGCATCGATTGTATCTTCACTACGATCTTTGCTTGTGCATCTAGAGAGGATTGTTCGAGAATCGTTTTCCTGGCTTTGACGTATTACACTTTGGGAAATAGCCAAGCCCTCGGTCGAGCGCATTACTTAATCTTTTTTCTTCTTTCTGAAAAGTCGGTGTTCTTCAATCTGTATTTGCCTATGAAGCTCAATGGCAGCTGTCGTCTTCACCTGCAGCTCAGGCTCGGTCTTGGCTGCAAGCATCTGTTGGCATTTTTTATTAAATCAAGGGTTTCATGCGGTGGGTGAGAGAAAGCTAGCACATCAGTTGCGCCTGATCGAGTAGCTTGTTGGTATCGTTGCCATTGTTATTCCCAAGATGCTTCCACTTTAGCGAGCACACTATTTCATCACCTCGATATCAATGAACGTACATGGCGGTCTCGATATCAAGGAACAGTCGATCCAATTGATGCCTTAACATACCGAGAGGCAAAAATCGACTCGGACCACTACCAAGGTAGCCAAGGTAAGAATGCGGATATCCACCACGTTACAACAAAACTAATATCGTAGATTGTAATCGCAAGAGACCACCGAGCGCATCGCAGGACGCGTATCCTTAAATCTCTCGATTATCACCGTAGCACCAGCATCTAATGTCGAAGAACAATGGCAACGATACCAACAAGTCATTCGATCAGCCGCAACTGATGTGCTAGGTCTCTCGTCTTATTGTCAAACACGTGTACTTATAAGTTTATCAAGTCAAATCCTGTTGGATGAGACCCTTATCCTTTGTGTCAATCTCAAGGTTACAACAATTAGTTACAACCTCAGAGTCTAGCCTCGCTCTACAACACCCAACCATAATTTTGTGCATGATCAAACAAAAGCCTCTTTATCATTTGATGACCCGCAAGGCATCCAATTGGGTCTTGCAATGATTAATCAATTGATGTAGGGTATGCTTACCTTGTTCATCGTTTGACGCAATTTTGGGAATCATCTTGGGAACACGAAAAAATAAAATCGCACTAGGTAACCAGCACTTAGCTTTTAGCCTCAACCTAACGTTTGATGAATCAATTTGAATACAAACAGTTCAGAGGACTACCGACATACCTAATTAAACTTTTGTCGATCTTCGTGGCCCTAAACGAATTCCGCTCAATTTACAATAAATACGCTCAAGCACCTACTCCTAAACTAGATGTATCCCAAATATTACCTAACAGAGATTGGTAACCAGCGCATTAGGCAGAATCCTATTTACCCTTGCCAAAGACAAACAGGGATATGCCCACGGTTCGGTGTTCGTATTCAATGCCAACCATTAGCTGCTGAACAATTATTTCATAACTTTCAGTAGCTGTATCTGCGTGCCATCACCTCACCCCCAGTAGTTCCAATGGCGCCGGTTCCCTAATTGAAATATGTATTTGCGAAATCATCACTCACTCAAACAGGAAGTGAAACTCTCAGCAGAAATCAGCAGCTCCTTGCCAGACGACGACGACGTCCCGCAATGGAAACACTAATTTGTTTGAAAAAAAAAAAAACGGAAACTGGAATGAGAAAACGTAAAAGTTTCGCGCTGTTGGCTCATAGCGCAGTTCTTCCCCCCAAGTTGTCATTTCGAAACGCTGCATCAACACTTTCCTGCTCTCGCAGTCAATAGCTACCACCCCCTGTCCTCTGTGTCTACCGCTACAAAGTCAAATCGTCCTTCCCGCACTAGAACTGATTTGTCTCCTCGGAATTACCAACGGTACAAGGCAAACAATAGTACAACTCTCTTAGCCTGCACTTGGTTATTTTATTTCTATGGGTGTGAGTGTGTGGATGGGTGTTTGATTGTGTAGAATAAACTTATCGAAAGAAACAAACTCTCGAAACTTGAATGTGATGCTCCAAGGACGCAAGTATTGCTATTCTTTGCTAGTTTCCCATTCTCTTTCCATTTTTACCCCCATATTACCACCATGCTCCTTCAAGGAACTCATTCATCTTGCCACAGCTGCGGATGTGCCCAGGATGCGTTTCGAACAGCAAAACATCGACGCAATGACTTGTCGTTCGCTCTCATGCACACCGCACTGTTGCTCGGCTTGGAGAACAACAATTTTCGGATCAAAAATTTAACTTTTCCCAAAATCGCGAGGATGGATATCCTTTCCTCAGCTAAGACTACAAAAACAACAAAACTAACAAAAACAACAAAAACCGTTACGAAAAATGTCTGATAAAATTCGAATGATATAAGGATACTGTTTTGGGAATTAACTTGCACTCGGTATGTTCGTGCGCATCTTCATTTGGGGGGCCCGCCCGAGTATGTGTGTTGTACAGTGTACACCTCAATAGGGTGTACACCAAGGATGCGCTTCAAGGATACGAACTCAAGTGGAAGATGTGTCTTTATCTCTTTTTGGAGAGACCTAACTTTTGCTATTGTTTTCTTTGTGTGTCGGTAGTTGAAGTTCGACTTCGTCTTCTACTGAATGTATGTTTGCTATTCCCACAGCGGAAGTACCTACATATCCTTGAATTTATGTAGATATGTGCAGGTGAAGCTATTGGCTTGTCCTCATTTGAGGATAGATAAGAGAACGAAAGAACATAAGAAACACAACGAAAGTTATTAGTATTAGAAAAGTTTTAACCCCCTTAGCAAACAAAAAAAAAAAAAAACCAAAACATAAAGAGAGCGGAAAAAGGATGCTTAAGGAGCGTAGTATAGTTTTGGGTGAAAATATTTTCAATCCTTCTTCATCTTTAAATGTATTTTGTCCTTCTTGTTGCGGCCTTGATTTTGTTTTTCCACATTAAGTCGAATTTAAGAAAGTCCTTCGGGGACTGCCAGACTACCTACACCTGTGATGTTTCCTTTCGGAACAAGTTTAAGTCGACTTTGTGCAAGTTGGGTTCAAGGAAATGTTTCCTTAACGAGCAAGATTGCTGAAACAAGAAACACAATTAATGCTGAGATTCAATTCGGAAATTTAAGTTTGAAAAGTCAGATTAGGATTTATATCGTTGCAGGTCTCTCCACAGAAGACCAACCACTGATGGTAGTCGATACCGGTCTAAAACTTTTTTACTTAGCCAAAGTTCGTATGGGATCTTTTCTTAGAAACAAGTCTCAGAGTAATCAAAACAATAAGTGAACTTCTTATTCATAAGATAACGTGTTTACGAGGACTAGAATTGTGTAGCCTTCTCTTTTTTATTGGAGAGGTTTTAATCTCGATAAAGGGGTCATTAACCTCAAGCTGTATGGTAGGTGTGTCGGTCTTGGGGTTAGGTTCTCTACTTCGACTTCAAAACGCGTCAGCAGAACTACTGGTCGATTCATCACTAAAGCTATGTAGGTGCTTGTGTTATTGCGTTTGTAAGATCCAAAAGTTCTTAGGCACATTCGTCAGTTCTTTGCCGCCCGTAATGATACTGAGGCAGTGCAGCGTTGGGGCGATATGTACAAGCATGGTTGACAAAACTAAACCTTACGTGAGAACCAGAAGGGAAGCATTTAAGTGTGAGTACTATAATTCCCTTATCATGGTCTTGTAGCAGAAAGACTTCTCAGGACTGCCTCTTTCCACCGAATGAATGTAAGCTTATTTGTATCTTACCGAATGTATTAACAAACACTTCAGACTGAACTCAGTTCTATCCAAATCATTATTATTCCCATTATCGGTGTCCCAACGGAATGAATACCCGGCCTGCTGTCCCAGGCGAACCTAGACAAGCTGCTTCGACATATTCGGACAACAGGTTGTCTAGGAATTTCAAGGGTTAGTCAGGCCCCTTGAACAGAGCTGGTGGCGGATGAACCGAAAGGCCAATGGCAGCGGTCAATCCCGTAGTGGATACTGATGGCCCTGTGTCCTATGGATATCTAATAAATTGGAACTGGCCCTCCAGGTTGGGGGTTGTGCTTTGGGTTTACTACCCAATCATGGAAAAATCTAACGGTTACGAAGCAACCAAAAGCCTCGGAAAGGACTGATTTTATTGTTGACGACACGGCTAAACGAAAAAAGGACAACGACGTTCGAAGTGCAAGCGAACGACTAGCGGAAGCCCTAAACTGCTACAAAGCAGACATTACTGCAATCCAGGAAATACGATGGGATGGGCGGGGCAAAAAGAGGATGAAAAATTGTGACATCTACTACGGACCGTGTTATAGTGAGCAGAAACAGCGACTATTCGGATGCGGATTTGTTATAAGTGCCAGACTTAGGCAAGACATCACGTTGGGTCCTACCAATGATGTCATTATCGTCGGCGTATGCTAGTAGTTGTACAGATTTTTGGAAAATTGCGCCTCTGTTGTCAGCTCGGGACTTTCGCATGACTAAAATTAAAGAAGTCACATGACGGCGCATTTATTTTTAGTATCGCATGTGTCGGTGAGGTCGTTTCCGACCCAGATGGAGTAGCGAGAAATCTCCATCATCATTCTACACAGACCGACGAGTTTGGGCGGTAAGCCAAAACTAGACATGGCTCTGTATAATTCGTCTCTGCAAATGCTGTCAGACTGAGTCTGGCATAACAGCTATAGACATGGATCCCATTAACTTTCGCTCTCACAAAGTCGTTTATTTCCTTAAATACATAAAGACCTCATATCCGTCCATAGCGCTACCTGTTTTGCCTTATTGTTTTGTTCAGGACATTTATATGGTTCGCTGATCAATATTACGTCGCCTATTTTTTCCTTGGTCTTTTGCGCTAGGATGTCCTCAGCTATCCGGCTTTGAAATCTATGAACAGGTGGTGGCTATCGATATCGACTTGTTGGGTTTTCTTGGAGGATCTGCCGAAGTGTGAAAATTTGATCGGTTTTGGACTTTTCTGCCCTAAACCACACCGATAAGGGCCGATAAGGTGGTTGGTAAACCGTTTCAGGCGTTCGTATATTACGGCAGATAGGATCTTGTAGGCGATATTGAGGAGACTTATGCCTCTGTAGTTGGCGCAGTTTAGAGGGTCTCCCTTTTTTGTGGATCGGGCAAACGATTTCTACAGAACAGATTAGGCTTATGAGTTGGTGGCTGATACTTACCAAGTCATCTTCACCGGCTTTATAAAGCGGGGGTGGAGGGCTTAATTACCTGCTGCCTTATTAATCTTGAGTTTAGAGCATTGCCATCCTTACTTAACTTCAGGTATACTTTCATCCGAACAGATTTGGCTTTTGAGTTGGTGGGTGATACTTACCTCTTAGCCTTATTAACCTTGAGTTAAGATATTGCTATCCTCACTTCACTTAGGTCGGGTGGTTGGCAGTTTTCGCTGTCGTTCAATGGTTGGTTCTGGCTGATAGCGGAATGGTTTTCGCCATCGCCGTTTAACAGTCTGCAGAAGTGGTTCTTTTATATCCTCAGCATCGACTGGGTCTCAATTTCCTTTTTCATCTCGACAGAATTCTGTTCCAGATTTTTATCCATGTCTTTGGTGGCTTCGACTTTGGTAAAACTTGCAAACATCATTCCTGGAGTGTCGCCTCTTTATATCCTCGATCAGGCGCATTTCTTGTTCGTTTTTTTCCGTCCCTACAGCTCAATGGCAGCTTACATCTTCGCCTGTAAGCTTTGACTAGGAGGCCTCGTTTTTGGCTGCAAGCATCTGTCGGCATTATTCATATAGCAGCGACTGTTTCTTTCACAGTTTTTCATACTCTTTTTGCCCAGCCCTCGTATTTCCATAGCTTCCACCAGTTGTTCGGCTGCACGTTCAATGTTCTCTCATTCCAAGTGCAGACGCGACCGACGCGACGTTGTCAGTTGGTAGTTTATCATGGTCGTCAACAGTTAGATTATTTCTTTCCTAGGGTCACTTTGAAAACGCCTATCTTTCTATAAGCAAGGAGACCAATTACTTGCATAAAATGACTCTTGGCATTAATCCGCTTCCTCGCATGTGCAGCATTATTTTGCATATATTTACCGTCCGAATTCCTGCTCCTAAAAGAACTTGTTCCACCATATAGTATAGAAGAAGTTGGCGTAGCTATAACAAAAATCTTAAGAACAACATGGCCGCAGGCTTAGAAGGCTTACCAGCGGAGTTTTTTTTATATACGGTGGTGATGTTTTGGTAGGAAGCATGCACCAAATTATCAACCAAGTATGGATGGAAGAAAGCATGCCCGATAACTGTACTATCAGCTCCATATGCTCCATCTACAAAAAAGGCGATCCTATGTCTTGTAAGACCTATCGAGGCATATCCTTCCTAAATGCCGCATACAAGATCCTATTCAACGTACTGTGTGAACGTCTAAAACCTCTAATCGGCACGTACCAGTGCGGTTTCTGGCCCGGCAGATGGACTATGGTCCGAATTTTCACACCAAGGAAAATCCTAGAAAAGACCAACGAATTTCAAGTCGAAATACACCAGCTATTCATCGACTTCAAAGCCGCGTATGATAGCATACATCGTCAGGAGCTCTATGTGGCGATAGCAGAATTTGGAATCCCGGCAAAACTGATTCAGCCGTGTCACGTGACGCCGGAAAACACGCACTGCGACAGTTTAGAAGCAGCTCCTCCGAACTTTCCCAAACATGCACCGGATTGCGGCAAGGAAACGTGCTTTCATATGAGTTCTTCAATGTCGTACTGGAGCAGATAGTACGAAGGGCAGGTATCAACACTGAAGGCACAATTCAACAGGTCCGTCCAGCTGATATTGGCATCATCGGTCGTTCCCAGCATGCCGTGATAGAAGCGTTCACGGCGATTGAAGAACTGGCAAAATCCGCGGGCCTTGAAGTAAATGAGGACATTACTAAGTACATGCTATCAATGAACAAACAAGCATCTATCCACCGCCTAGGACAAAATGTCACCATTGATAGCAGCATTTTCGAGGTAGTTAAGGAGTTTGCTTACCTCGCAGTAAACATAGACTCCACAAATGACACCTTAGGGAAGATCCGGCGAAGAATTACCCTAGGAAAGCGTTGCTACTTCGGTTTAGCGAAACAGCTGGCTACAAAACTTCTAACTCGAAGACGAAATGTGTGCTCTACGAAACCCTTAGCCTGCCAGTTCTACTTTATGGCGCCGAGTACTGGACGATAAGCAAAAAGGGAGATCTGATACTGAGCTCATTCGAGAGAAAAATACTTCGGCGGATTTTTGGTCCTGTGTGCGAGGAGGGCGAATGGAGGAAAATATACAACCGCGAACTCTATGACATATACCAAGATGTGGATGTAGTCCAAAAAGCCAAAGGACGTTGACTGCATTGGCTCGGCCACATCGAGCGAATGGACAATAGTGCTCCACCTTAGAGAATTTTCGAATTCCAGCCCCCAGGTTCGAGAAGGCAAGGAAGACCGAACATCCCTTTCAAAGACCAAACCATAGCGGATACCAGAGCGCTTTGTCTAGACAACTGAAAGCAGCGAGCCCGATATCATAGAGGACGGAAGGTTGCAGTGTCACAGGTAGAGACTCTTCATGGGTCGGTATAAGTAAGTAGTAAAAAATATTACAAATTTTTTTTTTTTTGGAGCAACATGCTCGTAACTACCCAGGGCTGAGCTTACTCATTACCATTCATACTTCGTTCATCTTTCACGATAGCGGGACATACTGTTTCATGCCTACTTCGAACTGCGAATTCGAGATAAGCTTTTGTTGGGAATTGATACCACTCGCATGATTTGTCAGATTATCAGTAAAGGAAGGCCAGTGAAAAATCTTTAAGGTGTTCCCACGGCTGGGAATCGAACTCAGACCTTTTCCACGGCAGTTCATCGCACTAACCACTTAGCCGTCCGGAATTCCTTCTTCTGTCGATCTTTTATCCCGGGTCGCGATAAAACCTTGCCCTCAAACACTTGAAGACGTATTCATGTTGATTAGTAGCAGCTAGTGTGTACAACGTGAGTAGGTGGGAAGTCATATGTTTTCGCATGTGGTCTTTCCTGATCCGTATCCCGTTCCCGTTCCCGACAATGCCGTCCATATTGTAATGGATATAACCGGGACTGTTCTTAAACTAAGACTTGTTAAGTCAACAATCTACATTATCCTCGCTCCTCAAAACACGTGTGTAATAGAATATAGAAAAAATCCTACAAATATCTAGATACAATTATATTTCCTAGAAAACCTGTCTATCACATGACTCAAAACAAGTCCCAGCAAAACTATGAAACCCCTGATAAGGAGTTCCTATAAAATTTTGCAATTTAGCATTTCATCCTATAGAACATCCCATCGAATCGCTTCACTCAACTGTTATCCTATTACACCATGAGACTGAGACTACTCTACACACAAGGGGCTATGCCACCGCAAGCATCATCACAACACACAGACGAAAAGTTCAGCCAGAAGTTTACGAACTTTTAATTAGTTTGGGAACGTCTTTGTATCCAAATCAATTTTAATCCCATAGTTATGCCATACCTCATACACACGATACACAAGAGCAAACATGAACTCATTATCCTGTCCGGATGGTTAGGTGCGATATTATTTATCTCTTAAACCCCAAGCTATTCAGAGTGGTGTGCTTAAGGCTCCTAGTGAACCAATCATCGTCACCTGAAAAACGATCCGAACTAGATCAGCCTAATCCAATTGCATCCAACTGTATTCAGAGAACATTAAATGTGCACTCTCGAAAGGATTTCTATTGATTATCCTTTGAGCATTTGGCTGAAAGCAGGAAGCACAACAAAAAAAAAGGACAAATCGCCTCTCGCAAGTGTGCATGCACAAATCACATCAACTTTGGCGGGACAACTGGTGATGTGAGGTGGTGTCACATCCATCGGCTACTTCTACTGCTGTTGCTGCTCCTCTGTGATAATTTCTACAAGTATCAATGCCTGTCCATTTTGTATATTTGGGTGTGTTGTGTGCCATCGGGGCTGAAATACAAATCCTGTTCATTATTCAAAATAATCCCACGTTGCTAGGGGGACACATTCGAACACAGACTTCCTAATTAATTTCATCCACCTACGCTACAAGGGTACCTATAGATAGTATGCGTGGTGATGGTGGGTGATGGGGCTGATGCTGATGCTGATGCTGATGGTGATACTGTGTGTGTGTGTGTGTTGGGAATGCCGTTCCTTTTTAAACAGCAATTAGGTTTAATTCCACTTAATTAATTGGCAATGAAATGAAATGAAATGAAATCCATCTACACGGCGTAGATACTTCTCGTTGTGTTTGTATGTATGTTTGTCGCTATGCATAGATAATCCGTTTTAGACAAATGTGTAGTTCACTTGAAAGGATAACAACAAAAAAAAAATCATTTGTGTAGGTGAATTCAACAGATTCCCAGCTTTGTTGCATTCAAATGGAGACTGTAAAAGCCTTCAAGTTGAATACCAGCTGCAGGTACTCGTAGATGAATGATCCCTATAATCAGGTATTATGCAATTTTTTTAAATGAAAAAAATCGCGGTAAATCATTTTGTAAATTAGCATCCGCAGGAGTGTTTTTATATATCTACATCCGAGAGGACTAATCAAAAGTAAAGACTGCAAGTAGGGAATTTATTTCTATGAAAATTTTCCATCCCCTTTGATATAACTTGCTGTAGTGAGGCATGTATTTTATTCAGCGGAAGCTGCTTGTATCTTTTGAGCCACCTTAGATACTTTTTTTAGATCAAGTTGCAGTTTATTGTACAGGGAAATAAGTATATTGGATGTAGGCGATTGAATTGCATGGATATAAGCGTATACACCCAGCTGATAACCGCCGACTCGTAGCCCCTGTTATGTGGCTTCCATACCTTGACCAAAAATTAGGAGAATTTGCCATTTTACCTTGGCACCTTTCCATTTTTTACAAGGACAGCGGAAGGACTTTCAAGATGGGGTCAGCTATGACGACAAAATTCCCATTTGGGCTGGACAATATAAACATCCTACACGAGCTGCTTTCGATTAACATGTCTGTTAGGAATTTGAAGGGTAGGTACGTCAGACCGCTTTAACAGAGATTCGGACAATATTTTTTAATAAATCTTAAGTGTAACCTAGACCTCTAACAGAAATTATGGATGATCAGACCAAAATGCTAACCGCAGTCGATGTTCGTGCATCTTGTCCCTCTCGTAATTGCTTAAGTGATAGTACAAAGAATCAAACCTGATACATTTCCAACTAGCCAGGTCCTAAGATAACCTAATTCAGTTGTCCACTTAAAGTTGGCTAAAGTCGGTCTCATCTTCTGCGGAACACTAAAGGCGAAGTCTTCGTATACTGTGTCAACAATCTGCTTGGGAGTCGAAAATCCAGCAAATAGCAGTATTGGCGTCCTTTCACTGTCCTTACTATCCTAAACGTACAATGCGTTGATTTTTTTATGAATAGGTTTGTGTTGCTGTAGAGCTTGTAGAGTTAGTGAGTAAATCTTAACCTCCATCTTTCATCAACGCAAACAGGACTGCGAAATTTCGAAGGATTTTTGCTTAAACAATCAAAGGTTTCTGCATATGATTTTGATACGGTCCATGCTTTGGCGCATGGATCTCCTTAGTAAGTCGAATTCATGCTTTCTTAGCCTACCGAATGTAGGTTTGCATCAACAACTCACAACAACTCCACAACAGCTAAGGGAAAATAAATAAATTTATGGCGCAACAGGCTCGTTAGTACCCAGGGCCTAGCTTTTTTCTCACAACCATTCATGTGTGCGTGTGTACTTCTTAGCACGATGGCGGGACCTCCTGTTTTATGCCGAAACCGAACGGCTAAGTTGAGATAAGCTTTTCATGACAATTGATACAACTCGGATGATTTTTCAGATCTTCACGAGAGGAGGGCCAGTGAAAAATCATTTAGGTGTTGCTACGGCTGGGAATCGAACCCAGACCTTCTGCGTGGCAGTTCATCGCACTAACCATCGCGCCACTGAGCCCGTCATCCACAACAGCTTAGCTAGAAGGAAATGGGAGCACACCTCAATGATGATATAATGGAAGGTTTTTGAAAAGCCCAAACTAAAAGCTGTGGGTTCCATGGTGAAGCCAGTGGGAACCGATAGAAGTCCCTTACGACGGATGTCAATTCATTTTCGCAGATTGTTCGTCCCGAACAGGTGTATCCTCAGTTTCACCTTCATAACGATGTAACCGATCCAGATGCCCTGATTTTAATTTCCCACGTAGTCCTTTCTGTATACGGTAGACAAAGTCGTTTTTTCGCTTCACAATCTTGAAGGCGCCTTTCCATCTCGACAGTAACTTCGATGATATTCCTTGTTTACGTTGGGGATTATATAGCCACACTGAATCTCCTTCCTCAAATACAGTTCCTGTTGCTCTGATGCCATACCTGGTTTCCATACGATTGCTTGCTAGTCTTATTAGTCTCCTGGTCCTTTCGTGTATATCGCGGATTATATCGCGGATTATTTCGCGTAGATCATCAATGTAGTCATCTTGAGTTGTTTGCTCTATCGTTGGTGATCATAACATTACTTCAATAGGCAACCTTACTTACTTACTTACTTAAGAGTCGCTACAGTCCGGAATGAGCCTGGGCCTCAACCAACATGCCTCTCCAATTAGCCCGGTCCTTAGCTAACTGCCTCCAGTTGCGCACTCCAAGTTGGTTGATGTCGGTTTCTACTTGTACGCGCCACTTAAGGCGAGGTCTTCCTCTACTGTGTCCGACGTCTGGCTGGGAATCGAAGACTCTGCGAGCCGGAGTATTGGTGTCCATTCGTTCTACATGTCCTAGCTATCTTAAACGTCCAATGCGGAGTTTTTTTTGACCAGGGGCATGTCGCTGTACAGCTTGTATAGTTCTTGGTTGAATCTTCGTCTCCATAGCCCGTCAACGCAAAAGGGACCGAAGATTTTTCGAAGAATTTTCCTCTCAAAGGATTTCTTCATCCGCTTTTGAGACGGTCCATGCTTCAACGCCGTAGAGCAGGACTGGGATGATCAGGGTCTTATATAAGATCTCCTTAGTAGTTCGAGTGAATTGCCTTCTAGGCCCGAATAAACAGCGGTTGGCAAAAGTAATTCTTCGTTTAATTTCTGACGAGATGTTGTTGTCAGAGTTAATAGCGGAACCGAGATAGATAAAGTCCCGTACTACCTCAAAGTAATATCTGTCAATAGTGACGTTCTGTCCAATTCGTCGATGCTGTGTGTCCTTTCGTCTTGACAGCATATACTTCGTCTTGCCCCCTTTTACTGCTAAACCCATTTTTGCCGCTTCCTTCTCTATACTAGCAAACGTGGCTATGACATCACGTTGGGTCCTACCAATGATGTCAATATCGTTGGCGTATGCTAGTAGTTGTACAGATTTTTGGAAAATTGTGCCTCTGGTGTTGGCTTGTGAGTTTTGCACAATCCTCTCAAGAATCAGATTGAAGGAGTCACATGACAGCGCATCGCCTTGCCTAAATCCTATTTTGGTATCGAATGTGTCAGTGAGGTCGTTTCCGACCGTGATGGGTCAGCGAGAATTCTCCATCGTCATCCTACACAAACGTAAGAGTTTGGACGGTATACCAAACTCGACATGGCTCTGTATAGTTCCTCTCTATAAATGCTGTCGTATGAGGCAATGAAATCGATGAATAGGTGGTGGGTATCGATTTGGACTTCTTGGGTTTTTTCCAGGATCTGCCGAAGTGTGAAGATTTGATCGGTTGCGGACTTTCCTGGACTAAAACCACACTGATAAGGGCCGATCAAGTTGTTGTAAACGGTTTCAAGCGTTGACATATGACGGCAGATAGAATTTTGTAGGCGATGTTGAGAAGACTTATGCCTCTATAGTTGGCGCAGTTTAGAGGGTCCCCTTTCTTGTAGATAGGGCAAACGATGCTGAGGTTCCATTCTTCAGGCATACTTTCTTCCGACCAGATTTGGCTTATGAGTTGGTGGATGTTACTTACCAAATCATCTTCGCCGACTTTATAAAGCTCGGCGGGAAGGCCGTCATTTCCGGCAGCCTTATTAAGCTTTAGATATTTCTATCGTCACTTCACTCAGGTCAGGTAGTTGGCAGTTTTCGCTGTCGTTGTCAATCCTGAATGGTTCGTTCTGGCTGACAGCGGAATGTTGTTCGTCGTCGCCGTTCAACAGTCTACGGAAGTGTTTCTTCCATATCCTCAACATCGACTGTGTCTCAACTTCGATATTTCATTCTTCATCTCGACAGGATTCCGTTCGAGCCTTGTATCCTTGGCTTTGACGTTTTACACTTTGCTAAAACTTACGAACATCGTTCCAATAGTGGCACCTCTCTATATCTTTGATTGCTCGCTTTTCTTGCTTCTTTTTTTCTTTTTTCTGAAAAGCCGGTGTTCATCCTTTCTTCTTAGCTTAGCCTTGTAGGCCTCGTTCTTGGCTGTGAGCGTCTGTCGGCATTCCTCATCAAACCAGGGGTTTCTTGCTGGTTAGTGCGAGAAACCTAGCACATCAGTTGCTGCTGATCTAGTGGCTTGGTGGCAACCTTGCCATTGTTCTGCGACATTCGATGCTGGTGGTATGGTGTTAATCGAGAGGCTTAGCAATATGCGTTGCGCCGAGGTCTTTGCGATTGGAGTCATTCGACATCAACATTTTTCACAGTATTTCTGGATTGTTGTGGCGTATTGGATATCCGCATTCTAACCTTTGCTGCAACAATGTAGTGGTCCTAGTCGATGTTAGCTCCTCGGAATCCAAATACTGGATTCGTGCCTCTGGTCTCTCGCAATGTGATCAATTTGGTTGACTGTTCGTTAATCTGGAGAAAGCCATGTCCCCTTATGTATATTGAGATGAGGAGGTGAGGTGCTGGCTATAGTGGCATTTCGTTCCGTAGCGATTAGCCTAAGTCCGTTACCAGACACGTTGTCATTTAGGCTATGTTCTCCGACAATACTGCTAAAGATGTCTTCTCTTCCTACCTTAGCCTTAAAATCTCCCAGCACGATTTTAACATCGTCCTTCGGTAGTCGCTCATAGGTTTTGTCAAGGAGCTCGTAGAAGCAATCCTTCGCTACATTATTTTTTTCCTCCGTTTGAGCGTGAGCGCATATAAGGCTTATGTCGGCGCATTTGGCCTTGATGCGAATCATTACCATGCGTTCGCTTATGTCTTGAAATCATAAGACTTCTTGCCTAAGTCTGGTACTTATAACATATCCGCATCTGGAAAGTCGGTGTTTCTGCTCACTATAACACGGTCCATAGTAGATGTCACAGTCTTTCATCCTCATTTTGCCCGGCCCATCCCATCGTATTTCTGTCAAGGACTCGCTTGCTAACATTAAAAAAAAAACTCATTGCACTGTTGCACAGTGGGAGGTACTGCCCAACAGTCCAATGACTAGGTACCTAGACATTTTTCAACTAACGAACTCTTCCTCCCGAGTACAAATCCATTTCCTTTATCGACAATAACGGTATAAAACTCTTATACAGCAACTTTTAACATGCCGGGCTCTGTGCGAAAGTACCATTCAAAGTGCATTCGCATATCTCTCGGACAGTGCGCTTTGGAAGCAACCTCACCAAATCACCCAGCGGCACATTAGTCTATTTTCAATATTTTCCCACATCGAGGAGTGTCCTTCAGCGAATGATTTGCAGCTTTCCAGACCATAGCATTCGTTCTTAGCATAGAGCGCTACACCAAAAAAAAAAAAACCAACGCCAAACACCATATCCTCGAAAATCGTGCAAAACAAAACACTCACAGTCGTCGTCCTCGTTTGTAGCTTCCGAGTCGTCCTCGCCATGTCACATATTTTCCAATTTAGCTTGATTCACGTACTACTCACACAGTTCGGCTGGCGGTACGAGGGGCGGACAGCGAATCCTGCAGTGGAACAGTAAAAACGGCGAATCTGTCTGAGCACAGAAGAAACAACACCCATCGCATAAATATATCGCCCCGAAACTCACATTCGCGCATGAGGGGACATCCAGGAGACCTAGCTCTAGCTCTAGTGCCCAGTAAACCATACAGTCATGCCATGAGAGGTCCTGGGGCGAAATGGATATTATTTATCAAACCAAAACTGTCACTCGGTCACAGTAATTTTTCATACAAATAAAATCATCCTGACAACTCACATCATGCTGGATGCAACGAAATTTCAGTTTTTTTTTTCTCTTTGGTTGTGTGTGTGTTTAGCTCGGTCGTTTGTTTGTTTCTATACTTCTCTTGTTTCATCCTTATACGTGTTTTGGAGTGGGGGGAGGACTAGGCGTTGCATGTCGCTGGATGACAGCACGCTTACTGCAGCAACAACGCCCCAAAAAGCAAAAATATGAGCGACTAAAGTTGGACTGCAACTTTGAGTAGTATAGGTACCTACACCGCCTCCCGGTGCTCTGGATTTTCCCAGAAGGATAAATAATCGTGCTACTTGCTCCCTGGCAGTGGATTTGTGGTCGCTTTGGGACGAGGTTAGAGACACTCCACTGATAGAAAGAGGGAGCAAGCGAGTGAGATTGCAGTTCTACTGGGGCTTGGCCAGTGCAGGCAGCAGTCTCATTTCGCAGCTCACAGATAGAAATGTACCTTAAACGGGGGACCGAAGGGCAGTCTCGACGCGGCGGAAGCTGATGGGGTGGTGGTTGGTTGTATAGGAGATTTGTTAGTTGCTCAGTTGGCAGTTGTATAAATGCACTTTTTGAAACTTTGACAGTTTAGTCCTGCGGTTAAAATGAGAGCAAGCGAAATCCTTTTTGGCCAGAGAAACTGGTTGTTCCTCGGTTGATGCATGTGGGAATTTCTCTGTGTGTGAAATGACTCTTGCTGCGCCCTATAGAGCAATCGCATCCTCGTGTTGAGGAGGGCTCACCTTATACCATCCTTTCTGAAGCTTTCCGTCATCATTTTATAAAAGTCGTGATGATTTATCAATTCGGTATATTCTATCACAACTGTGAATGAGGACTTTTGTCAATGTGTGTTGGTTTTGGCCATTTGAGGATGGATTTTCTATACGCTTCTATGCAGGAGTTAACGTTTGCGGTAAGTAGTTTGAACTTTGGTTGGGCTCATTAAGTTTGATGGGCAATTCAGAGAAAAGTTGCTCATCAGTCATCATGAGTGGGCCAAGGTTTTTCTTCATTTTTTTTTCGGGTGGTGGATGGAGGGATGGAAATGCACTTTGGTTGTTCTTAGAGAGCTGTTCTTATGTCAGGAGTGGCCGTCGGATTATTACTGCCCCCTTTTAGGAGATCATTGTGGATTTGCAAATGGAAGTCAGTAATTCAGTCAATTAAACAGATGATGGGATTTGGTTTGCATGTAAGTGACAAATGCGACCTAACAGTGTGAAAGTTTTGTTGAAAATGAGTTCCATGGTCATCGGATTAATTTTTTTTAATTACACATCATAGGCGAACTTTACCTGAGAGGTGGTTTGTTTTAAACCAAAATGAGTTTTGACATTGGATTGATAGTGACGTTGTATTTAGTATTGGGACATGTTCATTAATTAAATTATTCCACAAAGAATGGTCGATTTTTCAAATCCTAGTTGCGTATGATATGATGACATAATTACGTTTACTTTACGGGCTCTTGATTAATTGAGGTTCTTTGAGTATTGAGATGATAGAATTAAATTCTTATCGATCCTGGGCCAGTTTTTTTTTTCAATTCGTGTATTCATCCTTAAGCCCCACGTTCGCTCTAACTTGTCATCACAAAACTGGAGGTAAAGATAGTCACCGTAGTTGACATGTTTTTACCTTTTTTACTAGATTCACATGTGCCGCGATAGTAAGTGAGAAATGAGATGATAATGATTTTTCAGTAAAGCCCTTCTCTCGATAATCTGAAAAAATCATCCGACTAGTATCAAAAGTCAGGAAAAGCTGATCTCAACTAAGCGTGTTGAGTTCCGCATAAAAAAAGCATGAGGTCACAGCATCAAACACACATGAATGGCTCCGAGAAAAGGCTAGGTCCTGGGTATGAGCAGGTTGTTCCAAAAATTTGTATTTCCGTTTTATACTAGATTTACATCTTCATATAATACGCTGTGTACAGGTGAGCCAAAAGAAGTCATCCGGTGTTGTTTGGCTCTCATTTTTATCGGTTGTGGCTCGCGCAGTGTGTGCCGTTGCTCCGTCCTGTTTGAACCACATGTCCTCCATTCCTAATTCGTCCGCTTGCGGCAGAAAAAACTCGGCTAACATGACCCTACAGCGCGCACCAGCGTCGTTTTCGAAAAAAATGGCCCGATGACTCCTCCAGCACCATGCAGTAACTATGAGCGGGTGTAATGGATCCTTGTCCATTACTCGTGGATTTTCGGTGCCCCAGAAGCGACAGATTGGCTTGTTCACGTACCCGCTGAGGTGGAAATGAGCCTCATCGCTCATTATGATTTTGGTCGAAAAATCGTCCACTTCGTCCTCGAGATTGAGGATGGCTTAGGCGTAGGTTACACGCGTTTGGCGGTCAACAGGCAGCAGCTGATGCACGGACTAGATTTTGTACGGGAACATGCGCGAGTCTTTGACAGCTCGAAATCCTATTCAACAGCGGCGATATTCTCGGCACAATGGGCGCTCCGGGGTCGGCCACTCTTGGCAACGTATCGTGTGTTCCTATACTCTTCATGGTTGGTGGCCAAACGGCACAGTGTTTGTGCAGTCGGTATCGGACGGCCGGGGAATCCTCGACGGAAATCGCGCTGCACCAACACTACAGATTTTTACGCAAACATTTTACACAACTCTACTTATACAGGTGTCCGCCGGGAAGGTTACTACTTTATTTGTTTACAATTTTTGATTAAATGAAAGAGAATGGATCTTATGCTGATAAATGTTTTATATAATGTCGTCAATTATGTATGGAATACAATATCAGGTAAATATCCGCCTCTGTTGGTCTCACAAATGCGAGCCCTTTTGAGAACATTTTTCATTACATTCTGACACATTTCATGCGGTGTTTCACCTCAAGCTTTACTGGTTTGTTTGCATAAACATTGCTTTCCAGATATCCTCACAAAAAGAAGCCCGGAGCAGTCAAATCAGGCGACATTGGAGACCAATCGACATCACCATTTCTTCAAATAACTTGTTGTGGAAAGAGGTCTCCCAGTAATTCCATTGTAATCCTGGCTGTATGCGATGTGGCACCGTGTTGTTGATACCACATGTTAATCAAGCCCAAACCATGCAGTTGTGGTGTTAAAAAGTTTTCAATCGCATCACGATATCGCTCCCCATTCACAGTTACCGTTACGACGTTTTCATTTTCAAAGAAGCATGGTCCAATAATTCTTCCTGACCAAATTGCTCACCAGAATGTAACTTTCAATGGATGCAAAGGTGACTGATGAATAATTTGAGGGTTTTCGATTGCCCAGAACCGACTGTTCTGTTCCTTCACATATCCATTCAAATGAAAATTTGCCTCGGCACTCATTGTGATTTTTTCATGAAAATCGAGGTAGTCATGGGCTAGCTGTAACATCCTATTGGCATATGTACGGCGGCGTAAATGCTCTTGTGGAAGAAGCTCTTGTGTCAACTGAGTCTTAAATGGAAACAAATGCAAATCCTTGTGCAAAATTGTGGTTAAAGTTGTTCTTTGAAGAACAAGCTTTTGAGCACGGCGTCGAATTGAGGTTGATGGATTGTTTTGAACACTTCCTTGAGCAGCAGTTATGTTTTCAGCCGATCTTGCAGTACGTTGTGGTCCATGCTTGGGCATATCATTTACAAACCCTCTTTCTTCAAAATCATTCATTACACGATAAATAGTGCGTTGTTTCTCCCAAAAATTTCACGTAATTTTCTCATCGTCACAGTAATCGATGATTGATTTTGATAAAATGTTTTAACGATTAAAACACGTTGGTTCATCGAATATTGTTTCATAATAAATTTGCCACGTGTCTACTTTACTAGCGCCGAATATGAACTGTCAAGACTAATGTTTACCAAAATGGCGGAAAAATAAAGTAGTATACCTTCCCAGCGGACACCGTGTACTATGGTTCTCAACCCAGGAAAATCAGCGGATGAAATAAAATCTTACAGACCTATTTCACTTCCTCAAATAACTTGAAAAGTTTTTGAAAGGATATTACTCGATCGCTTACACCCCATTATTGATCAGAAACGCCTTTTACCTGACCATCAATCCGGGCATAGAAGTAAAAATTCGACTGTGGACCAAGTTCATCGAATTACTGATGTAATTGAGAAAGCTTTCGACGAAAAGAAAATTTGCTCAGCCTTATTTCTTAACGTGTTGCAAACTTTTGACAAAGTTTGACATAGACGCCTTCAATGCAAGCTAAGACAAGTTCTGCATGATAAATTATATAAAATCCTCGTTTCGTATCTTGAGCATAGACTCTTCTGTGTGAAACTTGGAAAATAATATTCGGATTTCAAAGAAATATTGGCACGAGTAACCCAAGGAAGCGTCCTTGGACCACTCTTGTACCTCCTATTTACACGTTATATCCCACACGATACAATAGTTGCCACGTTTGCTGACGATACAGCTATACTAACAGTTGGCACAACAATAGAGGAAACAAATATGAAATTACAAAGCGCTGATAACGAGGTTTTTGAATGGACAAAATACTGGCAGTTTGAACTTAACGAGAGCAAATCGATTCATGTAGATATTTCGTATAAACTGACAAACATTTTACCAGTATTTCTCAATATGGTTCGAGTCCCTTTTGCAAATGAAGCGAAATATCTTGGAATGACACTCGATGAAAAATGATCTTAAAAATGAATACAGAGAACTGTACTGGTTACTCGGAAATAATTCGAAGCTTAACCTAGATAACAAGCTGCTTTATACAAGCAAGTGCTTAAGCCGGTCTGGAAAGATGGTATACAACTATGGGGTCTTACCAGTTAAAATAATCTAAATATTTTACAAACTTTTGAAAACTAAATATTAAGATCATTCGTCAACGCGCCGTGGTATATAAGGAATGAAGATCTACGCAGAGATCTGGGTATTCCCGCGGTTAAAGATAAAACGAAAAATTTTGCACGCAAACATAAAAATACGTTTATTGGGACACGGTAACACAGCGGTCCTCCAAATTCTTGACGAAACAAATTTATTGTGGCGTCTTCAAAGAACTAAACCCTTAGATTTGGCCCGATAATAACAAACCGCGCTATAAATTGCGGAAAAAGCCGGAACTCTCAAAGGAAAGTTACCTGCCAAACATACATTGTTCGTGATAAAAAATTGCTAGATTGCAACTAAGTATGCGACTACATATTTAGTTGTGATACAAGTACAAAAAGGGTTGTGTATTTAGGGGGGGTAAAGTCTCACACTACTTTGGGCACGTGCTCATCGTGTCTATTGAGATTTCCACCAGCAAATGGAAAAAAAAACAAAACTTATGTTTTTGTTTCTTCTTTTCCTTTTTCCTTTCGCTCTTTTGTTCTTCCTGCTTTCTAGTTTTTCTTCCTTAATCCCTATTTACTCCTTCTAAAAACGCACTCTTTGTTACAACGATGTCGTTATCCAGAATCGATCCCGTTTTGCATAATTTGCATTTGCAATTCCTGATGAAGCAAGTGCAAGTGCATTATCATTCTGCGAGTATATGAGTGCCAAAATCAATTCGCTCGCAACTAAGTATCGTACGCATATTTTTGATGTCGATTCAACTGTGGGACGTTCGTTCGAACTGATTCCCTCAAAGCATCGCAATCATATTATTTTTCGCGTCGCAACTCTTGATCAAATCGTAGCGCATCGGGCGATTGGGAGCTGTCATGCCTATGTAAGAGAATACCATGTTCGACATACCTTGTCATCTAATAAAAGCCTAGTGGTGAATTTTCAATTTGAATGTAATGTTGTATAGTCCGTCCGATAAAAGAAGAAAGATCCCAACATGCGCAGTAGCAATTTATTTAAGGGAAATTTTCTCTTTTAAGGTTTTTTGATCGCATGAAATTGTTAATGCTTTTCTGTACTTTATCTTTTTTGCAGCGATATTGGAAAACGTAATTGTTTTATTATTGATACTTGTTTTAACTGTGATTGAGTTTCACCAATAAATTATTGTAGTGCTGGGTGTATAACAATTCTTTCAGTTATTCTATCCCATGCAATTTCTGCGCGATGATATTCATCTTCTGTGCGTATTGCTTTTTCACAAACAGAGTTCCAATTTTCCCGAGTTATTTTGTTGAATTCTTCTTCCGCAATATTTTTGACATCGTCCAGTTTAAAAGTTGTATTTCTTTCTGCTACGCTGCTTTTTACTAATCCCCATATATTTTCTATAGGATTTAGGTCCGGATGATAAAGGGGTAATCGTAAGACTTCATGGCCTGCACTCCTAATGATGTCATCAATTTGAAGCTTTCGGGAGGACTTGTTTTGTTTTATTAATCCATATAGCTGTACTTTGCAGCTAGCTGGTTGGTGAGGTATTTTGTTTTCGGAGAGCCATTTAATCATATCAGCCTTTAATGATGACGAGTTGGGGACAGTACCATCAATTTTATTGTGATATGTTGCATGGTCCATAACAATAACTGACGGTTCTTCTAAGTTACAAAGAACTTGTTCCCTTAACCATTTTGAAAAGTTTTCGTAGTTCATCTCATTATGGTAGTCACCAGTCTTGCTTCCAGATTTAAAAAGCAGTAGTCCATTTCTAACAAATCCTCCTTTTCCACCAGCATGAGCTATAATCAACCGTGATCCTTTGGAGATATTTGACTTTAAGCCGTCCAAGCTGCCATCTGTCCAAGTATTGGGTCGAGTATGTGTGCTATGAATATAACTTTCATCTATATAAATAATTGCGTAGCCTTTCTCTCGAATTCTCGTACTTGGGCAATATACTCGTAGCGTTTAAGTTTTATATCCGTTCGTTCGCATTAAATTCTTCGGTTGTTCTCTGTTTTTTTAAATCTGTTTCCATTGTATTGTAAAACCCTGTGTAAAGATGATCGGCTCATGTTGATCTGCAAATCCGAAGCTATTCGTTGATTCAGTGCATTTAGTGTAATTATCATTTTTTCTTCTTTATGAAAATTTTGAATTATTTTTTCATTACGCTGATGTCAAAGTTGTCCAGTCCGGTGACATAATGGTTGTGAGGTCCTTTTTTTTGGACTTCTGACTGTACCGCTTCTTTCATAGTCTTTAAAAATCCTCCATATTGAGCTTCTGGATACTCCTGTTATTTTGGATGCTTCATCAATAAATTTCCAGCTCTGAGCTCTCAAATGTGTTTCGGCCTTCTCCATCTCATGTTTTATAACGTTGATGATAACCGCTCGTGTTTGCTTGCTTAAAGATTTTCCTTTGCCAATAGAATCCATAATGGTGTTTTAAGATGTATTTTGGTTTACTGACAAAAAATGAATGCCTGCTAAAAAAGCTAATACTTGCCTTTTTATATAAGTTTGGCATGTTTCCTGGCATTCGAAAACATTCATACCTATGACGTTTTTTTTTTAAGTTAAACTAGGTATAGTGTGGTAAAGATCATACGAGTCGTAAAAGAAAATAAAAAAATTATAATTTTTGCATGTTTCCTGGCATTTGAAAAATTTAATATGAGGTTTTTTTTAAGTTATAATAGGTATGGTGTGGTAAAGGTCAAACAAGTCATAAAAGAAAAGAAAAAAATTATAAAATCATGCAAAAACGCGTAAAAATATACCTTTTATTGACTTGAAAACATGGGTTTTCCAAAGTTGTATCCAGCAAGACGGGTCTATTTTAAGTGAGTAAAAAAACCCATCTTTTCTCAATTAACCTAAAAATTGACCTGTCTACCTGCATTCGTGCCCATTCACAAAGTATAATGGAAATTCCATTTTAACCCTTTTTAATAGTTGTTACTCAAAGCTCTGGCTTTTATTAATACATATTTGAGAAGTGCAACACCCAGCAAATTTCCCTTTTCTTTGGGGTGGGTAAAGTGTATCTATTGCATGCGCCAACGACGGTTCTGTGTGGACAATCAGTCATTCCTCGATCGTCGATCGAGAGTTTTGCTTTCTCTAAAAGAATAAAATCCCTGATGTGAAGAGACCTGCGCAAGATATTTTTAGGTACTTTGGGACGGGCTATAATACGATTCCTATGCAAAATATCATCGCACTCGGCATCTCTGTATTTGCTGCACAAGTCAGTCGGTTTAGATGATAAACATGTTGAAACTAGTGGTGGGAGCACGACTGGGTCGTACGCAACTTTACCTTTCACAGCGAGTTAATTTGGCGTTTTTAACAATTTGGCCCAAAATTTATTTCGATTAATGATGCAAGATTGGTATAAATGATGTCGAAATGAGATTATACGAACGTTTATTTCGTAATTGAAAGTAATCGGTGTTCATGTGAATAATAATGATTTTCCGTTATTGGCCAAAACTGAAATTTGCGGTTGGGGATAATTGGGCCAAACCAATTATATTGAGCAAGTTGAGGTTATGTATGATTTTTATATGGCAGGTACCAGTAATAATATGGCTAAAGGCAAACAAAAAATATTGCCTAGAATTATGACCAACAAAAACAGTGGATACGAAGTTTGAAGAAAATTGGTGAAGTCGTTTAGGCTGGAGAGACAGACGGACCGACGAACCGACGCATTATGGGGTTTTTGCCTCAAAAAACCACTCATAAACCAATTTCTCAAAACGCAAAACAGTAATACAATGGAAGAACTTGCTTTCGCTACTAAAATATAGTGTTACGTGAAACTGAAAATTCCCGAGCTTAAAAAATACTAAAAGAAATCAGCGGTTCTCTTGAAAAAAAAACCAATGCGACTTAATACCCGAGTCATATACGGTAACAGAATCTTCGGCTGAACTCCTACATCTGACTAGGAGTCAGATTCGAACTGTCACAGGGTTCTTTAGTGGACATTGTCAAGTCAAAAAACATCTCATGATTATGCGAATAACTCAAGACAACACATGCAGGCTATGCAACGAGGACGAAGAATCAGCAGAACACATCCTGTGGCACTGTAACAGCCGTATCAGATAACGTCAACACCATCAAGGTAAACACTATCTTGAGGCAGAGGACATATCTGACAGCCCACTCAAAGATTTACTAGAATTCATCACAAAGTCCGGTATCATGAGTGATCTCTAATTCGAGTAAATCACAATAAGCCCTACGGCCACAGTACCGCAGTGATATGGTAAGTTGCTTCCAACTCCCTAACCTAATCTTTTAAAAAATGTCCTAATTATCCCAAGAAAGTTGATTCCTACCCCAATTTACTTAACTTAACAATAGTTTTAGCGTTGATTCAGCCAAATACCAATTGATTGGGAGAAAAAATATATTTATGAGCGGTGCGACAGACGGAATTCCAAAAACCACTTTTTGGAGTTAATGTTAGAATCAAACAAAATCTCTAGGTCAAAAATTTTGAAGAAAACAATATCTTTCTCTGTATAAGAGAAAGTAAAAGATAAAAAAAGGTTCGTATCTGATGACCAACTGAGGGTGGAATTCCAATGCTAATTCCTGTTGCTAACGTATAATCTATACGTGCTACACATTTCACCATATTTAGTTCGCAAACCTTGAAATGATGTTGGGCCACGAACGAAAAAATTAACCACGAACGAAAAACTTAACCATAACGGTTAAGGAGTTTATCGATTTTAGATATATCAAAAAAAGTGGGCGTAAAAATAGGCGTGGTGTATTATTTTTTTCCTAAAAAAAACTTAAACTGCCTTACTAAAAATATTCAAAATCAAAAAAAGTGGGCGTAAGAGTGGGCGTGCTAAATGTTTCTTTCCGTAAAAACCTAAGTTGGCTGATGACAAAGATTTAAAAAAAAAGTCGAGTGTAAGTTCACACGCGGTTGAAGTGAAACTGTTATCTACTTAATTTATCTCCCCTGCTTACCACCTCCAGGGTGGGGGAGAGTACGATTATTTTGGCGCCGCGAATTGATAACGGCTTTTAGTAGAAAGATCAAAAACAAGCATTTTTTGCTATGGGAGGGGGTCTCTCTCGCCCCGTTTAGTAGGTAGGGACATGATAGGCCCTTAGAGGACTCATGTTCATCTTTTCAAGTTAAATACAGCATATCAAGTGCATTACATTTTACAACAACGCACAAAAAAAAAACACGCACCCATCGTAAATCCTACAGTTAGCCCAAGCAGGGGGGCTACATGGGGGCAGCATGCCAAACAAATTTTTGTATTTTTCGATTTTCTCAAAAACTCAAAGACATAAAATCATCAAGTTTTCAGTTTTTGATTAAGAATTCGAACCTTAGGAAAAAAAAAATAAATATAATTTTACAGTTTTGAAAAATTACACTCACAACTTTTTTTTTAAATATTTTTTTC
The DNA here is from genome assembly GCA_949824845.1 of Rhingia rostrata. Classification (NCBI taxonomy): domain Eukaryota; kingdom Metazoa; phylum Arthropoda; class Insecta; order Diptera; family Syrphidae; genus Rhingia; species Rhingia rostrata. The sequence continues at coordinate 25,667,529 of OX463756.1, forward strand.
CTTAATTTTGATTTTTTTTGTTCAAAAACTAGATATTTTTTTTTGATTTAAAAAATAGCTAATACGACAAAGTATTGGCTTTGAAAAAAGGTGTACTACTTAATTGTAAGTATTACCGTTATTTTTGAATATTTTCATTTCATTTTTTTTAAATGCCCCTACCTCCTCTATGGGGCGAGATAGACCCCTCCATCACGTAGTAAAAAATGCTTGTTTCTGACCCCTCAATTATCAATTTATGGAGCAAAACTTATCGTACTAGCGTACTAGTGGCATAGTGTATTCATCTTATTCGAGATGAGTTGAACTGACATATTGACAAGTGCCTTCGCTACTTTTTGACAATTCGCAAGATCTTGGGAAAGTTACATAAAGTTTGGTTAAATTTTAAGGGCCGATGTTGATATTAAATAAAACACAAAGAATTTAGGAAATTATTGTCATTATGGTATGGTGATTCAATTATTTATGGAAGAAAATGTCGGCCAAATGGTCGCCGCGTACACCTTTTCTTTCAAATAACCCCAAAGAAAGAAGTCCAACGGTGTCAAATCACATGATCTTGGTGGCCAATTAACATCGCCATCACGTGAGATAACACGGCCATTGAATTTTTCGCGCAAAAGAGCCATTGTTTCGTTAGCTGTGTGTCAAGTGGCACCGTCCTGTTGAAACCACATATCGTCCATATCCATATTTTCCAATTCGGGCCATAAAACGTTCGTTATCATCTCACGATAGCTAACACCATTCACAGTAACTGCCTGACCGCCATCATTTTGGAAAAAATACGGAACCAAACAGTCACTCTTTATGGTTGCACTGGTTTTTCGATAATCACATTACTCTTGGATAATCATTCGCCCAAATTCGGCAATTCTGCTTATTGACGAATCCACTGAGGTGAAAATGTGCCTCATCACAGAAGATGACTTTCTTCAAAAAATTGATCATCCACTGCTGCCATTTCTCGCCACCATTCTAACCATCGACGACGCTTGAAGTGGTCAAGAGGCTTTAGTTCTTGAGTCAGTTGAGGTGGACGGCTCTTCTGCCACACTATCGCAAACAGCAGCAATATTTTCAGCAGTACGAGCTGTGCATCTCCTACAGCCCAGGTTTGCTCGAATTTTTGCACGATTTTTTCGATTGTACGCACATTTGGACGATTAAATTGACCGAATAAATCACGAAGTGCACGATATGCATTTTGATTTGAACGCCCATTTTCATAACAAGCCTGAATAACTTTAACGCATTGCTCGATTGTGTATCTTTCCATGGTTCAAAAGGAGTAAGTCTGAAATTCAGAAATGTCGAATGAAATACAGAAAAAACCTTGACGTTTAGGTATGGTTCACATTCAACCTCGGCCCTTAAACTTTAAGCACCCATTACTACGGACCGAGAGCATGCGGATTTGTTATAAGTGCCAGACTTAGGCAAGAAGTCTTATGCTTCCAAGACATAAGCGAACGTATTGCAAAAATCCAAGTGAAGGCCGAATTCGATGACTAAACTCTGTATGAGCTCATGCTCTGGTGGATGAAAGAGATTACATTATGACACTTTGAAGGGTTTCAATCCGGGAATGATGTTCGTATGTTTCACCAAAGTGTAAAACGTGAAAGCCAAGGATATAGACACTGAGGATATGGAGGAACCACGACGATGATGAACAATCTCCCACAGTCAGGAAGAACGAATCATTCAATATTGCCGACGACTACCAACCACCTGACATAAGCGATGTGACGATATTAATATCTAAACTTAAGCTTAACCAGACTGCTGGAAATAACGGGCTTCCCACCGTTTCAGAGTCCCAAGTTAACGCCGCCCTCGCAGTGCTTACCTTCGTTCTACAGCACGTAAACATCCTAACTAACCATGTTAAGGTTTGAGAATTACTCCAATTACTTAAAACAGATGACTCTTCCATTGTAGGTCATGAATCCATTAAATAACCAAAAGAGTATCCGTTTTTATTTATGAACATAACTCACGTGCCTACCTTTTTAATCCTTAAGGTATAAATCGGCCTTGTACAGAGTAAACCATTTAATTTTTGTTTCCTCTTAAAGTATTAAGATTTTGAGTTTTATCCATCCTTACTGCAATAACCTAAAAATGTTCACCCTCTCTCATGCTGTATACACTTGGCAAGGCCTATAAGGCTTTGGAACACGCTTACCAGTTGCCATATTGGAATAATTCAAGATCTCAAAGTCATTAATATTGCACTGCAAGCCGTAACCATTGTGTAATCGCCAGAGTAGACCGAAATGAATTATTAGCCCAACTCCGCTGTCGTCCTTCAGTAAATCTTAGGCCCATCGCCATGAGTGGCAGCTGCCTTCTCGGTATACCAACCAACGTCGACCGATAAAACAATACAATCCCCTCAGGACACGTTCGGTTCCACTAGCCAAGAGCTGGAGAACACACACACACAGATATTGATTTACCTAAAACCAAGGCATGGGGTTAAATTTGATTTATGTCCGCCATTAAGAGTTAAAATGAATTTAATTCGAATAATCGCTTTAGGCAATTAAAATTGTCGCTGATAAAATTTAGATCAACAACGGAGGAGTGTACTACACACAAACACCCCATGCCACCACCATCCACCACCACCACCAATCTGAAGCCTCTTGACCCGGCTGGGATTTCAGAGATCTCACAAGAAACTCCATCTCAACAACACGCGCCGTTTGCGACCGCTATAAGTTTTACCCGAAAAATACGAGCACGAAATGCGATTCATGCCATCAACCCACCAGTCGGTCGGTCGTTGTCGTCCTCGCCTACTTCGGCAGGATGAAGACTTTAACCTTAATAATTTATGACATTAAAAGTCCTTCCTCGTTTGCGTTGCTGTTGTGCGCGCTATCCTGACGGGACGCCGCTGTGTGTATTCCCGGGAGTACTTAGTCTTAAGGAAAACTGCAGAGAATATGCTTTATAATGATTAAAGCATAAAAGGACGACGACAGGACTACGACAACGACGACGACGGTTGAGTGTGGAGCAATGTCTTTAAGACCGAAAAATATCGTTGTATACATTCCTTTGTATCGTGTTGTGTGCCCAGCTCAGACAAAAACCCACCGCTCATACAAATCGCAATGGTCCTTTGGTGACATTAAAAAAAAATGGCGGAACGAATTAAATATTTTCACAGGAAATGAATGAAATTGGAGGAGAGAGTCGAGTGCGCTCTCCAATCGGAATTCTGATTATTTTCTTAGAAAATGCTCTTCCTTTCGGTAGGCCAACTCTTTGAGGCTCGTTGAGGCTGAAAATTATGCAAAATTAACGATGCGAATGCGGTTACCTCGGAATGTTTTTTTTTTTTTTTGGTTGATGTCCTGAATAGTTTGGAATAGTTAACGAGCACTCGAGTAGAAATTTTATTTAAAGTCCATATCGTCAAGCGGAGCGCAATGAAGAGATTTTTTTGCATTTCTCTTTCTAGTCATTATTCGCATACAAAACAATGCGAACAAAGCGAAAAATGTAAAACAAATTGCGTTTCTGTTTAAAAGGTGAACGAGAGGAATTATGTGTCACATGTAGAGGGCACACGTGATTTGTGTCATCGCACTTCAGAAGGAGTTTGGGTTCGCTTTAGTGCTCTCGAGTTGGGGGTACTGTTGCGATGTTTGAAACGACCGACGTTGGGCTTGCTTATATGGAGTGTCCCAAAAGTATCACTCTATCTGATGACACTTAAACTTTTGCAAATGGCGGCAACTGCCAGTTTTTGTTTTAATATTTGTTTACTAAATTCAGGGTGCGTTTTATGTTCTAGGTCAATGTTTTTTTTTCATTAAAGGGGTTTTGAACACCCTTTTTATTATTTAGAGCAGTACGGGCGGTAAAGAAATTTGGAATTAGAAAAACGCAGGTACCGATGCACATTGGTTTTAAATGCTTGCTTGCTCAACCAACATGCCTCTCCAATTAGCCCGGTCCTTATCTAACTGCCCCCAGTTGCGCACTCCAAGTTGGTTGATATCAGTTTCTACTTGTACGCGCCACCTAAGGCGAGGTCTTCCTCTTCTACGTCCGACGTCTGGCTAGGAATCGATGACACTATTGGTGTTCATTCGTTCTACATCCCCTAGCCATCTTAAACCTCCAATGAGGAGATTTTTTGACCACTGGCATGCCGCTGAAGAGCTCGTCAAATTCTTGATTAAATCTTCGTCCCTATAGCCCAGCAACACAAACGTTTTTTTTTTCGTGGGTGGTGGAAATCTCAAAAGACACGATGAGCAAGTGCCCAATTAGTGTGGGACTTTAACTCCACTCAAACCACCACCCTGCTCTCTCCGAATTTAAAACGCGGTTTGTTATTATCGGGCCAAATCTAAGGGCTTAGTTCTTTGAAGACGCCGCTATAAATTTGTTTCATCAAGAATTCGAGGACCGTTGTGTTAAGGTTAACGTGTCCCAATAAACGTTTTTTATGTTTGCGTGCAAAATTTTGCGTTTCATCTTTAACCGCTGGAATACCTAGATCTCATTACTTATATACCACGGCTCATTGACGAATGTTCTTAACATTTTGTTTTCAAAAGTTTTTAGAATATTTATATTCGTTTCACTGGTACAACCCCATAGTTGTATACCATATGTCCAGAGCGGCTTTAGCACTTGCTGGTATGAAAGCAGCTTATTATCAAGGTTAAGCTTCGAATATTTCCCGAGTAACCAGTACAGTTCTCTGTATTTATTTTTAAGTTCTTCGCATTTCTTTTTTGCATGCGACTTTTAATTTAATTTCGCATCAAGTGTCATTCCGAGATATTTCGCTTCCGAGTACGCTTCCTTGGGGTACTCCTGCCAATATTTCTTTGAACTCCGAATATTCGTTTCCAAGTTTCACACGAAAGAGTCTACGACACGAGGATTTTATAAAATTTATCATGCAGGACTTGCCTTAGCTTGCATTGAAGGCCTCTATGGCAAACTTTGTCAAAAGCTTGCGACACGTCAAGAAATACGGCTGAGCAAATTTTCTTTTCTTCGAAAGCTTTCTCAAATTGATGGTCAGGTTAAAGGCGTTTCTGATCAATACATGACCGAAGATTTTTAGCAGAATTTTCCTCTCTATCGATGATTAGGGTCTAATATATGATCTCCTTAGAAGATCGAGTGAGGGCTTTAGCATATACTTAGTTTCGTCCTCATTTACTGCTAAACCTATTTTTGCCGCTTCCTTCTCTATACTAGCAAACGTGGCTAAGACATCACGTTGGGTCCTACCAATGATGTCAATATCGTCGGCGTATGCTAGTAGTTGTACAGATTTTTGGAAAATTGTACCTCTGGTGTTGGCTCGTGAGTTTTGCATAATCCTCTCAGGAATCAGATGGAAGAAATCACATGACAGCGCATCGCCTTGCCTAAATCTTTTTTTGGTATCGAATGTGTCAGTGAGGTCGTTTCCGACCCTGATGGAGCAGGGTCGTCATCCCACACAGTATGACGAGCTTGGGCGGTATACCAAAACTAGACATGGCTCTGTATAGTTCGTCTCTATAAATGCTGTCGTATACGGCTTTGAAATCGATAAATACGTGGTGGGTATCGATTTGGACATCTTGAGTTTTTTTCCAGGATCTGCCAAAGTGTGAAGATTTGATCGATTGTGGACTTTCCTGGCCTCAAACCACACTGATAAGGGCCGACCAGGTTGTTGATAACGGTTTCAGGCATTCACATATTACGGCAGATAGAATTTTCTAGGCGATGTTGAGGAGACTTATGCCTCTGTAGTTGGCGCAGCTTAGAGGGTCTCGTTTTTTATGGATCGGGCAAACGATGCTGAGGTTCCATTCTTCAGTCATACTTTCTTCCGACCAGATTCGGCTTATGAGATGGTGGATGTTACTTACCAAGTCATCTCCGCCGGCTTTATAAAGCTCGGCGGGAAGGGCGTTATTTCCGGCAGCTTCAGTTTAGATATTGCTATCCTCACTTCACTCAGGTCGGGTGGTTGGCAGCTTTCGCTGTCGTTGCCAATATTGAATGGTTTTTCCTGCCAGACAGTGGAAAGTAGTTCGTCTTCGCCCTTTAACAGTCTGCAGAAGTGGTTCTTCCATAACCTCAGCATAGACTGTGTCTCAACTACGATATTTCCTTGTTCATCTCGACAGGATTCTGTTCGAGCCTTGTAACCTTGGCTTTGACGTTTTACACTTTGGTAAAACTTGCGAACATCTTTCCTGGAGTGGCACCTCTCTATATCCTCGATCGCGCGCTTTTCTTGCTCTTTTTTCTTCTTTCTGAAAAGTCGGTGTTCTTCCCTTCTTCTCTGCCTGTAGAGCTCAACGGCAGCTCTCGTCTTCACCTGCAGCTTAGCCTTGTAGGCCTCGTTGTTGGCTGCGAGCATCTGTCGGCATTCCTCATCAAACCAGGGGTTTCTTGCTGGTGGGCGCGAGAAATGTTGGTGGTATGGTGTTAATATAGAGGTTTAGGTATACTCTTTGCGCGAAGGTCTTGGCGGTCTCTTGCGATTGCGTTCTATCGACATTAAATGTTTTTACAGTATTTCTGGATTGTTGTGGCGTAGTGGATATCCGCATTCTAACCTTGGCTGCAACAAGGTAGTGGTCCGAGTCGATGTTAGCTCCTCGGAATGTTCGGACATCCAAAATACTGGATGCGTACCGCTTGTCAATTTGATTGAACGTTCGTTCGACAAACCGATGCCCAATACATCGCAGTGGTATTACAACCAATGACTGAACGAGGTGCACCACGGTCCCCAGCCTTGCTGGACGGGTTCAAATGAAGGCAACCCCTATAGGGGGTACGTTTTTTTTCTAATTTCTTTACACAACTCGGGCCTCTCATTTTAATTGGTGGTTTGCTTACGAATGCTAAAAATAAACATCTTTGTTACAGAATTTCCTACAGGCATGTAAAACATGCCCATACCCGCCGCTGAGCTAGTGTGGGGATGATCATGTCTGAGCCGCAAAATGGCTGGAAACCCCTCCTTCTAGTGCCGGAAGAGGGCTAATTTCTTTCAAAGGTTAACAAATGTTCAGATCCTCATATTTTGCTTTCAGAGACAGAATTGTGTTTTGGAAGCAGTGAATTCTACTCTGTTTGACTTACCCCATTAGACAATGCTGTCAAGGTCGAAATTCAATTCATCATTTACAGTCTACGTTCGAATATGAGGGACGTGTATCAAAAACGGATATGAGAAGCTGAACGTACTGTAGTCAGCGAAGGAATGAATTGGATTCGAATTTGCAGACAGGAGATCATTAATAAAAATGAAGACAAAACTTAGCCTTGAGGGACACCAGAATGTATTTGTTAAGGTCCGGAATTGAAACCGTTCAAAACAACTTATATTGAACATTTCGAGAGATAATTTCTAATCCATAGAAGTAGTTTTTCATCGATTCCAAATGCACATATTTTGCTTTGATGTCAAACCCTGTCAAATGCCTTTTGAAATATCAAGTGCAACTATCTTGCCTTCTCCACCATGGCGGATTGATTTGTTATATTTTTCTGTGAGATATGTCATCAAATCACCAGTGGATCTATTCCTGTCGTGTTTTGAGATACGTATTTCGAAAGCTGAAGATTTCTCAGCGTTTGCGTGACCTTTGAAAGAAGGGACTGAAGTGCAATTGGTCGTTAGTTGGAGGGAGAGGAAGATTCGCCTGTTTTTTGTACAGGCGGGACAAATGTAGTTTGAGATCTACTCGGAAAGAGACCTGATGAGTAGGATAGATAGAAATGCTTACGCAGTGGTTTTGGTAGCGTAGAAAAATACCTCTTTAGAAAAATGGGGGATATACCATTCGGACCAGCAGATTTATGAAAGTCGAGATCAGATAAAACTCTTGCTACTGTTCGAGTACGAAAGTTAATTTGTCTACTGGAATGATCTACGTTCTCCAGTACAGGAGGAGACAGAGCTGCGAAAGCAGATTATCTTTGACTGAAGTGCTGACAGCTGGAATGTTATTGTAAATGAGGAAGGATAGGTAGGTAGAGGAAGCTGTTCAGCACGAACCCAAGTAGCACTGTTGTGCCTTTTTGTTACCACAACTCGTGTGACCTTTATTGTGACGGTTATTTGGGATGTAATACAAGTGATATCTAGATCCATCCTGTGAGGTCTAGAAGACGGATAAGATCTTGTATCCTTTTACCCTAGATTTTGCCAAGGTTGTCGAAGATTGAATGATTAAAGACCCTCTTCCTGCATCTTTCCAAGTAGAGAGGAGTGGTAGAGAAAAGAACTGAAAACCGAAACCATATCCGTCTGTACTTATGGTTCAAGAATGGAAGTAGGCACAAGTGTTTTCCGAAACAGTAAAGCTAAACAGCACTCTCTGATCACAACAGTGTCTTCGAGGCTGAGATATTGGCAACACCATAGGCAGTCAAAGCGACTTTAATACTGGCGTACCATCACCATCGCCATCTTCATTGATAGTCAGGCGGCTGCAATAAAAGAAATCTCTTCTGTCCAAAAAAAAAAAAAAAAAACCTAAGTTTGCACAACGTTATCGTGTAGAGCTAATGGTTCTTGGTGCCCAACATAATGTTAAGCTTTGATGGGTCACTGGACAATGCAATTGCTAATGAGTTGGCGAGGAAAGAATCTACGACGACAATTGGTCAGGCTATGTTATGTGAGCTCGAATCACGAGTGCGACAGAAGACACTAAATATCACCAAAAACAGGCGCAAAGTGTCTATACATGGCCGTCCGGCTAAACATATCTGTTGCACCTCTGTCCGTCTTCTCTTGGCCATCGATCATGGCTTTCTAAGTTGCGTTTTTGTGCTAGCAGTATTTTTGGGCCGTCCACTCCATGCGTCTGTCGTTCCTTCATTGCGCACTCGTTGGGTGAAAAAGACAAACGTCTACTCCTTGCCATGGAACCGTTTGCTTTTACGTCCATAATGCGATGGCGCAAATTGGAGAGGCAGCATGCTGGTTAATGCTCAAGCTTACTCCGAACTAGATGACAAGATTTTACTCAGCTGGGTTTTTGTCTTCTTCATGGTTCTTCTTGGAATTGGACTCTTAGCATCAAAGTAAACGATATTTCTAACATAAAAGTTTTCTTAAATCCCTATCAGCTTAGAAACGACTCTAACCATGTTAAAAAGAAGACAAACCAAGCTTCTACAAGTCCTCACAAAATGCCGGATTTCTCAGGAACGGCTTGAGAGATTCTGATGAAAATTTATATACAGACCACATACTTCTGAGAAAGTTAATTCGCAGGACTTTGACTTGAAATTATGTGAAAATTCATAAAAGAGGGTCATGCTTATTTAAGCCTTACGCTGCCATGAAACCCATAGAGAGGAATGTATTTCTTGGCAACAGTCCATGTAAGCAGAACCCAGTGCTGATATAAAGCATATCTTTCAAGGTCGACTGTGATGTAATTCTTCAAAAAAAGTCTTCCACTTCTTAATTCCTTACAGGGTACATTTTTCGCTCCTATACCATGCAATACAAGGAATTTCCCTTCGCCCTACAACGTCATCCGTGTAATGCTAACAAATTAAGCATCTTGTTGCTGAATTTTAATTAACAGCCACCAGGGCACTACTCCTTATAAACCCCACCTACGCCTTCCCACCTCAACAATGTGGCGGCGATATATGACTTAAATAAACTTCAAAGGACACTCTCGCCCGCTCTATTCGAGAAACCAGGTCATGCTGTGCTTATGTCATTTTCAAGTTATTTACTACCACCTCCAGCGTAGAGAATTTCGTAGCTTTCCTCGTCCTTGCAAATAAATCGAGCGATAAACTTGTCAAGCTATTATTTAGATTATACGTGTTGTGGGGTAGGTTCGGAAGGGTGTGCGATCCATCGACCTGACCAAATGAGGACGAGCACTAATTATGAACAGACATATATCACTCCCGAATGTGATATTGCTGCGCGAAATTTAATTATCACACTGCAAGGACCTCACTCGAAACGAAGGGTGCTGTCGAATATAAAGGAATTCTTTATTCGAATGAATTGCGGTGGCAGGATTTCCTCCCTCACACGAGCGATTCCTTGTCAACGTGTAATTAGATGTTTCATTTTTATGCATCCTTTCACCAGATAGGCATCCTACGTGGGGGAGGAGAGAATCTTTATAAGTCCTCGTCATTTTCGGCTAATTGCGAAATCAGAATCAGTGACGCTGTGTATGAGTGTACACGGATTGCATTCATCAAATTAACATTCTATTGACGCATGAGATGCATGCGAAGCCTGAATAGGTTCAAGGATATTATTTTAATTCAATTACACAATTCCATTGCATATAATAAATCCACAAAAGCAACAGTACCCTGTAATTAGTAAGCATATACAATATACATGTACAGTTAAACTCTTTCACAAGGCATGGCTGCTTTGTAGATGCAGATACCGATTTACAGAAGCTCCCTTCTACCTACGTATTCTATATGAGGACGAAAAACCGAAGGAGGTGCATTTTATGCTTGGCAAATTTAAATGAATCGACTAGTTGACTTCTTTTCAAGCAGAGCACATCAACGTGCACCAATTTTGTTGGAAATGCAATCCTAGACGGGTGGATGCGGTAGCAGGAGGAGGAAGGTGGCTGCCTCTCGTTTTCTGATTCAGAAGTATATGCTGCTCCATGGCGAACAGCGTCTAATCCCTGCCACAAGACGGAGAATAAGATTGGTTTGAGAATGCATTTTGAATTGCAGGGGCTTCTAGTTCTCTCGAAGAGTGAATCTCAAGTACCTCCATGGGATGGGGGTTCGGGGGAATTTCTTTTATTTCCCAAGAATATCCATTCAATGGTCCAATTTGGTTATGGAGATGATGAATAAAACTGTGCAAGTTAGGTTCCGAGGAACCTAACTAATTCAGAGAATGTTATGCAACTCGGATGTGCGTTCAAAATAAATGTTAGCTCTTCGTCCTTATTGTTGTTTTGAATAGATAAGATGTGGCAAGTCCCAGGGTGGATATTTTAATCCTTCCAAGAAATTGTACGATTCTATCATATGGCGATGTTGGATGCATTTGAAAGATTCATATGTGGTCGAGAAATACATTTGGTATGCGTATGTCATGGAAGATGTGGAACACAATGTCTTTGAGTATAATACTTCAAAAGTGCAAATGGAACGAGCAAGACTATAAGACAGTCAGACAACTGTCAACATCGATTAAGCTCCTAAAAAGGTTTAAAAAAAAGCCGACAAAATCTTCCGAAAATCTATGCGTATGCACAATGCCTTGAACACTCACTAGGCTTCAATTGTTTAAAGAAAGTCTGCAGGTGCCCAATCTCAATGGCCTTGCGAGCTATTTTTTGAAAGTGATATTAGAAGTGAATTGCCAGTTACATCGATATAAGTGTCCATCTGCTTGTAACTTAATTCTGAAATCTATTGGCGAAGTCATCTAACTCCAAACAGAAACGACTGTTTCTAGCTATGATCTGCCAACGTCGACGATCAGCTTTAACGGGAGGACCGTAGCGTTTCCTATAACCTTCATTTTATGAAGAAAACATATTTAGGTTTCTGGCATTAACGCCTCATGCAGGACATAGCTTCTCCGTTCACTTATGTGGACAATGTTGTATTTTTGAAACAAATACTTCGTTTAACGTCGATTCCAAACAGCAAATTTGAGAAACTTCTCAGGACAGTTTTATACTCTCGGATTGAATAAAACTTTTGTCTTGTAACTTTCAAATTTTGAACCAGGAACCCCGCACTTAGTATTCCAACGCATTAACCACTAGACAACGGCACACACACAACCTTCATTATATGGATTGAGGCAACCAACGCCAATGTGAAGACTTGATGGCTCCAGATGCAAGCGAGGGAAAATGTTTCATTTTCCAAGGCACACCATTTTATTTCCGATATCATTGGTCAAAACAGCTTAGTTTCGCGATGCTGTTTACGATAAACTTCCTCGGAAAAGGTTCGGATTCTATAACAATCGAAGCTGCACCGAAATTTTTGTTAGTTACCCTCCATCAGCGATGATCGGACAAATCAACCGAGTAGTATCAATTGTCAAGGAGGACTAATCTCAACTCAGATTTGGGATACGCCATACAATTGTAGGTCCCGTATACATGAATGGCTGTGGAAAAAACCAAGGCCACGCTGCGCCAAACAATTTTTTTTTTATTTAATGGACAAATCGTCTAAATTAAGTCCAAGGTTTTTACCTACACCATAGTCGGATTGGACAGAGCTGTTCTTAAAAATTCAGACGTGAAGGTTGTAAGACATGTCTAGGTAAAGTAGGCCTCGAAAGCATAGTTGCTAATGGATGAGCTTTAAAAAAATATGAACTGAACCTCGATGTTGGATCGAATATCATCTGGAATGATCTTTGGCCTCAACCAACATGCTTCTCCAATTAGCCCTGTCACTAGCGAGCTGCTCTTCAGGCCTGGACAGAAGGGCACTGAATACCCGGTCTGCTGCCCCAGGCGAACTTATATAGGCTGCTACGACATATTCGGACAACATGTTATTTACAAATCTCAAGGGTAAGTCAGGCCGCTTGAGCAGAGATGGTGGCGGATGAACCGAACGTCAGTGCTCAATCCCGTAGCCGATACTCATGGCCCAGTATCATAAGGGTATCTAATAAATTGAAACTGGTCCCCCAGGTGGGTTGTGCTTTTGGTTAACTACCCACTTAAATAAACAGATCGTTGTTAGGAAGCAACTAAGAGCCTTGGAAGGGACTGATTTTGTTGTTCACGGCAACGCCAACGACTTTCCGCACCTGCAGTGCACCTGAAATGTTAGAGCATTAAACAGAAGAAGTTCAGCCGAACAACTAGCGAAAGCTCTGAGCTGCGTATAAGAAGAAATTACTGCCATCCAGGAAATACAATGAGATGGACCGGTCAAAAAGAGGATGAAAAACTGTGACATCTACTACGGACCGTGTTGTAATGAGCAGAAATAGCGACTATTCGGATGTGGATCCTAAATTTGGCACTTATACCAAAAGTGTCAATTTTGGGAGTCTTTTGTTTCCAAGACATAAGCGAAAGCTTTGCAAGAATTCCGATTAAGCCTAAATTCACCAACATAAGTCTTAGATGCGCTCACCCCCCGACGGAGAAAAAATATGATATAGCTAAAGATTGCTTCTACGAGCTCCTTGACAAAACTTTTACGATGTTCAAATTCTGCAAGGAGATTTTAACGCAAAGATAGGAAGTGAAAGCGTCTTTAGCAGTATTGTCGGAAAGCAGAGCATAAAATATTCATGTTGAAATGCAAAACCAAACTAAAAATAAATCATTGACAGCCATCAGTTAAAATAGTGTTGCCAACTTAAAGTTCTATAACTCTAAATAAAAACACCCGTTAAAACAAGCTTATTTCATCCGTATTTATACAGAAATTTTGGATGTTGTTTGACTTTAAAACACCTCTAGGTATCACTTAAATCCATCCGGTATCCATAATCGATTTTCACATTTAAGCAACGTTGCTTAGAGGTCGCTTAATTTAAACACGATCGACTGCGTTTTAAGGTTATTTAGAGCCATTCTAAAATTAATTTTGACAGATCAGAGAATTTTCATCTAAATATTTATTTTGAGTTTCTGTTTCGAAAAGCGAAAGCAAATTAATAAAAATGGACTCAAGCTAAACATTTTTTTCTAAATGATTTAATGTGATAAATACAAGCAGACCAACAGCTACGAGAACAAACACGTAAAAACCGAGAATTAACTCAATCGAACTTCAAGACAAATATTTTCAACAAAAGTCTCGATTATCTAAGCCCAATATGGAAAAGCTTAACAACATCGTGCGATTCGATCAGGAAGGATCAAATAGGGGTGGTCACATTCCTGCTGATCTCCAAGGGTGATGGCTGCTATAAGATATTAGGGACGAAATGAGGTATACAATCAGGCCTATCGTGAATAATTTTTCCCGGGAAATTGTTCCCATTCAGCAAACTGATTTACATTGCTGACAAGTGAAAAATTCACGGGAAAATTTATTCGCGATATGCCTGAATATAATCTACTATCTCACTACAATATAATTCTTTAAACATTCCATTATACACTTTTTAGATGCAAGATGGCAGAGCGGATATTAAAGGGTTTACTTAATCTACGCTACATGTTATTCATCAGAGGGTTGTAAAGGGATTTACCTCAATTGCACTTTTTAAAAATGCCAAAAACAGTGCCTGAGCAAAGAAGAAGATAAATGCGACATAAGCTTGTAACGGGTGATCCAAGTAGAGATACTCTTTTCAATAGCCTTTTTTGACAGATCACGTGTGAGTCGTGTCATGCTGTCATGTTATTTTTGTTTAGTATTGTTTGGCATTTCATAATGGAAAGACTTACGCGTGAACAACGCTTACAAATTGTTCAACTTTATTATGAAAATTCACGTTCTGTGAGGAATGTGTTTCGTGCACTTCGCTCAACTTATGGTCAACATAATCGGCCTACTGAGCGTACTATTCGCAACACCATCACCTATTTTGAGACCCAGCATTCATTATTGGATAATATTCGACCGAATAGACCACGTCCAGCACGCTGTGAAGAAAATATAGCGGCCGTAGCTGAGAGTGTACACGAAGACCGTAGAGAGTCGATTCGGCGCCGTTCGCAGCAACTCGGACTGACGTATGGAACGACTTGGCGCATTTTACGTCAAGATCTTAAACTGAAAGCGTACAAAATACAGCTTGTGCAACAACTGAAGCCGCTCGACCTTCCCAAGCGACATCGCTTCGCTCTATGGGCTCTTGAAAAGTTCCAAGAAGATCCGACGTTTTCGAGGCAAATTTTGTTTAGCGATGAGGCCCATTTCTGGCTCAATGGGTATGTAAACAAACAAAATTGCCGCATTTGGGACGAAGAGCAACCTGAAGAGATTGAAGAACTGCCGCTTCATCCAGAAAAAACAACGGTTTGGTGTGGTTTGTGGGCAGGTGGAATCATCGGTCCATATTTCTTTAAAAATTATGCCGGTGCGAACGTAACCGTCAACGGCGACCGTTATCGTGCCATGATAACCGACTATTTGATGCCTGAAATTGAAGCTCGTGATCTCGGCGACATTTGGTTTCAGCAAGACGGCGCCACTTCCCACACATCGCATCAATCAATGGACTTATTGAGAGAACATTTCGGTGAGCACATAATTTCACGTTTTGGGCCGGTCGTTTGGCCACCAAGATCGTGTGATATCACACCGTTAGACTTTTTCCTGTGGGGATATGTAAAGTCAAAAACTTATGCCGACAAACCCGCTTCGATTCAGGCCTTGGAGGAAAACATCACGCGCGTCATTCGCCAGTTAGCAGTCGAAATGCTCGAACGAGTTATCGAAAATTGGACTCAGCGGATGGACCATCTGCGACGTAGCAACGGCCAACATTTGATAGACATAATCTTCAAAAAATAAATGCCAAAGAATGTTCTTTCAAATGATAATAAACATTCTCCATTAAATTTGAATTTTCTGTGTTTTTTTCTTTAAAAAAGTAGGGAACCTCGAACTGGATCACCCTTTATATAATTTAATTTTTTGTAGTAGAGTTGTAAATTTTATTACGTTTTTTTTAAACAATCATCGTTTAACTAACCAGCAATGAAACATCGATTATAGATAAGAACTTATGCAACGTTGCTTAGAGACAACTTAAACACTTAAGCATGCTTAAAAACAAACTCTGTGACACATTTTAACAAAATCTAATAAATACGGCTGTTTATGTTTTAAATTTCAACTCCAACTGGTACCATAAGCATCCAGCGAGCTTTATCCAACGAAACACTATTATGTTTAGCGAATACAACCACCAGTGTATTACCAGTATTATTTGCGTTTGAAAGATGCACTGGTTTAAGTTCATATCCTAACCGTCTACTACAACTCCTAGTAAACCTAAAACTATGCAACATAATATTATATCACATAATATCAAACATTGTATGTCGTTGCCAGCTAAATTTTTATTGCGATTAAACGACATAAAAATTATAAAAATAATTTTAGGTAAATAACCATTTCTTCGTATTTATTGTTATAATGACACTATTTTGTCTCTAACTCTATTTTAAGGCTTCAAATGCCTCTAAGCGTAGGAATCTAATTGCTGAAATACATAGACGTATTGGCAAGTTGCGTTGTCTGAAGCATCCAGTTCAACCATTATGCAGTCAATTTTATCCATCACAATGTGGCTTTGCCCTTGCCTTTGTGTTTCAACCTTAAATGAAGAACGTAAAATCTTAACGTTACGGTGCTGTAAAGCGCCACTGGCAAAACAAAGGTTGGAAAAATCGTGAATTGTCAAAATAGGATTACAAACAAAATGATTTTAATCATTTGCGTGCATATGTCAAAGTGTGCGCAAAGCAGTTGGGCGTAATGTTGGCCAGAGATAAAGGAAGTAAGGAGATACCAAACTTCTACCTCTCTCACCCTGAATCCCCGCAATAGTTGGTTGTTTGTGGGTGGCCGCGGTGTAGTGGTAATGTGTTCGTCTGTTGAGTGGAAGGTTGCACTCCTGTCTGTGAATACATGTATTTCCGAGTAAAAGAATTCAGCAGACGAATAATTTTGGGTTTGGCTTTGGACACTTTCATTAACAGCTGTTTAGCAGTGTGGTAAATTTATTTTTGTTATGACATTTCAATCGACATTAATTTATTTTTTGCGTTTGATGTTTTTGCGTGCGTGGAAATATATTCGCACTTTGTCCTGTCGCACTTCACAAATTAGCTTTATCTAAACTTTTGGACGCACTTTTTTGTTTTATTTTGCACTTCAATTTTACACAAACAAACGAAAATAGTAAAAAAAAGTAAACAATCCAAATAATTAAATGACAGCTAAAAATTTAATGTTTTGTTGAATACAAACATATTTTTTTGAATGCATTCAGTGAAGTAAATATTTGTTTTGTAAATTATATGAATTGAATGTATTCAACTCCTCCTTAAGGACAAAAACAAACTATTTAAGTGTAATAATTCATTTTTAAACAGACAATTTCCGCAACAGGCTCATTAGTACCCATGTGTGCGTGTGTACTGCTTGCACAATGGTGGGACCTCCTGTCTTATGCCGACTCCGAACGACAATTCTTGACAATTGATACTGCTCGGAAGATTTGTCAGATCTTCACGAGAGGAGGGTCAGTGAAAAACCATGTAGGTGCTGCTACGGATAGGAATCGAACAGTCTGGTGTTCGCAGACTTGCCCTCATTGGCTGCTCAACCCATATTTCCTACTTCCTTCTCTATACTAGCCACCACGTTGTGTCCTACCAATGATGTCAATATCATCGGAGTATGCCGACTGCAGATAAGTTGCACCGATTCTTGCAAGATTGCCACTCTGGTGTTAGCTCACAAGAAAATTGCGCAAATTTTCTCAAAAATCAAATTAAAGAAGTCACATGGTGGCGCATTGCCCTGCCTAAAACCGTTTTTGGTATCATACCAATATGGGGCATCGGTAAACCAAAGCTTGATATGGCTTGGTATTGTTCTTTTCTATAAATGCTCTCGTATGTGGCATTGGAGTCGATGAATAGATTATAGGTATCGTTTTGGACTTCTTGTGTTTTCCCAGGGTCCTACCGAAGTGTGTAGATTTGAAAAGCTATGGACTTTCATGACCTAAAAAAAAGGGCCGATCAGGTTGTTGGTAAACGCTTTCAGATGTTCACATATTATGGCAGGTAGGATGTTGTCTGCCTATAGAGCTCAACGGCAGCTCTCGTCTTCACCTGCAGCTTAGCCATGTAGGCCTCGTTCTTGGCTGCGAGCATCTGTCGGCATTCCACATCAATCCAGGGTTTCTTTTTGGTGGGCGCGAAAAACCTAACACATCAGTTGCCGCTTTTCTAATGGCTTGGTGGCGTCATTGCCATTTTTCTTCGACATTCGATGCTGGTGGTATTGTTTTAATCTGAACATTTATGCGATACGAGTTCCACGAAAGCTTTGGTGGTCTCTAGCTGTTATTGCAGTCTTTCAACATTCAGTTTTTTTTACAGCATTTCTGTATTTTTGTGTCGTGGTGGAATCCACCAACAACAAGATTGTGTCCGAGTCGATGTTAACCATTCGGAATGTTCGGACATCCATAGTACTGGATGCGTGTCTCTTGTGTATAGCAATGTGTTAAGCTGGTTGACCGTTCGTTGATCTTGAGACCGCCATGTCCACTTATGAATATCGAGGTGACGAAACTGTGTGCTGGCTATCATGGCATTTCGTTCCATAGCGAAGTCAATTAGCCTAAGTCCGTTACCAGACGTGTTTTCGTGTATACTGTGTTTTCCGACAATACTGCTAAAGATATTTTCCGTACCCAACTTTGCGATAAAATATCCCAGCACGAATTTAACATCGTTCTTCGGAAGTAGCTCATAAGTTCACAGGAGCAGTCTTTTGCTTTATCAATACGGTCTTGATGCGAATTGCTTCGCGACACCCAGTACCTAATAAATTTTATTCAGAACTTACAAAAAAAAAAAACACATTTTCGTACAAAAAAAGTTTTGGGATTTTATTCGGTATTTTCAAATTATGTAAAACTAATTCCATTGCACAATTTCGGAGTTTTTATATTTTTAAACTTAAAGTTAAAATTTGCACAACTGGCCAACTTCCATTAGAAATGATTTTACATTAAAATACTTGAATGACATTTTCCCCACCATTGTAGAATTTATAAACTATAAAATATACATGTACATATATAAATATAATTAACAAAAAATAACATCAAAAGCGGATCTATTCGGACTTGAAGCACCTGGGGAAATGAGGGAGGGAATGTAAGGAAGGCAATAAAATTAAGAACCATTATGGTGGGCAATACTACATATTTACACTTAATATTCATAAATTTGGAGGGAAACGGTGAATACATAAAGTAACTTAGATAATTTAGACTAGGAAATGTCATTTTGAAATTGTGTACTTTAAAAAAAAATCGATCATGTTATAAAAATAATTTTTAGCTGCATCTGTAGAGATACAATTCAAATTTATTTTTCTTAATCTAAATCCAACTACCTAACTTAATATTTGGTCCTATTTACACCATGTACACATAATGTACACACTCTTAGCCTTAGCTCTATCATACTAGATATATAGGTACGTCTTAGGGTCGAATATGATCATCAGTTTAGAGCGCTACTCGGGAATGAATGATATGGAATTTATAAAGACCCACTCAGGTATGATGTACAGGTTTGTTCAATTCAATTCGGATGAACCTAAATGTCAAATTTTCTGTTTGACACTGCCTAGTTCTGTTTGATTGATAACACGACGAGTACTCCACTCATGGATGTCCCAATTCGACCCCTACCTGTACAATTCTTTACAAAAATAAACTTAACACAACACTATCGTCTAATTAGATACACTTAAGCAACTACAGTTAAGTACAATCTAACAAAATGCCTTAGTTGGGCTTTTACTCCTTCTTGAGGGAGTCTCGCGCCGCCTGGGCGGCTTCCTTCTTGTAACTCTTTACATAAAACGAACTGAACATGTAGGTGAAGAGACCGGCATTGAATGTCAGCAGAGCAGCAATCGACTTGGGGAAGTTGCAGTTGGGCTGGAACTGGATCTGGATGGTGTGCACAAAGATGATCAAGAATTGGATCTGAAAGAGAAAAGATTTCGATGAAATTCTGAAAGATATTGGAAACATTGTGTTGTCTTACAATTTGCAAGATGGTGAGGTACTTCTTCCACCAGAGGTATTTCTGTACTTTCGGTCCCATAGCTGACAGCAAGTAGTAGGCGTACATAATGATGTGGATGAATGAGTTGATGAATCCAAGAAGAGTTCCATGGCCACCTGAAAATTGAGTATTCATGTTGTTATAAGTTTCACTCCAACTGAACTGTCAAAAAAAGCGAGTGGATACAAGCAGACATTACCTACTGCCTTTCAGGAAATGAGATCGAGTAGGGCTACCAATAGAAGAATAAAATATACAAGGTGAGCCAAAAGAGATCACCCTATTGGAAGAGGCTCGTATTTTGCAAATGGCCGCCAATGACAAATCTGTTTTGACATTTGTGGACTAAACAGATGTAGAATACAAGTGAACAAGCCATGGAGCGATACACCCCCCAAGAACGCCAATTTTTGTGTGTAACAATTCGTCTGCAGTGTTGGCGCGAATTCCCGTCGCCGATTTCCCGGCCGTCCGACGCCGATTTAAAAGTATGGGACCACACGAGACGTTGCCAAGAGTGGCCGGCCCCGGAGCGCCCATTCTATCGAGAATATCGCCACTGTTGCCGAGGGTGTCGAGGTGCCGCAGGAAACATCGACCAGACGCCGTGCCTTGCAATTAGCCATCAGCCGGTCGTCCCTAAGGCGAATTTTGGTCAAAGACTTAGGCATGTTCCCGTACAAAGTCCAGTCCGTGCATCAGCTGCTGCCTGTCGACCGCCAAACGCGTGTAACCTACTCCCAATCTATCCTCAATCTCGAGGACGAAGTGGAAGATTTTTCGACCAAAATCATAATGAGCGATGAGGCTCATTTCCACCTCAGCGGTTACGTGAACAAGCAAAACAATCGCTTCCGGGGCACTGAAAATCCACGGATAATGCACGAAAAGCCATTACAACCGCTCAAAGATACTGCATGGTGGGCTGTTCACATTGGAGGAGTCTTCGGGACATTTTTTTCGAGAACGCCGCCGGTCAAACGACAACAGCGGACTGCGCGCGCTATAGGGCCATGTTAACCCGAGTTTTTTCTGCCGCAGTTGGAGGAATTAGGACTGGAGGACATTTGGTTCCAACAGGACGGAGCAACGGCGCCCCCTGCGCGGGCCACAACCGATATTCTGAAGGCGGCGGCAACAACATCGGATGACTTCTTGTGGTCCACCTTGTACTTTGGATGCGATTTTTTACTAATTAAATATTACATTAACAGCAGTGAAGAATGGCAACGGATTTTATCTGGCAAGTATGAGGGCTACAAGGCAACGCTGCACTCGAAGATGCAGGTGCTAAGAACGGTTCTGCTAAGCATAAATGTAAACGATATTAAAGGAGCACCAGCTTTTTTGGACAGAAGACAAAAAAAAAACAAAGTGCACAATCAACGATGTAGAGAGCTGTCACCCCAAGAATGATGTAAGGAAGTTGTGTCAAAATATCAAACGTCAAAACTTGTAACACAAGCTTCAATCAGAATACTTTCAAGATCAGCAAGGAACTAATGTACTTAAGTCACAGTGGATCCTGTAAATATATCAGAAACACTTCTGCAAAATGTTAATTTGTAAAAAATCCACCCTACCCTAACGAAGTGAGAATATTATCCTTCAAGCTGGAGCCTAAAAAGAATGTCTGACGCAGGAGATGGGTTTGGCTCAGTGGCGCGATAGTTAATGCGATGAACTGCCGCGCAGAAGGTCTGTGTTCGGTTTCCAGCCGTAGCAACACCTTAATGATTTTTCACTGTCCCTCCTCTCGTGATGATTTGACAAATCATCCGAGTATTATCAATTGTAAAGAAAATCTTATCTCAAATTCGCCCTTCGGAGTCGGCATAAAAGAGGAGTTCCCGCCATCGTGCAAGAAGTACACACGCACACATAAATGATTGTGAGAAAGCTCGGTCCTGAGTACAAACGAGCCTTCTGCGCCAAAAATTCGTATAAATTTTGTAGATGGGTTGGTGAGGAGTATAAACCGAGTAAGAAGCTAAAGCAGCTTCTTCTTCGCTGTGAAGCTTAAGTATCACCAGCTCTTGAATACCGTTCTTATATTTGGAGCTTCAACCCAAAACATACACTGAACTTGCTGGTCTCTTTCCAAAGATGAGCAATCTGTCTAATACGTGATTCTTCTCATACTTCAATTCTAAAATTTTTAGCTCTGCGAAGACTTTTAGGAGATCTGTCTACTTATTACAGTTACTATAAAGAGGTCAATGAAATCATTACTAGACGTACTTCCAGCAGACATCCAGAAACGTACTAGAACGTACTTCCACCAAACATCCAGAAACATTTGCAGGACTCATCTCAAGGTGCTAATTGACGTTATAGGTTCGCCTCACTTAAGAAAACAAATTGCAGCAAAGTTGATCGGTATGTTTACTTAAGCGGCAATACAGCCCGGTATGAAAAAGTTCCTCAACGAACATTCCTCTCCATTTTTTCCGGTCCTTAACCAGCTTCTTCTTCTGCTTGCCACTTAATGCGAGGTTTGGAAGTTTGTGGCCCACGTGTCAGGAGTTTTGCACTATCCTCTCAAGGAGTCACATTACCTTTATCCTTTTATTGGTATCGAAAGCTTTGATAAGATCTTTGCCGTCTCTGATAGGATAGCGAGCATTATCCATCGGCATCTTTAACGGACGGACTTGTTTGTGCGGTATACGAAAACAAGACATTGGTGTGTATAATTCTTCTATACAAATACGGTGGTATATGGCTTTGAAATGGATGAATAGCTGCGGAATATCGATTTGGAATTTTGGGCTTTCTCTGAATAAATATTGAAAGACTCTGTTTGGGCTAAAGCCACACGGACAATACTTTCATCTTATCAAATCATCTGTAACGGCTTTATAAAGACTCTCTTTGGGCTAAAGCCACATGGATGCGGGGCATTAAGGCATTCACATATGGTTCTGGATGTCATAGTCCCCATTTTTTTTGGATCAAGAGAACGATGCAGAGGATCCATTTTTCGGCAATAATTTCATCTTATCAAATCATCTCTACCGGCTTTATAAAGACTGTCTTTGGGCTAAAGCCACACGGATGGGGGGCGTTCAGGCATTCACATATGGTTCTGGATGTCAAAGTCCCCACTTTTTTGGATCAAGAGAACGATGCAGAGGATCCATTTTTCAGCAATACTTTCATCTTATCAAATCATCTCTACCGGCTTTATAAAGACTGTCTTTGGGCTAAAGCCACACGGATGGGGGGCGTTCAGGCATTCACATATGGTTCTGGATGTCAAAGTCCCCACTTTTTTGGATCAAGAGAACGATGCAGAGGATCCATTTTTCAGCAATACTTTCATCTTATCAAATCATCTCTACCGGCTTTATAAAGACTCTCTTTGGGCTAAAGCCACATGGATGCGGGGCGTTCAGGCATTCACATATGGTTCTGGATGTCATTGTCCCCATTCTTGTGGATCAAGAGAACGATGCAGAGCATCCATTTTTTAGCAATACTTTCATCATATCAAATCATCTCCACCGGCTTTATAAAGCTCGGGGAAGCATGGTGAAGTCTATATTTAG
This sequence comes from Rhingia rostrata, assembly GCA_949824845.1. Classification (NCBI taxonomy): domain Eukaryota; kingdom Metazoa; phylum Arthropoda; class Insecta; order Diptera; family Syrphidae; genus Rhingia; species Rhingia rostrata. The sequence goes on from OX463756.1 coordinate 25,690,879, forward strand.
ATATTGCTATCTTCCCTTCACTTAAGTAGGGTGCGTTGTAGTTTTCGCTGGCATGTCGACGTTAATATTGACAGCCGTATATTTTTCGTCATCGCCGTTTAACAGTCTGAAGAACTGGCTATTCCATATCCACAGCATCGAATGTGTCTCAACTATGATCATATTATCAAAGGGCTTCGGCTTGAAGAGACTAAGAGACAAAATAATTATTAAGAATTCGAAGAAGAGTGTGGGTGTGGCTCAACGTAATTAATAAAATGGCACAATTCGATATTGATAATGTTATGAGGTTGAGAACCAAACAATATTGTATACAGAAGCCGAATAATCTTTATACAAGCAAATCAAGATCAAGACTTAAGAATTTCACAAAAGGTTGGGGAAATTCGGGCCATTCAATGTAACGGGTGATCCAAGTCAAAGATACTTTTTTCAATAGCCTTTTTTGACAGATCACGTGTGAGTCGTGTCATGCTGTCATGTTATTTTTTTTTTAGTATTGTTTGGCATTTCATAATGGATAGACTTACGCGTGAACAACGTTTACAAATTGTTCAACTTTATTATGAAAATTCACGTTCTGTGAGGAATGTGTTTCGTGCACTTCGCTCAACTTATGGTCAACATAATCGGCCTACTGAGCGTACTATTCGCAACACCATCACCTATTTTGAGACCCAGCATTCATTATTGGATAATATTCGACCGAATAGACCACGTCCAGCACGCTGTGAAGAAAATATAGCGGCCGTAGCTGAGAGTGTACACGAAGACCGTAGAGAGTCGATTCGGCGCCGTTCGCAGCAACTCGGACTGACGTATGGAACGACTTGATCGAAAATTGGACTCAACGGATGGACCATCTGCGACGTAGCAACGGCCAACATTTGATAGACATAATCTTCAAAAAATAAATGCCAAAGAATGTTCTTTCAAATGATAATAAAAATTATCCATTAAATTTGAATTTTCTTTGTTTTTTTCTTTAAAAAAGTAGCGAACCTCGAAATGGATCACCCTTTATAAACCTTAAAATAAATAAAGACCACAAACCTACTGGAATTGAATTAAATAAGGCTTCTGCACCAACCTCAGGAAAGAGTATCCTAAATTTGTCAACAAACATTTTTTAACTATGCGTGTAGCATTATAACATTATAAAGTTAATCTTATCATAATAATATAATAAAGTTAATCTTATCATAATAATATAATAATCATAATAATAAAGTTAATCTTATCATAATCATAAATTCGACTCCATATCTATAAAGATTTAAGCAATGGTTTACCAAAAGCTTTTAATTTAAGGTTGCACAAGGAAAATGAAAAATCTCGTATCCGTGTTAGTACAATCAATCACTTTGACAGTCTAAAACTTTAAATTCATAGAAGAAAAAAAAATAGAAATTTCGTTACACTTTTTCGTTTCATAAAATCCAATTCAAACTGTCCCAAAAGAAATTTCACTTTAAAAATAAAAACACGTGATAACACCACCAATGACAATTGACAGTTCACAACAAATGTCAAACCCCATCTACAACTTACCAGCAAAATATTTAACTCCAATGAAAGCACAAACTGGCATCAAAGTGTGATGATACAAGTGCAAAAATGACACTTGACGTTGTCGTTTCCTTAGAACAAAGAACACTGTGTCCAGGAGTTCGGTTAACTTTGCAATATAATACAGCCATACAGCTCTTGCCATCTGTCAAAATGAATGAATAAATGTCAGAATTAGTTATTGTGACAATTTTTTATGACAAATATGTCAAACTTACTCTCATTGAGATTGGATCGTTATCGTAGGGGACCTCTTGACATTTGAAGTTGTAGTGGCCGCCCCAACCGCCTTTGTAACCCTAAAAGTTTGTTAAAATGTTTTTTTTTTTAAGGTTATGTCCAATACAGTTGTGTAAACTTCTAACTTACTTCGTAGAAGAGAACATAACTTAGCAATACTTGAAACGCATTATAGACGAGGAGAGTAGTTTTCAGTTCAAAAGGTTTACGATCACGCATGTAACGTGGTCCAGCGTAGAGGCAGAAATATAAATAACCACCAAGTATCATAAGCAATGGACCCGGAGAATTAGAGAGGAACCAGCTTTTTGTTCGAAGATCTGAAAAGAAATAGATAAACGGTTTTATTTTAGAAGGTATCTATGAGTGAGTTTGCATAAAAAAGAATCAAAATACATCGATAAGGTCCCAATAAGGTCAATGTGAGCTTGACGCCTCAACCAAGCATCGAACTTTACACACAAAAACGAAAGAGCTTATTGCCAGAAGCAAACTAGGACAAATGTCCATCGTAATCAGAGCAACAAAATCTCACAGCTTAAGTGTGAATTGAACTTGATGTTTATTTTTTAAAACTCTATCTGGAGTAGTGTTCAGGAGTGTTTTTTATTTTTTTTAAAAGACCCTTTTTGGTCGGTAGTTGTAAACTTCTGATCAATTTAAGAGACTTGGACCTCAGATTCAATGGAAGACCCTAAGCGGCGTCCATTGAATTTTGCTTAGTGGCGATTGGATATTGGATACATCCAACCGTATAGGATCTCCAAGACTTTTAGGCACGAGAAAGTTAACAACGTTCTGTATAATGCCTTGTCAGAATGTCTGGCATGTTCTACTAAAGTCGAAACATTCCTCCGCTCCCCCGTGTTGTGTACTGAGCTTAATATTATCCATTCAAATAAGTATCCATTAGCACCGATCTGAGGCCCTAAGTTGCATGTAAAGCAGTAATAATTGTCTTTTATCCATCTCTCTAATATCAACAAGATTTAAGGATGAGGGCCGAACTATAATCGGACCCAATAAAGAACCCTACAAGTTCTGATAAATTCGTCAGTGACGAGCTTTTGAGAAAGATATAAAGCGACGAACTTTATGAGGTCAGGTGTGCAGGAATAAGCCATTAAAATGGTGGGATTGAGTCATTAAAGTTGTCTACCGGCCTTAATCCTATGTAGAAAACTAAACCTGGCAACCTGGCCTTCAACCAGCACAATCAGCACAACACAATTCAATAAGCCTGGTCGTTAGCAACTGGCTCGAGTTGCGCCCTCTAAGTTGGTTGCGGTTGTTATCTACTTGTGGTTGCCGCTTAAGGTCTTCTTCTGGCTTGTAATCGAAGACTCTGCCAACCGGAGCATTCGTATATAATCGTTCTTCACGCCCTAGCCATCTTAAACGTCCAATGCTGAATTTTTTTGACTAGTAGCTGTATTTTGATTTGAGGCTCTATATGGCTACTATTTTAAACGTGATAAAAGTTTCAGAATGATGAAGTATCGTCGTGTTAACGTAGCCTAAGATTGTATGTATCTTTCAAATATCAAATGTCAAATTAAAAGTCAATATGTCAATTTTGCAGGGACATAGCCGTTAAGATGGTGAGCCTTTTAAGTTGCTTCAGTTCCATTTTTACTTATGCTTGATGCTTCAGCCTCCGAAGTGTGACTAGGAATCGAAGACTCTGTGAACCGGAGTATTCGCATACCAACAAAAATGGAAAAGCTAGATTTGAGACTCTGTGTGCCTACTATTTTAAGCATGGTAAAAGTTTCGGAATGATAAAGTACCTCAGCTATTATATTCAAATGTTTTCGCGTTTATGCTTGCGTTTACACTGAAGCCGTTCGTGTTATTTCATAGAGGCTTTAAACATGCTGTGTTGTAGTTCACGGCTTCTAAAAATTCTCCTCCACCCTACCTAATTTGTTTGTTTTCATCTTGATCTATATCTTGATGCACAACAATAGAAGGTCTTCAGGATCTTATATCAGAACCCAACGACCTTTTTCTTAAAATTTCATCAAGTGTCACGACTCACTACTTGCAATTTGTTTAACGTACACTCAGATGATGGTCTTCGGTTTATACAATTCAAAAACTTTGGGGTTACTACAAGATCCCGGTGGTCTAGCTTCTATATTAACAAATTGAACAGTGAGATCTTGACATCCGTCTCTAATCATACGTTTCTTATGTCTCCTGCGAATTCTGGGATTAACAGAAGATGCTTTTTATTACCGATAACTACCGTCCATCTGATCCAAATATATTGATGAAGGCAATATATGCTGAAGCCTTATAAGCCTAAATTATTGTTTTGTAGATATAGACGGTTTTGTTTTTGCAATGACAATATTTTCAAAGCCGGTTTTAACTAGGGATCGAGTGAAGCCAAATGTTTATTACCGCCCTTAACAAAACCTCTCTCTTTCAATATATAAGGTGGCGCAAAAGTAATCCTCCTGTCAGAAAATGCTATAAATTTTGCGATTGGCCCCTAATGTCAGTTCTGTTTTGACATTTGTGTAGTAAACACATGCGAAATACACGTTAATAAACAATGTGACGCTACACTGCTCCAGAACGCGGAATATTGGTGACTATTTATTTGAGCAATAATCGGTCGGTGACTTTGGCACAACGTGAATTTCGTCGCAGATTTCCTAGCCGTCCAACGCCTACTGGTGAAACACTGCGACGTTTAGCCGCTCGCCTCGAAGAGACTGGCACAACACGAGATGCTGCCAGGCGTGGCAGACCCCGGAGTAGCCGTTCTGCAGAGAATATTGCTGCTGTAGCCGAAGATGTCATGGAAGCGCCGTTGACATCGACCAGACGACGTGCCACGCAAATGGGTATCAGTCGACGGTCTTTACAGCGAATTTTGGTACAAGATTTGAAGATGTTTCCGTACAAAGTCCAGACGGTGCATCAGCTGTTAGCTGCTGACCGCCAATCGCGTCTAACATACGCTCAAGCCATCCTTAATCACCACCAAGAGGAAGATGATTTTTCATCAAAAATAATCATGAGTGATGAGGCCCATTTCCATCTTAGCGGGTACGTAAATAAGCAAAATTTACGCTTCTGGGGCACTGAAAATCCGCGTGTAACCCACGAAGAGCCATTACACCCGCTCAAAGTCACTGTATGGTGTGCTGTTTTCGCTGGAGGAATCATCGGACCTTTTTTCTTCGAAGACGTCGCGGGCCAAACGGTTACTGTGAATGGTGAGCGCTACAGAGCAATGATCAACGAGTTCTTTTTGCCGCAACTTAATGAATTGGGATTGGAAAACATGTGGTTCCAACAGGACGGTGCAACGGCACACACTGCACGTGCCACAACCGATATGCTGAAGGATGCATTTCCCGGGCGCCTAATCTCCCGTTTTGGCGATTTGCACTGGCCAGCAAGATCGCCTGATTTGACCGCTCCAGACTTCTTTTTGTGGGGCTTTTTGAAGTCGCGGGTTTATGTCAACAAGCCTCAGACTCTTGCAGCTCTTAAAGACAATATCTGTCAAGAATGTGAGGACCTATCATCGGAAGCTTAGGCCAAAGTGATGGAAAATGCCATAAAAAGTGCTCAAATGACAATCAACTGTGGCGGCGGCCATTTACATGACATCATATTCTCGACTTGATGTAAAAAAAATTAAAAGACCAAATAAAAATAATCCACAAGAAGAATCAAAGTTTTTATTTTTTTTTTTTAAATTACAGCCAAAAAACATCGGAAGGTTATTTTTGCGCCACCTTGTATTAATAGACCAGAATATGATCTAAATCAATAGATTCTACGTTTATACATAACGGGTGAATTTTTAAGAGTTAAGTTTCTCAGCTTGGCAACACTGGTTAGTAATGGCGTCCAAACGTCATCTGTCAAAGTGAAAAGTTTTCAGTATACTCTGTCATTTAATCATGAAAGGACTTACAAACGAGCAACAATTTCAAATTATAGAATTTTTTTTATCAAAATTCGTGCTCTGTGTTTGTTACGACCAAATTATAGCGACCAGCGATGAGGCTCATTTCTGGCTCAACGGATACAGAAATAAGCAAAACTTTAGCATCTACTGTGATGAACAGCCATATGCGATGCAAGAATTACCGATTCATCCCGAAAAAGCAACAGTTTGGTTTGCTTTATGGGCTGGTGGCATCATCGTTCCATTTTTCATCAGAGACGACCGTGGAGGAAACGTTACCGTCAACCGTCAACCGCGAAAGACATCGAGCCATAATATCTTTTGTGCCCCAGTTGGCTTATTTGAACTTGGTTGACATATGGTTTCGTCAAGACGGTTCCACATGCCACACAGCTCTTGAAACAATGTAAGTGTTGAAGGATCAATTTGGTGAGCAGCTAATCTCTCGAAATGGCCCTGTAAGTTGGCCGCCAAGATCATGTGATTTAACACGCCTCTTGATTATTTATTGTGGGGTTAAGTAAAGTCGTAAGTCTATATGGACAAGCCGAACACGATTGAAGCCTTACGGGATAACAAAACACGCGTAATTCGTTGAATACATGCCGAAATGCTAAAAAATTCAAATTTGAGTGTTTTATTCGATTTAAAAAAAAAACTACGCTTAAAAAATCACCCTTTATATTTACTTACACGACATTTTAACAAACAGTGCAGCTCCAAGCGGTTAGATCTTGCATATATGCATTTCCGTTATAAGTCTTAATAAGTTTGATTTTAAGGACCCGCATGGATTTTACAGAATGGATTAAAATTTCTGACATTTACGGCTTACATTACGTTCCGGTAACTTTTGTGTAATACACTCGTTTATACCGGGTGGCCCAAAAATAATGATATGATGTTTGTTTTTCTTTATCTTTTAAACATGTGCATGTCCCAAAAACCAGACGACCCGAAAGAACTTCCTTCAAAATGTGCCTTATCTTGTGGCAGAATGGTGGCACCGTCATGTCGGAATCACATGTCATACACCCACAGTTCATTACCTTTCAGTAATAATCGCTCACAGTAACCCTGTTATCTATCAACGTCTTCCTCAAAATAATTGATTGAATGATACCTCCGACTCTTTTATTTTAATACTTCACAAATATTAAATCTGACAGCTGGCACCATTTGCAAAATTTACTTTCGCATCTTCCGATGATACATAGCTATGATGTCACCCGCTACGGTAGGCAATTCAGTAGTAAAGCCCTCACTCGAACTACTAAGGAGATCCTATATAAGATCCTGAACATCAAATGTCCTGCTCTACGGCGCTGAAGCATGGACCGTATCAAAAGTATGATGAAGAACTCCTTGGTCGATTTGAGAGGAAAATTGTTCGAAAAATCTTCGGTCCCGTTTGCGTTGACGGGCTATTGAGACGAAGATTCAACCAGAAACTATACGAGCTGTACAGCGACATGCCCCTGGTCAAAAAACTCCGCATTGGACGTTTAAGATGGCTAGGACATGTAGAGCCAATGGACACCAATGGACACCAATACTTCGGCTCACAGAGTCTTCGATTCCCAGCCAGAAGTCGGACGCAGTAAGGGAAGACCTCGCCGTAAGTGGCGCGCACAAGTAGAAACCGACCTCAACCAACTTAGAGTGCGCTACTGGAGGCAGTCAGCTAAAGACCGGTCTAAAGAGGCACGTTGGTTGAGGCCCAGGTTCATTCCGGACTATAATGCCACTTAAGTAAGTAAGTATGTCAATTTAGTTATCTTGAACCTCCCTCTCTTAATTTTGATCTTAAAGACTGAACTATAATAGTGTAATCGCTACGTAAGACAACGTTAATAATTGTTAGAATAGAACAAAATTGTATTGTTTGGCTATAATCACCGATGTTGAGGTATCCGTTCGGAACAAATTTTTTCCGATTTTTTCGATATCGGAGAATTTTGTACCGAGGTATCCGTTCGGATTTGTACTTCGAAAAGATCTTCCGTCGTGCGATCGCACATTATCGCACGACGGCTTAATGAGTTAAGTCAAGAATTTTTGACAGCTACTCGTTGAATTTCTTTGGAAGTTCTCCGATGAAAAATTGTTGCGAAAATCTTACAAAAATGAAACCACCGCAAAATTGTTAGTAAAACAATAAATAAAATTATTTTGTGTATTACTACAAAATCGTGCTCTATTAAGAAAACGACAATAGCGCAACAAGAAGTATTTGTTTAAATATTTTTTTTAACTCACTTTTCACATTTATAAAATTACACAGCTGACAGATTGTCAAATGTACGCGAATGTATTCTTCATTTATTTTGTTTCGCAACGGATACTTCGTTGGTAAACTGAGTTCCAATCGGAACTGACTTTCATTTCGGAAATTCTTTGAACGATCACCTCGATAGAGCTAAACAGCTTTTCTCTCAGTTTCGTTCAGTTTCGTTAACCTTTAAGTCTGAACGGAAGCTAATGTCAAAATTCTACGTCAAGATTCCTTCAGTACTAATTATTACTTAAGTTGCCCATAATAGACTTTTGTGAACGGAAGCGATTGTCGGAGTAGAAGTCATTTTGGCAACAAAAACTTACAAACTTTAATGTTCGCAGCTGTTGAAGTGAAATGTCAAATTTTTGTATGAAAGAGCAAAAGAAAGAGAAGGAGCGAATGAATTCGGTTTTTCGCAAGTGAGCAAAAATGAACGAAAACTGAACGAAGCTATTATGGTCGTACAATACAAATTGCATGTGCTCGCACAGTTACGGAAGTGGCCGTCCGCAACCATCTTCTATTATAGTTCAGCCTTAACTCATGAAACATTGACAGACGACTTTTTTTTTAGAAAAAATTAATAAAACGAGTATTGCATCTCCTTAACGATTACTGTTGTTTTGGTTGTTTTTTTTTTAAATTGAATTGAATTTTCATAAAAGTCATTCCCAAAACTCATTAAAAATCGCTTCCCATCACAAAACCATGCTCTTAAATGCCCACTTAAGGAAATGACAAAACCTAAGAAAACTGAACGTATAAGTTTGACATTAGCTTCCGATTGCTTCCGACTATTATAGTCAGTTCAGCCAAACGGCTGCTCAATGAGCAGACACAGATAATTTCAGTTTTGGTTTTTTTTTTATAAATTGTGTCACCAATGTTCACACTTGACCTACTGCAAATCACAACCGTGAAAGCCATTTGTTAGCAATGAAAAACAATTCATAAGACGCATCATATCGAAAATGATGACACTGACACCGGAACGGAAAATACGGCACACTGACATAAAAATACCAACTGAGCAAACGTCAGATTGAGCTAATTAATTTGTGAATACACGAGATGTAATAAGATGATTTACCTCTAACGTCATGCAATAAAACTATCATGGTATGTGAGCACAATTAGTCATAGATTTGGACGACTCAAGAGTATCTACACAATATTAAGTGCACAAAGGTTAGTTAATTAATTTTATGCTAACAACGTTAAATTAATTTAAAAATAATAATTATTAGGTCCGCTCGGGTAAGCATGTTCAAGCGTAAATTGAAATCAACTACTGAGAAAGTTGTACAAAAAAAACAACGACGGAAAAATGAAGTTTCGTTAATTTTACTATTTTCTGCACGTACCATTTCAGCTGATACGGAAAACGAGAACTGTCAGAGGACGGCAGCACAGAAGTTTTATAGAATCCAACAAGCATTTTTCGAGGATATTTGTGCCATTTCTCAGATTTATTTTTATATTTCAAATCGTGAAAATAAACTTAGAAAGTTTGATTTTAGTTTGTCGGCCATTTTACAGTAGGTCTGTAAAGGCACTTTTGAGTAATGAAAAATGTCAAATTTCAAGTCTCGAGAGAGATCATTAACTTTTACAAAAGATCGGGCTAGGGTGACTAGCACCACAATATAACTCCACTTGAGTATCACTTTACTAATTCCCTTTCATCACCACTTACTCATTTCGGTGCGCGCATTTTGACGCCTCATCTGAACACCAACAACCCAAAAACGTAAACCAGCATAATATCTATTAATAGACCAACAAAAAAGTTATTCCCATACCTTCATGTTCTACGAAGAAGTTCACCATTCGATCGACCATCGTATTCGTTTCGTTCATTCTGACAGCCATTTTTGATACGGTTTTTTACAAGGTTGTTGTCTTAGATGTTTAAAACTGAAAATGACACAAGAAAAAAAACCAAACTGTTAAGTATTTGTAAATAAAAGGGAAATTGTAAAAGATAAATAGGTAAAACAATCGCTAGTAGGAATGACATGGCAATATTTTTAGTCTTCAAATACGTCAGTAAGTCAACAAGCCTAGACACTATTTCCTAATAGTAATGGATTGTGTGGTATTTTAGTGATGGCAGATCTAGAATCAATATTTTGTTTTATTGAATCAATAAATTAACACGACACGAGTACTTAGAATTATTGTAGATACACAATAAACGTACAGTGGAGCGATGAGTTGCGGAAAAAGTGTTAAATTTTTATAATTGTTGCTTTGCTAAGGGTAAATGTAAAAGCGTTGCTCTGCGCAAATATTTGTGAAATAATTTTAAAAGGGATTTTTTTTTTAAATCCGGTTATATAAGAAGAAAAATATATCAACTTTTTTCAAAAGGTGATTTTTTGTTCGTTTAAATTTTTATTGCAAAGAGCCTTGCAATGTGGACTTCCGAAATTTGAAAATGGATAGCGGCCATATTGTTGAAGCTACATCTGTCAGATTGGCTGTCATATATTTAGTCTGTTATGCCAACTCACCATGGAGGTACACAGCGTTGAAAAACATGTGCAAATGATAAAATTGTTTTATCAAAGTAAGTGATCTGTTTGGGAAACGTTTCGCGTGCTTCGCCCATTTTACGAACGCCAAATCGTCCTACCAAAAGAACTAGTTATTAACATTGTGGTGGACAAATTTGAGTCCACTGGTTCTGTAAACGATAAACCAGCACCTGTACTTCAACGAAACGCAAGTGAGAGAGTGTAAGAGAACCCGAGGCAGTCGATTTCGCGTCCGTCGCCTATTAGAAGTCGGCCTTTTGTCGAATTTTTCGTGGTGACTTGAGCCTATAGTCGGTTATGTTGGCTTCCATTAACGGTAATTGACTCTCCAGCATCATTTCGGAAGAAGTATGGCTCAATGACTCCAACAGCCCATTGAGCACACCGAACAGTCAGTTTTTGTGGATGTAATGGCGTCTCAAGGGTCTAATGTGGATTCTCTTCACTTAAAAAAAGGCAATTTTGCTTGTTGACGTAGCCATTATACCAAAAAATGAGCCTCATCACTTAACAAAATTTTGCGATGAAAATCACTATCGAGATCAATCGCATTTTCAGCCCAACACCAAAATCACGACGCATTGCATGGTCTCGCGGGTTTAATTCTTGCACAAGCTGGATCTTTGCAAGGTCGTATGCCAAGATCTTTGCGCAAAATCTTCCATCAAGTTGATGGACAAAGCTCCAATTACTGTGCATGATGGCGAATCGATTCATTCGGGTCCTCTTCAATACTTTGCTCCACAGCGGCAATTGTTTCTTCGGTGCGCACTGTTCGACGTCTCTGCGGATGCGTATTATCTCATAGAATAAACGAAGACGATCCATGGTTAACCGAATGCTCTGATGGACGGTTATTGCGACCATAAAATGGATGAAGCTTGCGGTAAACTTCGCGAGCTGAACCATTGTTTTCGAAATAAATTGGCACGATTTGCAAGCGTTGTTCATATGTCAACCTGTTCATGATGAAATGACAAACCAAACTAAACATAAATGACATGAGAGTTGGCCGATTTGACCACAAAATGTCAGTTTTATCTCTATTTGATCTCTAAAAAAAAACACCCGTTACAATGAATTTAAAATGAAAAAGGTCGTTGAGTTTTCGACTAAGATAACACCAACATTCGCTCAAGTTTCTGCGAATAAAAAACCAACACAAGAAAATAGCGACTCTCCAAAGTTAGTTCGGACATCAACCGGGATATCGAAATTATACTTTTCAATTTTATAGTCGTATCGACCTTTGTAGGTATGTCAGTGAATAGGCAACTACCAGCCGTACGTCCTAATATGTAAGTCATTTGAGACTCTGGTTTACGACACGACTAACTTGATCACCTCTTCGATTGACTACTGTTTATGCTCGCTGCTACTTTTTTATCGCCCAAAGATTATACAACAAACTTTTTTTTAACTCTGGATAATTTTTGTCTTTTATATGATTTAAGGGTTCCATTAGATTGTAATTTTCAATTAATTAATTTTTAAACGCCCAAAAACAAACAAAAAACATATGAGAAGGCTACAATCCATTCTGTGGATCGTTTTGTGCCCTATCCCATCCCATCCTTAAAACAAATATCCTAAAAATTTCAGCTTTTTGGCGATGAAATATAGAAAATGTCATTGTCCGAAGATATTGTCTGGACAGTTTATCAAAATCATTTATGGTTCGACAAAAAAACATCGTTTTTCGCCTGGTTATTCTGTGAGGTTGTGTATAGAAATGGCTTTTGTATGAAAACGCCTCTAAAAAGTGGGCGTGGGTTGAAATCATATATTAAAAAAATGTTTATATTAACAGAACTAATGAGTTTGTATTACTTTTTTTTTTAAATGTTTAAAATTTTACCGAAAAACATTTTTTACTAAAAACATTCTTAAAAAGTGGGGGTGGCAAAATACTTTGTAAATATGAACAAAATGTAGACATTATGATTGCCTAGATATGTTGTTCAGACACTTTTTCCGTAGCTCTAACGGTTTGGGCTAAAACTACATTTTTCTGAAGAGGAAGCGTGGCAGTGGGCGGATTTCAAAACTGTTCGAACAGCACGTATAAGGATCATGTACCGAATTTCATTATCCTAGCTCAAAATTTAAGGCCCAAAAACCGGTTACGTACAGACGGACGGACGTATGGACGTACAAACAGACAGACATGGCTTAATCGACTCAGCTAGCTATTCTGAGTCGATCCATATACTTTGAGGTAAACCTAGCTAAATTGTTTCACTATGTTACAACCTATGTATTAAAACTAATTTACCCTTTGGGATAGGGTATAAAAATGTAAATTTACTCAGATACCGGTTTGCTTCTAGACTTTTTGGTAAAGGAAAGCATAAACTCCCAAAAAATAGGAACATTTTTGCCAGATAACGTCTTAGTTCTGGACTTTTTGGCTAAGACTTATACTTCAAAAAGCTCAAAAACGAGTACGGTATTTTTGTATACTTAGCTAAAGGTAAATGAAACATTCAAACCATTTGCATTTGCTGAATATTTAACTGTTGTTGATGATCAACTTTATTTTTCGGGGATATTTTGCTATTATTGTGGTCAATAATTATTCAAACAAAAACATGTGTGTATATCTATGATATCGGTCTTAAAATACAAGTTAAACTAGATTTTAACTAATTTACATTTCTTTTATGGCTGAACTTTAGACTATAGACTTGTGACAGTAAGTTTATGATAAACATAACAGATACGTTAACATAAAAATAGATAAATATTATGAAGACAAGCCTTCATTTTTAATATAAATACATAAGATACTTCGAAAATATTGGCCGGATGAAAATTCAGCGAAATGATATTCTTTAACTAACTGATTAGGCTAAAGGTTTTTTTTTGGAGCTTTACCTCCAACCAACCTTGACCAACCTTCTGGTTGACGAAACAACCAAAAACCTCGGAAAGGACTGAATTGATTGTTGACTACGAAAAAGGACAATGACATTCGTATCTGCATCTGCAATGTGAGAACATTAAATAGAAAAGGTGCAGCTGAATAATTAGCGAAAGCCCTTAGCTGCAGCAGACATTACTGCCATACAGCAAATACGATGGGATGGACCCAACAAATAGAGAATAAAAAACGGTGACATCTACAACGGACGTTGCTTATCTCCCAACGGACTCGTCCTCGGGTGACGGATAGTGGAATTTTCTGCAGATATGTGGGGTAAGTGGGAAATAAAATTTTGAATTCGTGGACCTAAACTAAATAGGGTAGTTCCCTAAATAAAAAACCTGCCTCAGACCGGAGCGAAATAATTTCTAAGATATAGTCAATGGTGGCGTCTACAGTCCCAGTTAGGATTGGCGAAATAAACAACCTATTTGGGTTGCTCCGAAATATTCGGACAACATGTCATCTAGGAAGACTACGGATAAGTCAGACCCCTTGAACGGAGATGGTAGCGGAAGAGCCGAGGGGCCAACGGCAGCGCTCATTCCCGTAGTTGAAACTGCTGGCCCCGTGTCCTAGGGTTTTCGACAAAAGTGGAGCTTGACTGACCTCCAGAATGGAGGTAGTGCTTTGGGTTGACGAAACAACCAAAAGCCTCGGAAAGAACTGATTTGATTGTTGACTACGAAAATGGACAATGACATTCGTATATGTAATGGAATATGAGAACATTAAATATGAGAGGGATAGGTGAATAACAAGAGGAAGCCCTTAGCTGCAGCATAGACATTACTACCATCCAGAAAATACGATGGACCCAGAAAAAAGAGGTTGGAAAACGGTAGCATCTACAACGGACAATGCTATAGTGCAAAAAAACTGCGATAATTCGGATGTGGGCTTGGTACATGTGCCAGATATTAGGCAAGAATTCTTATATTTACTTTCAAGACCTTAGTGAATGCAAGTGCGCAACTGGAGGCAGTTAGCTAAGGACCGGGCTAATTGGAGAGGCATGTTAGTTGAGGCCCAGCTTCATTCCGGACTGTAGCGCAAATCTGCAACAAAGACTAAATTTTGCCAACATAACCCATAAATACCATAACGCTCAATTGGAGAAAAAATATGCCATTGCGAAGGACCTGTTTCCTTACAGGCTCCTCGATAAAACCTTTGCATGAGCGACTACCAAAGAACGATGTTCAAAATATTGCAGGATTGGTGGAAAACACACCTTAAATGACACTACGTTTCGCATCAGACCTAGGCTTATTGATTTCACTGCGGAACAAAATGCCACTATAGCCAGCGCAAGATTTCATAACGTCGATATCCAAAAGGGGACGTAGTGTTCTCCAGATCATTAACCGTCCAATCAATTCGGGAAACAAACCCAAGAAGTCCAAATCACTACACACCAGCTATTCATTGATTTTTGAAGCTGCACACGACTGCATTTATTCTAGTTTTGGTATATCGCCCAAACCTGGAGATTGGCATCAGGATCAATCAAATTTCCAGATGCTCGAAGAGCTTAATACTTCGATTAAGTTTTGCAATAGATGCAAGACACCTCGATGCAAGATTTAGGAATCCTGGATATATATATAAAGAGGCAAACGTCGACTCTGGCCGTTTTCACTTCGCAGTAAAATTAAGAACTCGAATATCCAATAATAAGAAGCTGCGAATGGTCGACTAAGAGATAGTTAGAGTCTACAGAGAACAACTGCTACAGACGAACTATATAGGGCCGTGTCTAGTTTTGGTATACAGCCCAATCTCGTCCGTCAGTGCAGGATGACAATGAAGATTTCTCGCTGCTCCATCAAGGTGATCAACTACCTCACGTCCCGCATTGTCGTGAGACTTCTCTAACAACGTACTTCAGGGGTTTGTGAAAAAATCTTGAGCCAACTCCATAGGCTCAATCTTCCAAAAGTCGATGCAACTGCTAGCATACGCTGACGATATTGACATCACTGGTCGAACTCAACGAAATGTCGCAGCATCGTTTGCAAATGTAAGGAAGGAAGCGGCAGAAATGAGTCATCATGAAAGGACACACAACATCAACGAATTGACAGATATAACTTCAAGGTAGTATTGGACTTTATCTACTTCGGCTCCGCTATTAACTCTGTCAACACATCTCGTCAGAAATAAAACCAAGAGTTACTCTAGCCAACCATTTTTACCTAAGGCTAAGAAGTCAGTTAAGTGGTAAAGCCCACGCTTGAAATACTAAGGAGATTCTATATAAGATCCTGATCAACACAGGTCTGTTGTTGTTTTGAGTGAAAAATTCTTTGGAAAGTCTTTGGTCACTTTTGCATTGCCAGGATATGGAAATGAAAATTCTATCAAGAACTATAGATACACAGCGACATGTACCTAGTCAAAAAAAAACCGCCTTGGATGTGAATATGGCTAGCGCATGTAGAGCGAATTTACACTTAAACTCCGGCTCCCAGCAAGATGAAGCAGAGGAAGATCTCTACACTGAACTAACTGGAATTTATTCAAAGACGAGCAATCTGCCTTAAAGACGATTGTCCCCTCCCTACAAATCTCCAACATTTGACATGCCGAAGACATGTATGAGATCTGTCTCTTCAGCATTACAACGACATACAATACACGCAGTTGCAACTTATAGGGACAGAAAAATATTTAATAATGAGGCGAACAAATCAATAGCAATACCACGGGACAAGTTAACAATGGAACGAACTTCCAGAAGATGCGTCTCAGCGAATATACAATCTACAACAATTCAAGGGCAGGGTCAAGACACATCTCCAATCATCATCTGGAGGCGCTCTTCGAGTGTTGTGGGTTCGCTTCACCTGAGAAAAGTGTACACAAAAATCGATTGTTTTGGTAGCTGGTTATGTTGTTGGCTGATGTTTCGGGCTTATAATCTTGATAAGGGGTATCAAAATACTTCCACTTTATTGCATTCTATTGAGATGGCTCTCTTACATATGATCTTTACGGTAAAGATACTATTAACACTACATGCGATCTTAAGTACGATATGATCGTATTTTCTTCAGAACAGGTATCCATTTCAAATCAGTTATCTCATAAAACAAAATCATGTACTAATCCATTAATGAATTCATTCACAAAGCTACATTTGATTGCCCTAATCTCTTACTAATCGTGTCGGAATATACCGCGATCATGATGAAATAAAAACGAATAAAAAAACAGATAAATCACCTCAATCTGCAAGTTCTCTGAAAACCTCATAAAATGACTCTAAACAGATGTATTCACCTAAAGTGGCAAATTTTTTTCTCAATGAAAAGCTTAAAAATTTTATCTGATTACTCACGAGCTTTACTTCGTGTCCAATGTCAAATTCGTGAACATTACATAAGCATTTGTAAATATGCACAACAATCCGAAGAAACTCAAATTTCCCCAAACAAAAAGATAGTCAACGTCTGTTTAGATACACAAACTGTCGGATTGTGCCGCACAACAATATGGACCGCTAGCACGCGCTCGAATTCGACACACTTTCGATTTCATCTTTCGTGATGAACATTTTGATTGGATGCAAGAGAGAGAGAGAGAGAGGAGAGAGATTAAATAATTTTTGATCCAATAGATATTTTATCTTTTTTTACGCTCGTGAAATTCTTCCGCGATCGGTGTCAAGTGTCCCGTTCACATTCGCGATATAACTAATCGGGTAGGTGCCCTGTTCGAGTGACACTTTGATTATTGCTCTGCTGACCTAAGCTTGGCTAGTCAGACTCAAATGGTAGTCCGAAACGGACGCTAATTTGAAGTGGGGTGCAAATTGTGATGAGGAAGTGTTGCGAATTTCCACAAGCAGACACCAATATTGAGGCAGGTGCTGGCGAAAAAGTTTTTTTTCTTGACATTCTCTGGTAAAGTGGGACATTAACTAAAAATGCTTACTAATAGTTGTGAGGTGTTTTAATTGGCACAGTTATTTAGACTGCTTGTCGGCGCTACAAAAAAAGTGTCCAAAACGGGTATCGATACTTTCAAACTTTTAAGACCAGTAAAGCACTACACATGCAAGAGGCTTATGAAATCATTATTTTATGTGTCAGAAGAATTTACCGGTCTTTTTATGACCTAGCTATCGAAAACCGCCCGAAAGTGGCACAACAAAGTTGAAGTGCAATGTAGGCAATTTGCTGTTGCATTTCGATTGTAATGTAAGGGCCATTGGTTTTGTTTATACCCAATCGCCTATGGAGGTATTAAAAAATGTATATAGCCTTCGATTTAGAAATGATCTGTAGATTCCAAGTTAAAAAGTGATTCTTTCCGTCCCTCTGCCTGTATGTCAGTACGTACTCCATCAGCGTTTGAGGGCATTGCTTCAAAATACGTTTACAGCCCCTAATTCTCTGGTCACTCAGTGCGTAACCCAAGCCTTAGTCAGCCCTGAGAACTAGGGACTGGGTAAGTTAGAGTGATAGCTTGGTTATACTCCAGGTTCATTGTGAAGGGTAACGACACTTGAGTAAGTCGGTAAGTAGTCAGGTCAGAGATGATAATGAGCCGACAGGCCAATCGATATCTTAATACAAGTGGAAGTTGACGGCCCGTCGTCTGAGGGGTAACAAATTGAAACTGGAATCCCAGTTTAGGGTTTTGGATCCGGGGTAACTTCTTTAATACATTAAACCACCTATGTATGAGGAAGAGGCCACACACGGCTAATGAATCTCCTCACATACAAATCAAAATCGAAACCACCATGGACAACGACATACACCCGCTATACAGCTCGGCTGCTACAACAAAGCTCGAATCCATTCTTGAGCGGTACAGTAAATTCGATGGGAAGGATCTGAGGTTTTTATAACACAGCTGCTACGTAATGCTGTACATGTAAGGTTGGTTGCGGATTCAAATTGGGCAGCTGACTCAGGTCAAGAGTGATTGGAATAATGCCTCATATGTGCATACGCCTCAATCAAGGAAATGGCAGCCCTATCAAGGATGGATTTTAACTTGAAAACCGGTTCTACGGAGCCTGATACGAAATCAAAGCGCAAACTATGGAAGAAAAACATCCTAAGTGTGTCAGTTGGAGAGCAGAACAGATAGTGGCGGTCACTTAATTTTTTCTCAACTTCGCATCCACAAAGCAACCTGCCAATCTACAGACAGTCAAATATATGCTGGGCACGAACTAAGAATCCTGGAAGTACATAGAGAGGGACAAATCTAATGGCTTTCACTATATTTTCGCAACTATGAATCCACAAAGCAACCGCCAACCTTTTGATGGTCGAACAGTCAAATACTTTGACCAACTGGTTCATCTATTGAACACGCATTAAGAATCCTGGATGCTTAGTAAGAGGGGCCAACGTCGACTTTGGCCTTTTTCTCCTCGTAGTAAAATTAAGAGCTCGACTATCCAATGAGAAGAATCTGCAAATGGTACAGAAAAGAGTCTTTGGTCGCCTAAAATATAGTCAGAGTCTATGAATCCACAAAGCAACCGTCAATCTTTAGATGGTCGAACAGCCAAATACTTTGAAGAATCCTGGGTGTTTATAATGAGTGACAAACGTCAACTTTGGCCATTTCATCCTCGTGGTAAAGTTCTGAGCTCGACTTGCCAATGTGAAGAATCCGCGAATGGTACAGAAAAAAGTCTTCACGTTGGTCGCCTAAGAGATAGTCAGGGTCTGCAAAGAACAACCGATTGACTCGATGTCTCAGTACGTATTTTCATTGGGCTTTTATTATTCCACCCTTGCCCTGTCAAAAAGATATTCTTGCGATGATTTTTGCGCAGGAGGTGAAAGATGGACGAATATCAATACGAAACCCAGGTTGTGGGAGAGAATATCGACCCGGAACATGAGAGCAAATCACAAGACGGAAATAGCTAAGGGAAATCAAAGTCTCGCGAAAAAAAAATCCGTCAATTTCGCAACCTATGAAAATGCTGCTCGATTGGCATTGTAATCTCGAAAAACCTGCGTTCAAACTGGCCCCAAATTGTGAACGCAGGTTTTTTCTCATATTCATAGGCTGCGAAGTGGGCATATCACGAAAAAGTTTATAGCGAAATAGGTATCGAAACTTCTCCGATTAAAAAAAAAAAAAAATAAATTGATGGCGCAATAGGATCGTTAGTACTCAGGGCCTAGCTTTTTTCTCACAACCATACATGTGTGCGTGTGTACTTCTTAGAAAGATGGCGGGACTTCCTGTTTTATGCCGGATCCGAAACTTCTCCGATTACAAATACAAATCTTTGGCGCAACAGGCTCGATAACGTAGCCTTTTCTCCCAACCATACATTGAGGTTGTGTACTTCTTGCATAATGACTTGACCTCCTGTTTTATACGAAATCTGAACGGCTGAGTTTTGATAATTTTTTTTTCTGGACCATTAAATCAGACTATCGCAAGAGGTAGGCCAGTGAATTACCTTTAAGATATTGCTACGGCTGGGAATCGAACGACCGGCTGTTTGCACCATCTCACCACTGACCACGTCAAACTTCTCTGACTGCTATCTGCGAAAATATGATCCGTGATTTCAACAATAAAATTCAAATTAGCGGTAAAAATGTTTCCTGTTGTCTAAGAGAATCTCTCAGTCCACAATATGGAAAATTTTCCAGACAGATCTCGATTTTAACTCGAAACCTGAATTCTATTGACCAAGTGAAGTGCTGAAACTTCTTTGAATTTGCCTCTGCAAAATTTAAAAAAAAAATTGGAATTTCTTAAAAATATATAAATGTTTAGCGATTAAGGACATTTTTCGGCTCTTATAGGCCCTTATAAGGCTTCCTTATAAGCAACATAAGCATTGGGCAGCAAATGTTCTTCAAAGACTCCACAAAAAAGCGATCGTGTGGTATTGACTCCATGCCGAAGTTGCGATTTTTTGTTTTATGACTTCTTTTGGCCATAACTGGATTGATTTTGATGTTGAAACCACATATTTTGACTGACACTGACATATGGAGTCAATGAGATGGTGCAACATGCCACGCAGCTTGTCAAATAGTTGATATGTTGAAGGAGATGTCCGCCAATCGTGTCTCAAGAAATGGTTCGGTCTAATGAACACCTCGCTCATCCGATTGATTTTATTTCTTGGCTCGTATGCCAACAATGCTAAAGGAGCTCAAGAACAACAGCTAACCTGAAATTGTCAACATTCCCATCGATATGTACATGTAGAAGAAACGTCGAAACTCAGCTTAAAAGAATCGATCGCTAAAAACCTGTTCGTGGTGTTCACTTGAAATCACATACTAAAATTTAACATTTGGTCTACATCTTGAATATTAGAAGCGAAGGTGCTGCCAATCCCGAAAGCTGCCTACATGGTGTCAATGATAGTAATACCACACGATGATATTACCATATATATCTGGTTCTAAAATTCAAGCTAGTTCTCCAGTGTCGTTCGGAGTTCTTGGCTCTCACCATAAAATCAAACTCGGCTGATTTCCTTCCACCCGCAAATGAGATGGCCGAACTGGTAAGAAATAAATGGAAGAGGTACTTTAAATGGTCTAACCACCGCTCTGTAAGATCAGATAATGAAAGCCAATAACAGGTTGGGAATTCATCTACTACCTGTGACATACCCTGGAAGCTATAAAAAGACCCGAACCAACAAAGCTGTACGATATAAGGGAACATCACTGTGTTTAGTGATGACAGCACTCATTGATCATATCCTTCTAAGAACTTTCACAATGAAACTTAATCCCTAGGATGAAGGCATCTGACGAAGAGACACACGAGAACACCTCTCACTTACTATGTCACTGTCAACAACATCTCGTTGGAAACAAAACGAAGAATTACTCTGACCAACAGCTGTTTTTTTGGACTGCGATGGTAATTTAGAAACAAAGCCTTTACTCATACTACTAAGGAGATCCTATATAAGAACCTGATCATCCCATTCCTGGTCTTTGGCTATAAAGCTTGGACTGTATCAAAATCGGATGAGCGAAAAATTCTTTGGAAAATCTTCAGTCCCGTTTGCGGTTGACGGGTTATTGAGAAGAAGATTCAACCAAGAACTATACGAGCAGTACAGTGACATGGACATGGTCAAAGAACTCCGCATTAGACATTTAAGATGGCTAGGATATCCATAGCGGTTGGACACATATATTCCGGCTCGCAGAGTCTTCGATTCCCCACCAGACGTCGACCGCAGTAGAGCTTGATTTGTAATTAAGTGGCGCGAATATAAGAAAACCGACCTCAACCAACATGAAGTCCGCCACTGAACTCAGTTGGCTATTGATCGGACTAGTTGGAGATGCATGTTGGTTGAGGTCCATGTTCATTTCTGACTCGAGCTACTCAATAAAAATTATTGGAGCAACAGGCTTTTAAATACCCAGCGTCTGGATTTAAAAAAAAAAAATTCTTTCGCGAGTGTGTACTTCTTGCATCATAGCGGATCCTCATGTTTTATAGCGAATTGATGATTGACTGAGTTGAGATAGGCCTTTTCATCACGACGCTTAGCCCGTCGGAAGCTTCTACTTTCAATGTACTCATTGAAAATCCCGATATCTCTTTGATTTAAATCAACCAAACCAAAGATACGGACCTAAACAATCGAATTAACATTAACATACTCCGTAGATACTGTAGGAAGTATCTAGGTGTCAAAAATGTGTTAATTTGAACAATCAATAAACACATTAATGACACCTTGTAGGAATTATCTACTCAAATACCCCTTCACTGATTGAACCCAATAAAGTCATTAAAAAAATGAGACCCCCATCCAACATCAGTAAAGATCTCTACAAATCTACACATCACAACTTTCATTTCATCGTTAGCCAGGTCAACAACTCAACAATGCCCGCCGACAAAAATCGGATACGGTATTAAAAACCTCATCATACCAACTAACATGTCGATGACTATACCACCGACACTGTCCTTGAATTCAGCATCCGCATCCACTTAACAGGTCATTGTCTGTACAAGTATCCATTGATAATGGAGAGGCCAACATCATCACGCGGTCTGTGAGTAACGCAGCATCTAGTCAGAGCCAATTGCATCCCACTGGAAAAGAGCATCATAGTTCATAGATACATGCAAACTGCACGTACGCAGTATCTTTTTTCGAAAAAAGGACACAATTAATAAAAGGCATTCCAGCACGCATGCACGCGTGCAACCTTAGGCGTCTTTGGGTTGGCATAGGCACCTCTTTGTTGTTACCCATCATTTGTTACCCACCATGAGATGCACAGATAAATAGGCGTTGGCTCTGGATATACCATAACTGGTTGCAAAAAGACGCGCAATTAAACCACAGCAAAGCTGGATGTAATTAATTTACGGCTCAGCAATGCAAATAAACATATTTAATCCGATTCTTCTGCGTGCGATTATTTGTGCTCGAGGGCCGTTCAAGGTTGGAGCTGAAACCTAAACTTCACAAAACAAATTCCAATTGGATGCAATTATTTGATTTGACGCATTGTGGAACGTTTATCTGTAAGTATTCTACCGTCATGTCAGTTTACGTAATTTCAAGTTAAGTGGGTGAACAACACAAATTCAAGTATCTTGTATCTATCTACAACGACTAACTAACTTCTTTACACCACTTGAAATATGGATAATGGTTTGCTGGTATTTTGTCTGAGATCGACGATTGTTGTTGTTTTAGTTGATTTGTGCTTTCATTTTCTTGTAGACAGACTATGTGAGTGATTGCGGAAACTTGGGACAACTGTTGAAGTTCATGATTTATGAACGGGTTGGATGGATTTTTATTGTTGTTGGATGGTTGAGGTTACATTGGGAAAGATTACTTTAATGGAGATACCTTACAGATTTTTTATCTGCACAGATACATTGCAGATACTCTGTAGATATGAGAGATATTCAGAAATTCTATTACAACAAGAATGTAGGGGTTGAAATTTTAGAATTCTAAAATGTGGTTAAGAAGTCATAAGCCTATTAGAAGTTGAATTTTTTTTTTTTTGTTATCTTATTATGGTGTTATTTTAAGCCGGCAATTTGAACATGTTAAGACCATAAGAATGGCAAAATTCTGTTGATGTGGTGAATGTGCTTTTTTCCTACAATGCGGATACATTTTATTTCTGGGGTATCATTTCTTCTCTTTAGGTGCCTATCTGTATCAAATCAGTGGTAGTGAATTTGCTAAAACTATGTTATATACTCTGGTACCAATTTTTATAGCTAGTAGATGAATTTTTTCTGCGCTACAAAAAAGTTTTTTTTTTTTATTTGAGTTTATTTATTTTGGCATCGGCATAAACCACAAATGGGATGATCAGTTGAACTAATCGACCATATTTTTGAACCCACTATTAGTAAACTTATAACAGTAGCGTCCGCATAAGCGAATCCATTGCTGCTGGTAATCCTAATACTCACAATACTTCTTACTTTCGGCATTCTCGATCGTTGATTTATTTTTTATATCAGATAAACCTAATTGGAACTTTTCAATAGGAGTTCCCCAGGGGTCGATTCGTGGCCTATTACTGTTTTCATTTTGGTATAAATATTATTTCTGGACAAATTAGTCGTTAGGAAAACGTAAACTTTGGCGTTGTCCCTATGTCATGTCATATTTCCTCGACTAGCTGGAAAAATACTCGTATCTTTCCTCAAAAAAAGATACTAAAGACTTATCTCAAAACTGTAGATGAATACTTTGAAAGCTAAGGAAAAAGTAACATAAACATTTTTTATCAGAAGGGAACAGATTAAGGAACGATTGATAGTACGAGTTCCGAAAGAAACGCTAAGCTATTGCATCCAGCAGAATAAACTTAAAAAAAAAAACTTTAGAGAGGTATCAGAAGAAGACATTTGTACAATGGGATTGTCTTAATAAAAATTTCTGATGAAAATAATTTGAATACTTTTCTCAACCGTTTATGTGTGCGTGTGTACTTCTTGAACGATGGCGGGACCTCCTGTTTTATGCCGGTCCCGAACAACGAATTTGTGATGAAGAATTCTCGCCGCTCCATCAGGGTCGGAAACCACCTCATCGACACATTCGACAACAAAACAGGAATTTAGGCAAGGCGATGTGCTGGATTGTACAATTTTCTAAAATTCGCTACAACTACTAGCATACGCCGACGATATTAACATCATTGGTAAGACTAAACGTGATGTGATAGCCACGTTTTTAGTCATAGAGAAACAAGCGGAAAAAATGGGAATAAGGGTAAGACTAAGTATACCTATGCTCTCAACACGAAATGATACACAACATCGACGAATTGAACAGAACGCCACCATTGACAGGTATTTAGGTAGTACGGGACTTTGTCTAACACGGCTTCGATATTAACTCTGACAACATATCGTCAGAAATTAATCGAAGAATTACTCTTGCCAACCGCTGTTTCTTCCGACTAAGAATGCAATTCAGTAGTAAACCTCTAACTCGAACTACCAAGGAGACGCTATATGAGATCCTGACCATCCCAGTCCTGCTCTACGGCGTTGAAGCATGGACCGTATCAAAAGCGGATGAAGAAATCTTTTGTCGATTCGAGAGGAAAATTATTCAAAAAATCTTCGGTCCCGTATGAGTTTATAGAGGCTATAGTCAAAAAAAAACTCCTAATTGGATGATCAAGATGGCTAGAACATGTAGAGGGAATGCACACCAATACTTCGGCTCCAGAATCTTCAATTCAGAGCCAGACGTCGGAAGCAGTAGAGGAAGACCTCGCCTTAAGTGGCGCGCACAAGTAGAAACTGACCTCAACCAACATGGATTGCTTAACTGGAGGCAATTAGCTAAGGATCTGGATAATTGAAGAAGCACGTTGGTTGAGGCCCGGGTTCATTGCGAACTGCAGCGCCACTCTTATTCGATTGTTTTAAGAAAAACTAGCTACGCAATGTAAATCATCATATTAAGTATAGTCGAAGTAATTGGATCCATTTTTTTTTTAAATTTCGACATTATCGAATCCGTTATATGACTGGTACCTGTAGTTTTAGCCATTTAATGCCAATAATATTATACACCATATATGTACATAACGTCGTATATACAATTTGAATTAACTCCGTCAAGCTTTTTCGCCTCTAGTTGCAATCACTGACTCAAAGGCCGACAGACCGACAGACCGACAGACCGACAGACTGACAGATCGGCAGATCGACAGATCGACAGATCGACAGATCGACAGATCGACAGACCGACAGACCGACAGACCGACAGACCGACAGACCGACAGACCGACAGACCGACAGACCGACAGACCGACAGACCGACAGACCGACAGACCGACAGACCGACAGACCGACAGACCGACAGACCGACAGACCGACAGACCGACAGACCGACAGACCGACAGACCGACAGACCGACAGACCGACAGACCGACAGACCGACAGACCGACAGACCGACAGACCGACAGACCGACAGACCGACAGACCGACAGACCGACAGACCGACAGACCGACAGACCGACAGACCGACAGACCGACAGACCGACAGACCGACAGACCGACAGACCGACAGACCGACAGACCGACAGACCGACAGACCGACAGACCGACAGACCGACAGACTGACAGACCGACAGATCGATAGATCGATAGACCGATAGACCGATAGACTAAACTAGACCTATAGAATGATAGCAAAATACACCTATAGACCGATAGACTGATAGACTGATAGACCGATAGACCGATAGACCGATAGACCGATAGACCGATAGACCGATAGACCGATAGACCGATAGACCGATAGACCGATAGACCGATAGACCGATAGACCGATAGACCGATAGACCGATAGACCGATAGACCGATAGACCTATAGACCGATAGACCGATAGACCGATAGACCGATAGACCGATAGACCGATAAACCGATAGACCGATAGACCGATAGACCGATAGACCGATAAACCGATAGACCGATAGACCGATAGACCGATAGACCGATAGACCGATAGACCGAAAGACTGATAGACAAATTGACTAACGGACCACTTTTTTAGACTACTCTACCATCGTAATCTCTTTTCACGAAACCAATACTATTAGAACCACGTAAGAAGGGTTTCTTGTTCATACTGAACAAATAATATTTAAAAAAAATACAAAGGGGACACCCGGGTTTGAACCGGGGACCTCTCGATCTGCAGTCGAATGCTCTACCACTGAGCTATATCCCCAACATGAATCATGTGCTTTCATAGGGCTTACAGATTATTTCCATTCCACTGAATTACAATCGAAAGAACTTTTTAGAAGAGTCAACTGTTATCAATTATTAGTTTTCGATTTCGATAAGTATACTTGTATCTACTACCAAAGTGTATAGAACTACGCATTACAGATAAACATTTTGTAGCCGTTTCAGACGCGGGCGGTAAATGCGTCGGCTACGCTGTTGTTTGATGCTGGGGTAGCAGTGTGAACACTGGGGTATCAATACCAGTACCCCACACAGAAGATTTTCGTTGTATGCGCACTTCATATACAAGGTGGGCCAAAAGAGATCACCCTATTGTAAGATGCGCTTATTTTTGCAAATGGCAGCCAATGTCAAATCTGTTTTGAAATTTGTGGACTAGACAGTTGTAGAATACAAGTAAATAAGCCATGGAGCGATACAATCCCCAGGAACGCGGAATAATCGTGTCTAAGTTTTTGCCTAACAATTCGTCTGTAGTGTCGGCGCAGCGCCAATTCCGCCAACGATTCCCCGGCCGCCCGACACCGAATGCGCAAAAACTGCGCCGTTTGGCCACCAACCTAGCAGAGTATGGGACCACACGAGACATTGCCAAGAGTGGCCGGCACCGGAGCGCCCGTTTTGCCAAGAATATCCCCGCTCTTGCCGACGATGTCGAGCTGTTGCCGGAAACATCGACCAGACGCCGTTCTTCGCAATTAGCCATCAGCCGGTCGTCCCTAAGGCGAATTTTGGTCAAAGACTTGCGCATGTTCCCGTACAAAGTCCAGTCCGTGCATCAGCTGCTACCTATCGACCGCAAAACGCGTATAACCTACGCCCAAGACATCCTCAATCTCGAGGACGAAGTGGACGATTTTTCGACGAAAATCATAATGAGCGATGGGGCTTATTTCCCCCTCAGCAGGTACGTGAACAAGCATAACTATCACTTCTGGGGCACCAAAATCCACGAGTAATGCACGAGGAGCCATTACACCCGCTCAAAGTTACTGCATGGTGCGCTGTTCACGCTGCAGTTGTCATCAGGCCATTTTTTTCGAGAACGCCGCTGGTCAAACGACAACAGCGGATGGTGCGCGCTATAGGGCCTTGTTAACAGAGTTTTTTCTGCCGCAATTGGACGAATTAGAACTGGATGACATGTGGTTCTAACAGGACGGAGCAACGATGCGCGAGCCACAACCGATAAAAATGAGAGCCAAACAACATCGGATGACTTCTTTTGGCCCACCTGTTAGTTCTGTACTCTTTGGAACCATGTTAGACATACATGTACATGTATGTGTCAATTCAGAAGCTAACTAAAATTTCGATCTAGATTGACGAAACTTCTTACAACCCCTTACAACCTCTTACTTCTTGACCATAGAAAAAATGTAACATTTCGTAAAATGTATAGGCAATCTGACAACGTGACGCTACTCCACTAAAATGTTGTATCTACGCTTAGAAAACAAATTATTTCGCGCACAAAAAAAACACAAACAAAATACTTCAACATCACTAATTCAATTTTAATCCAAAAAAAAATAAAAATAATTTATTTCAGTTCCGCATAATTGCATATGATCGCGGGCACGATCATCCCGTCTGACCATATTTAAATGTAATTTCAGTTTCAATGATACACTCTCCCCCATCCCACCCCGCACTCATAATAATATTCTAGACTCAAAAGCTGGCTTTAACTAATTTGCTTACAATTTTGTACCATGATAATGAGATTTTGTACTTTCAACACCTCCAGTGCAAAAATGAATCATTGCGCCGTATATTACGAAAAAAAAAAATCGAAAAACCATGTGTGGTAATGAATTTCGAAATCAAAAGTAGATGCTCAGTTGCGTGATGCATGAAGAAGCATGAAGAAGAACCCCAGACATAAGAGAATGTCATGACACCTTAGTAATTATGACCTTTATTACGTCTAATTAGATCGTAGCAACACGTGAAGATGGCGCGCGTATCTACCACCTCAAGCGTGTCGATATGACAAGAGTTCGCAGATAATTTACATCTCATGATTTTATGGGAAACTTAACGACACGTAAATCATTAATGAAAGGTGACATTTTGGGGTTTGTATTACATGGTGTTCTGTTTGAGGTCTAGTGAGGTCTTCAGTCAAATCATACATCAGGTTTCATTAAAATGAAAAAGAAAAGAGAAAAATGTTGACAAACTTTATCGAAAACCTTTTTCGATAATTTATTCTTATCGACAAGCATAGATTTGTACAAAAATAACGGAGATATCATAAAATTCGTACAAACTTTCAAAAGTATGAATAGATTCTATTTTTTAGCCTTAGCCTTAACAATGAATGAATTCTGTTTCTTTTTTTTTGCAAGTAGGTACCTACCTTGCTAAAAAAAAAAATTCGGAATAATTTTAGCATAATCATTAAACTCGTTTGGCATATATACATACCTGTGGTGTGTAGATATACATTACACTATATGCGTATCTAATCCATTCGGTTCGATTTAAAAATTCATTCATACATATGTATAAACTGAGATATATGCGTGTGACTTTTATGTTTTAAACAATTTTTTTGCTGATTTGATTTATTTTTTATCTGCGAAAATAAGTTCATTGGCATTGAGCCAATGAACCCAATTAGTTAAATTATTTAAATAACATGTTATGAGTTATGAGGGTCGTCCTTGGATGGAGCATCTGAATAGCAAGCAGTACCTACGTCAGATAGGTATAGATATCGGATTATTTGATTATTTCCAACACAATTACAAAGGGTGTTTTTTATAGGTTTGGTTTTTAAACTGGCAACACTGTTTCTACAGATTTTCAATTTGACAACTCACTTTTGTCATTTTACAATGAATAGGTTGAAGCCAGAACAACGTGAGCGGATAGTGCGAACTTATTTTGAAAACCATGGCTCCGTTAGCCAAAACTATCGTGCGCTAATTCCATTTTATGGTCGATATAATCCTCCATCTGAGCAGGTTGTTGGAAAAACTATGAATAGTTTTCGCACCACGTCGCATCATCCCCAAAGTACAAATAGTGCGAACAGAAGAAGTTATTGCCATTGTGGAGCGCAGTAGACAGCAATTGGAGCTTTTTATGTTCATCCAATTTGTCTAAGCCTATAAGAAGATTTTACGGAAAGGTCTTGGCTTAAATGCTATAAGATCCAGCTTGTGCAATGAAAACACGATTAAGCTTGATCCTCATTTTCAACGCCAAATTGGTAATTTTCGGAAATTTGTTGGTTAAATGGGTATGCAAACAGGCAAATTGCCGAATTTGGAGTGAAGAAATCCCAGAAGCCTTTGTGCAGACGCCCTTACAACCATTAAAACTCACTGTTCGGTCTATATTTCTTTAAGGACGATGGCGGCCAGAATGTTACAGTCAATGGAGAGCGCTTACTTACTTACTTAAGTGGTGCTACAGTCCGGAATAAACCTGGGGCTCAACCAACATGCCTCACCAATTATCCCGGTACTTGGCTAACTGCCTCCAGTTGCGCATTTTAAGTTGGTTGAGGTCGGTTTCTATTTGTGCGGGCAACTTAAGGCGAGGTCTTCCTCTACTGCATCCGACATCTGGCCGGGAATCGAAGACTCTGCGAGCCGGAGTATTGTTGTCCGTTCGCTCTGCATGTCATAGCCATCTTAAACGTCCAATGCGGAGTTTTTTGACCAGGGGCATGTCGCTGTACAGCTCGGATAGTTCTTGGTTGAATCTTCGTCTCCATAGCCCGTCAACGCAAACGGGACCTCAGATTTTCCGAAGAATTTTCCTCTCAAATCGACCAAGGATTCATCCATCCGCTTTTGAGACGGTCCATGCTTCAGCGCCGTATAGCAGGACTGGGATGATCAGGGTCTTATATAAGATCTCCTTAGTAGTTGGAGTGAGGGCTTTACTACTGAATTGACTTCTTAGCCCGAAGAAACAGCGGTTGGCAAGAATAATTCTTCGTTTAACTTCTGACGATATGTTGTTGTCAGAGTTAATAGCGGAACCGAGATAGATAAAGTCCCGTACTACCTCAAAGTTATATCTGTCAATGGTGACGTTCTGAACAATTCGTCGATTTTGTGTGTCCTTTCGTGTTGGCAGCATATACTTTGCCTTGCCCTCATTTACCGCTAAACCCATTTTTGCCACTTCCTTCTCTATACTAGCAAACGTGGCTATGACATCACATTGGGTCCTACCTATGATGTCAATATCGTCGGCGTATCCTAGTAGTTGTACAAATTTTTGGAAAATTGTGCGTCTGGTGTTGGCTCGTGAGTTTTGCACAATCCTCTCAAGAATCAGGTTGAAGAAGTCACATGACAGCGCATCGCCTTGCCTAAATCCTTTTTTGGTATAAAATGTGTCAGTGAGGTCGTTTCCGACCCTGATGGAGCAGCGAGAATCCATCGTCATCCTACACAAACGGACGAGCTTGGGCGGTATACCAAAACTAGACATGGCTCTGTATAGTTCGTCTCTATAAATGCTGTCGTATGCGGCTTTGAAATCGATGAATAGGTGGTGGGTATCGATTTGTTTTTTTTCCAGGATCTGCCGAAGTGTGAAGATTTGATCGGTTGTGGACTGAGTCCTGGCCTTAAACCACACAGATAAGGGCCAATTTGGTTGTTGGTAAACAGTTTTAAGCGTTCACATAATACGGCAGATAGGATTTTGTAGGCGATGTTGAGGAGACTTATGCCTCTGTAGTTGCCGCAGTTTAGAGGGTCTCGTTTTTTGTGGATCGGACAAACGATGCTGAGGTTCCATTCTTCAGGCATACTTTCTTCCGACCAGATTCGGCTTATGCGTTGGTGGATGTTACTTACCAAGTCATATCCGCCGGCTTTATAAAGCTCGGCGGGAAGGCTGTCATTTCCGGCAGCCTTATTAAGCTTAGGTTTAGATGATTCTATCCTCACTTCACTTAGGTCGGGTGGTTTCGTCATCGTTGCCAACATTAAATGGTTCGTTCTGCTTGACAGCGGAATGTTGTTCGTCATCGTAGTTTAACAGTCTGCAGAAGTGGTTCTTCCCTATCCTCAGCATCGACTGTGTCTCAACTACGATATTTCATTGTTCATCTCGACAGGATTCTGTTCGAGCCTTATTTCCTTGGCTTTGAAGTTTTACACTTTGGTAAAACTTGCGAACATCGTTCCTGGAGTGGCACTTCTCTATATCCTCGATCGCGCGCTTTTATTGCTCCTTTTTCTTCCTTCTGAAAAGCCGGTGTTCTTCCCTTCTTCTCTGCCTATAGAACTCAAATGCAGCTCTCGACTTCACATGCAGCTTAGCCTTGATGGCCTCGTTCTTGGCTGCGAGCATCAGTCGGCATTCCTCATCAAACCAGAGGTTTCTTGCTGGTGGGCGCGAGAAACCTAGCACATCAGTTCCGGCTGATCTAATGGCTTGTTAGCATCGTTGCCATTTTTTTCGACATTCGACATTAAGGGATACGCGTTGCGCGAAGGTCTTGGCGGTATTTTGCGAATGCAGTCTTTCGACATTAATTTTTTTACAGTATTTCTGGATTGTTGTGGCGTAGTGGATATCCGCATTCTAACCTTGGCTGCAACAAGGTAGTGGTCCGAGTCGATGTTAGCTCCTCGGAATGTTCGGACATGCGTGGCGCTTGTCTATCGCTATGTGATCAATTTGATTGACCGTTCGTTGATCTGGAGACCGCCATGTCCCCTTATGGATATCGATGTGAGGAAACCGGTCGCTGGCTATATTTGACGTCGGACACAGTAGAGGAAGACCTCGCCTTAAGTCGGTAGAAACCGACCTCAACTAACTTGGAGTGCGCAACTGGAGGCAGTTAGCTAAGGACCAGGCTAATTGGAGAGGCATGTTGGTTGAGGCCCAGGTTCATTCCGGACTGTAGCGCCACTTAAGTAAGTAAGTAAGTAAATTAAATTATTAGAAGAAGGGTTAAGGAGTAGTGGTAGATGAGGAGGACATAAGGGAGTTTCGTAGAGCAAGTTTGCTACAGTGAAAATCAAAGCAGCTATGCCCATTAGCCAGGCGTAGTATTCTAGTCATTGACTCGTTGTTACCGAAGTTGGTTCGGTGGAATTTGAGTCGGAAGAGGGGAACATATGTGTCTACCAAGGGGAGACCGCGTAGAGCAAAACGGATAAATCTGCGTTAGACACTCTCAACACGGAGGGAATGGGTATTGCGATAAGGTGACCATACTTGGCTAGCATATTCAAGGATAGGTCTAACAAATGTGAAAAAGAGAGATTTTGTGACAAAGGGGTTCGAGAATTCTGTAGACCAGCGTCTTAAAAACCCAAGTGCGGAGTTGGCTCTGCTGATGATATTATTAATATGAGAGCGAAAGTTAAGTTCTCTGTCACAGATAACACCCAGATCACGGATGAAAAGCACATTAGGCACAGTCTCACCAAATATTAAATATGATCTCGCGCCTGATGAGAGACGCTTACGGGAGTATGTCATGGCCTGGCATTTTCAATTTCATTTTGCCGAAAGGCGTAATTGAGTTTTTGGGCTATTATTGGTAAATTTAAGCAATTTAAGCATTTTTGCCAAGTAGTATGCTATTATTAAAACGAATTTACAATTATTTTCAATATTCATAAAAGGAAGAAAAGAAATCGTCCCTACATGTCAACTTGTTTTCTAACTGTTACCCATAGATACATTTGTGCAAATAATTATATAGAATCAAATTTTTAATCAATACCTTGATCATGCCGCATTAATGAACGCCCCTGATTTCTATAAAGTTATTATTAATTATAATTAAAACAGAGAAATTATAAAATTATACACAACGTAGATATTTAAAAAAAAATTCCAAGCTTTCATTATCCCAAGATCTTGCTTTGATAATTATTTAATGGGTGCAAAAAGTACTTGCTGATGAGACTTAACAACCCTTAAGTACATAATACAAATATAAGGATCGTTAGGTAATGGGACATACCTTATCATCTTTCTCATTCGAAAGAATACCAATACAGGGGCTGTTACCAATCATTCCAAGCATGATAGCTTTCTGAACAAATTGCTTAAAGTTTATACCCCCATCACGTAGCCTTTTACTATTTTTATTTTTGACATTTGGGATCCATAGTCGGTGTTTGCATATGAATTTCTACAAGCGTATTATGTGTGAGTATGTGGATATTCATTGAGTAGTAACACGTAACGTGTGACGTAAATCGAATCGTTAATATCAGAATCAGAAGTATTCTAGAGTTAAAGACGGTTTGCTAGTAAAAAGACGAAAATCCTCTAAAGAATTTCAAGCATCATTTTACCAGTTAATAAAAAATAAAACTGTTGTGAGCTTTTATTTAGAGATTTTTGAATGCCTTAAGACTTTTGCTTGTGTGGGAATACTTTGTTTGATTTTGATGACAGCTGTTGAGCACGTGTTTCATGAAATTAAATAGTTACCTGCAAGTAAAAGAGAATAAAGAAAATTTTTAGTTTTTTTATATAATAAAGACGGACTTAATAAGTTTTAAATTGTGAGTACAACGTGGCACGAAATTTGTCATCCACTGCAAAAATTGGTGGAAAAATCTGGCAATCCGGGATAAAAACAACAAAGTGGTTGTCATCCGATGTTATTTGGCTGTCACTTTTTTAATTATTTCGCAAAAAGTCAAAAGAATTATTCCATGTCTCGTGCGCCACCTGTAGTAATTGTTTCGATTATTTTGCAAAATAATTGGAAAAAAGCGACAACCAAAGAACATTAGATGACAACCAACTTGTATTTAGACTATTGTGAGGTTTTGGAATATTATCAGGTACAGCAATGAAAATGATTGGCTCACAACCGTGTGAACTTTGGGGTTTGACCTAACAGTATTGTCATAAAAGTCACTGTCAGACTGTCATCTGTCAAAAATTATCGGGCACTCATAATGCAATGAATGATTGCAAAATCTGATAATCGCTTGAAGATGGTTTAATGACAGCATTTAATAAAAATCAAGAAATGTCAGACGGTAGATACACTGCGCGTCATCAGGTTAGCACAGCTTCATCAGCCTAATACGATTGCTTCTGATTTTGTTGTTGTTAACTTGCAGTTATTTTTTGTTTTCTATTTTTCTCATCTTTGTATGTACTATCATTGGCAAAAAGAACATGCAATAACAATGTACCGTTATATGGTTTTTGCTATTTTCTTTTAGTTTTAATGGAAATATGAGCTCAATTTTTGCGTCATCAAGTTAGGACATGCACCTTGTCTTTCATTTATCTTCGGAATTTGAACACGTATTGGCACCAAATTTTATTTACTGCTCAAGTGATTTTTTTTTTTTTAATATTAAAGAGCTCAGGCTTTCAATAAGTGAAATATCAAAAAAAGGTGGCAGAAGTCGAAAAGTGATATACAATTTTTTTACGTAATAAGTCGGGATATGGTCCTACTATGGTACGTGCAAGCTGCAATTTTTGAACACAAATATGAATGCAAACACTTATAAAAACGTACTGGAAACTGCTTTTCCCCATTTTAAAAATTTATTTGGAAATGTGCCATGGCGTTTCCAACACGACAATGCTCCGATTCACACTGCCCGGGTGATTAGGTCTTGGATTGAAGCACAAAACGTCGATTTATTGAAGTGGCCGCCTTACTCACCGGACATCAATATAATAGAAAACGTATGGGGATGGCTGGCTCGCAAAGTTTACGAATCTGGCAGGCAATATTCTACCAAAGAGGAATTAATTGAAGGCATTAAAAGCGCTTGGTCAGCCATTTCCTTGAATTATATTGGAAAGTTGTACGAATCGCTTCCCAATCGGATCTATGAAATGATTCTCAACAAGGGAGGATCGACTCATTATTAAAATTGTAAAAAAATGTTTAAATTAGTTAATTTATAAGTTTAAAAATAAGTTCTTACCTGAAAAAGTTAAAAAAATTTTTTAAAAAAAGTGATGTGTGCTAACCTGATGACCTAATTTAAATTTTTAATTTTTCAGTTGATTTCGAAAATAAATTATACAAAAATATTGACAAATAGAGAAACACTAGTTTTTGTTTTATTTAGTTGGAAATTGATTTGTTAATAATCGCTAGAATTTTTAGAATTTTAGCTTTCTTACTTTTATTAGAAATGAGCGAAAACTATTAAAAGCAGGGGTGTGCTAACCTGATGACGCGCAGTGTATGTTGGTGACAGTTGACAGATATGTCACCTAATATTTACGTGTCTTATTCCGTAAACATTTTTTTGTAAGTTATTACTTAAGGCTGTACTTGGATAAATGTAAATAAATGTAAAAGTATAGCGATTAATATTTAATGCAAACATAA
Source organism: Rhingia rostrata (assembly GCA_949824845.1). Classification (NCBI taxonomy): domain Eukaryota; kingdom Metazoa; phylum Arthropoda; class Insecta; order Diptera; family Syrphidae; genus Rhingia; species Rhingia rostrata. Next base: position 25,726,938 of record OX463756.1, read on the forward strand.
TCCATAAATGAACACAAAGAATGATTGAATATCACAAGCCGTATACTCGCCCGATATGTGCGTGTTCAGCATAATGAATGAGCGCAGAAATACTTAACTATTTCATTCCGACTCACAAACTAGAACGTACAGTCTGCAGGTTAAGTAAGGTTAGAATGATGGAATGCTTCTGGGAGAAGATTAAGGAAGACTAAGATTAAGTCCGTTGTGTTTCCACGAAGCTGTTGGGGGTTTTTCCTATCTACGCATTTCAGCTTCTGATAAAACGGAGGAGGCTTATACCATTAGTTTCATAATGAGTCAAATTTTAGATTTTTAAAGCAGTAAGCGAGCGAAGGTCCAAAGAAAATTAAAGAATGTCTCTTCCTCATCTACCTCCATACAGTTCCTGCATTTGCATGAAGGGCGAAACGTTTATGTTCCAGGATACTAGGCAGCGTCCAGTGATTACAGATATGGTGACGATGATGAACAAATCCCACCCATTTGAGGTTAGATCTGCTGATAGCATGTTGCTTTAGCAAAGCCTTGCTTGTTGCAAAAGCTATACGATGAGTGCCTTATTCGGATATGACCTTAACAAATTGCCAATGCCTTGAGAGTTAATTTGCCTGGAATGTCCAGCCCTAGGCATTCAATTTTAATTGATTGGCGCTTTCTGAGCAAATGCTAAAAATGGTTTTGCCAGATGTAAAAAGACCTATTTATCTTCACTCCGAATGTCAGAACGCTCAGACGTGAGGGTTCAGCCAAGCTGCTGAAAAGCAAACATCACTGGCATCCAAGAAATACGATGGGATGGCCCAGACAAAGAAGGATGATAACACTGCGACCTCTGCTATTCGGATGCAGATTTGTTGTAAGCGACAGATTTAGCTGGACGCTTATACTTCTAAGGCATTAACGAACGTAATTTAACAATCCACATCAAGGTTAACATTCGCCAATAAATTGCTCAGATCGATGATCAAAATCTTTGGCGGTTCGACAAACAAATATTCTAAGGGGTAGGTTATACGAACTTTTTTATTGACTCTCCTCAAACCAAGACCTCAGTGACGCAAGTGGTAGGCACTTGGCTCACAAGGCACGGGGTTACAAATTCAATCCTCGCTTAGGGAATACAAATTGTTTGAAATAATCACACAGAGAACTGAACCTTCAATTAGCGTCATTAGAAGGAATTTGATGAGGACACTTGGTAATATCCGAAATAGCTATAAATCTAACCAAAATAGAGTTGTCTGTTGTTGTAATTTCTAGCATTCAATTGTGATAATCGGAAAAAAATTTTCCAACTGAAGTTGCCAGGGGCTACCTCTCTTCCGCTTAAGAGTTAGAATCGTTGTTACACCTAAATCACCCACTACTATACGAATAATTGTTTTACGAAAACTTCCTCAAAAAGTGGGCGTGGATTAAAATTGTATGTAGAAGAAATGCAAATATCCTACGGTTTGATCAAATAAGCCGTTTATATAAAAAAATTGGGCTAGGCTGTGCAAGGATTATTAAAATCTTTTTAATTTCGTTTACGAATCCTAAAAGTAGACGGAATATTCAAATTAATATTACAAAACGTTTTTTTTAACGACATTTTTTTTCCGAATTTGTTTAGAACTGTACCGAAAGGCGTTTTACTAAAAACAGACCCAAAAGGGTCTCAAACTTTTTGTTCAAAATTCTTCACAGCTTTACTAAAACCAAGGTTTTTCTGAAAAGTGAACATGGCAGGGTGAGATTTTAAAAAAAGGTTTAAATTTATTTAGAGGCATGAAAAACAAATTTTGAATATATCAGCTATGGGATTGGATATAAGAATAGATGAGACAAAAATACCATTTGTTCTGCTTTCTCGAACAGAGGATCATTATAACGAATTTCATCATGCTAGCTCAAAAATTTAAGACACAAAAATCAGTGCCACACATACGGACTAAGGGACGGAAAGACAGACATGACTCAATCGACTCGGCTAGCTAGCGTATGCTTTATGGTATTTCAAACAAAATTAAGTTGACATTAAGTTTATAACATAAAAATTATAAACGTAATGTCAAAACTATTAAACCCCTATGGGATATGGTATTAACATGCTCAAAAGACAGAGCGCCTCAAGAACGGAACTCCAGCTTCCTTTGCGTGGCTCGTAATATATATCTTTAGAATCTTAAAATTAAAAGGTGAAATATAAAAAGATAGTTAGATATATTCTTACTGATCAGTTGATCATTTTTCTTACAGTTCGTTGAATCGCAAGAGACCGCCAAGACCTTCGCGCAACGCGTATCCCTAAACCTCTCGATAAACACCATACGACCAACATCGAATGTCGAAGAACAATGGCAACGATGCCAACAAGCCATTAGATCAGCCGCAACTGATGTGCTAGGTTTCTCGCGCCCAGCAGCAAGAAACCCTTGGTTTGGTGAGGAATGCCGACAGATGCTCGCAGCCAAGAACGAGGCCTACAAGGCTAAGCTGCAGGTGAAGACGAAAGCTGCCGTTGAGCTCTATAGGCAGAGAAGAACGGAAGAACACCGGCATTTTAGAAAGAAGAAAAAAGAGGAAGAAAAGCGCGCGATCGAGAATATAGAGAAGTGTCACTCCAGGAATGATGTTCGCAAGTTTTACCAAAGTGTAAAACTTCAAAGCCAAGGATACAAGGCTCGAATAGAATCCTATCGAGATGAACAAAAAAATATCATAGTTGAGACACATTCGATGCTGAGGATATGGAAGAACCACTTTTGCAGACTATTAAACGGCGATGACGAACAACATGCCGCTGTCAGGCAGAACAAAGCATTCAATGTTGGCAACGATAGCGAAAACTGTCAACCACCCGACCTGAGTGAAGTGAGGATGGCAATATCTAAACTCAAGCTTAATAAGGCTGCCGGAAATGACGGCCTTCCCGCCGAGCTTTATAAAGCCGGCGGAGATGACTTGGTAAGTAACATCCAACAACTCATAAGCCGAATCTGGTCAGAAGAAAGTATGCCTGAAGAATGGAACCTTAGCATCGTTTGCCCGATCCACAAAAAAGGAGACCCTCTCAACTGCGCCAACTACAGAGGCATAAGTCTCCTCAACATCAGCCTACAAGATCCTATCTGCCGTAATATGTGAACGCCTGAAACCGTTTACCAACAACCTGATAGGCACTTATCAGTGTGGTTTTAGGCCAGGAAAGTCCACAACCGATCAAGGTTTCACACTTCGGTAGATCCTGGAAAAAAACCCAAGAAGTCCAAAGCGATACCCACCACCTATTCATCGATTTCAAAGCCGCATACGACAGCATTTATAGAGACTAACTATACAGAGCCATGTCTAGTTTTGGTATACCGCCCAAACTCGTCCGTTTGTGTAGGATGACGATGGAGAATTCTCGCTGCTCCATCAGGGTCGGAAACGACCTCACTGACACATTCGATACCAAAAAAGGATTTAGGCAAGGCGATGCGCTCTCATGTGACTTCTTCAATCTGATTCTTGAGAGGATTGTGCAAAACTCACGAGCCAACACCAAAGGCACAATTTTCCAAACATCTGTAGAACTACTAGCATACACCGACGATATTGACATCATTGGTAGGACCCAACGTGATGTCATAGCCACGTTTGCTAGTATAGAGAAGGCAGCGGCAAAAAGGGTTTAGCAGTAAATGAGGGCAAGACGATGTATACGCTGTCAACACGAAAGGACACACAACATCGACGAATTGGACAGAACGTCACCATTGACAGATATAACTTTGAGGTAGTACGGTACTTTATCTATCTCGGCTCCGCTATTAACTCTGACAACAACATCTTGTCAGAAATTAAACGAAGAATTACTCTTGCCAACCGCTGTTTCTTCGGGCTAAGAAGGCAATTCAGTAGTAAGGCCATCACTAGAACTACTAAGGAGATCTTATATAAGACCCTGATCATCCCAGTCCTGCTCTACGGCGCTGAAGCATGGACCGTCTCAAAAGCGGATGAAGAAATCCTTGGTCGATTTGAGAGGAAAATTCTTCGAAAAATCTTCGGTCCCGTTTGCGTTGACGGGCTATGGAGACGAATATACAACCAAGAACTATACGAGCTGTACCGCGACATGCCCCTGACCAAAAAAACTCCGCATTGGACGTTTAAGACAGCTAGGACATGTAGAACGAATGGACACCAATACTCCGGCTCGCAGAGTCTTCGATTCCCAGCCAGACGTCGGACGCAGTAGATGAAGACCTCGCCCTAAGTGGCGCGCACAAGTAGAAACCGACCTCAACTAACTTGGAGTGTGCAACTGGAGGCAGTTAGCTAAGGACCGGGCTAATTGGAGAGGCATGTTGGTTGAGGCCCAGGTTCATTCCGTACTGTAGCGCCACTTAAGTAAGTAAGTAAAATGTCTTCACTGAGCAGTATCTTTCAACTTCCTATTTGTTTTTTGTCCGTTCAGGGATAAGTTGACATTTAATGCTCGTCAATACATTTCTCTATGGAAAATTTATTGCAGATCCTTTCATGATCAATACAAAAGTTGGTGAAATATTTATGACTTAAGATTGTTGGCTAATTTGTCTAAAAAATAAGTTTCGCTGTAAATCAGTTTATTGCCATTCAGCAATCATTGAACACTTAAGGGCCATTGATTATTAAACCTCACGTACGCGTTTAGAGAGAAAACAATCTTGATAATAAGACAACGATGAAAAACTTGAAAAACCTTTTATTGTACGTGCTTTTTGAACAAGTGTAAATATTTTCAAAATCCGCACACTGCCACGCCCACTTCTTAGAACAATGATTTTTTTTTTGCCAAACGGTAAGAGATTTTTGAAAAAGTTTCTTAACGAGACATTTAGATAATCTCAATAATTATATTTCGCCCATATAAAGTTTTTTTGCATGCCAACTTCTTGGTGGCGTTTTTCGGTCCTATTTGCAAATACGTAACAACAATTCGCTTTGATAAAGCACAATCGAAGCTGTTTCCCAATTGGCAATATTACCTATATGAAGTCCTGTGGAAGAATATTTGGAGCACTTTTAGGAAGACTTCTCTTTAAATATTTTGAATGAGTCTTAAAGAAAAAACTTGGTTTGCTTGTATCGGGTTTTACAACAGGGACGGTACAAAAGTTGAGCGACAGGGACAGCAAAAAAAAAATTTACAACCGAAATTCGGAGTCAGTGGCCTCAACGTTAAGAGCGCTACGTCCAATTTATGGTCGTCATAATCGTCTTAGCAGATCAACAATTGAGCGTCTAGTGGAAAAATTTGAACCCACATGCATAGTACAAAATGTTCCCGTGCCAGTGAGTCAGAGAAGTGCCCGTAGTGTCGAGAATATTGCTGCCGCTGAGGCTTCAGTTGAAGAAAGCCCAAATGTGTCTCTCACACGTCGTTCTCAAGCGTTGGGCAACTCTGTGACGTCGTGTGGCGAATTTTGCGAAAAGATCTTGGCCTTCATCGCAGGAACTGAAGCCGCTTGACCACCAGAAGCGTCGTATGTTCGTGAATTGGGCTGAGCAACAACTTGAAAATGATTCGGATTTTCATCGAAAAATCATCTTCAGCGATGAGGCTCATATCTGGCTGAATGGCATCGTCAATAAACAAAATTTGCGGTATTGGTCAGGCAGCAATCCACACGTACTCCATGAGTCATCATTGCATCCCGAAAAAATTACGGTTTGGTGTGGTTTATGGGCCGGCGGCGTCATTGGGCCGTACTTCTTCCGTGATGATCAAGACCGGCACGTTACTGTGAATGGGAATCGCTATCGTTCAATGATAACCGAATATTTTTGGCCCCAATTGGATGATATGGACTTGGAGGACATGTGGTTCCAACAGGACGGCGCCACAAGCCACACAGCGAATGCCACAATCAATTTATTGGAAACCAAGTTTGGAGAACGTGTTATCTCACGAAGTGGTCCAGTCGCTTGGCCGCCTCAGTCGTGCGATTTAACGCAGTTAGACTATTTCCTATGGGGCTACGTCAAGTCTATGGTCTATGCCAACAAGCCAGCGACAATTGATGAACTTCGTACGAATTTCGAACGTGAACTTGCAGCAGTATCGGCCGATTTATGCTTGAAAACCGTCGAAAGTTGGGTTCAGCGTCTGGACTTCTGCAAGCGTGCCGTGGTGGCCATGCAAAAGAAATCGAGTTCCATATATAATGGCATCGAATGTACTTTCACAGGAATAAAGAATTTCATTGATACGTTTGTAGCGCTCTTATTGAAAAACCCCTTAAAATGCCTTACAAAAACTTTGGCTTCGCAAAAAGTCTTTCCGAATATATTTGCAAGCCTTCTCGCAGGAGGTCCTGGGTTCTAACGAGCCTATTGCTCCAAAAATTTGTAATTTTATATGTGAAGCCGCTCGTCTACGCCAACAAACCAGAAACGTTGGGGGACTTGGAAGCCAACAGTCGTCGCGTTATTGCCGACATACTAAATGCTCGAAAAAGTGGTTGAAAATTGGACCTCTAGACTAGGCTTTATTCGAACCAGCCGCGGCCACATACCCGAAATCATATTTAAACACTAATGGCATAAAATTGTCCCTCAAATAAAGCCAAGTTGATGGACATTAAAACGATTTTCTTGTGTTTTATTCCAATTCGAAGTTCTATACCTTTTTAACACTTGATAGTTAAAAAAATTTTAAAAGTAAGGTTTTCCATTTATCCTCAAAGCAAAAGCCGGATAAGTAAATTGTAATGAAAAGAACAGACACTTTGCCCAAGTCCAATCATTTTGCGTGAGTGGGAGGGTCATAAAATTGTGTGCCAAAACCCGGTGTTTAGGTTATTGGCTACCAAGAAATCTCATTTGTTTCATTTATTAGAATAAAAATCGAACAATCAACGTCTCTTTTATTTCTCTAACTTACAGACTAACTAAAACTAAAACAAATATTCCGCTGTAAGAAAAGGGTATACCAAGGTAATTTCCATCCAAGCAAACAACCAATTCCGGCCCATTCCACAAAGCAAATCCATTTGTACGCACCAACTGAATGCTAAGTGAACACAAAAAGGTGCGAAAAGGTTGATTCCAAACGTAAACTTGAAACACTTCTAAAGATGAGTGTAAACAACAACGACAGCATGATCATATTTAACCCATATCTATGCATATACAAACTGTAAATATTTGATTTTCAACAAAAAAAAATCAGATCAAGGTTTCCAGTTCGCACATCAACTCTTTTATGTATCACTTCGGTACATCAATGATTTCGTCTAAATAATTAGTATTCCGGATGTTGAGAAAGCATACAACAACGATGTCACATTCAATCAAACATCAAAACCGACTAAGTTGAGACAAAAATTCATCTACATTGCTGCCGATTTTTATGCAACATCCAAGATCACACATCCATGCATACGCAAGTTAAATAAAACCAAAGAAAAAATCAATTTAATTATGAATCCCAATTAGATACTCGGTTTAGAATAACTGAGCTGCCTCGAGACATTCAACTGTCATACTCAGTCGTATAAGGGTGATAGTACGTAAAAGAAGGCGGAACTTTTATTTTTTTTCGACCCTCAAACGTGCCTTGGATCGGTAATTAAAATCAGTAATCGGTCACTGCATACATGTATGTAAATTGTCTGAATTTACAATCGAAATTGTTGTTTTTCTGTACCAAAAATGTTTGATGATTTTTTTTTTGTTTTTTTTTTCTGGCTCTAGGCGAAAATCATTCGGTCGACGTCTCATCTTTGTATCGCTCAACGACATCATCAAATTATGCGCATACAATTATTTAATAAATCACTTAGAAGGAATACCAATGGAATTATCATAGTCGGTGGTTGTTAAAAAAACACGCACAAACTATACGAGCATAGGGAAGGTCATGCAGATGGGTAAGGCACATCACACGCTAGGTATTTGGACCATATATGAAGTGGTAGAAGATCCGAATGATGATGGTATCTAAGAAAATTAACTTCTCGCACCTTCTCTACACCAGCATTCCCTTCGAATTTTGGGTAAAAGAAAGAAACCAATGCGATAAAATTGGATCGTATGTTGTCTTTCACTTCAAAAGTTGTATAACCTCGATGGGCTGGACACAATGTCACAATATGTCACCGATTTTCAGCCAAAAACCTGTACATGTATCTCGGATCAGCTTTAGTTTTAACTGAGAAATTCATGGTGGGACTAGCCACTGGATGAGTGAGTATCAATGTCACCAGGTGAAGAGATGGAAATACTGCACCTGTCAACGTACAATGCCGAACGGTCTTGTTCGGAAACAGTTCGATATCGATTCGGTATTAGCATAAATTCTTCTGTTAATGATGATACATTTTGTCGGTTGGATTTGCATCTTTTTATACGAGATGAATGACAAAGTGTACGTTGTATCTTTTGTTGGACAAAAATGATCAACACACACTTTAAAGAACATGGACCCCAACCTTCAGTTTGAGTTTTGTTTGTGAGCGTTTTTTTTTTTTTTTTTGCAATCAATGAAATATCGAAGTTGAGAAACAGCGAGGGCTGCCAATGAACTTTATACGTAGTAGATCTACTTGATTTCTTTTTTGTATGCAAATAATACGAAGCTTCTACTTCGTTTGACTAATTTTTATACAAATGTCAAAATTTAATTTAATATTTGCTGTACTGATTCATTTTCACAATCGAAAAGATATATACAAGGTCTGCCAAAAGAAGTCTTCCGATGTTGTTTGGCCTTCAGAATATCGGTTGTGGCTCGCGCAGTGTGTACCGTTACTCCGTCCTCTTCTAACCACATGTCCTCCAGTCCTAATTTGCCCAATTGAGACAAAAAAAATCGTGCATTACTCGTGGATTTTCGGTGGCCCAGAAGAGATAGTTTTGCTTGCTTACGTACCCGCTGAGGTGGAAATCAGCCTCATCGGTCATTAGGATTGTTATCGAAAAATCGTCCACTTCGATTATTCCGGGTTCTTGGATAGTTTATCGCTCCTTGCATTGTTCACTTGTATTCTAACGGGTGATCCAAGTAGAGATACTTTTTTCAATAGCCTTTTTTGACAGATCACGTGTGAGTCGTGTCATGCTGTCATGTTATTTTTGTTTAGTATTGTTTGGATCGTGTGATATCACATCGTTAGACTTTTTCCTGTGGGGATAAAAGCTTATGCCGACAAACCCGCTTCGATTCAGGCCTGTCATTCGCCAGTTACCAGTCGAAATGCTCGAACGAGTGATCGAAAATTGGACTCAACGGATGGACCATCTGCGACGTAGCAATGGCCAACATTTGATAGACATAATCTTCAAAAAATAAATGCCAAAGAATGTTCTTTCAAATGATAATAAACATTCTCCATTAAATTTGAATTTTCTGTGTTTTTTTTTCTTTAAAAAAGTAAGGAACCTCGAAATGGATCACCCTTACATCTGTATTCTATATCTGTCTGGTCCACAAATGTCACAACAGATTTGACATTGGCGGCCATTTGCAAAATTACACTTCACTTTTTCAATTGTATTCTAAAACTGTATTCTGCATCTGTCTAGTTCATAAATGTCAAAACAGATTTGACATTGGCGGCCATTTGCAAAAATAAGAGCATCTTTCAATAGGGTGATATCTTATGGCCCACCTTGTATATCAGTATAAAATATGCACATTCAAAATGCATCACTTAGGAATTGAAAGGTGAGGATCGTCTCCATGTTCTTCACAGTTCCTGATATTGGTCGCCCAGATTTTTTTCTTTCGAATGAGAGTTATGCTTGGCGCATAATTCAAGTGTCGAAAACCTCGAATTTTAACGTAAATTTTAGTTTCTTTTGAGACACGTGGTATATTTTCCGGCAGCTTTTGAATGGTAATAATGTCGAAGGAATATTAAGACTAGACATTTGGAGCACCTTCTGAACACGCTCTTCAGTGATTGCGATGTAACTGATTTTTGTTATGTTTCTAGAAATGGATGGGACCAACCCTTTATATAAATCGGAAGGAAGGCTGTTGCTAATTTGGATATTACTATCGTCCATTAGTCAAGGTTGGTGGACTCCAGTTTATGCTTTGTTTATTCAACATATATTGGTCTACTTTTGTTGACATCGAAAGCTTGATCGCATTTGCAAACAAACCTTTTCCAGTAGCTAAAGTGACTTTACTTCAATTTGTACTTTGGTATCTCGGTAGCATTCTGTAAAGAACTTTTGTCCGTAATTGTTTCTTTTGGTTTTGTTAGTTGATAAAGCAGGCGATTTTCTGTGATCGATACTAAGCCTGACTATCAATAAAAATGGTGAACTAATTTTAAGGTGCCTCCGCAATTGATGCTTTGTTTGCTATTACAATGTCTTCAACTGAAAGACACTGCAGTCGTTGGGAAAACTACATGTGCTTACTTACTTACTTAAGTGGCGCTACAGTCCAGAATGAACCTGGGCCTCAACCAACATGCCTCTCTAATTAGCCCGGTCCTTAGCTAGCTGCCTCCAGTTGCGCACTCCAAGTTAGTTGAGGTCGGTTTCTACTTGTGCGCGCCACTTAAGGCGAGGTCTTCCTCTACTGCGTCCGACGTCTGGTTGGGAATCGAAGACTCTGCGAGCCGGAATATTGGTGTCCATTCATTCTACATGTCCTAGCCATCTTAAATGTTCAATGCAGAGTTTTTTGACCAGGGGCATGTCGCTGTACAGCTCGTATAGTTTTGGGTTGAATCTTCGTCTCCATAACCCGTCAACGCAAACGGGACCGAAGATTTTTCGAAGAATTTTCCTCTCAAATCGACCAAGGATTCATCCATCCGCTTTTGAGACGGACCATGCTTCAGCGCCGTAGAGCAGGACTGGGATGATCAGGGTCTTATATAGAATCTCCTTAGAAGATCAAGTGAGGGCTTTACTACTGAATTGCCTTCTTAGCCCGAAGAAATAGCGGTTGGCAAGAGTAATTCCTCGTTTAATTTCTGACGAGATATTGTTGTCAGAGTTAATAGCGGAGCCGAGATAGATAAAGTCCCGTACTACCTCAAAGTTATATCTGTCAATGGTGACGTTCTGTCCAATTCGTCGATGTTGTGTGTCCTTTCGTTTTGAGAGCATATACTTCGTCTTGCCCTAATTTACTGCTAAGCCCATTTTTGCCGTTTCCTTCTCTATACTAGCAAACGTGGCGATGACATCACGTTGGGTCGTACCAATGATGTCAATATCGTCGGCGTATGCTAGTAGTTGTGCAGATTTTTGGAAAATTGTGCCTCTGGTGTTGGCTCGTCAGTTTTGCACAATCCTCTCAAGAATCAGATTGAAGAAGTCACATGACAGATATAGAATGTGTCAGTGAGGTCATTTCCGATGGAGCAGCGAGAAATCTAAAACGTCATCCTACACAAACGGACGAGTTTGGGCGGTATACCAAAACTAGACATGACTCTGTATAGTTCGTCTCTATAAATGCTGTCGTATGCGGCTTTGAAGTCGATGAATCGGTGGTGGGTACGATTTGGACTTCTTGGATTTTTTCCCGTATCTGCCTAAGTGTGAAAATTTGATCGGCTGTGGACTTTCCTGGCCTAAAACCACACTGATAAGGCCCGATCAGGTGTTCACATATAACGACAGACAGGATCTTGTAGGCTGATGTTGAGGAGACTTATGCCTCTGTAGTTGGCGCAGTTTAAAGGGTCTCCTTTTTTGTGGATCGGGCAAACGATGCTGAGGTTCCATTCTTCAGGCATACTTTCTTCCGACCAGATTCGGCTTATGAGTTGGAGGATGTTCCTTACCAAGTCAGCTCCGCCGGCTTTATACAGCTCGGCGGGAAGGCCGTCATTTCTGACAGCCTTATAAGGCTTGCGTTTAGATATTGCCATCCTCACTTCACTCAGGTCGGGTGGTTGGCAGTTTTCGCTATCGTTGCCAACATTATATGGCTTGTGATGCCTGACAGCGGAATGTTATTCTGCATCGCCGTTTAACGGTCTGCAGAAGTGGTTCTTCCATATCCTCAGCATCGACTGTGTCTCAACTACGATATTTCCTTGTTCATCTCGATAGAATTCTATTCGAGCCTTGTATCCTTGGCTTTGAAGTTTTACACTTTGGTAAAACTTGCGAACATCGTTTCTTGAGCGGCACCTCTCTATATCCTCGATCGCGCGCTTTTCTTGCTCTTTTTTCATCTTTCTGAAAAGCCTGTGTTCTTCATTTCTTCTCTGCCTATAGGGCTCAATAGCAGCTCTCGCCTTCACCTGCATCTTAGCCTTGAAGGCCTCGTTCTTGGCTGCGAGCATCAGTCGGCATTCCTCATCAAACCAGGGGTTTCTTGCTGGTGGGCGCGAGAAACCTAGCACATCAGTTCCGGCTGATCTAATGGCTTGTTAGCATCGTTGGCATTGTTTTTCGACATTCGACATTAAGGGATACACGTTGCGCGAAGGTCTTGGCGGTCTCTTGCCATTGCAGTCTTTCGGCATTAATTTTTCTTACAGTATTTTTGGATTGTCGTGGCGTGGTGGATATCCGCATTCTAACCTTGGCTGCAACAAGGTAGTGGTCCGAGTCGATTTTAGCTCCTCGGAATGTTCGGACATCCAAAATACTGGATGCGTGGCGCTTGTCTATCGCTATGTGATCAATTTGATTGACCGTTCGTTGATCTGGAGCCCGCCATGTCCCCTTATGGATATCGAGGTGAGGAAACCGTGTGCTGGCTATAGTGGCATTCCGTTCCATAGCGAAGTCAATTAGCCTAAGTCCGTTACCAGCCGTGTTGTCGTGTAGGCTATGTTTTCCGAAAATACTGCTAGAGATGTCTTCTCTTCCTACTTTGTGTTAAAATCTCTCAGCACAATTTTAACATCGTACTTCAGTAGTCGCTCATAGGTTTGGTCAAGGAGCTCATAGAATCAATCCTTAGCTATATTATCTTGTTACAATGCGTTCGCTAATGACTTGGAAGCATAAGACTTCTGGCATAAGTCAGGCACTTAAAACAAATCCGCATCCGAATAGTCGCTGTTTTTGCTCACTACAAAACGGTCCGAAGTATATGTCACAGTTTTTCATCCTCCTTTTGCACGGCCCATCCCACCGTATTTCCTGGTTGGCAGTAATATCTGCTAGTGTCTGACTTCCAAAATCAAAAAAAAAAAACATTTGTTTTAGATCTTAATAATTGGAATTTTCCTTGTACTCCAAGTAGTTCTGACTGAACAAAATTTGTTAAATGTTTTTCAAATACCTTTTTCGATTGATATGCCTTGGATGCCTTGATATGCCTATGACGAAAATATATATGATAGTAATATCCAAGTAGGCGGGTTTCCTTCCGATTTATGTAAAGGGTTGGTCCCATCCATTTCTAAAAACTTAACAAAAATCAGTCAAATCGCTATCATTGAAGAGCGTATTTAGAACGTGCTCCAACTTTCTAGTCTTAAAAATCCTTCGACACTATGACCATTCAAAAGCTGCCGAAATATAAACCAGGTATCTCAAAATAAACTTAAACTTACGGTAATACTCGAAGTTTTTGACACTTGAATTATGCGCCAAGGATACCTCTCATTCAAAAATGAGTTAAGAATTTAAAAAAGTTAAAAAGACCGGTATAACACTGGAGAAAAGAAAACCTGGGCGACCAAGATCAAGAACGATGAAGAACATGGAGACGATCCTCACCTTTCAATTCCTAAGCGCGCAAGTGTCTCAAATTTGCATATTTGGTACTGAAATATATAACGACGGATACTGAAATATATAACGACCAACGACACATATTTCATTAAATTTTGATATTTTTATAAAAATGAGTCAAACGAAGTAGAAACAAGTTGCTACGTAGTAGATGCATACAAAAAAAACCATTAAGTGGATCTACTACAAATGAAGTACATTGGCACCGCTGAATTATTAGCGGTAATGCAAGCATATTTCCGGAAAGCGGCTTAAATTGGTTTGCTAATTGCAGACTTGCTTGGTAGACAAGCATTTGGGAGATAACCTGAATTCCACTGACATTGAGAAGTTTGGTGCTTAATTTATGCGATGGCATTGGCAAGTTAGCTTGGAATAGATGACTTTACCAGAAGTATTGTGTTGGATTGGATTTCCAATGATATCTACAGATTTAATGCGATGTGCAAAAATCAACTTTTGGGACAGCAAATTTGTATTTTATAATTAATTCTTCTTAGATAGCTACCTTGTTCTCTACGCGTTGCTAATATAAGGGAAGTCCCAACATACCATTGTTGAGCTACTCGAAAGTGCATTACTACTGCTTAATGGGGGACAAATCAGCTTGGCATCGAACTTGTATTTAAAAAATATTCGACCTACCGGTTGTCAATGAGACCGGTTATCAATGAGACCACCACCCACCGAAAGAAAACTAAACTTGAAATTAAATTTATGTGCAAACTTAAACAAACAAATTCGGTTCGATACATCTGGGAACGTCCCAAAATAAAATAAAATAAAATAAATACAAATTATTGGTGGTACAGGTCCTTCATTTTTTCACAAACGAATCCGAACGGGGGAATTGAGATAAGCTTTACTTGACAATTGATGACAATCGGATAATTTGTGGGATCATCGCGTTCCTACAGGGGGAAATCGAACCAAAATCTTCTGCGCGGCGGTTCTTCGCGACACTGAAAATCTGAAAATGCATCTTCTTACACAGATATCCAAATTTTAAGTTTTCAAATTTATTCAAAACCATTAGAAAGGTTTTTGGGAAATTATACATAGGCAACAGATGAGAACACGAGGGGTAGTATAATTGCCCTTACACTGAGCTAACTTTCTCATTTTCTTGAAGATTGTTTTCCCAGAGCAAATATCAAAATGGAGGCAGTCCCAGCTAGGAAGAACCAAGTTAACGAGCTTACATGTGATGCTCAGACATATTCGGTCAATTGGTCGTCATGTCGTCGTTCTCGAGTAAACATGGTTCCAGATAAGCCGGTAGCCCAACAGTAGAGGCTGACCTATTAGTGGAAACTGACTTCACCCCGTCGGGGTGAATCTGAAATCCGGATAAACCGAAAGCCCAACGGTAGAGGCCGACTTAGTAGTGGACACTGACGGCAGCCCGTCAGGATAAACTTGAAATCCAGGCTGGATGTTCTGCCATCAGGGTTACTCCCTTACCACGTGAAAACCATATAAACAATAACACTGCAAGCAATGTAGGGTGAAGGAACTCCTTAAATATCAACAAGATCCAGAAGGACTATGGATAACGACGATAGATGTAAACGTAAGTGTGTGCTATTCAAAAACGTGTATGCTGTCAATGATGAGATAAACCTCCTCGCTCTATGTATTGGAGATGTCATCACAGCCATCAAAAAGCTGAAAATAAACAAGTCAGGCGGTACTGATGGATTACCAGGGGAATTCTGGCAAAATGTTGCCCAAACCTTGACAGTAATTCAACCCTTAACGAGTTTGATGCACTGTCCGACTCCATCTCTAGAATTGTATCCCTGCATCCTCACACTGAAATCGTCATTGCGGGCGATTTCAATGTACACAATTCTACGTGGCTTCAACATTCTGGACAGACAACACCCGAAGGAAGGTATGTTGAGATCTTTGCTGAGGTAAACAACCTAACCCAGCTTGTAAATGAGCCGACACGCATACCGGATATTAACAGTCAAGCCGCCAACACCCTGGACTTGTTTCTTACCTCTCACCCTGATAAATACATCATCAATGTATTATCGCCTCTAGGTTCGTCAGACCACTGTATCATATCAACAAATTTCTCGTACTCCAACCACACAGTTAAAGAGCAAATTCCCAAAAAAACCGTATGGCAATACGAGAAAGCCAATTGGGAAGCATTAAACAGTTTTTTTTAGGAATTTTAACTGGTCACTATGTTTCCTCGATAGTGACGTGGATGCTGCTGCTGATATGATTTCAAATATCATTCTCTTTGGTATGAGATCTTTTATTCCCAACAGAATTAAGAGTATCAGACCAAAGGCAAAAGGGTGGTATGACTTGAGCTGCAAAGAAGCTATCAGGTTGAGAGAGACAAACTTTCGGTTGTACAAGACCAACCCAACAGAGGAAAACCGAGCAAAATTCAAACAAGCCAGAAATGACTGTAATGCCCATTTAAAGCGTGTCAAATTCCTCTATGACCGAACGTTGAGGCAAAAAATTCTACAATGTCCCAGAGGTAGTAAAAACTTTTGGTCATTTGTTAAAAACATAAAAAATTCGGCATCAACATCAATTCCGACGCTCATTCACAATGACATTCCAGCTGTCAGCTCTTTAGACAAAGCCAATCTGCTTGCTGCCCATTTCGCAGCCAACTCTACATTGCCAGATTGTGTTCAGTCTCCTCCTGTACTTGAGAACGTAGATCATTCTATGGGACAAATTCACTTTCGTACTCGTACAGTTGCAAGAGTTTTATCTGATCTTGACATACATAAATCCGCTGGTCCAGATGGTATATCCCCCATCATTCTGAAGAGGTGTTCTTCTACGCTAGCAAAACCACTGCGTAAGCTTTTCTATCTATCCTACTCATCAGGACTCTTTCCGAGTAGATGGAAAACAGCATTTGTCCAGCCTGTACCAAAAAAAGGCGAATATTCTTCTCTCTCCAACTACCGTCCAGTTGCACTTACGTCCCTTCTTTCCAAGGTCATGGAAACGCTGATAAATCGTCAGCTTATGAAATATCTCGAAACACGAAAACTTCTCAATGACCGGCAGTATGGTTTTCGCAGCAACAGGTCTACTGGTGATTTGATGACATATCTCACCGAAAAGTGGAACCAATCAATTCACCATGGTGGCGAAAGCAAGATTGTTGCGCTTGATATTTCAAAGGCATTTGACAGGGTTTGGCATCAAGCCCTTTTGTCGAAAATGCGTGCATTTGGAATCGACGAAAAACTTCTTCTATGGATTAGACATTATCTTTCGAAACGTTCAATTCAAGTTGTTTTGGACGGTTTCAAGTCTGTAACTCACCAAATAAATGCTGGTGTCCCTCAAGGCTCAGTTTTGTCTCCGACTCTCTTTCTCATTTTTATAAATGATCTCCTGTCTGCAACTTCTAATCCAATTCATTCCTTCGCTGATGACAGTACCCTCAGCTTCTCATATTCGTTTCCAGGTCCTCGTCCCTCACCATCGAACGTGGACTCTAAACGCCAAAATATGTTAAGCTCATTGAATTCCGACCTTGACAGCATTATCAAATGGGGTAAATCGAATAGAGTGGAATTCAATGCTTCCAAAACACAATGCTGTCTTCTGTCATTAAAGCGTAACCAAAATCTAGAGCCATTATCCATGAATGGCACTTACGTCGAAGAAACCGAAAAGCTTTCCATGCTAGGTATGTGTGTTAGTAACGACTTACGTTGGAACGACCACATACTCGAAGTCGCTAAAAACGCAGCGAAATGTCTAGGTTTCCTAAATCGATGTAAGAAATATTTCACCCCCTCTGATCTGGCCACAATATATAAAGCGTTTATACGCCCAAAACTTGAATTCAACGCCCACGTCTGGTCAGGTGCACCAAAATCAACATTGCACCTACTAGATAGGATTCAAACACGTGCGAAAAAACTTATAGGAGACATAGGAATAGCGAACTCCTTAGTTTCGCTTGAACACCGTCGAAACATCTCCTGCCTTACCTTGTTTTATCGCTATTTTAACAACCAATGTTCAAATCAGTGTACCCTCAAGCCTATCTTCGGACGTACGCTGAAATATAGAGATTCATACATAAACCGAACAACACGAATGTGGAATGCTCTACCAAACTCTGTTTTTCCTCTCCATTATAACTTACAGACATTTAAAACCAATGTGCATCGGTATCTCCTTTCTTCTTATCCCTAATTTTCCTTAACGCCCGCACTGTGCTAAAACATATAAAGGGTATTCATAACCCCTTGAGTGCGCGCAAATTATAAAAAAAAAAAACTAAGGTGGCCCTACAGCCCGTAATGAACCTGCACCTCAACTAACATGCCCCTTCAATTAGTCCAGTGCTTAGATAACTGCCTCCAGTTGCACACTTAAAGTTGGTTAAGGTCGGTATGTCCGACGTCTGGCTGGGAATCGACGACTCCGAGACATAACTTATCTAAAAGTCGCTTTAAATTTCATACAACACTTGCTGTGTAATCCTCTAAAGACTGTTTGCAGAGAGAGCGACCATAAACAAATTGTTCACACTATGGCAGCATGAAAAGAGCATGAAATTTCAAGTCGGAATCAATGATACTTTTATTGAATTGAAGGCCATGTGTGATAGCATCCACCGCCTACATCTATTTAGACCTATAACCGAGTTCCGGATTCCATTTCAACAGCTGTGTCGTCTATTACTGGATACAGCTGATCCGAACTTTAATGGATTTCGGTAAGAATGCTATCCTCTATCTTAAAGACATCCATAGACCTTCTGGAATACGCCGACGATATTGTCATGGGAGTGTCCATTCCACTTTGTAGACGCCGGCTATTGATGAACAATTTCAACCGCATTAGTCTAGTGAACCAATAATTTGTAAATAAGGAAACATTGTCGACCCACTATCACTGTCGTTAATAACACCATTCATGTAGTTAAGGAATTTGTATGTCTAGAATTCAACATCAAACCCAGGAATGCCACCAATGTTGAGATGCCACAAAGACTCGCCTCCGAAAACCGAAACTTATCTGGTTCGACGACACATATGGAATCAAAACTCCCCGCTCCAAAGTCCAAATGTTTTGATTTAAGGGCGTTCGATCATTTCTTCTTTCCTGTGCCGAGTGCTGGATAATAAGAGCAGAAAATCAGAGCATATACAAAGGTTTGGAATGACAAATTTCTTCGTTGAGCATTGTGAATGGGGAAGTGCATACAAACGCATGCCTTATAAGGTTATAAAATGTTAAATCCATTGGCTTGGGTACATCGAGAAAACGAACAGTAATGCTCCAGCCAAGAGAATAACAGTTCGAAGTAATAGAAAGATGGAACCTCCGGCTTAGTCAAATGTCAAGGCATTTGGATTGAATGAGACTGGATGTAGCGTTCTCAGAATTGAAAAGAAAGCCTGTATTCAGGCCTACCGGCAATCCTTTTTCCCACGGAATTTTTTCCATCCAGCAATGTTAATTGAATGCTGAATGGGAAAAATTCCGTGGGAAAAATTGTTTTGGGCCGGTATTTTCATAGGGCATGCATGTCATTGACATTTAGATTTACACCTTAACACCGTTAAAAATCGTTGAATTTTGTTTTTTTAATTCATATTCTGTGGGAAAAATTAATAAGGCCAGGGACTCTAGGTTTGATTCTTAATTTGTGCAAGCGAAGTTTTATTTTGGACACGCCGAACCACAGAACGGGACTTCCAGTTTAATGCTGTTTTCGAACGGCAAACTGAGAATCTTCTCATTTTATGGATAGCAGTCTAACTCACTTGCCCCTAGCTAGTGGAATGTGCAATGAACTGCCGCACAGAAGATCTGGGCTGTATTCCCAACCCTAGCTGGCCCTGCTATCATTATGATCTTACAAATCATCCGAGAAGTATCAATTGTCAAGAAAAGCTTATCTCAATTAAGCCGATCGGATTCTTATGCCGAATCAGAACGAGAGGTCTCGCCATCATGAATGGTTGTTAGAAAAAAGCAAGGCCCTTGGTACTAAAGAGCTTGTTACGCAAAACATTTGCATTTGAGCGCATGCTGTGCTTGCCGAATCGATTCGACGTCGTTCTCAGCACGTTCACTACAAGGAAGATTTTGAGGAAAAATCTTGTACCACACCAGATCCAGATCCAGCAAGTGAAACTATTGGACCATCGCATCGTTTGCAGCGTGGGTATATACGTTCGGTGAATCGGATGAAAACTAATTTGTACAGTCAAACCATATAGGGCTCATTTCTATCATAATGGGTAACTAGCAATATTTCGTCACCTATACCAGAATAACTAGCGCAAGCCTTAAGATGCTAAAAAGCAGACATTACTGCCATCAAGTAAATGCGATGGAATGGACCAAGCAAAAAAAAAAACACGAAAAATGCCCAAAAATGTTTACCAACAACCTGATCGGCCTTTACTTAACTGGCTTCAGTCCAGAAAAGTCCACAACTGATCGATTCTTCTCACTTTTGCAGATTCTCAAGTATGTATGTCAAAATCAATGGAGTTAATTGATTTCAAAGCCGCATACAACAACATTTATAGATACGAAATATAGAGCTATAGTTTTGGTATAGGTACCACCCAAATTCATTCGACCTCACCGAAACGATTAGGGCAAGGGCATTTCTTTAACATCATTCTTGAGAGAATTGTAGAAACCATCTAGGCCAATACTAAAAGGCACAATCTTCCATTAATCGGTGAAACTACTAGCAGGCTTTGAAGATATTGACATCATTGATAGGACTCAACAGGATCCCACAGTCATTCTGCTAATATGGCGAAGGAAGTTACAAAAATCGGTTTAATAGTAAATGAAGGCCGCAGGCTCTGACGCCTTACAAGCGGAGATTTTTAAATACGGTGGTGATGTCTTGGTAGAGAGCATGCACTGAATCATCAACCAAGTATGGGAGGAAGAAAACATGCCCGATGACTGGACTATCATCTCCATATGCCCCATTTACGAAAAAGGCGATCATATGTCTTGTAAGAACTATCGAGGCATATCCCTGCTAAATGTTGCATACAAGATCCTATCCAACGTACTGTGTGAACGTCTATAACCCCTCTGCAACACATTTATAGGTTCGTACCAGTGCTATTTCCGTCCTAGCAGATCGACTATCGAACAAAAGTTCACACTGAGGCAAATCCCAGAAAAAACCAACGAATTTCAAATCGAAACTCACCACCTATTCATCGACTTCAAAGCCCCGTATGATAGCATGCATCGTCAGGAGCTCTATATGGTGATGCCGGAATTCGGAATCAAAGCAAAACTGATGCAGCTGTGTCGCGTGACGCTGAAAAACACGCGCTGCAATGTGCAGTTTGGAAGTAGCTCCTCCGAACTATTCCAAAAGTGGGACTTCGGCAAGCATAACGGCAAGGAAACGCGCTATCATGTGACGTCTTCAATCTCGTACTGGAGCAGCTAGTACGAAGGGCAGGTGTCAACACTTAAGGCAATATTTTCAACAGGTCCGTCCAGCTGCTGGGCTATGCGGACGATATTGACATCATCGGTCGCTCCCAGCCTGCCGTGATAGAAGCGTTCACGGCGATTGAACAACTGGCAAAATCCGCGGGCCTTGAAGTAAATGAGGACAATACTAAGTACATGCTATCAACAAAGAAACAAGCATCTATCCACCGCCTAGGACAAAATGTCACCATTGATAGCAGCAATTTCGAGGTAGTTAAGTGGTTCACTTACCTCGGCGTAAACATAGACTCCACGAATGACACCCTAGTGGAGATCCGGCGAAGAATTACCCTAGGAAACCGTTGCTACTTCGATTTGGCGAAACAACTGGGTTCAAAACTCCGAACTCGAAGGACGAAATATGGGTTTTTACAAAGCTCTTATCCTGCCAGTTCTAATAAATACTTTGCTCCTTCGGCGGATTTTTGGCCCTGTGTGCAAGGAGAGTGGATGGATGAGAAGATACAAACGCGAACTCTATGAGTTGTACCAAGATGTGGATGTAGTCCAAACACCCAAAACAAAAAGTCGACTACATTGGCTCGGCCACATCGTGCGAATGGACAATACCGCTCCAGCTAAGATGATCTCCGAAACCCAGCAACCAGGTTCGAGAAGGCATGGAACACAGAACCTCAGTTTCAAAGACCAAGCCATCGCGGATGCCAGAACGCTTGGTCTAGACAACTAGAAGCAGCGAGCACGGGATCGTAGAGGATGGAACGTTGCAGTTTCTCAGGCAGAGACTCTTGACGGGTCGGTAGCCTGATAGCTAAGACCAAATGGAAGATGAATTGGAAAGAACATCACCATTTACCTAGAAATTTTGAGAATGTAAGATACTTTTTCTACCTTGGTTTCGTCGGAAATAAAGCTGCCAATCGCTGTTTTATCGGACTAATAAGGCAGTTAGGTCTACTACCTAACTGCCTTATTAGTCCGATAAATAAAAATAAATCAATACTCGAATTACTTGGGAGATACTTTATAAGACCCTTATCCCTCCAGTCATGATTTACTGCACTGAAGAATAGAAAAAACTGGATGAAGATAAGTTTTGTCATTTTGAACTAAAAATCATCGGTCCCGTTTGCGTTGACGGACTATAGAGACGAAGACTCAATCAAGAACTATACGCGCTGTACAGTGAGGTTTTAAATGGCTAGGACATGTAAAGCAAATGGAACAAAAAATCGTCGGTCCCGTTTGAGTTGAAGGTCTATAGTGACTAAGACTCAATCAAGAACTATACTCGATGTACAGTCAGTTTTATATATTAAGGACATGTAAGGCAAATGGAACATAAAACACCGGCTTGCAGAGTCTGCGATTCCCAGCCGGATACCGGAGTAGAGGAGCTAATTGGAGAGACATGCTGGTTGAGGCATAGGTTCATCACAGACCGTGGTGCCACAATAAGTGGTAAGTGATACTTTTATTGAATTTAAGGCCATGAGTGATAGCATCCACCGCCTAGGTATATTTAGACCAATAACCGAGTTCCGGATTCCATTTTAACAGCTGTGTCGTCTATTATTGGATACAGCTGATCCGAACTTTAATGGATTTCGGTAAGAATGCTTGCTATCCTCTATCTTGAAGAAATCCATAGAGCGTCAGCAATACGCCGACGATATTGTCATCATTGGGAGTGTCCATTTCACTTTGCAGAGGCCGGCTATTGATGAACAATGTCAACCGCATTAGTCTAATGGACCAATAAGTTATAAATAAAGAAAGCATTGTAGACCCACTATCACTGTTGTTAATAACACAATTCATCTAGTAAAGGTATTTGTATGCCTAGAATTCAACATCAAACCCAGGAATGCCACCAATTTTGAGATGCCACAAAGACTCACCTCCGAAAACCTGTAAGATATAACTGGTGCAGCAATTGAAGCCGTTGGTGGATCATCGTTTACATCGTTTACAGCGGCTCAAACAATCACTTAATTGAAGCGAACATTTGGTGAGTGAATCACTTCAAGAATGGGATCTGCCTTTTGTCATCTGATTTGACTTCATTCGACTACTTTGTGTTGGGGTTTGTCAACTTACTTGAGCATCCTTATAAACCAGCTAAAGTTGACCAATAAGAATCCAAGGTTTGACGCTGACCTACGATTATATTTCATAAGACGTAGCTACAGTGGGTCCATATGATCGAAATTGTTTTCAAATCAACTTGCGATAGTCTGACAAATCATCCAATTAGTATCAGTGGCCTGAAAAACTTCATCTTGACTCAAACATTTGCTAATTCCATTCCTTTACAAATTTTCAAATTTTTTGAACCTCAAAGCCTATCTTCAAATATGTAGCTGCAGTTTTTTAATGTCTTTGGAGTTAAATTTTACAAAGTCACTGTTACTTTCCATTTCATTGAGGTCCGTCATACATTTCTGCTTGTAAATTGTACGATTAATTTATCACACGCATAATGCCTACATAATTACCACCAACATTTGTAAAAACTAACCTGCTTACAAAAAAAAAAACTAATCGCCTCCCCAATTCGCTGTCATTGTAGATACAACCTACTTCTTGGGTTCACATATCACTCATCCATTTGAAACCATCTAAATATTTAATATCACGCTGCAAATTCCATTTAGCAGTTTAACTGATTAAATATTTGAGTTTGCCATTTTTATATAAATTCACTCATCTCCAAATCGTAAAAAAAAGTAAAAAAAAAAAATAACCTTGTAAGCAAACGAATTTGGTGAATTTTGGGAACAGAAATTAGTTTGCAAACATCTGCATTGTTTCACAATCAGTTAAAGCCCGTCAATCAAGTCATTTCATAAATTCATGAATCTTTTATTAAGATATGCCTTTCTGAGGTTATCTTGTTTTGGGTGACAAAATTAAAAAAAAAAAAAAAATATGAAAAGTTTGTCTTCACCCACATTATTATATCTCTGTGGTTCATATCGCGAATGCCTTTCATGAGATGTGCAGTAAAACTCTTGTTTTTGTAACAATCCCTTGATTTGTTACCTGTAGATACTTCCACAGATACATGCGATAAAATGTTGACCATGACAATCAACATGCTTGACCATGAGAGATATTCTTACCTTATGCCAAAGAAATGTGTTGATATCCTTTTTTGTTGAAGAGTCACACGCACTAATCAACTTCTCACAATATAGATACAATTCAAAAAGTATCTCACAATTTGTCCACTTAGAGTAGAATTACACTCGAATTAAAGTCCAACTATGAAACGAAGCTGAAAACTATCTTCTTTTTTTTATCACAACGACGATTCTACTTGGCACTACACGTCCACTACTTGGATCACCCGACTAGGCTGAGTGTACCTCACGGATCGAATAGCTTGCACCGACTAACACTCAATTGGACAGACAGTACCGTCTTCTATTCGATTTGGAAAGAATTCAACAAAAAACTCCATCAACACCTTAAGCAGCATCAGACTATGTTGGTAAGCCAGCCACAAGTCTGACTCTATAGAGTCTGGTCTTTGAGCTTTTGTCCATTGAGGGACGTAGAGAAGAGCTTTTTGCAAACAACTTCAAGATCAAGATAGATATTCGGTTTGATGTCGACGTTGAGTTGCATGCAGCGTGTATGGTCTTGGCATTTCATGGAGATGGAGATGAGTATCTTTTTCTTCCGGTTTCTCAAGGTCAGCTGTTGTTGCTATTATCAACGTGCTACGCGTCTCTTTTTTCGTGTTTTGCTTTATCACCAGATTGATTTTGACATGATGTGTGTATTGTCGAAAGCTTCCTTTATATGGTCAACATGTGTATCTATAGGTGATATCTGTTGTGCATAAATATTTATTGCTTGTAAAAAAAAAATTGATTTGATTTCCTGACTGGAGAGGGGCATTCTATATTTTATGAACGAAAATTTAACTGCGCCTATTATGCAAAAAAAAAAAAAAAAACAGACATGGAACCTAGAAACGCAATCTTTGTTCGAAGATTGGCTATTCAATGGCGACATTGAAACCACAATCAAAGAATTCAAATTGACACCTGTTTGGTAATTTAGATTCGGCTTTCATAAAGAGTTTTAGGTACATTCGCGCATTTGCACTTCGACCAGTTAATAGTTGACACAGTGTCAGGGGGATCGAGTTTGTCTAGTTGCAGCTGGAA
This sequence comes from Rhingia rostrata, assembly GCA_949824845.1. NCBI lineage: Eukaryota > Metazoa > Arthropoda > Insecta > Diptera > Syrphidae > Rhingia > Rhingia rostrata. The sequence goes on from OX463756.1 coordinate 25,752,269, forward strand.
GTAATACCTAAAAAGCAGTTAATTATTGGTGCACTACTAAAGTCATAACAACTTAGTACAAGACATTAGCTGTGTTCCACTTCCGCGACCCTCGAAGATTTTTGAAAGTGGAACAGCGTTCTCAGCGTTTTAAAAAAAATTCCTTACTTCTCAGCATATAACCTTGATGAATTCCTGATCCGAACTTTAATGGATTTCGGTAAGAATGCTTGCTATCCTCTATCTTGAAGAAATTTATAGGCCGTCAGCAATACGCCGACGATATCGTCATCATTGGGAGTGTCCATTCCACTTTGTAGAGGCCGGCTATTGATGAACAATGTCAACCGCATTAGTCTAGTGGACCAATAAGTTATAAATAAGGAAAGCATTGTCGACCCACTACCACTGTTGTTAAGTACGCAATTCATCTAGTTAAGGAATTTGTATGCCTAGAATTCAACATCAAGCCCAGGAATGCCACCAATGTTGAGATGCCACAAAGACTCACCTCCGAAAACCTGTAAGATATTACTGGTGCAGCAATTGAAGCCGTTGGTGGATCATTAGACGTTAAAACTATACAGCTGTACTCTTTTAGTAAAAAGGGTGGGAAGATACAAGAACCTAGAATAAGGTACTTTGAACTTTTGACAAACATCTCTGGTGAGGAATCGTGTCTCATTTATGCATTTTTTTGAAGAGTCGATGGAGTCCGTAACACGCCTATTGTGATGTATAAATCTGCCGACTTATTATATTGTTAACAGCCATGGTAGGATGCTGCAAAACGAGGGTATGCACTGATTGGCTTAATATTGGCAATGCCCAGTTTGTAACATCAATTGTGTTCACTCTTACCTCCAAGTGGTAACCAACGGACATCCAACTCATCCAACCAGATGTGGCTTGCTAAACGATAAGTGTGCGAGTTTTGATTACAAGACGAAAAACAGCAACACTATAAACATAGTCTGGTCAGACTGGCACGGAATACCCGACCTGCTATCCTAGGTGAACCTAGATAAGCTGCTTCGACTTATTCGGAGAGCAGTTTATCTAGGAATCTCAAGGGTAAGTCAGGACCCTTGATTAGAGATAGTGGCGGATGAACTAAAACGCAACAAGGACAACGACGTTCGTATATGCTCCTGGAATGTTAGAACATTAAGCAGAAGAGGTGCAGGCGAAAATCTAGTGAAAGCCCTAAACTGCAACAAATCAGACATTACAGCCATCCAGGAAATACGATTAGATGGGCTGGGCAAAAAGAGGATGAAAAACTGTAACATCTACTACGGACCGTGTTATAGTGAGCAGAAGCAGCGACTTTTCGTATATGAATTTAGTGCCAGACTTAGGGTCCAGTTGTAACTATTAGTGAGCAACTTCGTTGGAACAAAAAACATGATGAAATTAAAACTTTACCTGAGACCATAGCTTCTCATAGGAATCATTGGAAAATTCCGTTTCATTTCGGCGGAATGGCAATCACTACTTCATAAAATTAAATCTGAGTCTGTGAAAAATAAAAAAGTGATTTTCTGCGGAACCTATAATTAAAAAATTAAATATTTTTGGATACTCATGCTCTAAAATTCTTAAGAATCATTTTGAAACCACTCGCCAATGATTGAACTTATAAGAAAGGTGAAGAAATAAAAGAAAATGAAAGCAATGAACCTTTCCAATGATAGCTATAATTGGGCCCTTAGTCAAGAAGTCTTATACTTCCAGAACACTAGCAAATGCATTTTCACCATTCGCATCATGGGCAAAATCGCAAGGAGGAAAAAGATGGTATAGCTAGAGATTGCTTTTACGATTTCCTTGATAAAACCTATGAGTGAATACAAAATTACGAACTTAAAATCTGCTGGGAGACATCTTAAGCTGTATTTTCGAAAAGCATAGCCTATACGACAACAAGTTTGGCAACAGACTTGGGCTAATTGACTACGCTGCCATTATAGCCACCACACGGTTTCCTCATTTCGATATATATAGGTGGAGATGTTGGTCTCCAGGTCAACGAACGGGCAACCAAATTGATCAGACAATAGGCACGCATCCAGTATTTCAGATGTACGAACATTCCGAGTGGCTGACATCGACTCGGAACAATATATTGTTGAAGCCAAGATTTGAATGCGGGTATCCACCACACGACAACAATCCAGAAATACTATGAAAACTTTTTAAGTCGAATGACTGCAATTGCAGAGACCGCCAAGACCTTCGCGCAACGCGTATCCCTTAACCTCTCGGTTAACACCATATATTACCATCAGCATCGAAGATAAGCCAAGGTATGAATGCAGGTATCTACCACACCACAACAATCCAGAAATACTGTGAAAACTTTTAAAGTCGAATGACTGCAATTGCAGAGACCGCCAAGACCTTCGCGCAACGCGTATCCCTTAACCTCTCGATTAACACCATACCATCAGTATCGAATATCGAAGAACAATGGTAACGATGTCACATATGTCCCCTCCTCTGTGCCAATTAGGTTTATGTTAAATGTCTTTCCTTCTATGTGTCTATCTGTCTCTCTCTGTTGTATTAATGTCTCGATTTGTCCCAGCCGATGGCCTCAGTCGCCAGTGCTGATATGTGTCTGTAGTCCGACGCATGTGCGAATTACTTTGATGTCAATGTCAATGTCAATGACCAAAATATTTTACTACCTCTGGGACATTGTAGAGTTTTTCCTCGAATTGTGGTCATTAAGGAGTTAAACACACTATACTACCTATTAGGTCTATAAGTCTCAGTCTCTATCGATTTCGTCTACCACCTATAAAGAGTGACAAAAAAAAACTTAATTCAACAAGCCTGTTGGAACACAGAGCCCATCTTATTGTTCTAACACCCGTTCATATGAGCATGTGTACTCTGCGATCTATGGCCGGGCCTACAATTATATGCCGAATCCAACCGGATGTCTTTATATATAAACTTTTCATGACAACTGATGTAACTCTAATGATTTTGCAGACTATTGCGAGTACAAAAGGTACCCCACAGAGGGTGTTATTTCTCCGCTTCTTCGGCTACTGGTAGTCAATAAAGCATTGAAGAGGCTGCTTATCACTGCAACCAAGAAAGTGGCTTGTGCATGGCATATGGGAAATTCCCATACACTCTGACCCAATAACGCAAACAATCCTAAGCATGCTCAGTAGATTGTCAGAACCATGCGGCCTGGTTGTTAATCCTAAGAAAATCGAATCAATACTCTTCACTAGCAAAAGATCAGTCATAGAGTTTGTGGCACCGAGGGGTCCACCCTTTCATTGTCAGAAAGTTCCTAAATACCTTAGGGGTGATACTTAATAACAAGGTAAAGAAAGATACCATTGCACTATATAGCTGCAATAGAATGTGTGGTAAGAAATGGGTCCCCCCCGTAAGTCACGAAATGGATATACACTGCTGTTGTCAGACCAATCGTTACCTATGGTTGCCTAACTTGGTGGAATTCCATGAAAAAGACGAAGCATATGATTTCATAAGCAAAAAATAAAAAAACAGCAAGCGTCCCACAACAGGCTTGGAAGCAATTCTAAACCTTTCACCAATTGACTTACGGATCAATGACAGCAGCGAAAAGTACAGCACGCCTCAAAAAAGCGGGTAACCATTTAAAGGGTTTTCCAATAAGAGCGCTACAAACGTTTTTTTTAATAAAACAAAAACGGTTTTGGATATCAATGAAATTCTTTATTCCTGTGAAAGAACTTTCGATGCCATTATGTATGGAACTCGATTCCTTTTGCATGGCCACCACGGGCACGCTTGCAGAAGTTCAGACGCTGAACCCAATTTTCGACGGTTTTCAATCATAAATCGGCCGATACTGCTGCAAGTTCACTTTCGATATTCGTACGAAGTTCATCAATCGCCGCTGGCTTGTTGGCATAGACCATAGACTTGACGTAGCCCCATAGGAAATAGTCTAACTGCGTTAAATCGCACGACTGAGGCGGCCAAGCGACTAGACCATTTCGTGAGATAACACGTTCTCCAAACTTGGTTTCCAATAAATTGATTGTGGCATTCCCTGTGTGGCTTGTGGCGCCGTCCTGTTGGAACCACATGTCCTCCAAGTCCATATCATCCAATTCGGTTATCATTGAACGGTAGCGATTCCCATTCACAGTAACGTGCCGGTCTTGATCATCACGGAAGAAGTACGGCCTAATAACGCCGCTGGCCCATAAACCACACCAAACCGTAATTTTGTCGGGATGCAATGATGACTCATGGAGTACGTGTGGATTGCTGCCTGACCAATACCGTATATTTTGTTTATTGACGAAGCCATTAAGCCAGAAATGAGCCTCATCGCTGCAGATGATTTTTCGATGAAAATCCGAATCATTTTTAAATTGTTGCTCAGCCCAATTCACGAACATACGACGCTTCTGGTGTTCAAGCGGCTTCAATTCTTGCGTCAATTTAATCTTGTAAGGATGTAGGCCAAGATCTTTTCGCAAAATTCGCCACACGACGTCACAGAGTTGCCCAACGCTTGAGAACGACGTGTGAGAGACACATTTGGGCTTTCTTCAACTGAAGCCTCAGCGGCAGCAATATTCTCGACACTACGGCCACTTCTTTGTCTCACTGGCACGGGAACCTGTTTTACTGTGCCTGTGGATTCAAATTTGCCCACTAGACGTTCAATTGTTGATCTGCTACGACGATTATGATGACCATAAATTGGACGTAGCGCTCTTAACGTTGAGGCCACTGACTCCGAATTTCGGTTGTAAATTTTAATAATTTCGACTGGTTGTTGGATCGTATATCTTTCCATCATGAAATGGCAAACTTTATTGAAGAGAAATGTCAAAAGAGCGGCAAGAAATATGGCGTCGTTTGCTGTCTCTGTCGCTCAACTTTAGTAGCGCCCCTGTTGGAAAACCCGATATAAACCCCTTTGGTCACAGCACAATATTAGTAGCATACGAGAATCGGGTATCCGAGTACACCATCTCATATCACGATTTTGACATTAAAAACTGAAACTAAAATCAGAATACCTAGCAGAGACGAATGGGCATCAAATACTGTGGTATTCAACACTGAAATATCAATATTTACTGATGGATATAAAATGGAAGTAGGAGTGGGCTCTGAGGTCTTGTCCGATAAAATTGGGTTTACCATGTCCCTTTGACTTGCAGTGTATTCCAAGCAGAGATCCTGGCCATACTCAAAGCTGCCGAATATATAAGCGAACATCAAAGCTCTGGCATCCAACATAATAAAATTACTAGTACTTGGATGCTGCTGCACAAAGCTAAATGCTCTTTGTAACCAGAATAAAGTCCAAATTATCTCTGAGCCATGACATAAAAGCATATCAGGGGAAATAAGAAAGCAGACGAGCTAGACAGACTAGGATCATCCAGCTGCATCTTCTTATGCGACAATAGGGCTTCTAAAAAAAACAGAAAATAACTAGATACACGCCAAGTGTAACAAAATCTAACATTAACTCTTGCAAGAACACCAAATACATTTGGTCGGGAATAAGCGGTAGCAAATAAGCCAAACTTATACAATGTGGGCCAAGAGAGATCACCCTATTTGAAGGCGCTCTTATTTTTGCAAGTGGCCGCCAATGTCAAATCTGTTTTGACATTTGTGGACTAGACAGATGTAGAATACAAGTGAACAAGCCATGGAGCGATACACTCCCCAAGAACGCGAAATACTCGTGCCTATTTTTTTGCGTAACAATTCGTCTGTAGAGTTGGCGCAGCGCTAATTCCGTCGCCGATTCCACGGCCATCCGACACCGAGTGCGCTGCGCAAACACTGCGCCGTATTCCCACCAACCTTGAAGAGTATGGGACCACCAAAAGTGGCCGGCGCCGGAGCGCTCGTTGTTCCGAGAATATCGCCGCTGTTGCCGAAGATGTCAAGCTGTCGCAGGCAAACATGGACCAGATGCCGTCCCTCGCAGAGTGGTCCCTAAGGGGAATTTTGGTCAAAGACTTACGCGCGTTCCCGTACAAAGTCCAGTCCGTGCATCAGCTGCTGTCCGTCGTAACCTACGCCCAAGCCATCCTCAATCTCGAGGGCGAAGTGGATGATTTTTCGGCCAACATCATAATTAGCGATGAGGCTCATTTCCACCTCAGCGGGTACGTGAACAAGCAAAACTATCGCTTCTGGGGCACCGAAAATCCATGAGTAATGCGCGAAAAGCCATTACACCCGCTCAAAGTAACTGCATGGTGCGCTGTTCACGCTGGAGGAGTCATCGGGCCATTTTTTTTTTTCGAGATCGCCGCTGGTCAAACGACAACAGTGGACGGTGCGCGCTGTAGGGCAATCGATATTTTTCTGCCGCAATTGGACGAATTAGGACTGGAGGACATGTGGTTTCAACAGGACGGAGCAACGGCACACAATACGCGAGCCACAACCGATGTTCTGAAGGCGGCGTTACCGGGTCGCCTCATCTCTCGTTTTGGTAATTTTCACTGGCCCGCAGGATCGCCCGATTTAACCGTTTCAGATTTTTTTTTTGTGGGGTTTTTTTAAGTCCTGTGCTTACGTGAACAAGTCCGAAACCCTGGAAGCCCTCAAGGACAACATTCGACACGAGTGCAAGAATCTGTCGCCCAAAGTGCTCGCCGAAGTGATGAAAAATGTCATAAAGCGAGTTCGTATGGCAATCAATTGTGACAGCGCGCATATGGCCGATATCATCTTCTCGATGACTTCTTTTGGCCCACCTTGTAGCTCTGAATAGAGCTTCCATTTCTATTGCGGTGACAGTAATAAAAAGTCACAATCTGTTGGACAAGCAGACCCATATAATCACACTAGCTGATTTAAACCCAGACCCAGAATCGAGGAGGACATCATTCACCTACTCTATCACTGCCCCGTGATCAGCAACAGTCGCAACAAACTCCTTAGTAGCTTCAACTACGAGGACCTGACGTAGATAGCAACGAAACCTATAGCGCAGATCGTCTGTTTCCGGTACAAATCGGGATGGAGCAAATGTCTGTTTGAAGCGAATGCAACAACGCAGATCACCAGTAGTATCACTAGTATCACACTTACTATAATAAAACACTCTTTTCAGGTACATATCTCTCATCAAAGGTTATCGCTATGGGACCATGTAGGCTTATTTGAGTTTGACGCCTCACCCGAACCTCATCAGCCCACCAATATCAACCCAACCTATTGGCGGGTCCAAGGAAGATCCGATCTTCTACCCAGTAGTTCATTGCTCTGAACACACTGAGCACTCGCGTTTACCATCGAAGATTTTTTGTTTGAGGTCACTTTTTGGTCAAAATACAATTTGTCGGTTGGTATATCTTGTCCATGCCGTGCGTATCTCATTCAATATGCATATCGACGCTAACCCTGAATTTTTAGTACCACCACAGATTAGTGATTTTTTTTTATAATTCGCTTACGGAATATCCGACGTACACAAGCATAAGGAATGTCACAGATTAACCTGTTCGTGAAACAAGCAACAACGGCACTGAATCTATTATTAATTATGTAATCGGTAAGCCGTTCAGAATATTGGAACTGACAAAAAAAAACCAAAGCAAATCTACCTCTTTGTTGTTTTTGACGGGTTCAACTTTAAGTATCTATCTGCATTTAGTTATATCTTAACTCTTAAGAGGCTATTTGACCAGAGAAGTGGTGGGTCTGCTTTGGTGTTTTGTGTTATGTAATTAAATATTCAAAACAATTAAAATAAAAAGAATGTTTCGGATCCATTCAACCAAATCAATGAAATGTGTTACGTTATTTTTGTATGGCTTCCCCAGGGGTGGGAATCTTTGGAAGATACTACCAGCCCCGGCTACTAGAATGCACAATTAATAGCCCGGAGAGCCAGAGTTCAGGAATACGTTTGCGTACTAAACCACATCATGCACACTTAAACTACTCTTTCTGTGGAACTATTTCAAGGGGCTGATAAGCCAATTAGGCTCTTCATAAGGTGCCATGAAATAACGCGGAGCGAAATAAAGCCGAATTCCGAAATTTCGCTTTTTTCACTTTGTAAAAGCGACATAACGACGTATTTTGGAATTCAGTGTTATTTCACAAAGATAAAGTGAAAGAGTGCCGAACATTACTTGGGAAATAAAGCCGAATTCAGAAAGAGAAGGAATCATACATTGCACACATCCGAGTGCGAATTTGGGTGTAAGAAAAGTCTTAATACAACCCGCCTGCTTGGGTTAACCTTTGAGTTTGGGTTGCGTACAAGGTTGAATTTAGAATTTGTATGCAACCCCTTTCTTGGGCTAACTGTTGGTGGAAGTTTGTCTTGTGTTAAATGGCGGTCTGCAAATCAGCAAACTGTCAGACAAATTGATGACATAGCGATAGACAAGACGCACGCATCCAGTATTTTGTATGTCCGAACATTCCGAGGAGCTAACATCGACTCGGACCACTACCTTGTTGCATCCAAGGTTAGAATGCGGACATCCACCAGGCCACAACAATGCAGAAATACTGTAAAAAAATTTAATGTCGAAAGACTGCAATCGCAAGAGACCGCCAAGACCTTCGCGCAACGCGTATCCCTTAATGTCGAATGTCGAAAAACAATGGCAACGATGCTAACAAGCCATTAGATCAGCCGGAACTGATGTGCTAGGTGTCTCGCGCCCACCAGCAAGAAACCTCTGGTTTGATGAGGAATGCCGACTGATGCTCGCAGCCAAGAACGAGGCCTTCAAGGCTAAGCTGCAGGTGAATGCGAGAGCTGCCGTTGAGCTCTATAGGCAGAGAAGAAGGCAAGAACACAGGCTTTTCAGAAAGAAGAAAAAAGAGCAAGAAAAGCGCGTGATCGAGGATATAGAGAGGTGCCACTCCAGGAAAGATGTTCACAAGTTTTACCAAAGTGTAAAACGTCAAAGCCAAGGATACAAGGCTCGAACAGAATCCTGTCGAGATGAACAAGGAAATATCGTAGTTGAGACATAGTCTATGCTGAGGATATGCAAGAACCACTTCTGCAGACTGTTAAACGGCGATGACGAACAACATTCCGCTCTCAGGCAGAACGAACCATTTAATGTTGGCAACGATAAAGAAAATTGCCAACCACCCGACCTGAGTGAAGTGAGGATAGCAATATCTAAACTCAAGCTTAATAAGGCTGCCGGAAATGACAGACTTTCCGCCGAGCTTTATAAAGCCGGTGGAGATGACTTGGTAAGTAACATCCACCAACCCATAAGCTGAATCTGGTCGGAAGAAAGTATGCCTGAAGAATGGAACCTCAGCATCGTTTGCCCGATCCACAAAAACGAGACCCTCTAAACTGCGCCAACTACAGAAGCATAAGTCTCCTCAACATCGCCTACAAAATCCTATCTGCCGTAATATGTGAACGCCTGCAACCGTTTACCAACACCCTGATCGGCCCTTATCAAAGTGGTTTTAGGCCAGGAAAGTCCACAACCGATCAAATCTTTACACTTCTGCGGATCCTGGAAAAAAAAACCAAGAAGTCCAAATCGCTACCCACGACCTATTCATCGATTTCAAAGCCGCATACAACAGCATTTATAGAGACGAACTATACAGAGCCATGTCTAGTTTTGGTATACCGCCCAAGCTCGTCCGTTTGTGTAGGATGACGATGGAGAATTCTCGCTGCTCCAACGCTGCGGAAACGACCTCACCGACACGATCGATACCAAAAACGGATTTAGGCAAGGCGATGCGCTGTCATGTGACTTCTTCAATCTGATTCTTGAGAGGATTGTGCAAAACTCACGAGCCAACATCAGATGCACAATTTTCCAAAAATATGTACAACTACTAGCATACGCCGACGATATTGACATCATTGGTAGGACCCAACGTGATGTCATAGCCACATTTGCTTGTATAGAGACGGAAGCAGCAAAAATGGGTTTAGCAGTAAGTCAGGGCAAGACGAAGTATATGCTGCCAACACGAAAGGACACACAAAATCGACGAATTGTTCTGAACGTCACCATTGACAGATATAACTTTGAGGTAGTACGGGACTTTATCTATCTCGGTTCCGCTATTAACTCTGACAACAACATCTTGTCAGAAATTAAACGAAGAATTAGTATTGCCAGCCGCTAAAAAAACAATTCAGTAGTAAAGCCCTCACTCGAACTACTAAGGAGCTCTTACACAAGACCATGATCATCCCTCAAGCCCTCACTCGAACTACTAAAGAGATCTTATATAAGACCCTGATCATCCCAGTCCTGCTCTTCGGCGCTGAAGCATGGGCCGTCTCAAAAGCGGATGAAGAAATCCTTGGTCGATTCGAGAGCAAAATTCTTCGAAAAATCTTCGTTCCCGTTTGCGTTGACGGGCTATGGAGACGAAGATTCAACCAAGAACTATACCAGCTGTACAGCGACATGCCCCTGGTCAAAAAACTTTCATTTCATCTTTAACCGCGGAAATACCCAGATCTCTGCGTAGATCTTCATTCCTTATATACCACGGCGCATTGTCGAATGGTTTTAACATTTTGTTTTCTAAAGTTTGTAAATTGTTTAGACTCGTTTCACTGGTACAACCCCACAGTTGTATACCATATGTCCAGACCGGATTTAGCACTTGCACTTGTATATAAGCTTCGAATATTTTCCGAGTAACCAGTACAGTTGTCTGTATTCTTAAGTTCTTCGCATTTCTTTTTTACATGCGACTTCCATTTTAATTTTGCATCGAGTTTCATTCCGAGATATTTGGCTTCATTTGCAAAAGGGACTCGACCCGTATTGAGAAATACTGGCAATTGTTTGTCCGTTTATTCGAAAAATCGACATAAATCGATTTGCTCTCGTTAAGTGCAATCCGCAAGGACTTTGTCCATTCATTAAGAGCGTTTCGTAATTGCTTGCTTGTTTCCTCTATTGTTGTGCCAACTGCTAGTATAGCTGTATCGTCAGCAAACGTGGCAGCTATTGTATCGTTTGTTTGTGGGATATCACGTGTAAACAGGAGGTACAAAAGTGGTCCAAGGACGCTTCCTCGGGGTACTCCAGCCAATATTTCTTTGAAATCCGAATATTCGTTTGCACTTTCAAAAACTTTTGAAATTATTGGAAGAAGTGAAATAGGTCTATAAGATTTCATTTCATTCGTTGATTTTCCCCTTTAGCTCTATATTTAGGGTTTTTTTTTGCATTTTTCGATTCTGTCTTTAACAAACATTTGTAAACCGCCTCTGGCTGTTCCCAAAAGGTGAAATGCGTGGAAAACTTTGCCATATATTTTTAAACGAATGCTTAACCTACCTATCGAAAATAATTTTTTTTTTATTCAGCAGGTGGCCATGGCTCAGAGGAATGCCAAGCGCTGCGGGTTCAAGCCCCATCTTCGGCAGCATTTGTTATCTACGAAAATTGCCAGCTTATCTGAGGCCACCTGTGCGATAATATGGGACAATATAAGTCTATGTCTCCTCCTCTGTGCCACGTAGGTTTATGTTATATGTCTTTCCTTCCTATGTATCTATCCGTCTCTCTGTTGTATAAATGTCTTGATCTGTCCCAGCCGATGGCCTCAGTCGCCAGTGCTGTTATGTGCAGAGATAAAGGAAGTTAAAAGATACCAAACTTCTACCTCTTTCACCCTGAATCCCGGCATGAGTTGGTTGTTTTTGTTGTTATCCACCACTAATGAACTCCTGTCTGTGAATACATGTATTTCCGAGTAAAAGAATTCAGCAGACGAGAAATTTTGGGTTTGGACACTTTCGTTAACAGCTGTTTAGCAGTGTGGTAGATTTGTTTTGGTTATGACATTTCAATCGACATTCATTTATTTTTTTGCGTTTGATGTTTTTGCGTACGTGGAAATATATTCGCACTTTGTCCTGTCGCTCTTCACATTTAACTTTATGTAAACTTTTTGGCGCACTTCTTGCACTTCAATTTAACACAAACAAACGAAAATAGTAAAAAAAAATCTAAACAAACCAAATAATTAAATGACAGCTCAAAATTAAATGTTTTGTTGAATACAAACATATGTTTCTGAATGCATTCAGTGAAGTGAATATTTGTTTTGTAAATTATATGAATTGAATGTATTCAACTCCTCCTTAAGGAGAAAAACAATTAAGTGTAATAATTCATTTTTAAAAAAATATGATTTCCGAGGGGATGTATTAATTTAATAATCCTCTACGAGTTTTCGTAGTCGATTCCTACTTCGGAGTGATGGGGTGTTGCGTAATTTGATAAGCAAGATTCTGAAGATAGTATATTTCCAACTAAGAGTTATTATAAGCAGGGTAATATATCAGTTTTATAAATGATATAAATGGTGTTTTAAGTACCGACTTTTATTATGTCTCTGTTTATCAGAAAAAGTTGAGTTTCATATTTAATGGTAACGAATTCGCCCATTTCATATTTTTGATGAACTGTTTATTTTTTGCCGATAAATTTATTCCTTTGCAAAAAATAAATATTCCACTTACCAACGCCGTATTAATTAAAGCAAATTAAATGTGAATTATCTCTAATCAATGGATTTAACGAGAAAAATTCTTAGGCCGTGTGTCAATCGCGTTAATATGCGTGTTCAATTTTATCCACTCTTTAATTTTTTGGCCTTTCTGCAGGGGTAAGCAAAAAATTGGCTTTTTGCTGTGTCAATTGGATTAAATAGGATTTTATTTAAATTCTATTTTTAATAATTTCCCGAAAGAAGTGGAACAAAATTCCTTTCTTTACAGTTTCTTGTAATAAGAATATACCAAATAGATTTCATAAAGAATATCCAATCTTCCTTAATTATTTATTATTTTCAGCAAAAGAAATATTGTTGTACAGTTTGTGCTCATGATTAAGGCCGTATGTCAATTGCGTTAAAAAGAGGGTTACATTTTATCCTCTTTTTTGTTTAATTTTTGACTTTTCTGCGCCATACTAATGTCAAAAATTATTCACTGGCTAAAATTTTAACGCAATTGACACACGGAATAAAGATATCCGCCCTACTTTGTTCATCTTAAAAATATTCGACATGCAGCTGATATTATTCAGAGTTTAAACGCAATATTGGAAACCTTAAATAATTAAAACACGTGTTTTCTGGTTGGTAGGTACAAGACAAGGAACAATTTATTTCAATTGTCAACCGTACATGCCATACAAAACAGTGATATGCTACTTTTCAATATAAATTACATTTTGATCTTATTTTCAACAGAAGCAAATGTAATCATAACATATTTGAACCCATTTTTTTTTTAAATATCCAATTTTGTTACATTTTCTGATATAAAATGCTTGCTCTTTGGTTTTTATTTGATAATCTGAATGATTTACTATTTTCCCTATTTTTCCGGATATACGTAATAAAACTCATATCCTTTTCCACACATTGTTTTAATTGCATGTAGGTAAATGTAATAAAACTTTTATCCTTTTTTTTCAATAGTTCTTACAAAAATAAACACAATAAAACAACACAAAAAATATCAAAGATACAATATCTAAATATCACACAATGAGTTCGACAGATAAACAGGAAAATTGGAACGATTTATCTCAAAAATGTGGACTTACATGTGCAGTAACAATACAAATACAATATTAATGGAAGTATTAATAAATTGAACGCACACGAAAAATCAGAATTCTATTTCATTGTTGGTACTAATACTTTTTCAATCATAAAAAATAAATAAATATATTTTCAATATTTGATTAAATTGATTAGTCAATACTGAACGCGTTGCTTATTTCTTAATTTTTTCTTGGATGCGCTCATTGGTGGTGGCAATGCTACAGCTGTTTTAACACCGATGTAAATGTTCACCCCTTTCTGTGATGGTTTTTGGTGAGGTCGGTGAGGTGGCGGGGGAAAATCGAAAAATTTTGAACAACAAATGTAGGGAATAACTTACCTCACGCACACTTGTTTATAAATGTGAAAGTATGTGAGATACGTAATTATGGGTGAATGTAGCTTGTAACGGGTGATCCAAGTGGAGATACTTTTTTCAATAGCCTTTTTTGACAGATCACGTGTGAGTTGTGTCATGCTGTCATGTTATTTTTGTTTAGTATTGTTTGGCATTTCATAATGGAAAGACTTACGCGTGAACAACGTTTACAAATTGTTCAACTTTATTATGAAAATTCACGTTCTGTGAGGAATGTGTTTCGTGCACTTCGCTCAACTTATGGTCAACATAATAGGCCTACTGAGCGTACTATTCGCAACACCATCACCCATTTTGAGACCCAGCATTCGTTATTGGATAATATTCGACCGAATAAACCACGTCCAGCAAAAGCTTATGCCGACAAACCCGCTTCGATTCAGGCCTTGAGGAAAACATCACGCGTGTCATTCGCCAGTTACCAGTCGAAATACTCGAACGAGTGATCGAAAATTGGACTCAACGGATGGACCATCTGCAACGTAGCAACGGCCAACATTTGATAGACATAATCTTCAAAAAATAAATGCCAAGGAATGTTCTTTCAAATGATAATAAACATTCTCCATTAAATTTGAATTTTCTGCCCAAAACGTGAAATCATGTGCTCACCGAAATGTTCTCTCAATAAGTCCATTGATTGATGCCATGTGTGGGAAGTGGCGCCGTCTTGCTGAAACCAAATGTCGCCGAGATCACGAGCTTCAATTTTAGGCATCAAATAGTCGGTTATCATGGCACGATAACGGTCGCCATCGACGGTTACGTTGGCACCGGCATAATTTTTAAAGAAATATGGACCGATGATTCCACCGGCCCACAAACCATACCAAACCGTTGTTTTTTCTGGATGAAGTGGCAGTTCTTCAATCTCTTCAGGTTGCTCTTCGTCCCAAATGCGGCAATTTTGTTTGTTTACATACCCATTGAGCCAGAAATGGGCCTCATCGCTAAACAAAATTTGCCTCGAAAACGTCGGATCTTCTTGGAACTTTTCAAGAGCCCATAGAGCGAAGCGATGTCGCTTGGGAAGGTCGAGCGGCTTCAGTTGTTGCACAAGCTATATTTTTTACGCTTTCAATTTAAGATCTTGACGTAAAATGCGCCAAGTCGTTCCATACGTCAGTCCGAGTTGCTGCGAACGGCACCGAATCGACTCTCTACGGTCTTCGTGTACACTCTCAGCTACGGCCGCTATACTTTCTTCACAGCGTGCTGGACGTGGTCTATTCGGTCGTATATTATCCAATAATGAATGCTGGGTCTCAAAATGGGTGATGGTGTTGCGAATAGTACGCTCAGTAGGCCGACTATGTTGACCATAAGTTGAGCGAAGTGCACGAAACACATTCCTCACAGAACGTGAATTGTCATAATAAAGTTGAACAATTTGTAAACGTTGTTCACGCGTAAGTCTTCCCATTATGAAATGCCAAACAATACTAAACAAAAAATAACATGACAGCATGACACGACTCACACGTGATCTGTCAAAAAAGGCAATTGAAAAAAGTATATCTGCTTGGATCACCCATTACTTGGGATTTATTTTGACGTGCAACTCGCTGTGAAAGAGAATGTTGCACCCGACCCAGTCCTGCACCCATCACTCGTTTTTTTTTTAGCAAATGAAAAACATGCGACTGCGATAGAGACCTTAAACTAAGTTTTTTCTAAACAAAAAAAAAATTGCAAAAAGAAAACACTCCATTAAAAATTATGTTCATTATAATTTATTACTAATATCGAAAAGTGTAACAATTTTGTTTTTGTATCCATGAATATTTTTTTTTAAATAAATATTAAACAATTTATCTTTTTATTTTTGTTGTATTCTGATGCTGAACTTTTTTTTTTAAGTATAATGTTGAACGCCTAGCAAACTATGTAATGAAAACCTATTTGCGTTTATATGTAGGTATATGTTTCTTAAGAAATTATTTAAAATGTCTACTTCTACACAAACCTACATGTTTTTTTTTAAAGTATCATTAAGCTTTTATCTTATAAAATTGTAAGTAAATTTTAACCAATAATAAGTAAAAGGCAAGCTATGATATAAATAAAATTGTTATTACCATGTTGCTTGTACTTTGGATTGTATTACAATGGTGTTACATAAAATAGTTGTATGTACTTGATATTATAGAGCGCAGTTATTTTTCAGTTTTAAAAAAAATTGTAGATTATTTCTATGTCTTGTAAAATATTGTTTTTTTTTTATTATTGAAGTTGTAGTTGGTGTAAGTTTATATAATTGAATAATTCATAACTTTGTCAGTTCCTTTTTAAAGACTAGTGGGTGAACTGTTCAGCTTGAGTTTAGCACTTCATGTAAAACGACAGTTTGCACCAAACAAACAACCCGTACATGAGCCTTTAAATAAAAAAGCCTTTAAACTTTAAAATAAAGTTTTGGTTACTTTATTAAGGGCTACCACCATATGATCTAAATTCGAGGCCACATTCTTTTGTTTTGTTAGTTAGTTAAATTATTTTATATTTTATCTAATACGTTTGCAGTTATTCATGAATTATATAAAACTATTTTATGTACTAAAAAAGCAGATAGTACAGCCATTCAGGAAATTTTATGGGATGGGATAAACTGTGGCATTTGTTACACTTCGTCGGTGAGCTGAATTGGGATTTGTAATTCACGACTGACTTGGTCAAGAAGTCTTTTCCTTCGACGACATCAGTGAGAAAATTAGCATTAAGGCAAAATCAACCAACATATGGCTTATGTGCTTAGATATGGGGAAAGAAATAATAGAAGCTCCTAGGTGTGTTGAGCAATAAAGGAGAGTAAGCAATCCATATGGTTGGGTGTTGTAGAATGAGGGTAGACTCTGATGGGCTTTAACTAGGTAATGCCCAGTGGTTGAAACTATGACTACACATCATAGTTTCCAGTGACCATCGGGTACTGGGCTCATCCAACCGGATTTGACTTGCTAAACCATAAGCGCGAGTGTTGATAACACGACGAAAAACAGCAACACTATAAACGGCCAGGTCAGAATGGCACGGAATGAATACCCGGCCTGCTGTTCCAGCGAACATAGACAAACTGCTTCGACATATTCTGACAACAGGTTGTCTAGTAATTTCAAGGGCTAGTGAGGCCCCTTGAACAGAGATGGTGGCGGATGAACCGAAAGGCCAACGGCAGCGCTCAATCCCGTAGTGTATACTGATGTCCCCGTGTCCTAGAGGTATCTAACAATAAATTGGAGCTAGCCCTCCAGGTTGGGTTAACTACCCATCCATGGAAAAAAAACCAACGGTTACGAAGCAACCAATAGCTTCGTAAAGGACTACTTTTATTGTTGACGACCCTGCTAAACGAAAAAAGGACAACGACATTCGTATCTGCACTTGGAATGTGGGAACATTAAACAGGAGAGGTGCAAGCGAACAACTAGCGGAAGCCCTAAACTGCTACAGAGCAGGCATCACTGCCATCCAGCAAATACAATGGGATGGGCCGAGAAAAAAGTGGATGCAAAACTGTGACATCTACTACGGACCATGTTATAGTGAGCAAAAACAGCGACTATTCCGATGCGCAATTGTTATAAGTGCCAGACTTAGGCAAGAAGTTTTATGTTTCCAAGACATTAGCGAACGCTTTATTACTATCCCCATCAAGGCCAAATTCGCCAACATAAGCCTTATATGCGCTCACGCCCCAACGGAGGAAAATATGATATAGCTAAGGATTGCTTCAATGAGCTCCTCGATAAAACCTATGAGCGACTACAGAAGTACGATGTTAAAATCGTGCTGGGAGATTTTAACGCAAAGGTAGGAAGAGAAGACATCTTTAGCAGTATTGTCGGGAAACATAGACTGGACGACAACACGTCTAGTAAGGGACTTGGGCTAATTGACTTCGCCACGGAATGAAATGCCACTATAGCCAGCACCCGGTTTCCTCACCACGATATCCATAAGGGGATATGGCGGTCTCCAGATCAACGAACGGTCAACCAAATTGATCACATCGCGGTAGACAAGAGGCACGCATCCAGTATGTTGGATGTCCGAACATTTCGAGGAGGTAACTTCTGCTCGGACCACTACCTTGTTGCAGCAATGGTAAGAATGCGGATATCCAACACGCGACAACCATCTAGAAATACTGTAAAAAATTAACTTAACTTCTTAACTTCTCGATTAACACCATACCACCAGCATCGAATATCGAAGAACATTGCCAACGATGCCAACAAGCCAATAGATCAGCCGCAACTGATGTGCTAGGTTTCTCGCGCCCACCAGCAAGAAACCCCTGGTTTGATAAGGAATACCGACAGATGCTCGCAAAAGAACGAGGCCTTCAAGGCTAAGCTGCAGGTGAAGACGAGAGCTGCCGTTGAGCTCTATAGGCAGAGAAGAAGGGAGAAGAAAGAAGAAAGAAAAAAAAGCAAGAAAAGCGCGCAATCGAGAATATAGAGAGGTGCCACTCCAGGAACGTTGTTCGCAAGTTTTACCAAAGTGTAATACGTCAAGGCCAAGGATACAAGGCTCGAACAGAATCCTGTCGAAATGAACAAGGAAATATCGTAGTTGATACACAGTCGATGCTGAGGATATGGAAGAACCACTTCTGCAGACTGTTAAACTTCGATGACGAACAACATTCCGCTGTCAGGCAGAACGAACCATTTAATGTTGGCAACGATAACGAAAATTGCCAACCACCCGACCTAAGTGAAGTGAGGATAGAATCATCTAAACTAAAGCTTAATAAGGCTGCCGGAAATGACAGCCTTCCCGCCGAGCTTTATAAAGCCGGCGGAGATGACTTGGTAAGTAACATCCATCAACTCATAAGCTGAATCTGGTCGGAAGAAAGTATGCCTGAATAATGGAACCTCAGCATCGTTTGCCCGATCCACAAAAAAGGAGACCCTCTAAACTGCGCCAACTACAGAGACATAAGTCTCCTCAACATCAGCCTACAAGATCCTGTCTGTCGTTAAATGTGAACGCCTGAAACCGTTTACCAACAACCTGATCAGGTCTTATCAGTGTGGTTTTAGGCCAGGAAAGTCCACAACCGATCAAATCTTCACACTTCGGCAGATCCTGAAAAAAAAAACCCAAGAAGTCCAACTGACAACAACATCTCGTCAGAAATTAAACGAAGAATTACTCTTGCCAACCGCTGTTTCTTCGGGCTAAGAAGGCAATTCAGTAATAAAGCCTTCACTCGAACTACTTAGGAGATCTTATATAAGACCCTGATCATCCCAGTCTTGCTCTACGGCGCTAAAGCATGGACCGTTTTAAAAGCGGATGAAGAAATCCTTGGTAAATTTGAGAGGAAAATTCTTCGAAAAATCTTTGGTCCCGTTTGCGTTGACGGGCTATGGAGACGAAGATTCAACCAAGAACTATACGAGCTATACAGCAACATGTCCCTGGTCAAAAATCTCCGCATTGTACGTTTAAGATGGCTGGGACATGTATAACGAACTTACACCAATTTTCCGGCTCGCAGTCTTCGACTCCCAGCCGCAGTCGGACGCAGTAGAGGAAGACCTCGCCTTAAGTGGCGCCCACAAGTAGAAACCGACCTCAACCAACTTTTAGTGCGCAACTGGAGGCAGTTAGCTAAGGACCGGTCTAATTGGAGAGGCATGTTGGTTGAGGCCCAGGTTCATTCCGGAATGTAGCGCCACTTAAGTAAGTAAGTAAGTCACAGTTAATTAAATTTGGTTTTCAACATGAAGCTGTTGTTTTGTCTTCTCTTTACCAATCCCTTATGCCCGACTATTTTCGACAAAAACAATTCCAAATTGAGTGCTTACAACGGTGTAGTTACCTTAATTTATCTCCTCAGTAGCCATAGTAACTTTCTTCCGAAGCAGGAAGATAAACAATGAGCTGTCGAATGGGATGAGTAAAAATCCGAGATCTGAAAATCGCAATCGAAAACGCTATAAGATATGAGTGAAACAGCTGATTTTGGTCAAACTGTCATAAATCCGATGTTGTAGGTTCACTGAAGTTTTTTCTTACATTTTGATAAAAAATAATAATTCTGAACAGATAAAAGTTTATAAAAATGTATAAACATGTTTTTTTTTTTAAATAAGGGTTGGCTGGCATAGATTGACATTCACCTTACCATTCCACATTACCTTACCTTACATTATTTTTCAATCTGAATTCCGGATCACGGCCATTTTTATGTAGGGGTTGTTTTTTGCTATCTCATAAGCTCCCTCTTTTACTAATTCTTGAGTAAGGGAATAGCAATAGGTAAGTAAAAAACCAAATAGGTAAACATCAGTAAATATAATATCGCGGGGGAGTATATGTAATACAAGCCGATTTTTTTTTTAATGATTGCCATTTACATCTGGCTGCAAGTAGCTACTTGTGTTTTAGTACATAAATATATTTTTGTAGATGAAACACATTCATTGAACGCATTCACTCATTTTTAACTAGAACTAGTGCGTCCCATTGACAATCACTGTCTTTTAGAAATATTTGGCAACGCTCTTTTTATTAATATTTTTAAATATATTAAAATTTCACTACAAAAACTAAAATAAACGATTTTTATGATTTTACATGAAATTATCAATTTATATTTAATGTTGCTTTAGAATTTATATTTTATTTGATTGACTACTGATTTTTTATCTTCAGTATTTTACTAAGAAGCCTTTGTTTTATTTATATAAAATGTTTTCGATTTATTACATTGAAATTTCTTTTTATTTAACTGCAAAATATTTCAGGTAATTGGTTTATTAGACATTCTTTATTTTAATTTTTCATATATAAACGAAACGTCGAACCTGAAAGCGAAAGATTTAATATTAATTTAAATTTTGTATTTAAACAAATTTGAACGACACCAACCTTTTACTAACAAAAGTTCGGCTCTATGATTAAATAAAAATACTTATATCGGGTATCGGGTATCGGGTATACAAAAGTTGAGCGGCAGGGACATCAAACGACGCCATATTTCTTGCCGCTCTTTTGACATTTCTCTTCAGGAAGGTTTGCCATTTCATGATGGAAAGATATACGATCCAACAACGAGTCGAAATAATTAAAATTTACAACCGAAATTCGGAGTCAACGGCCTCAACGTTGAGAGCGCTACGTCAAATTTATGGTCGTCACACGCCCTATCAGATACAATTGAGCGTCTAGTGGAAAAATTTAAATCCACAGACACAGTACAAAATAATCCCGTGCCAGTGAGACAGAGAAGTGCCCGTAGTGTCGAGAATATTGCTGCCGCTGAGGCTTCAGTTGAAGAAAGCCCAAATGTGTCTCTCACACGTCGTTCTCAAGCGTTGGGCATCTCTGTGACGTCGTTGTGGCGAATTTTGCGAAAAGATCTTGGCCTACATCCTTACAAGATTAAATTGCCACAAGAACTGAAGCCGCTTGAACACCAGAAGCGTCGTATGTTCGTGATTTGGGCTGAGCAACAACTTGAAAATGATTCGGATTTTCATCGAAAAATAATCTTCAGCCATAAAGCTTATTTCTGGCTTAATGGCTTCGTCCATAAACAAAATATGCGGTATTGCTCAGGCAGCAATCCACACGTACTCCATGAGTCATCATTGCATCAAGATGACGCCGGCGGCGTCATTGGGCCGTAATTCTTCCGTAATGATCAAGACCGGCACGTTACTGTGAATGGGAATCGCTACAGTTCAATGATAATCGAATATTTTTGGCCCCAATTGGATGATATGGACTTGGAAGACACGTGGTTCCAACAGGACGGCGCCACAAGCCACACAGCGAATGGCACAATCAATTTATTGGAAACCAAGTTTGGAGAACGTGTTATCTCACGAAATGGTCCAGTCGCTTGGCTGCCTCGGTCGTGCGATTTGACGGCGATAGACTATTTCCTGCGAGGCTACGTCAAGTCTATGGTCTATTCCAACAAGCCAGCGGCGATTGATGAACTTCGTACGAATATCGAAAGTGAAATTGCAGCAGTATCGGCCGATTTATGCTTGAAAACCGTCGAAAATTGGGTTCAGCGTCTGAACTTCTGCAAGCGTGCCCGTGGTGGCCATGCAAAAGGAATCGAGTTCCATACATAATGGCATCGAACGTACTTTCACAGGAATAAAGAATTTCATTGATATCCAAAACCGTTTTTGTTTTATCTAAAAAAAACTTTTGTAGCGCTGTTATTGGAAAACCCTTTACAAGGTGGGACAAAAGAGATCACCCTATTGAAAGATGCTCTTATTTTTGCAAATGGCCGCCAATGTCAAATTTGTTTTCACATTTGTGGACTAGACAGATGTCTAGCCTAGAACAGAAGTGAACAAACCATGGAGTGATACACTCCACAAGAACGCAGAATAATCGAAGTGGACGATTTTTCGACCAAAATCATAATGAGCGAGGAGGCTCATTTCCACCTCAGCGGGTACGTGAACAAGCAAAACTATCGCTTCTGGGGCACCGAAAATCCAGGAGCAATGCACGAGGTGCCATTATACCCGCTCAAAGTTACTGCATGGTACGCTGTTCACCCTGGAGGAGTCATTGGGCCATCTAAATTCATTCGCCTATGTAGGGTAATGATGGAGGATTATCTCTGATCTATATGGGTCGCAACGACCTCACCGAAACCTTCGATACCTAAAAAGGATTTAAGCAAGGCAACACACTGTCATGTGACCTTTTTAAAATATTTCTGTGCCAACATCAGAATCACTCTTCCATAGATCCATTCAACTACTAGCACACGCCGACGATATTGTCATCATTTGTCGCACTCAACGTGACAGCCAGCGGCAAAAACGGGTTTGACAGTGAATGAGGGTAACGCACAACCTCGACGACTCTAAAGGGACACCTCGACACCGAATCAGAAAGTGCATGAAAAAATTGCTTTCTCCAATCGCTGTTTCTTCGGAGTGCTAGAACTACATTTAGCTAACATATTGAGGGTGACATGTACAAATACTCCTCTCAGTGAGTTTTCAGGTCGCATCAAAATTAGAGGTGTGGTAGGGGAATACCTCGCCTTAATAAAAACTGAATTAAACCAAGTTGAAGACCACAACTAGAAGTAGTTAGCTATGGACATAAAAAGCTAGAGAGAGTGTTTTTGAAGTTCTCTTTCGCCTGGACTGTAAATCGTCAATTATTTAAGTAAGTAGGTTAAATCTACCTTGTGCTAGTACAGGTACATCACAGATCTGCAGCGACACACCGATACACCAATCTTGATCCGATCCAGTGATAGCCGAAAATGGTCTAGAATCTTCAATAACCCAAGCTGTACATACGTCAATGGCGTTCTTTTTGCTATCTGCTGCAAGAGTTTTTATTAACTTTATATCAACTTCCACCTGCTTAAGGGCTTGGCAACACTTATGCCAATTCAGGTTACATGTTTGATGTCCGGAGTATTTAAGCAACTTACGGCATGTGCGACAGTACACCAATCCTTCCACCATGGTTTCGTCTTCTCTTAAGATTTCGGACAAAAACATTCAAAATAAAACGTCTGCCCTTGTGTCGTTGAGAAACATACTCAATAGACTTCATTGGGGAAAGTATGGTAAACACAACTATCGCATAGCTTGCGATGGCGGTACACACCTGCACCGCTTTTTTTATGAGTCTATCGCAAGTTAGAAAAGCATTACCGCACGCAGTTCTCTGATGTACATGTACTCTCACTCATTCAAATGTGGCTTTTCCAAGACACCAGCGGAAGAATCCCAAAGATGAAGTTAACGGTGCAGTCTTAAGCATGTTAGAATGGACAAAGCAAACAACTTGCAACCTGCAATGTGAGAACATTTGGCCAAGAGACATGCAGTTGCTCCAAAGCAGACATTACTGCCATCTAGGAAATACAATGGGATGGGCCGGGCCAAAGGAAGATGAAAACCTGTGACATCTACTACGGTCAGTTTTAAATGACCAGAAACCGCTTCTATTCGGATTTGGATTTGTTTTAAGACAAACTAAGGCAAAGTCTTATTGTTCGACGATATTAGAGAACGCATTGTTTCAATCCGCTTGAAAGCCGAATTTGACATGGATGGTTGGATCTTGTAGAACGAGGGTTGAATCTGATTGGCAATGCCCAGTTGTTGTAACTCTAACTTCACATCAATTGTGTTAATTTCATCTCCAAGTGGTATACATTGGATACTGGTCTCATCCAAAAGGATGTGAATTGCTAAACGATAAGTGCGAGTGTTGATAACAAGACGAAAAACAGCAACACTATAAACAGAGCCTGCTATTCCGGGCGAACCTTGATGAGCTGCTTTGAAAAAATTCGGACAACAGGTCATTAAGGAATATCAAGGGTAGTCAGGCCCATTAAACAGAGATGGTGGGGGATGAACCGAAAGGCATCTAATAAATTGGAACTGGTCCTCAAGGTTGGGGGTTGTGCTTTGGGTTAACTACCCACCCATGGAAAAAGTGTTTGTTACGACGCAACCAATAGCCTCGGAAAGAACTGAACTGACTGTTGACGACCCTGCAAAACCAAAGCAGAACAGCGACATATGTGCACCTGGAATGTTAGAACATTAAACAAGAGAGGTGCAGGCGAAGCACTAGTGACGGCGATGGACATTGCGATAGATAGGAGTCACGCTTCCAGTATTTTGGATGTCCGAACAACTCCAATGTAAGAATGCGGATATCCACCACAACACAACAAACCAGCAATACTGTAAAAAGAAAATTAATATCGAAAGACTGCCAGAACCGCCAAGTCCTTAGCGTAACGCGTATTAACACCATACCACCAGCATCGAATGTCGAAGAACAGAGCAACGATACCAACAAGCCATCAGATCAGCCGAAACAGATGTGCTAGGTTTCTTGCGCCCACTAGCTAGAAACCATTGGTTTGAAGAGGAATGCCGACAGATGTTCCTAGCCAAGAACGAGTACTACAAGGCTAAGCTGCAGGTAAAGACGAGAATTGCAATTGAGCTCTATAAGCAAATAAGAAGGGAAGAAGAAGAAAAAACAGCAAGAATTGCGCGATATCGAGGACATAAAGAGGACACTCCAGGAAAGATGTTCGCAAATTTTACCAAAGTGTTAAACGTCAAAAGCTCGAACAGAATCCTGTCGAGATGAACAAGAAAATATCGTAGTTGAGACACAGTCAAAACTGATGATATGGAGGAACCACTTCTGCGGACTATTACACGGCGATGACACAATGTTCAGCAATCCTGCAGAACCATTTAAAGCAAAGCCTTCCCACCAAGCGTAAACAATTTGGCGGAGAGTAACACTCACCAACTCATAAGTTAATTTGATCGGACGAAAGTATGCCTAAAAAAAGTATCATATCGAATGAATTAAAATCCTCCGTCTTCGATTGACAGATATCGCCCAAAGTAGCGCTCACAAGTTGAAAGTAGTAGGGATCGTTCTAACTGGACAGCCATATCCGTTGAAGCCCCGGTTAACCCTAGACACAGTAAGTAAGGAAATTTATTGAGGAACCAGCGTCGAATCATTTCGAAATACCATACCTAAGGTTATAAATAACGTCCCCCCAACACGTTTGTTTCGAAAATATTATTCCACAAGCTTCAATTATAAAACAAAAAGATTTAAAAAATAAAATAAAACAAAAATAAAAAAAAACAAACAAACAAACATGTTTTTTCAAGTATCAGCGCTGTAAATGTATCTTTTATTAACGGAAATAAATTATTACACCAACAACGAGTTGCCTTAATACAAATTTAGCATTTCACCTAAAGTTAATTTAATTTGTTTTTACAAAGCCTCGTAATACACTAAGTAAATTAAAATGGAAAAATAAAGAGAATTGCATTTCGGAAATGGACATTCGCACATACAATCTCAAACATATGCATTTGTCTCGTTTTTCACCGATTTCTTTGCATTTTTATGTTCAAACGAAAAAAAGATTTTAAATTAAATTATGGAAATAAAAATAAAAAAAATTAATAATGCAGTGAGAAGAAAATCCTTGAAACACGTTTCCTTTTGTAGTAAAAGTTTGGTTGTATAGATTTGCTAGCTGGTATTGAATTTGATATAATACTCACAATTTTTTGTTTTTTTTTTGTTTTTTCAATTTGAAATATAGAACCTACGGAGGAGTGGAGAATGCAGATGCGATGAGGAGGATGCAGGACGTTGAAGCAGCAAGGGGGTATTCCACTACTCTGGCGGTATTTGTTTGTTTGTGTGATTTTGTTTGCTGAGCCCATGTCGTTTGTGTGGGACGGTGAATTATAAGTGTACGTGGTGGAGGGATGGACATGATGGTGGCAATGATTAATCCTATTGGTGAATTTATATTCTTTTTCTCTTTTCTTTTTCTTATTTGGAATTTCGACTACTCCTGCTTTGGGGAGTAGCTGTGATTATTGTGGAGACGTCGTTTGTGTTTTAGAATGATATCGGTTCGTGTGGGACCGAGCATTCGCCAACGGTTACGCGATACATTGCCATTTCGGTGATGCCATGATAGTGGACAAACGCTGCTGCGATGACAAATATGTGGAACAGTTGATGAGATTGAAACTGAAAGGAGAAGAATGGATTAGTTATGCTTTGGAAATATGGAAATAGGAATAGTTGGAGAAAGAATTGCTCTTGGTTCGCAGGTGTATGTGATAAGGTCACCGATTTTGTAGAAGTAGCTAAGAGGAATTCAGCTTAAGATATAGAACTGAGGGATTACTTGAAAAAAAAAACGGAACAGAGAGAACCAACAAATTAAGATTGATCAGGAAGAATACACATCCATCGTTCTTGATGATCACCCAGTCACTTAGCACGACTCGATAGAATGGGTTTTTTATAACAAATTTGGTTAAAAGCGACAACGGTAACAGGAGCACTTCGTAAAAGTCAACGGCGAAGAGATAATGAACCATAGATCACCAAACTTTGTTTGCTATTGTAGGACTACGCTGACATTGCCAAGACCAGTCATTGGAGCTTTGACTACACATTAAGTGTGGCTTCCAATGTATTGTGAATGTCCGATCTTTTCGATTATCCAGCACAACAGCGGCAGAAACCTGTAAAAATTGAGTGCCGAAAGAGTGCAGTGCAGTCCAGCGCATCCCTCAATCTTTTGATTATTCCCACACTAACAGCACCTATATCTTCGACCATTTGCGACATTATCAATAAAACCTTAACTGATATATTGGGTTTCTCCCATCCTCTAGCAAGAAACTCTAGAATCACTTTGACGAACAATGCCAAACTTGAAGCTAGCAGACACGAATTGGAGTAACCAAGCAACGCTGTATGCAGACTCCTAAAAAAGTGAAAGAAAGCGCAGAATAAAAGATGTAGAGCGGTGCCACTAAAATGCAAAACGACAAAACCAGCACTACAAGACCCGAACACAATCTTTCTTGTCTGTTATCGTGTGTACAATGTCATGTTCCCGGCAAGATTTGACTTTCGGGGACATGTCCCTTTTGCAATTGAAGCGAAGCCCAATCGAATAGCATATGCCCAGTCGAATAGCATAATCGCCGATAGGCATGTGCCCAGTAAAGATCGCTACCCACCTGAACCATAACAGATCTTCTTTCCTTAACGTGCTGTATTGTGGCCACATATCTCTTCATATGACACATCCCGGTAAGGTTGATACTCGCTCCTGAGCTCACACATTTAAAACCAATGTGCATCGGTACCTCCTTTCTTCTTATCCCGAATTTCCTTAACGCCCGCACTGTGCTAAAACAAAGACCCCGTTGAGTGTACGTATAACCCCTTGAGTGCGCTCGAATTATATAAATAAAAATGAGCATTCGTTTCTATGTGCCAAGTTTTATTGTTGCCACAAAGAACAGGAACTCCTGCTTAACGTCGACTGATTTTATTGTTGAAGACCACACATAACGGAAAACGGGCACCGAAGTTAGAATTCGGAATATGAAAACAGGCGACGTTCAGCCGACCAATTAGCTGAGGCCCTAAGCTGCTTAAAAGCAGACATTTCTGGAAATACGATGGAATAAACCGGGCAAAAGGAGTGTGGAAAACTGTGAGATCTACTACGGACTGTGTTTAGTCAGTAGCGACATCTCGGATGTGGATTTTTTACAAAGTACCAGACTAAAGCGAAAGTTTTATGTTTGTCAACATATGTTTGTTGTAATAATCCGCATCTAGACCAAATTTGCCAACATAAGCCTTATTTATATGCGCTCACGCTCCAATTGAGAAAAAAAGGTTTTCTTACCTCGATTACCATAAGGGGACATAGCGGTTTCCAGATCAACGAACGGTCAACCAAATTGATCACATTGCGTTAGACAAGAGGCACGCATCCAGTATTTTGGATGTCCGAACATTCCGAGGAGATAACATCGACTCGGACCACTACCTTGTTGCAGCCAAGGTAAGAATGCGGATATCCACCACGCCACAACAATCCAGATATAGTGTGAAAAAATTAATGTCGAACGACTGCATTCGCAAGAGAATCGAACGCGTATTCCATAACCTCTCGATCAACACCATACCACCAGCATCGAATGTCGAAGAACGATGGCAACGATGCCAACAAGCATCAGCCGCAACTGATGTGCTAAGTTTCTCGCGCCCACCAGCAAGAAACCCCTGGTTTGATGAGGAATGCCGACAGATGCTCGCAGCCAAGAACGAGACCTACAAGGCTAAGCTGCAAGAGAAGACGAGAGCTGCCGTTGAGCTCTATAGGCAGAGAAGAAGGTAAGAACACCGGCTTTTCAGAAAGAAGAAAAATGAGCAAGAAAAGCGCGCGATCGAGGATATAGAGAGATGCCACTACAGGAACGATGATCGCTAGTTTTACAAAAATGTTAAACCTCAAAGCCAAGAATACAAGGCACGAACAGAATCCTGTCGAGATGAACAAGGAAATATCGTAGTTGAGACACTGTCGATGCTGAGAATATTGAAGAACCACTTATGCAGACTGTTTAACGGCGATGACGAACAACATTCCGCTGTCAGACAGAACGAACCATTTAATGTTGGCTACGATAACGAAAATTGCCAACCACCCGACCTGAGTGAAGTGAGGATAGCAATATCTAAACTCAAGCTTAATAAGGCTGCCGGAAATGACGGCCTTCCCGCCGAGCTTTATAAAGCCGGCGGAGATGACTTGGTAAGTAACATCCACCAACTCATAAGCCAAATCTGGTCGGAAGAATGTATGCCTGAAGAATGGAACCTCAACATCATTTGCCTGATCCACAAAAAAAAAAAAAAACCCTCTCAACTGCGCCAACTACAGAGGCATAAGTCTCCTCAACATCAGCCTACAAGATCCTGTCTGTCGTTATATGTGAACGCCTGAAACCGTTTACCAACAACCTGATCGGGCCTTGTCAGTGTGGTTTTAGGCCAGGAAAGTCCACAGCCGATCAAATTTTCACACTTCGGCAGATCCGGGAAAAAATCCAAGTAGTCCAAATCGATACCCACCACCGATTCATCGACTTCAAAGCTGCATACGACAGCATTTATAGAGACGAACTATACAGAGCCATGCCTAGTGTTGGTATACCGCCCAAACTCGTCCGACGATATTGACATCATTGGTAGGACTCAACGCGATGTCATAGCCACGTTTGCTAGCATAGAGAAGGAAGCGGCAAAAATGAGTTTAGCATTAAATGAGGACGAAACTAAGTGTATGCTGTCAACATGAAAGGACACACAACATAGACGAATCGGACACAATGCCACCATTGACCGATATCGCTTTGAGGTAGTACGGGACTTTATCTATCTTTGCTCCGCTATAGACTCTGACAACAACATCTCGTCACAATTTAAAAGAAGAATTGATCTAGCCAACCGATATTACTTCGAGCTAAGAAGGCCATTCAGTAGTAAAGCCCTCACTCGAACTACTGAGGAGATCTTATATAAGACCCTGATCATCCCAGTCTTGCTCTACGGCGCTGAAGCATGGACCGTTTTAAAAGCGGATGAAGAAATCCTTGATCGATTTGAGAGAAAAATTCGGCTGGGGAGACGAAGATTCAACCAAGAATTATACGAGCTGTACAGCGACATGCCCCTGCTCAAAA
Source organism: Rhingia rostrata (assembly GCA_949824845.1). NCBI lineage: Eukaryota > Metazoa > Arthropoda > Insecta > Diptera > Syrphidae > Rhingia > Rhingia rostrata. The sequence goes on from OX463756.1 coordinate 25,782,326, forward strand.
AAAGATTCTATTCCCAGCCAGACGTCGCCTTAAGTGGCGCGCAAAAGTAGAAACCGACCTCAAGCAACTTGGAGAAGCGTGTTGGTTGAGGCCCAGGTTCATTCTGGACTGCAGCGCCACTTAAGTAAGTAAGTACTCACATACCTCGAATGGAATTTAAACCTCCGACGAAGTATGCGTTGCGGAAAATTGGGAACATCACCCGTATCGAGTTAAGGGCCGCCCAGAATACGTATATGTAGCTGAACCTTGAATCTGAGTCAGAAGTTAACAATAACACAACTCGTAAGTGCTTGCACAATGTGTATCTTTGTGAATCTGCAGCTTGAAGATGAATGGCGGGCAATTTCATGCAAGAAATACATATCTCTCTTTGGACAGCGACACAGATACGCATTCTAATCGGCCCTTTATCCATTCGGAATAAAATCTTCTACGTTTGGTTCGATATCGGAAAATTTTGTACAGAGGTATCCGTTCGGATTTGCATTTCGAGCAGATCTTCCGACGAAATGCATCGCACTTGATTGCGCGTTAGTTAATCAGTTAAGTTAGCAATTTTTGACAGCTTCCTCGGAACTTTTCCAACGAAAATTTGTTGCGGAATTCTTACAGAAATAAAAACCACCCCAACATTGTGAGTAAAATAAAAAATAAAATAATTTTGTTTATAACTACAAAATCGTGCTCTAGAAAAAAAACGACAAGAACACAACAAGAAACATTTGTTTGAATATTTTTGTTCACTCACTTTTTACATTTAAAAAATTTCACAGCTGACAAGATTGTCAAACGTACGCGAATGTATGCTTCATTTATTTTGTTCCGCAAGGGATACTTCGATGGTTAACTGAGTTCTGATCGGAATTGACTTTCGTTTCGGAAATTCTGTCAATGCATACCTCGATAGGGCTGTATATTCGTAGAAAATGGGAACGAACACAAACGCAGTTAATCGACGAATAGACGCATCCATACATTAGGTAAAGACGCATCAGAGAAAGAGACAGCTTAGGGATGGCCGTAATCTCAACCGACTGCAGTTTTTATTACAATGCACGGGTGTATTCAACAGACTTTTCCCTTGTTAGTCATAATCCGATCACACAGTTTAAGAAGGCTTTGTTGATCTGGGGTTCGGCGATAAACCGTCACGTAGGTTGGGATTTGATTCCCATTTTGGCTCATGACCGAACAGCTTAAATAATTTTCCAAGACTGATTTTCTTCGGGTCGTTAGATTTTTATCTCATCGAAGTTCAAAACCCGTAACCTAGGAATGTCTTTTCGACTTGTCTAGCTGCTTATTGATCAACATTATGTTCCCTCTCTGATGGGCTAAGTGGCGCTCAGTGGTAGCAACACCTAAATGATTTTTCTCTGGCCCTCCTCTCGTAATGATCTACCTAGTCCTGCCATAAGTTCTGTTACACAATTTCCATCGCTTATTGCAAACAACTTCTTGCGGGAATAGAACCGTTAACTTTTTTTTCGGAACGCATGCATTGTGTAGTAAAGAAAACTAGCCAGTTTGGTTTCAGCTTGCGATCTGCTAACATGGAGTGGGGCGTTAAAGAAAATCGAATCGCGATAATTGCGTTGCATAAGTGCGGGAAGAGTGCTGGCCAAATTTTCGAGTTGCTAAAACCACTCGGCATATCGAGAAATTTCGTTTATCGGGCTATTGATCGTTTCTCCGAAATGTCCAGAGTCGATGACAGGCCAAGAAGTGGTCGCCCAAGCGTCGTCCGTACAAGTGCGGTAGTGAAGGCAGTGCGTGAGCGAATTCGGAGAAATCCCTTTAGAAAACAGAAAATAATGTCCAAGGTGTTGGAGTATCAACCAGATCGATGTCAAGGTTGATTCGGGACGATCTCCATATGAAAGCCTATCGTCGGTCCACTGGTCATCTCTTAACTCCCCAACTGAAAAAAATTAGGCTGGAAAGATGCAAGAGACTTCTGCAGTGGCACGCGCCCAATGGCCATGAAAACATTTTGTTTACGGATGAAAAAATTTTTACCGTTGAAGAAGTTTTCAATAAGCATAATGATAAGATTTATGCCACTTCATCTAAGGAAGCGAAAAAAAATGTTCCTAGTATTAAACGAGGCCATCATCCAGCGTCCGTGATGGTTTGGTGGGGGGTGTCCCACCAAGGTGTCACATCCCTCCATTTCTGTGAAAAAGGCGTGAAAACTGGGGCAAAGGTCTATCAAGCGGACGTGCTAGAGGGTCTTGTTAAAGGCTTGACCAATACCCTTTTCAAAGGAAACAGGTGGATCTTCCAGCAAGACTCTGCTCCAGCGCATAAAGCCAAAACCACGCAGGAGTGGCTCAGGCTCAACATTCCTGGCTTCATAGCAGCTGAAGATTGGCCCTCGGGGAGTCCAGATCTGAATCCACTGGATTATGGTTTGTGGTCAGAACTGGAAAACATTGCCTGCAAGACTCCCCACAGAAATTTGGAAAGCCTGAAAACAGCATTGACCAAAGCAGCGTCCAAGATATCCACTGATACCGTGCGTGTCTCGATAGCCCAATGGCCAATACGTTTGAAGGCTTGTGTAAAAGCAAACGGCGGCCATTTTGAATGAAGCATTTTTTTTTCAAATAGCCAATAATGTGGGCTAACAAATAAAAAAAAATTAATTCGATATGTTTACTTTTTTTTTTCTATGGGACTTTGAAGTTGTAACAGAACTTATGGCAGGCCTAGGTAGTAGTATCCTAATAGTATCAATTGTCATGAAAATCTTATCTCACCTTTGCCGTTCGGATTCGGCATAAAACTGGATGTCCCGTAGTCGTGCTAAGAACTACACACGCACATATGAATGGTTGTGAGCAAAAAAGCTATTCCCTGGGTACTAACGAGCCTGTTGCGCCATAATTTTTTTTTGTTTATGTTCCCTCTCCCTCAGGGACGATGGCCTTTTATAAGTAAGTAAAAGTGTCCCGTGGTGGACAGACACTACTATTCAATGACATAGTCCGAAAATTCGGACACAAGAAAATGGATGTTTTCCACAAGTTATAGGAACATGAAAATGTTCCTTCCGCTTGCCCGCATCTGCCGTTGATCTGACAATCACGTGAGCAGTATCACGAAAATCTCATCTTAAGTCAGGTATTCTGAATAAGCATAATACTGAAAGTCCCCCCATCCTACGGGCACACATGAATGGTTGTGAGAAATAAAGTTTAAAAAGCGCCAAGAGTTTGTTTCTAAACAGACTGCGAAACAATTGTCCAAATACTCACCCAAATATCGAATTTTCCAGGGAACCACCTTTCTGGGATTCGCATGGCATACAGCAGAGCTCCTAGAATATACAGGAGACCTAAAAAAAAAATTACTCTCCATGACAAACACCTTTTTCCACTTCAACTCACCCATCAATACGAGCCAACCCAAACTGGCGCGACTAATTGTGCTGAACCATCCTTCCATCAGACTGTAGTGGATCGCTGGAATGATGCCGGACAATCCAAAGCTCATAAACACTCCAGCCCGTAGTGGTCTCAATCCGGGCTCCGAAAATTTATCCCACAGCGAGACAATGATCGACAGACAGCCCAGTACACAGACCACTGACAGATAGATAACCTTTGGCTGATAGTGACAATAAAATCCGTAGTACAGCCACGGTACAAAGGAGCCCATGATAAGCAGCGCAATACCACAATAATCGAGTCTGTAAAAATGTAATCAATTTGAGAATGGCGGTCATTACATTTTCCCGGGGGAACACTTACTTTGAGAATAGTCTTCCGATCTCTACCGAGTGACAACTGAGCGTGTGAAAAGCAAACGAAAAGCCAAGGCAGATGATAGCACCTGCGAAAAATGCACCGAATATCATCTTCTCCTGGAATTGAATTTCAACGGATGGACGCGAAAGGAAATACGACGCGACACCAATAAATGCCACGCAACCGAGTAGATGTGTCCAAATGTTGCCAGTCTCTGTGTGCACGCGGAAAATCGACTTGAAGCATGCGCTGAACGAGGGCAGTGGTGGACGATGGCCCCGGTGTAGGAAATCATTGTCTTGCAGCCATTTGGGTAGGTTTTTGTAGTGGCACACCTTCCAGCTGGCTTCCCATACCTGTTCGAAAAAAACAAAATCGATAAAATACAACTCCGAGGATGTGCGTCTTTTTGTCTTACCTTGCGAACAAATTCCTCGGCTTGTTCGGCGGCATTGTGAGCTAGTGCGCCTAAGTCGATTTCATCTGACAATACGCCGGCTTTCAGTACCTCCGTCATCTGTGTAACAATAGAGAGAAAGCTTGTGTTAGAATAAATTCGGAAAAGAAAAATTTAGAAAGAGTAGGTCTATCCGCAAAGACTAGTCGCTAAACTAGTTTTGTTGTCATTTATCGTCAAAGTGGTAACCGGAACATTTAACATTTGTTTTGCTTGCGAACGCACAAGGTCAGGGGTGATGAAAATAACAAAAAAAAAAAAATCAACAACAACAACTTATCAGCGTGTTTTGTCGATTTCTCGCAACGGATCTGTTGATTTCGTGTTATCACAGCTTCATGTGTTATCACAGCTTCATGGATGGCGGATGTGTCTGGGAAGATGCGTGTGTTGCTTTGTAGTTTGACTAGTCCAGGGTGTTAACAGAAAATGAACTTTCAAACGAAGCTAGCGAAGCTTAAAGTGATTAATAACCTCGATGAAGATGATGTGGATGTTGCATTCGAGATTTACCTGATTACATTCGAGAGTTCTTTTAATTTTCTAGGCCGATCGGCATGAAGGTTGCGAGCACTCCACGCAGACTAAATGACAAGAAACGAGAAGATTGCCAAAATCACATTTTTTCGAAAGATAACACAAAGATAAATAAACACCGAAGTGCACTTCAAAACAAAAGTTGAAACCTCTGAACGCTGACACGTTTCACTGTGGCTAGTGCTGTGAAACGGTTCAGAATGAGACAACATGTTTATAGAGAGTAATACGGTTGGCAGTTTAAGTTGGACAAACGGGGAACAGTGTGTGCGTCAGACACAGAGCCGATGTTGGTCACGTTTTAGTTTGAATCGGTGAATGTGCTTTATTGGGTGAAAGTTTACGATTTTGCTGTGGTTACAACGATTTTGAAAATATGCTCTTCGACAACACAATGGAAATGTCAACGAAGACTTTACTACTTACTCTTCGCACTTGATGGAACGCACCTTTTACTCAAGCTGTACAGTCACACTATGAACAGATTCGGTTCAGTTGAACGGCATGTTGGCAGCTTTTTCTTATGGAAAGTGGGGCAATGTTATCGAAGAATACAAAGACTCGTTCGTATCGTATTGTATTGATTTATTGTATCGTATATCGTTTTGTTTTTTTAAGATAATCCTCTTGGAGGTGATAATAGTTGATAAAAACAAATTTGTCTTCTTGTTTTGGCCACAATCGGGACCATAAAGATATACAAATGAGGATGTTATAAAAATTTTTAACATTCCATCTGATTGCCTTTATGATTCCCAGAGGTCTGAAGAGTTTAACAAAATAAAACGCGAAGACTGAGCGAACCTTTATTAGTTGGCCTCGATAGCTCAAAAACTACGTGTGGAGTTTAGTTGTTCTTACATCGGGCGCGTTGTGTATATGTAAGTCCCACGGCCTGTATACACGCAGGGCTGGTGGAAATATAAAATACCAACCGCGGATCCAAATTAATACACACGCGAAAAATAAAAAATGCGAAGATGGATGCGAAACTTCCAGTGCCTCAAGGGTAATACCTGAATCGTAGACGTGAAATGACGCTGGGAAAACCTGGCCTGAGTTAAGCAAGCAATTGCAGAATCGAGGGCACTCGAAAGGATGCTAAATGCGGATCTTTGCCAGTGGAAACGAGTAAGAAAAGAACTCTAAGGCATATTCCCAGCTCAAACACTGAACGAGTGATGCACTGGGATTCAAAAACCTTAACGGCTGTTCTGCTCGCACAGCGTTGGTGACCTGCCTCTACCGAGAATGGTTCACCCACTTCTACCGACCCACACTCTGGTTCAGCACATTGGTCTGCTCTCCTGGTAGTACAAACGACACTTACGTAAAGATTTTGGGATAACCTGGCGCAGTGGATGTGTGTACCTTGGGAGGAGGAGCTGAAGAACCTGGTCCGATTTATAGTCAAGTACTCTGACCCATCTAGGCCAAACTTTATGTACGGATCGAAGTTGCATTTATTTGAACCATCATTTGCGAACACTTGAGGATAAATCGGCTGTCAGGCTTTAAGCTCGAATCAGATGGTCACCGTATATCATTACCCTACCAATCACCCTCCAGATCCAAGCATTTCCACCCTACTTAAGCTGCTTATAAGGATAAACGTGCACTTACTAAACTAATTGCCAGTATCCAACGTCCGACCGCAGTTCGGACTGAAAAACAAGATTGTTCTCTGAGCTGGACCAATGTTTCGTCAGCTCATCCGAGGGCACTGTGTCGAAAATGCAAAGGTCGGTGGAAAACATCCCGAGGAGCGCCAAAAAAGAAAAAAACGGCCAATCCCTCGCGATTCAGAACCCCTGACAGAACGTTTAGTCAGATGTTGAAAGCACGTCTAGATTTCGAGGTAAATGACCGAATTTTCCGGATCGAAGCATAATATCTCAAAATGGAGGAAGGTATGAGTGAAACTTGCCTCCAGCTCAGCGCCCACTTTCCTCTATCAGGGGCATATAAAAAAGATTGCATGTACAGTCCAGAGTTTTAAAAATCATTTCAAGAAAGCAGTGTCCAGTGCTGGAGAAGTTTGGCTAGGAGCACACCTCGAAGTAGTGGAAATGGGACAGATTCCTAACCGCCCCCGTAGTCGTGCAAGTATCCCAGTCAAGCTATTAGACCCAAAGGGCATTCTGGACATAATCGTTTTCAGTAATCCGCTTCTTCTAACCCATAATTGGTAAATTCGCAAAGTTGAGGAGGCTAAATGAGATTCCAGGAAAGTTTGCGCAATTCTAAACTAGGAATCCTTGGCTAATTTTGCTGCTCTCGATGAAGTCATAAGCTTTGGATTCAGCTCCATTCTGCTGAAAGTTTACAGGTGCGACAAGTTGCATCCTCAGAACCGCGACAAGTTGGTGGCCATTGAGATGGAACCTGTACCTTTTTTACAACACTGTCATCCGTGATATCTAGACCGTAAGCAGAAAAACACGGAAAACATCAAACCTGGGTATATATATTCAGAATCCCACAACACTACCCTCTTTGGAGTTGACGCAAACTTAGCAGAACGGCAGCTGGACCTCCTAGCGTCCGGTTCTGACGACGCCAACAACAGCGGTTATGGCCTAGTCAGACAACTACGGAAGAAATACAACGCGTAGCTGTGAAAAGTTCTTTACTTAACGCATACCGCCGATACATTTCTTAGGAATATGTGGTCAAAATACTAATCGGAACGGATGCCTCGGTCAAACGGATACCTCGGTAAGATATCCTAACAACGATGTTCGTTTCTGCACCTGGAATGTAAGAACATTAAACAGGAGAGGTGCAGCTAAGCACCAGTGAGCAGAAACAGCGACTACTCGGATGTAGATTTGTTATAAGTGCCCGACTTTGGCACGAAGTCTTTGCTTTCAAGACATTAGCTAACGCATTGCAACAATCCGCATAAAGGCCAAATTCGCGAACATTAGCCTTACATGCGCTCACGTCCAACGAAGGAAAAATATGAAACAGGGAAAGACTTGACCAAACTTATAAACAACTACCGAAATACGATGTTAAAAACATGCTGAGAGATTTTAACGCAAAGGTGGGAAGAAAAGTAATATTTAGCAGTATTATGGGAAAACGCAGCCTTCACGACAACACGTCTGGCATGGGACTTGGGCTAATTGACTTCGCTGCGGAACGAAATCGGCCAGCACAGGATTTCTTCACCTTGATATTCAAAGGGGGCATGGCGAGAACGGATGACAGTATTCTTTAAGAATGCAAGGAATCTCTGCATCATTTGCCCGATCAACAAAAAACAGACCCTCCTAACTGAGCCAACTAAAGAGGCATAAGTCTCCTCAACATTGCCTATAAGATCCAATCTGCCCTAATATGTGAACGCCTGAAACCGTTTACCAACAACCTGATCGGCCTTATCAGTGTGGTTTTCGGCCAGAAAAGTCTGTTCAAATCTTCACAATTCGGCAGATCCTGGGAAAAAACCCAACAAGTCCAAATCGATACGCACCACATATTCAGCGATTTGATAGCCGCATTTATAGATGCTTGAGGTCCAGTTTAATTCCGGACTTTAGCGCCACATAAGTAAGTAATTTGTGGCTAACGATCAAAGAGTATAGAACTACATAGAACACGCGTCGCATACAACGAAATGTGGGGTACTGATATTGATACCCTATTGTTCACATTTCTACCCCAGCATCAAACATAAGCCTTGCCGACGCATACGATCTACGAAATTTCCCCTCCGCACTTACCGCCCGCTTCTGTTGCGTACTCTATGTAGTTCTATACTCTTTGCTAACGATAGAGCAAGCAGGATAGGGATGTTGGTGCAGGTTCACATCGGGCTGTGGAGTGAGAAATGTTTGTAGTGGTGTATGTGTATTTGTCGATCCTTCGCATTCGCCTCGAATGGGAGTTGGATACGATTGGAGATACCATCTTGATTCGCATCTATAAGGATGGATGTAAAGCAGACATCTCCAAGGGAACTGTAAGTCGTATGAGCTTGACAGGCTGGACACTGCCCTTTTAGTCATGCCCCTAGCTACATGTAAATCATCAATCAAACTGCATGCGGTCAAGAAAGTCACAGATGGATAAAAGGCACAACGTGTCTAATATCAAGAGAACTCTGGCCAAACTATAAACAGAAACGCTCTCTCTGCTTGATGATGATGAACAGATCAAACATCAGTACCATCATCGGTGTTCTTACAGAACACTGCTCCTCAGGCTATCATTCAAAAAGAATAAGCATCTGTAGCAAAGACTTCTGCAGAAGCTGCTTGAGCGAGGAGAGTGTGTATTCATCTTATTATCTGCATTTGTCCAGCGCTCTCGAACAAAAAAAAAACTCCCCCAAGGGCAATTTAACCTCCTTCGCTTCAAAGTTAGCTGGAAATAGTTCAATATGGCAACACAAAATGTAGGTTAGTCGATAGATATTTACCACAACTGAACTACCTGGTCTAAGTGTGCACGCCCATCAACTTAGGAAGCTTCAGTCCGTCCCTTGCTGATTGCCAATTGATATGTTATGAAAAAAACTGAACTACCTGGTCTAAGTGTGCACGCCCATCAACTTAGTAAGCTTCAGTCCGTCCCTTGCTGATTGCCAATTGATATGTTATGAAAAAAAAAAACGATCGTGGGATTCCCAAAATTCACTTTACCAAGTGAAAATTCTTAGGACCTAGTAAACAGAACACTAAACCCGTGCAACCGAGCGATGCAGAATCTTTGACTGCAGTTCCACTGCATGCGTGTTCTGACAACTTTCTACCACTCTTCCTGATTGAAATGTCCGATAAAAAGTCAGAGATGATCACAATCATTCCAGTTGAAATGATTTCTCAAAACGACCACTTCCCATCCCATGCATGCACTGTAACCCTAGCTCATGTGCCCGATAAAAATCATAGATATGCCCTGCAAAATAATATGCGCAAAGAAATAGCAAACAAAACAATGCAAACTCCGTTTACGTACACAAGTTTATAGATCAACAAACCCTTGGATCTATAAACCAAGAAACAAATAATTTAACGCATTCAAATGACGACAATCGTACAGCTGTCTATAGATATTCAAGTTGAACAAAAGCTAAACTTACCTCGCTTATTATGGCAAACCTTAGCTAGAAGTAAATAAACTTAAAGAAGCCTTTAAACATTCATTTCTTAAAGCTCCCGATATGTTTTTACAAAGTCATCTGAACATTCTGAACACAACTCATTGCATGCCCTCGTTTCCCGCTAACTTTGATTAGAATGGTTTGGGGGAGTGCCAGATCGCAAACATCAACCACCTCAACCACCTCAACCGTGTGAGTCATAGATGTTTTATCAGAAATTATGGATGTGAACAAAGACAATCAACACAGCGTTCCACATGCTGTTTTGTTTATCAGCTTTACCTTGAAATTGTCAAAACATTTTACACGTTGTGCACTTGTAGCACTTAGCTTATGAAAAGGGGGACAACGTGCAATGGATTTTATTGAGCTTTCGCGTGAATCGAATTTGCATGTTCCATCAGCGATCAAACCTTTTATCGTCAAAAATTTGCGCCTTTACAAATGCACAGGCTTTTCTAGCTGCAGCCAAAGGTGACCTGTCGTGCTTAGCAAAGCAAAATCTTTTTTTTTTAAGTAAATTTCTAAAAATATAATCCGATCGAGAATAGTCTTTATCTGTCACGGTTAATGGCCTTTGCAAGGCATAAGCATGTGCAAAAACTAAAACGAAAAGATAACGCTGTTGTGATCTATTGCAAAAAAAGTACCGTATTACGACTATGTTGACGTCAATGATTGTGAGGTTCCCGACAATCCGCTGGGTAAGATCATTTTTTTTGACGTCTTTCTGACGTCCGAAAGAAGAAGTTGGCTCAGAACCGGAGTGGCAAAAAAAAAAACAATGTGGAGGTAATTTTACTCCATTAGGGGTTGAATTCGGTTTTATTCTGTTTTTGGAAGACTGTTACGGGAGTATAATACCATCTTGCTCCTGAGCTTGGGTCCTAAAGCAAAAATGTAAAAAAAAAAACATTCCCTTCAGTTGTTTTACAGTTCTTACAGAAATTTGAGGTGTACTTGGAAATACTGGTCGATGATAAAGACGTTACAGTTACAATGTAGCAAATGATGTTCCTTAAGTAGAAACGAAGAAATAGGCGCCAAAACCCTTGCGACTACTTCAAAGAGAATGATAAGGAGGGGAGACGGACAGATTCCCTGTTTTTGCGAGTTTGACCCCATCACAATCAGGAGCAATTATCCGAGGGGGAGACGGACACAATACCTGATTTCGCGATTATAACCCCAGCACGATCAGAAACAATTATTCGAGGGGATTACTTCCGCAATGTCTGCAACTTAAATCTGTTTTCGCGCCGTGCCCTATAGCTCAGATGTTACCCCGATTCTGAAACACGATGGATATGGTGAGGAATGTAGAAAAAATAATGCATTTGACATTTTAAAGAGCTTCCACTACTTGTGGTTGAATGCGGATTCGCTGTTATCCGGTGACTTAGGTTAGAAGTGATTGAAGGGTCGTTAGTGATCGCCTGTACTGAGACATACATCTGAGCAAAATGCTGCAATATCAGCTTCATAAATATGGGCTTCGGATATCTAATAGATATCCGAAGATTTCGAGGGGCTGGCGTGGACTCGGATGTATCCACCATGCCACAAAAAATCAGAAATACTGTGAAAAAAAATGAATTTTGAAAGACTGCAATCACAAGAGACAGTCAAAGCCTTTACAAAACGCATACCCCTTAACCTCTCCACTAACCACTAGCATCTGATGTCGAAGAACAATGGCAACGTGTCAAGAAGCCATTAAATCAGCCGCAACTGCTAGGTTTCTCGAGCTTACCAACCACTGGTTTCACGAAGAATTCCGACAAATGATCATAACCAAGAAGGAGGCCTATAAGCAGGTGAAGACGAGAGCTGCCATTAAGTTCTATAGGCAAACAACATGGGAAGAACAACTGATTTTCAGGAAGAAAAAAAGAGACAGAACAGCGCACGTTCGATGATATAGGGAGGTGACACTCCAGGAATGATTTTCGCTCGTTGTTCCAAAGTGTACAACTTTAAACCCAAGGATACAAGGCTCCACCAAAATCCTGTCGAAATAAACAGAAAACATCGAAGTTGAGACATAGTCGATGCTGAAGATATGGAAGAACAACTTAAGCGGCGATGACGAACAATATCCCGTAGTCAGGCAGAACGAACCGTTCAATATTGGCGACGACACGAAAACTACCAACCATCCGACCTAAGTGAAGTGAGGATAGCAATATCCACACTCAAGCTAAACAAGGCTGCTGGCAGCTTTATAAAGCAGGTGGAGATGACTTGGTACATTTCATGCACCAGCTCATAAGCCAAATCTGGTCGGATGAAAGTATGCCAGAAGAACGGAAGGAACCTCTGCATCGTTGATCCGTTCCAAAAAAGAGACCCTCTGAACTGCACCAACTACAGAGGCATAATTCTCCTCAACATCGTCTATAAGATCCTATCTCCCCTAATATGTGAACGCCTGAAACCGTTTACCAACAACCTGGTCGGCCCTTATCAGTGTGGTTTTAGGCCGGAAAAGTTCACAACTGATTATGTCTTCACAATTTGGCAAATTCTGGAAAAAAAAAACCCTAAGAAGTCCAAATCTACACCCAACACCTATTAATCGACTACAAGCCGCATACGGCAGCGTTTATAGAGACGAATTAAACAGAGCCATGTCTACTTTTGGTATACCGCCCATACTCGTCCGTTTGACGATGAAGAATTCTCGCTGCTTCATCAGGGTCGAAAATGACCTCAATGACAAATTCCATACAAAAAAAAGCAGTTAGGCAAGACGATACTTGGTCGTGTGTGACTTCTTTGATTTGGTTCTTGAGAGGATTGTGAAAAACTCCCAAGTCAACACCAGAGGCACAATCATCCATAAATCTGCGTAATTACTAGCAGCTACCGACGATATTGACATCATTGCCAGGACGTGATGTACAAGCCACATTTGGTGATATACGGAAGGCAGCGGCAAAGATGGGTTTAGCAGTAAATGAGGGAAAGACTATGAATACACTGCCAACACGAAAGGACACACAACAATGGCGGATTGGACAGAACCTCCTATTGACAGATATAACTCTCAGGTAGTACGGGACTTTGTCTACCACGGCTCCGCTATTAACTCTGATAATAACACGTCAGAAATAAAACGGAGAACTATTCTTCGCAACCTCTGCTTCTTCGGGCAAGAACAACTAAGGAGATCCAAAATAAGACCCTGATCATCCCAGTCCTGCTCTACGACGCTGAAGCATGGGCCATCTTTAAAGGGGATGAAGAAATCCTTGGTCGATTTGAGAGGAAAATTCTTCGAAAAATCTTCGGTCCCGTTTGCGTTGACGGGCTATGGAGACGAAGATTCAACCAAGAACTATACGAGCTGTACAGCGACATGCCCCTGGTCATAAAACCGCGGATTGGACGTTTAAGATGGCTAGGACATGCAGAACGAATGGACAACAATACTCCGGCTCGCAGAGTCTTCGATTCCCAGCCAGACATCGGACGAAGTAGATGAAGACCTCGCCTTAAGTGGCGTGCACAAGTAGAAACCGACTTTAACCAACTTAGAGTGCGCAATTGAAGGCAGTTAGCTAAGGACCGCGCTAATTGGAGAGGCATGTTGGTTGAGGCCCAGGTTCATTCCGGACTGTACCGCTCTTTCGTCGGGCTAACAAGGCAATTCAGTAATAAAGCCCTCACTCGACTACTAAGGAGATCCTTTAAAAGATCTATATCATCCCATTCCTGCTCTACGGCGCTGAAGCATGGAGAGAATGAAGAAATCCTTCTTCTTTTTAACAGAACAATTCTTTGACAAATATATCGAGAAGAAGATTCAACCACGAGATTTGTCTTTTTGTAAGAATTTCAAAATTTTGTTCTGTAGATTCGTTTAGTGAAATATGTACCAAACCATGTTTAAGCTTCCCAGCCCAAAGGTTGTTGTTAAGCGAATTTCTGATAGAAGCACAAGTGCCTACTCGACACAAAGGACAGTGACATCACGGAATAAGTCCACTAAAACAATGCATTCTCCATTTTTAGAATCAAGTCGATGATAAGCGTGTTTCGAAGAAGTGGGAATAGACCCGAAATGGTTTCCTCTTCGCAAAGCAATGCTGCTACAAAAAGCGGCGGTGAGCATAGCAGCATGATATGACATATTGGGTCACAGACGAAGTTGCTGATTCACATAATTTTTAGGGAATTTTACAAATTCCAGTCACTGAGTAGCAAGCCTTCAATCATTTATTAGCAACACTCTTTGGGACGGTATTCCACCGCATGTCGTTGTTATTTGGAAATAACCCAACAAATGCATTGAGTACATACCCCCAATGCATAAGCGCGTACACCAAAAGTGTAGCTTGATTCATGCTAGCGTTGAACTCATCTTAACACCATCAATTGACAATAGATTACGACATCGCCCATTGGGCGCATACTCACAATATTAAGTCACAACCTTTGCAGCAGCAGCTATGCAAAGTTCTCTGACCGATATTGATAACCACCGCGCAATTAAATTAATTGCACGCCCTCCATATCTGTTTATTCTTTTCCTAACCGGAATACGTTTCCGAAACAAAGATAATGCCATAGAAACCTTAAGCTCCCTAATATTTTTACGAGTGTATCGTGTTTTATGACAACGCACGCCTGATAATACGACTGTGTGCGAAAAAGTAAGAAAAAACAAAAAAAATTAACCAGAGATGTTCGTGACTGTATATAGTTGCAATCAATTGAACAACCGAGATCCACACATTTGCTCGGAATTATGATCTTTCTAACCTCTGATTGTATTTTCATCTGCAAACATCGTGTGCGCTTGGAAATGAACATTTTAAAGCTCTACGGACAAGTGTGACTGTTTCTATGGAATTTTCGTAAAACGTTAGTCAGAACAAGGCGAATTGAGGGGCTGATATGATTACAAGCACGCGATTAGCACCTGAACTGATTGGTCTGCTAAGAATGACAGATAGGTAACGATCGAGACAGTGTGTTATCTACCTTGCTAAAGGTCTGGGCTCGCGGAAGAGATGTTGGTAAGATAAAGAAATTTCTGCCCGCATAATAATAATAAAAAAGAAAAAAAAAACAATTTGCTGACGACAACTATAAGAGCTCCGCAAATCCATCAAAAAAGCCATTATTCGCCTCCCACCTTGTAAAAACACACTCAACACATTGATTCAATTGCGCTCAAACTCACCTCGGCTTCGATGAGCTGGGTATCCTCGGGTGTCGACGGCAACGGGCAGCCAGCTTCATCCTCCTCGACTAAATCATCATCATCGTCGAGCAAGTCCAAATCGTGTGACAACAAGGAACCATCGGGATTCCAGCCACGACGTCTACGCAAGATCATTCGCACTTCCTCCAGAATATCATCCTCGTCATCACTGCGTCCGGGATAGGAGTGCATCGGGGATGACATTGTTCCATCCGACTCACCACTGATGCTACGTGCATCCGCATACTCTCCCTCTGAGGAGACACGAGGCAAAAAAGCTGTCTCTACCTCAGACTTCTCAGCCATTGTGTTGATATGCTCTAGTGTCTTCTACGGTATCAGTGTCACACTTCTCAAATCGTTCACCTGCGAAAGAAAAGAACAAACAAAACCAGATTATCAGAATGACTCTCAAATTGAAACTCATCCAAGTACAAGATTCAACAAACAAAAAACACAACAACCACTGGAGTGACCTTTGGAACTGAGAATCGGAATGAACATGTAAACTGGTATCGATGTGCAAATAACGCGTTTTAGCACTTGTAATAGGCATGAGCCTTACAATGACATTGCGACATAGAGAAATTTTTTTGGCGAGCGAGTTGCATAATTTTTTTCTTCTCAAACAAAAAATCGGAAGTGACCAACAAAGTGATGATTTTTAGCCTCACAAACGAGTGGAAACATGGAAATGTAACCATTACGCGGAAAAAGTGTATCTGTGACGTGTTACATGGTTGGGAAAAAACAATAAATTATACAAATGCAAGTCCAATTGGATGTTGGTAGGCACCACCAACAATGCGAATACTGGGCTAAGGTGATTGGAATATCACTCACCTTGTCGTTGGGTTGCAGACAAAATAAATTGTTACACAATTAATTGTTTAACTTTTGGCATAAAGAAAATATTTTTTTAACAAAACGAAATGTGTATGAAAAACAATCGACGACTGCTCCGGACAGTTGCAAAGCCAACAATTAACAGTGGGGAATAATGTGACGTAGTTTTAATAAAATTGACATTTTGAAGGTGGCTCTCTTAACGTGAGTTTTAAAGAGAATTTGGCAGCTGGGAAAAAGTTGTAGGTGAAGATGGAAAATCGTTTTTTTTTGTTAAATAATGACAAATTTTCACTTGAAAATATGTGTTTTGAAAAGTCTTTTACTTACGCTATACGTTTTTCGAATGAAAATCAATTTTCTTGCCTTAAAAACCACTCAAAACAATAAAACTAGAGAAAACGAGTAAAACAATTGACGATTATTCACCACTGCAAATGTTCAACTGTCAGATGTATGACAGTGGATTTGTGAAAATTCAAAGATGTCCGATATGATAGTTTAGGGGGCAATTACAATGCAGGGTTTGTTCGGTTTTAGTATATTAGAAATAATATCTTACTTCCTGCGTCTTTTTTTTTTTTATGAATTCAATCATTGTGGAGTTGGTGTCAAAACAAATCTTATAAACTTTAAAACAAGAATATCCAAAAATATTTAAATTTCTAATTATAGTTTTAGAAGAAAATCACTCCTTATTTTCCACTGATCGAGATTTATTTTAGTGAAGTAGGTAATGATTGGCATTCCACTGAAATGAAACGGAATTTTCCAATAATTCCTAAAAGAAGGTTTGGGGTGACATTTCAATTCCATCACGTGTTGTGTTCCAATGTGGATTTTCAATGATAGTTGTTGGCCCGCGGCTAGCTGGAAAATTCCCTCTCCAAAAATAAATATCCAAAAATGAATTTAAAAGATGAGTCAAATGCTTGATTTCATTTTCTAAAAACAAAAACGTTAAAATACAAAATGGAAAATATATTCATTCTTACATTGGTAGGAACCTTGGGAATCTTGCTGCGGTCAACGTGGTAATGTGCGTATCGAAAACAAAATGGTGCAAAACACGATATGCATAAGAAATTGACATTTGGAGTTCGAACTGTACGCACGTCGTTACCAGCTCAAAAAAACCCGAGTAGGAAATTCATTAATACATTTTAAATTTGGAAAACAAAAATAAATTCGCTCGATGCACTCCGGGGCCCGTCTGAAACTCTAGGGTGAAGACTCCAGATCAAGAACAGCGAGCCTACCAACGGCCCTCTTCATCATCAAAACTTTGTTAGCCACACGGACATCCGCAGTTCGCACAATACCATCTGGTCCTGGGTAAACAGTTGTAACTATTCCAAGCTTCCATCCAGAACGACCTTCAGCCGGCTCCACCACAAGAACAATGCTCCCAACCTCCACTGGCTTCGTATCTTTATACCACTTCGAGCATCGCGTAATCTCTGGAAGGTATTCAGTGTACCAACGTCTTGAGAATTCTATCATAAGATGTTGCTCACGCCTACTGTATAGCTTACTCCACTGGTCACGACAGGAGAACAATAGCTATAACCCTAATTGCCGCTTTTTTTAATTTCATTTGTGTCAATACAAAACATATGAATCTTAGAATACGATTATCCAAAAATATTTTAATTTTTAAATATAGTTTTCGCGGAAAATACTTTTTGTTTTTCAATGATCAAGATTTATTTTTGTGAAGTAATAGGGATCTTCATGCAACGTCGGAAAGTCGTCATAAACGTTTTAAACGTTATAAAATAACGACGTGATAAATGAAATGTCCAAAATTTGTATGGGAAATCTTTTCCAACAATATCGGAATTTTTTTCACTGGAATTGAGTGTATAAACTGAGATGGCAAACGTTGTAAACGTTTGAAATTCTATTCTGACATTTAATCAGTCACTTTCAAACATCAAAAGTATGCACTAAACTGAAAAAAAATATTAAGAACGAAAAAGGACAACAGGATCAAAATTCTATCAAGAAATAATTAATTAAATTAAGATTCAATTCAGTGGGTTACCTCAATAAGGCAAGGGCAACTTTAGTGTAGTTCATGTCGACGTCGTCGTAAAATTACAATCTTTTGCATGTAGTAAAATTACGACGTTGCATGAATGGCTGAATTCCAAAACGCAGTACTGCTGCATTACTGCTTAATCAAGCGTTCCAAAATGCAAACAGATTTCTATGATGCAATGCATAATTTCCTAAAATGCATTATGAATACAAAAGCAAAAAGAGCATCGTCAATGATTATGATGCAGATGACATATGTTGTGTCATTTTAGTTTGAACCGCCAAATAAAATGGATTCGTCGCCGGAGTCGTAAGTAAGATTATATATTTTGTAATTGTTTAGAATTCAATAAAAATATAAATATAAAATGTTAAGAAAATAAATCAATGTTACATGTTAACAAATGTCTTCTACAAAACAACTCAAATCAAAATGTAAACAATCAAATTGTCAAATTGTAAAATGTCAACTTTCTATGTACACATTTAATGTCATCAAAAAATACAACTTTCGTAACATCCAACCCGACAAGTCGCATAATAAACATTATAACGTTCATCAAACAATTAGTAATCGTTTTTTTAAATACAACACATTTGCGAAAGCAAATCGACACAGCAGAACAGTAATATTTTACTAATTTAACTTTGATTTGCAGAAATAAAAAATGGACTAATGAATCCATTAAGTTATTATTGAGCACCAGATTGCAATTTGAGCAGGATTTTTGCAATAAAAGAAGGAAGAAAAAGGTGCTATGGAGAATCGTTATAGAGGAAATTAAAAAAAAAACAGCCAGAATTCTGTTTTTCCGTGGATGAAATCACACGAACATTTTTGAACATGAAGACAAGCTATAAAAGGATTAAGGCCAGAAATTGCACTTCTGGACAAGCAGCAACATCGCGTAGTTCTTTGAAGTCTTCGATAGTCAGTACGGAACATGCTATATTTTGAAGATGTCATTGGCGATTCTGAAACGCACAACCTCGGACCACCAAAAAATAAAAAAAATAAAACAAACGAAGTGATTGACTTCATAAAATCAGAATCGGATTCTTTTTCAACTTTAGTATGGAAATTCATGTTTTTTTAAATACTCTATAAACGGTTACTCTTCCCATTCCAAAGCGATCAGAAATTTCGCGAAAACTGCATTGATTGGCGAGTTTCCATATAGTTACGTAGAGGCATTGCTTCAATGAATAAGCAGGTCTACCGGTTTGTCGAGATTTGTTCATTGGTTTCAGATTTCTTTCAAGCGCTTTAAAATTAGAGAACGAAAGTACATACAGCTGGTTTAGATTAGAATAAACAAATGTATTTAAACTTAAAAGAAAAGGTGCTATGGAGAATCGTTCTAGAGGAAATTAAAAAAAAACAACCAGAATTCTGTTTGTCCGTGGATGAAATCACACGAAAATCTTTGAACATGAAGACAAGCTATAAAAGGATTAAGGCCAGAAATTGCACTTCTGGACAAGCAGCAACATCGTGGGAGTTCTTTGAAGTCTTCGATAGTCAGTACGGAACATGCTATATTTTGAAGATGTCATTGACGATCCGGAGGTTTCTGAAACGCACAACCTCGGACCACCAAAAAATAAAAAAAATAAAACAAACGAAGTGATTGACTTCATAAAGTCAGAATCGGATTCTTTTTTAACTTCAGTATGGCCATTTATGTTTTTTTAAATACTCTATAAACGGTTCCTCTTCCCATTCCAAAGCGATCAGAAATTTCGCGAAAACTGCATTGACT
Source organism: Rhingia rostrata (assembly GCA_949824845.1). Lineage (NCBI taxonomy): Eukaryota > Metazoa > Arthropoda > Insecta > Diptera > Syrphidae > Rhingia > Rhingia rostrata. Next base: position 25,802,052 of record OX463756.1, read on the forward strand.
GGCGAGTTTCCATATAGTTACGTAGAGGCATTGCTTCAATGAATAAGCAGGTCTACCGGTTTGTCGAGATTTGTTCATTGGTTTCAGATTTCTTTCAAGCGCTTTAAAATTAGAGAACGAAAATACATACAGCTGATTTAGATTAGAATAAACAAATGTATTTAAATTTACAAGAAAATGTGCTTCTATTCATGCGAAAATGACTAAAAAATACATCGTTTGGATAGGATTCTATAACTCCAAAATAATTTTTACACTTCGGTACTTTTCTTTTCATTTGTTTAACTAAAGAAAGCAATGACATACTCCGAGTAAACTGCTTCTTTCTTATATAAAGAATATGCTTGCACGTGTTAACATTGTATGAACCAACATTATTTATTAAGTTGTTGAAAACTATGGTTGTTAGTAATCTTTTGCACATTATTGCCTTAATGGTATTTAAAACTTTTGTCGATAGTGCGCATCAAAGTCGTTCCAAAACGTCAAAATTGCAATGCATAACAAATGCAAAGCAACGCAAAAGTATCATCACCTGGCATCAGAAAAGCAGTGTGCATTCACAATGCGCATTTTTTATTGACGTTTTGGAACTCAGCCAATACCTTTAATGATTGTCATTCCATCGAATTTTCCAGTGGTTCCTATAAGCAGCTATGGCAATAAAATTTCAATTCCATTGAAAATTAATAATAAACCTTTTTCAATGAAAAACAAAAAGCGATTTTTTGCAAAAACTATAAAACAAAATTGAAATAATTTTCGATAATCTTGTTTGAAAAATAAAAACTTCATTTTGACACAAAGTCGCCTATGACTAAATTTATAAAAAAAAAGCCGCAATGAGTAAACGAAAATTTTATATGATGGTTTTCAATGATAGCTATTACTGCACGCTTACAAGTGACGAATAAGGGGCAACAAGTTCATATTTGACGTTTAATTTTTGTACTTGCTGTTTGTTTTTTTTATCGAAGCCTCTTAATACTTATTACTCTGCGATTATACTATACATATAATAAAATTGTGGTAGGTATATTTTTTTGTTTTATGAGGATTATGTTTTGATCATTTTGTTAAAGAAAATAGATTGTGAACTATTCATCGAACTTATACGAACAAACTTTTATGGAACTTGGCGAATCCAAAGTACAAAAAAGTTTAGGAAAAAATGATGATTTGGAAAACTTTTTCTGAAAATGTCGGAATATCCAGTGAGTACATATTTGTGAACAAAAAATACGATATGATCCATATTATTCTATATGTAAAAATAAGTGAAAGAGTTTGCGGGATTCCTGTGTTCGTGAAAACTCTAAAAAAAAAGAGTATCTGATCATCTTGTACTTTTCTTTTCATTCTGATAAAACATGTATATTCAAATTTTATTCAGTTATAGTTTCAAAACACACACCTCTTTTCTTCATGAACAAAATTTGTATATTAAATTTATTTTTAATTCACTGCTTCGATTTTCTGTTTTACTCTTATTGAATCTTATTACCTTTACGAAAATTTTTATATATTATCAGCCGAATTAAGAATTTTACAAGTTGTTTAACTTTAAAACACCTCTATGTATCACTTAAATACAAAATCGGTATCTATAATCGTTTTTTACATTTAAGCAATGTTGCTTAGAAGTCGCTTAGTTTAAACATGATCGACTGCGTTTTGAGGTTGTTTAGAGCCATTTTAAAATCAATTTTGACAGATCAGAGAATTTCCAATTACATCTTCTTTTTATATTTATTTTGAGATTCTGTGTTGAAAAGTGAAAGCAAACTAATAAAAGTGGACTGACGTTACATTTCTTTTGTAAATGATTTAAATGTAATGAATGTGATAAGTGCAGACAGACAAAACAGATTAACAGTTACGAGACCATACAAATGTACAAACCGATAATTAACCTAACCGAACTTTAAGACAAATATTTTCGGCAAAGGTATCGATTTTCTAAGCCTAATATGAAAAAGCTTATCAACATTATAGGGGTGTTACATTTTTGCTGATCTCCAAGTGATGGCTGCTATAAGATATTAACCCTTTCATGCCCGAATTATTTAGCGTGGACCTAAACATTTTTTTTTACTTCATAAAGCCTCTCGTAGAGGCCTAAGGAATCACTCGTGTGAATTTCAAGGACCTGCGTATCCTGGTTTGTCCGTTATAAAATGTTGCCTATAAGCAACAGTGGTCAATCTTGGTACCTTAATGACCCCGTACCTTTAAATGAAAATCGATTGAGTTTTTTTTTTTAGTTTTTTTTATGAAATTTATTTAAATTTTTATGGAAATAAAGTTTAACTTTTTAGGTTTTGAATGAAACTGCATATGAAAAATTACAAAACCTTTTTTGTTTTTTTTCAGTTTTTACACAAAATTAAAAGTTATATTATATTTGAAATTATGTATGAAAACTTACAAAGCAGTTTTTTTGCGGATTCGAGCACAAGTATATATTATATTTCGATCACTTTGATCTTGGAAAGCCAGCCTTATATAATCTGCATCTGCCTTTAGAGTCCCATTGAATCCAGTGTCCTGTTTGGTCATATCTCGATGATTTTGTTGGGTCCATAACATATGATCTTTTTGAGGATGGTGACGAGCACTCAGACGGTGCTGGTGATGAATCACTTTGAGGCGATAGGGTCGAAGGCGATAGCGTTGACGTCGATGGCATGGAATATATTGTTAGTGGACTTTGAGGTAGTACAAGTGAGGTCGGACGACCTCTCTTACGTGGACCTACTGTTTGTGCCGCTTTAGAGGCTCCAAGCAACTCATTAGCTATGTGCAGTTGAAAATTCAAAAGCGTCATGTGCTTTGCTGATGGGTTTTCAAGTCGTAAATCTCTGCGATACAAAAGCCAGCCATTTACTACTGCCATATTTATGCACCAGTTCACTATGCGCATGTACCACTTTTTAGAACGGTGATTAATTTTGTACAGCTCCAACAACATATCACTCAAATCAACACCTCCCATATGTTTACTGTAGCATTCTACAATAGCGAAATAGTGACGTGTACTTCTTTTCCTTTCGACACCATCGATCGCATTGTGTTACTGGATTGACATCAACATGTCATGCAAGCAGTTAAATTATACGCTGCTTCATACTTGACATCATAAGATCCACGACCCTTCTTAGCCAGCTCCTTTTCATGGCTCAAATCACATTTTCCCAAACGATTGTTGCGAATGGTGCCTACGGCCAAAATATCTTTTTCGTTAAGAACATTCAGTAGACTTATGGAAGTAAACCAGTTATCAAAGAACAATTTGAAATTCTGATTTTCAGGAAGATTTGCAGACAAATGTGGCACAATATCTGAGGAAATTCCTAGTCCAAACGACTGGCACGTACCCTCTCCAATATAGAGCGTGAAATCGTAGATGTGCCCTGACACTCCAGCTCTTGAAAACATTTTGAAGCCCCACTTGTGAGGTTTGTTAGGAAGGTATTGTTTTGCGCTGTAGCGACCTAAAAATATGAGGAAACATTTACAAATTATATCACACCTCATTTTTTTTTTTAACAAAACACTTACACTTACGCAAGATATCATTTGCTCGTCAATACTCTGGTATTCCTCTTGTTCGATTTCATTGCACTTTCCTCTGAGTTTTTCTAACAAGGGACGTATTTGTGCAACTTATCGAAATTTGTATCTCCTTTTTTGGCTTGGTTGGCATTGTTGTTTATGTGAAAGAACTTTTTCAGATTTTCAAATCGCATCCGCTTCAAAGACTCTGTAATTGGATTAAGTCGTAAATTTTTTGCCCAGGCCATACGCATTTGAGGTATTTTTATAACTACAAGATGAAGAAGTACTTCAATGAATCGCCGAATTTCGTATACCTCACATTTTAGTTCATCACCGCTGGTCTGTAACGCGTATATATTAGTTTGGTCGCAAATTTTTTAAATTATTTCATCATCAAAAAAATGAAAAGAAATAGTCTATTGGTTGCTGGACTTTGTCGCCGTTGATCTTGCTTTTCCAAGTAACGTCTCTCATATCTAACTTAGTATTTCTCCATCTAAGCGTTGACAAGTTTGTTTTTTCGAAAACATCCCGAACTTTCGGTGAACTCTTAGTCATAGTATTGCCAGCATCGTCTTCTTCCACAATTCGCTCAAGTAAATCCACTTCAGCAACGTCTTCTTCCACAATTTGCTCAAGTAAATCCACCTCTATTTCATCCTCTCTTCCAGTGAGGCTTTGAATACCATTTTCGAGAAAACTTTCCAGATCTTCGTCCTGATCATCTTCCTCTTCATATTCATCATCATCATCATCGGAATCATTCCAATCAAATGCGATGATTTTTTGTATTTCCAGTTAACCATTTTGGACGAATGCCTAATACATGAAAACATTTTTCTGAATAAGGTTCAGTATTGACCACTGTTGCCTATAGGCAACAATGTCTTTCAAAAATTCCTGAGCGTACACAAACAATATGTTTTCACAAAAAACACTTTAGTCTCATTACCTTACCTATTTTTTAGTGTTTTGCAATTCTTTTTATAAATATTTGCAATTTTTTTAATTTTTATTGCAATTTTAAATTCACAAGAGCGATTTTACACACGTCCGACCACAGCAAAAAAAGCTTACGACTGATCAAACAAAGAAAATGAAAAAAACAAACATATGCTCAAATATACAATTACACATATCAAAGAATTGCACAGTAAAAAAAAAAACTTAAAAAAAAAAATAATTTCTTATTGTTTTTGGGAAAAAAGACAATGTTGCCTATAGGCAACAAAAGACGTAAAAGGACGAAAGGAAATTTATTATATAATCTACTAACTCACTACAATATAATTCTTGAAATATTCCATTATACCACTTTTTAGATGCAAGATGCGCATTTTAACGGTTTTAGTCAATCTACGATAAGTGTTATTTAAATATCAGAAGGTTGCAAAGACAATTGCCTCAACGAGATCGCAATTTGTGAAAATGCCAAAAAGCTTGAAAACGACATAAGCTTGTATAAAATTTCACTTTTTTGTAATAGATTTACAAATTTTATTACGTTTAATCGTTTATTGATTTAATCGATTATAAATAGGAATTTAAGCAACGTAGCCTAGACCCAATCTAAATATTTAAGCATGCTTAACTAAACCACCTCTTAGACACATTTGAATATCTTTTTAAATGTATTTCTGAGAAGTAAACTCAACGCTGCTAACAAATTTCAGTCCAGTTGACAGGACCGAGATTCTGTCAATTCTGTAGCTGCACTTTTGACAGCGATACAAGATACCAGCTTCAGATACGCATTCTGGGTGTCACTTAAGAAATTCGGCTTCCGGGTCAAACATTCCACAATCGATCAGGTTTATCGAATAACGAATGAAATTGAAAATACTCTAGAATGGAAAAAGATTTGCTCTGCCGCTTTTCTCGACGTCTTACAAGCTTTCGACAAGGTATGGCACGAAGGTCTAAGGTATAAACTAAGGACAACCCTACCGACAAAATTATAGAAAATACTGGAATCCTACCTTGAAAACAGACTGTTTCGAGTTAGACATGAGACTGAATACTCAGAATTCAAAGAAATGCACGCCGGTGTTCCACAGGGAAGTGTTCTCGGACCAATCCTATTCTTGCTCTACACAAGAGATATACCACAAGATGAAGGGACCATCGTAGCAACGTTCGCAGACGATACGGCTATCCTCGCAATGGATGAGGCAGTCGAATCATCAACGGGAAAACTCCAACGGGCTCTTAACAAATTATGTGAGTGGACAAAAACCTGGCGAATTGCACTTAACGAGACCAAGTCAACGCATGTCAATTTTACGTACAAAAAGATAAACAACTTACCTGTTTTCATTAACTCTGCACAAATACCATACGCAAATGAGGCAAAATATCTAGGAATGACTCTAGACCAGAGGTTCCCAAACTTATTTTTCTTATAGACCAGTTTCAAAATTAACCTGGTTTCGGTGGACCCCCTGCTGCTACATTTTTACCATATTCCCAAAACTCGTCAAAAAATGTGAAGATTAGATCTAACGATGGAAATGTGCGTCGCGGTTGAGTTCCAAAAGAAAAATGGTATACTTTCTACGTTCCATTTATTAAAATAATACGATTACAGACTTCATAGAACTAAAATTAAACATGAATAACGTATCGTTACTTCAACAATGCAAATCAACAATTAAAAAAAAAGGTCAAAAATTTAATGGGAGGGATGTACTTGATGGATTGACAGTAAATTATCAATATTTGGCTTCAGTTTTGTAAGGAATAACCGCAAATCTCCGCGTTCTGTGATGTTCATTCTGCTCCTTTTTTTTGTTAATAAGTTTGTAACGACACTAAAACTTTTTTCGACAAGGTATGACGAGGGAAACGCTATCAAAAGTTTTCTCGCAATTTCCCACAGTCCAGGATATTTTTCGGGTATTTCTGCCTGCAGCCAAAATAATTGATAGCCTTTTTTAAACTTCACCTTCAGCTCCTCATTGGTGCTAAGCTCGAGTAGCTCCTCTTGTAATACCACATTCGACACTTCCGTTTCATCAAATGGATTTATGATCCATGGTGTTATTTCCATATTGAAAATATCTTCAAATCTATCTTTGAAGTCATCATGCAGGGCATTTAAATGCTGAAGGTATGTCTGGATATCCTCATCAAGACATTTTGCCTGTGATAAGTTTGGAAACTGGGAGAATTCGCGCCGACTAACATTTTGCTTCATAAATTTCAATTTTCCAAGAAAAGCCGAAATTACACTCTTCGTTTTAATTAAATTTAAGCTGTCTCCTTGTAACTGCAAATTAATGACATTGAATTTTTTGAACACATCTGTCAAATATGCCATGTCTGCTTTCAATTTGATCAGGATTTCTCTTAAATCTGGATCTTTACTTTCCAGAAACTTTAAAACTGATTCAAAAAGTGAGTAAAATCTCGTTAAACATACACCTTTCGACAACCAGCGTACTTCAGTATGTAAGAGCAATCGTTGGAAGTCTTCATCATTTTCGTCGCACAATTGCGCAAATAATCGGGTGTTCAACGCGTTGCTTCTTATTTTGTTAACAGCTTTAAAAACAAATTGAAGCGATTGATGCAATCTGTCACTCAAATTTTTCGCTACCAGGTGCTGTCGATGGATGACACAGTGAATTGCAGTTACTTCCGGTATAATTCTTTTAAGATGGCTTATAAACCCACGATATCGCCCGAACATGGCAGGAGCTCCATCTGCTGCCACCGAAATGATGTTTTGAAATAGAATCGATTTTTGCTTAAAAAAATCACTCAAAATATTGATTCGCCCTTAGTGTCCGTCGCCAAAGTTTTCGCGAATAGCAGCTCTTCGTGGATTTCTTCATCCATAACAAATCGAACATATGCCAATATCAATGCTTCATTACCAGGTAAAGTTGACTCGTCCAGTTGAATAGAAAAATGAGTTGTTTGCAGATAATTACACAAGAAGCTTTCAATATCAGAACTCATTTCATCAATGCGTCGTTGTACAGTGTTGTTACTTAAAGGAATTCTTTTGAGTACATCAAATGGAGGTTTGTGCAGAACAGTTTTTAAAACCTCTTCAACAGCTGGTAAAATTAACTGTTCTCCGATCGTGTGCGGTTTTCCAGATTTCGCTATAAGCAATGAGATATTGTAAGATGCTCGCAAGCCATCATCGTTACCTTGAGACGTTGAAGCGAACATACTGTGCACGGTGGGGTTCTTTTCACATGTTTCCTTCAATGTTTGAAAGTATTTTAAATCCTTGCCTATTTTATCAGGATGACATCTTCTTAGATGATCTTCGAGCTTCAATGGTTGCATAGAGTCATTACTCAAAACTTTGTTGCATAAAAGGCATATGGGCAATCGTTTGTCTGCCTTTGATGGAAGAAAACCAAATTTCAAATAATCAACACTGTACTGTCGAAATTTTTTCTTAGATTCAGCCATGTTTAATATCATTTACCTATCTGTACAGAAAAAAAATTTTTGTTTTAGTACCTAATCATAAGGCGATTTTACCATTATATGGCTTTTTTAACAGAATAGGATAGGATTAACTAATTATTGCAATAAAAAAACAAAAATACCAGCGGCAAAACTGATAAAGAGGTTTTTACAAAACGGCTGAAACTATTTTAATGTAATACTTAACATTTTTCGATTAATTATATTTTGATACATTTCTGTTAATTCCGAAGCAAATATAGTGCGTACCAAAACAGTTGGCCAACGGTCGATTGCGCAGAGAGAGGATTTAAGAGAACAAAAATGACGCGAAAGAGATTTAATCACTAAGCGTTTTTGCCTGTAATTTACAATGCGTTACCCAACTTTACAGTGCTTAGAACTAAAATGCTGTTGAATACCTAAATAAACTTAATTTTTTATTATGAGGTCGACTTTTATACATTTCTACCTAGAAGTCCGATTGTATTTGAAAGGGTTCCCAACCCTTTTTATGGTTTATGGTGTGACACTGCAATTTACTTTACTTTGCGTGCCAATATCAGTACCTACATGATCAATATGCACGACACAATTAATAATGATCAACGAAAGCATAATGAGCAAATAGGGTTTAAATCTAAAACCGTACACCTTCATACAGACACAGTCACACAATCAATTCATGTGCAATGTTTTGCTTAACCTATCCGACCGTGATCACATCATACTCCTACAAAGAACTGATAAGACAAAAAACGAAACAATATATTTTCCTCCAAGTAAAGTTGACATATAATGGTCTATATTTTTCCTCCGCTCCTAATTTCAGTATAAACGAAGGAAAATGAAGAAACCACCCTCAGTGAGATCGCGACAGCGATCTTGAACACAAGGCAGGGTATACGTCGTTTTTTATTATAACTCCGCCCAATTTCGTCTCTTTATGCTTGTTTTTGCAATTTTAAGAGATTGTAAAACACATTTTAAGAGACCTGCGCAGTAGAATGGCCAACTGTTTTGGTACGCACTATACATATGTACCTACTTTTAAAGAATATTTTGACATTAAAACTCCACGATTTTAATAATTTATTTTTAACTTCGATGTACCTACGTTACGAGTGGTACCTACATACATTTATGAAAATATATTTAGTCACCTACATAGCATTTGTTAGGGCACTGAAATATGTTCAAACATGCAGGTCTCTTTTAGTGAATCGCCACAGTCGGGCAAATACATAACTTTATAATAATAAGTACTAAAAGTTCAACTTTTCTCGGCTTTCTCTTCTTTTAAAGAAGTATCAAATAATGGCCCCTTTCAGTATGTAATATTTATTGCGTACATACTACACGCAAACATAACAAATATAATATTATTACAATATGAAATAGAAGTATGCATAACAAATTTACAAAATTTTCAAAATTCCGGAAACAAATGAGCAGCGTTTGTCCTTGGCAGCATTCGTATTATTTTATACTGGTGAGGAATCAAACAAGTTCATGCAAGATTGCAAGCACAGCACAAGTCGTATTTCATCACTTTGCACGTCTGAACAAGCCTTGCGGGCGGACGGCGGCGCTCTCCACTGAATATCGAATATTCAAGTTTTTACAAGTAACAGTCGCTAATCTTCTTAATAGACTACTCAAACAAATTAAGGGAATTTTGAAAAAAAGGAAATTAATACTAAATAAACAGGATATCTGAACCATGCCTAACTGAAAACATTTTTCTTTACTATCGAAACCAGATAAATTTTCGTCACTTACAACTGATGAACCCACATTTTGGGAATCACTGCTCTAGACGCAAAGCTTAAGTGGAAGCCACATGTTAAAAAAAAAGCGGGACGAGCTCGCAATCAGACTCAGAGAAATGTATTGGCTACTTGGAAGATACTCGAAGCTAAGCATATACAACAAACTGCTTCTGTATAAGCAAGTGCTAAAACCTTGTTGGACATACGGTATATAGCTTTGGGGTTGTACCAAACCAAGCAATATTGCTATACTGCAAACATTCCAAAACAAAACCCTAAGAGCAATAGTGAATGCTCCATGGTATATTAGGAATAGTGATATTCACAGAGATTTAGGAATTGCTACCGTGAGTAACGAAGCAACAAACTTTGCTCGCAAACTTCGTACTCGTATATATGTTCATTGTAACAACGAAATAATCCGTACTCTGGACTTGACAAACCTTGAGCGCCGGCTACTAAGAACAAGACCGTTCGTCCTAGCGCCATAAGGAAAAACCGCATGTAATGACGGTATTAGTAGGTGCGTTCACTGGAATGCTACCTACCAAACGCGATTAACACTACAGAAGCGTAAACTACTTGTTAAGGATACTTAGTCGTAGTCACCACAAAAAAAAAATGAGAGGAATAAATTCTACAAATCCATACTACTATGAGCACGCGCAGCCGGTTCTCATGGTGCCTCTCTGAGGGGTGAGGTTTAACCCGTAGGCATATATTGACTGACATTAATGAAATTGTCAGGCCCGAAAATATATAAGTCGGGCATAACCAATGGTACGGACCACTGGTATCCTATGAGGATTACTCACCTCCGGGCGCACACGAAAAAAAAAAAACTTAAGAAAATAGGCGATGAGGGCGAAGACGTATGTACGAATATTTCTCATCTCTTCTTACTAGACCTCTGATGAGGGCTTTACTACTGAATTGAATTTTTAGCTCGAAGAAGCAAGTGACGACTAAAGGGATAGACATTTTATCGCTAATGGTATTGAGAAAATAACAACACAAAAAAATCTCATCTCGTCAGTAACCATTGACGAGCTTTCTCACAACCATCAGGTGTGCGTGTGTACTTCTTGCATGATGGTGGGCCCTCCTGTCTTATGCCGACTCCGAACGGCGAATTTGAGATTAGCTTATCCTGATAATTGATACTATTCGGATGATTTGTCAGATCATCCGAATCACGAGAGGAGGACCAGTGAAAAATCATTTAGGTGTTGCTACGGCTGGGAATCACCCAGAACTTCTGCGCGGCAGTTCATCGCCCTATACTATCGCGCCACTACGTCCCAAAGTAGCCCCTGTATTAATAATCGCTGAACAACTTACAATTTCGCTTCGATAAAACACTATATTACCTGTATGAAGTCTAAAGGGCCGCCCAGAATGCATATCTGTAGCTGACGCTTGTAAAGGGTGATCCATTTCGAGGTTCCCTACTTTTTTAAAGAAAAAAACACAGAAAATTCAAATTTAATGGAGAATGTTTATTATCATTTGAAAGAACATTCTTTGGCATTTATTTTTTGAAGATTATGTCTATCAAATGTTGGCCGTTGCTACGTCGCAGATGGTCCATCGAGTCCAATTTTCGATCACTCGTTCGAGCATTTCGACTGGTAACTGGCGAATGACACGCGTGATGTTTTCCTCCAAGGCCTGAATCGAAGCGGGTTTGTCGGCATAAGCTTTTGACTTTACATATCCCCACAGGAAAAAGTCTAACGGTGTGATATCACACGATCTTGGTGGCCAATCGACCGGCCCAAAACGTGAAATTATGTGCCCGTCTTGCTGAAACCAAATGTCGCCGAGATCACGAGCTTCCATTTCAGGCATCAAATAGTCGGTTATCATGGCACGATAACGGTCGCCATTGACGGTTACTTTCGCACCGGCATAATTTTTAAAGAAATATGGACCGATGATTCCACCGGCCCACAAACCACACCAAACCGTTGTTTTTTCTGGATGAAGTGGCAGTTCTTTAATCTCTTCAGGTTGCTCGTCGTCCCAAATGCGGCAATTTTGTTTGTTTAGATACCCATTGAGCCAGAATGGGCCTCATCGCTAAACAAAATTTGCCTCGAAAACGTCGGATCTTCTTGGAACTTTTCAAAAGCCAATAGAGCGAAGCGATGTCGCTTGGGAAGGTCGAGCGGCTTCAGTCGTTGCACAAGCTGTATTTTGTACGCTTTCAATTTAAGATCTTGAGGTAAAATGCGCCAAGTCGTTCCATACGTCAGTCAGAGTTGATGCGAACGGCGCCGAATCGACTCTCTACGGACTTCGTGTACACTCTCAGCTACGGCCGCTATATTTTCTTCACAGCGTGCTGGACGTGGTCTATTCGGTCGAATATTATCCAATAATGAATGCTGGGTCTCAAAATGGGTGATGGTGTTGCGAATAGTACGCTCAGTAGGCCGATTATGTTGTCCATAAGTTGAGCGAAGTGCACGAAACACATTCCTCACAGAACGTGAATTTTCATAATAAAGTTGAACAATTTGTAAACGTTGTTCACGCGTAAGTCTTTCCATTATGAAATGCCAAACAATACTAAACAAAAATAACATGACAGCATGACACGACTCACACGTCACCTGTCCAAAAAGGCTATTGAAAAAAGTATCTCTACTTGGATCACCCGTTAGATGAGTCTGAAGTTAAAAACAAGGCAAGCCGTAAGCGCTTACACAATGTGTATCTTCGTGAATCTGTAGCTTAATGAAGAGATAAGGGAAGTAAGTTACTTCCCTTATCTCTGGCTTAATGTTGAATGGAGGGCAACTTCATGCAAGTAAATGTATCTCTCCTTTGACAGTGATTCAAGGTACCAGCTACAGAAACGCATTCTGGGAGCCCATCAACAGGCGCACTTTTAGGAAACTATTTCTTTTTCAAGGCTTCTTTAAATACTTTTAAGAAGGCTTACAGAAAAAATGTTGCCTGCTTATAAATGGCCTTACAGAAGAAAAATGTAGGCTTCGCAAAAAGTCTTTTCGAAAATATTTACAAGCATTACCGAAAATATTTGCAATTCTCCCGAAGTTCAAATTTCCATTGACATCACAGTACTTCCCTTATCTCTGGCAACGATCTACAGACACGTAACAGCACTGGCGACTGAGGCCATCGGCAGGGACAGAGCATGACATTAATACAACATAGACAGACAGATAGACACATAGAAGGAAGGCCATATAACATAAACCTACGTGTCACAGAGAAGGAGACATAGACTTATTTTGTCCCATATTATCGCACAGGTGGCCTCAGATAAGCTGGAGATTTTTGAAAAATAGAAAAATAATCCTGCCGAAGCTGGGGCTACGCATTCCTCTGATCCATCCTGCGCCCGAAGCATATAATTTACTTTTATTAAATTCAATTTCAATCTCTTTTAGTTAAAACCTAATTCGTTATTATGAAAGTATGAAATTCAATTCAATTAATTATATAAAATCCCTTGTCTTACTGGGATTCGAGCTCGTGTTCTCTCGCATAGCAGTCCAATACGCGATCCACTAGGCTGTACTCTGGATGTTCTACCGAAACATCTTAACGTATGGTAGATGTACACACATATCCGGAATCTTAAAAACAACCTTACAGAGGTTATACCATCTACACTTCGGTTATTCTTGTAAATTTTCCTGCATAATGTCATAAATAGGCTTCTACCCGAACAATAGACTGCAAAAATGCTCAACCTCCGAGCATAAGTCCTTTGTAAATTGTAAGGCCTACAGAAATAATTGATTTTGGAAAATACATTTTATTGCATTAATAAGGAATAATTATTGTTAGTTGGGTGATAAGGTAATCAATGACTAACGTGATAGCTACTCAGCGTTTTTTAATACGGCGGGTTACCTTGGGTAGAACGAACCAATCAATATTAACAACAACTGCGAAAACTACCTACCACCCAACGTGAGTAAAGTAAAGACAGCGATATCTAACCTCAAGCTTAATAAGGCTGCCGGAAATGACGGCTTTCCCGCTGAGTTCTATAAAGCCGGCGGAAATGACTTGATAAGTAACATCCACAAACTCATAAGTCAAACCAAATCGGAAGAAAGTTTGCCTGAAGAATGGAACCTCAGCATCGTTTGCCCGATCCACAATAAAGGAGACGCTCTAAACTGCGCCAACTACAGAGGCATAAGTCTCGTCAACATCGTCTACAAGATCCTATCTGCCGTAATATGTGAACGCATGAAACCGTTTACCAACAATCAGATCGGCCCTTATCAGTGTGGCTTAAGGCCAGGAAAGTCCACAACCGATCAAATTTTCACACTTCAGCAGATCCTGGAAAAAATCAAAGTCGATACCCACCACCTATTCATCGATTTCAAAGGCGCATACGAAAGCATTTATAGAGACGAACTATACAGAGCCATGTCTTGTTTTGGTATACCGCCCAAAACTCGTCCGTTTGTGTAGGATGACGATGGAGAATTCTCGCTGCTCCATCAGGGTCGGAATCGACCTCACCGAAACATTCGATTCCAAAAAAGGATTTAGGCATGGCGATGTGCTGTCCTGTGACTTCTACTCACGAGCCAACACCAGAGACACAATTTTCTGAAAATCGGTGCAACTACTAGCATACGCCGATAATATTGACATCATTGGTGGGACTCAACGTGATGTCATAGCCACGTTTGCTAGTATAGAGAATGAAGCGGCAAAAATGGGTTCAGCAGTAAAAGAGGGCAAGACGGTGTATGTGCTGTCAACACGAACGGACACACAACACCGACGAATTGGACAAACCGTCACCATTGACAGATATAGTTATATCTGTCAATGTTGAGGTAGTACGGGACTTTGTCGATATCGGCTCCGCTATTAACTCTGACAACAACATCTCGTTAGAAATTAGACGACGAATTACTCATGCCAACCGCTGTTTCTTCGGGCTAAGAAGGAAATTCAGTAGTAAAGCCCTCACTCGAATTACTAAGGAGACCCTATATAAGACCCTAAGCGGATGAAAAAATCCTTGGTCGATTCGAGAGGAAAATTCTTCGAAAATTTTCAATGCCGTTTGCGTTGACGGGCTATGTAGACGAGGATTCAACCAAGAACTATACGAGCTGTACAGCGACATGCCCCTGGTCAAAAAAACTCCCCATTGGACGTTAAAGATGGCTAGGACATGGAGAATGATTGGACACCAATACTCCGGCTCGCAGAGTCTTCGATTCCCAGCCAGACGTCGGACGCAGTAGTGGAAGACCTCGCCTTAAGTGGCACTCACAAGAAACCGATCTCAACCAACTTGGAATGCGCAACTGGAGACACAGTTAGCTAAGGACCGGGCTAATTGAAGAGGCATGTTGGTTGGGGCCCAGGTTCATTCCGGACTGTAGCGCCACTTAAGGAAGGAGGGAGGAGGTTGAATAATAACGAATTAAATTGATTTTGTGTCCCATAGGTGTTTGTAAAGTAGAGACACAATGGAGAAGGCTACAATCCACTGTGTGTATCGTTTTATACCCTATCCCATACCATCCTTAAAATTATTATCCCTAAAATGTGGGCTTTATGGCAAAGAAATATTAGAATTGAAATTGTCGCGACATAATGTTGAAAATCTTTTATGGCTCGACAAAAAACAAATTTTTTCTCCTTCATATGGTATGGCGTAGGGTATAGAAATGGTTTTTGTATGAAAACGCCTCCAAAAAGTGGGCGTGGATTTAAAATATATGCAGACGAAATGTTTATATTATCATAGTTAATAATTTCGAATCAAAAGCTTTTTCTAATATTTTAAAATTTGACCAAAAAGCGTTTTTTTTTTTTTTACTGTAAAGGCTCCAAAAAGTGGGCGTGGAGAAAACTGTGTATATACGATATATAGATATTAGAATTTTCTAAATATCTTGTCCACAATTTTTTTCCAAAGTCCTTTTCATTTTTCCAAAAAGAACGTTTTTCTTAAAAATGGACGTGGCGGGATTTCAAAAATGTTTACATCGACTAGACAGTCGGATAGACAGTCTATATACCGAATTTCTAGCTCAAAATTTAAGGCCCAAAAATCGGTGACACACAGACGGACAGATAGACATGGATAGATTGACTCAGCTAGCGATTCTGAGTCGATTAATATACAGGGTGTCCGCCGGGAAGGTATAAACATTTGTTTTGCCGCCATTTTGGTAAACATTAGTCTTGACACTTCATATTTGGCAGTCGTAAAGTGGACACGTGGCAAATTTATTATGGAAAAATATTCGATAAACCAACGTGTTTTAATCGTTTAAACATTTTTTCAAAATCAATCATCGATTTCTGTGACGATGAGAAAGTTAGGTGAATTTTTTGGGAAAAACAACGTGACAACATGGAGTCAACAAAACGCACTAATTATCGTGTAGTGAATGATTTCAAAGAAAGAGGGTCTGTTGGTGATGATAGGCCCAAGCATGGACCACAACGTACTGCAAGATTGGCTGAAAACATGTTTAAAACAATCCATCAACCTCAATTCGACGCCGTGCTCAGGAGCTTGGTCTTCAAAGAACAACAACTTTGGCCACAATTTAGCACAAGGATTTGCATTTGTTTTTTATTTAAGATTCAGTTGACACAAGAGCTTCTTCCACAAGACCATTTACGCCGCCATACATATTCCAATAGGATGTTACAGCTAGCCCATGACAACCCCGATTTTCAAGCAAAAAATCATAATGAGGGACGAAGCTCATTTTCAGTGGAATGGATATGTGAATAAACAGAATAGTCGGTTCTGGGCAATCGAAAACCCTCAGATTATTCATCAGTCACCTTTGCATCCATTAAAATTTACAGTCTGGTGTGCAATTTGGTCAGGAGGAATCATTGGACCTTACTTCTTTGAAAATGAAAACGGCGTAACGGTAACTGCGAATGGGGAGCGATATCGTGATATGATTGAAAACTTTCTGCATGCTTTGGTCTTGATTAACATGTGGTATCAAAAAGACGGGGCCACATCTCATACAACCAGGATTACAAAGGAACTACTGCGAGACCTCTTTCCATAACAAGTTATTTCAAGAAATGGTGATGTTGATTGGCCTCCATGGTCGCCTGATTTGACTGCCCCGGACTTCTTTTTGTGGGGATATCTGAAAAGCAAGGTTTCTGATTGGAGGACTTTGCTCTCCATTGTGAATTGCGGAACTGTTAGTCAGTAAGTCGTTGAGTTATAGGATAACGAGAGCGTAGTAGTTATAAAGTTGATTCAATGTCAACATTCATTAGTTGATTCGACCGTCTGCACTTTATAAGGATACATCTTCCAATTCTGCATTAAGATGGGATACAGAGGCAATAGTGCAAAGACCAATGGCATGGCACATCCTCTAGTCGACACCGATGGAGTCTCCACGAAATGTTTATCTTCGGCCGAAAGTATTGTTAAAATCTATTCGAGGCGAGCGGCTAAACGTATGATCAGTTGGCGTTGGGTGGTCAAGAAATTTGCGCCGAAATTAACGCTGCGCCAAAATCACTGACGAATTATTTGATAAGAATTAATCCTGAATGTTCCGTGATCCTAAAGAGTATAACGTTCAAAGCCCTGGTGTCATATATAGAACAAAGCTAAAAATTATTCCATCTTCCAACACGACCGCCATGTACCTATGTCGATAGTGATTGTTTCTCTTTTTTTAAGCCTTTTCACCGTTTGGGATAGGCTTTGTACACCAAATTTACATTCAAATAACGCATTAAAGCATCGACAATTGTTTTGTTAAAACAAGCCTTAAATTCCCACGGCAAGCTTTACGTCAATTCTGTAATTTCATTCACCCGGAAATATTATTCTTACTGAATAAATAAACTTGGTCAAGGCCCTCCAAAAAGGTGTAAAGTTCAGAACTATCGTCAATAGCAAGCTCTCTGCGCAAATATCATTTGCGATAACGCGAGTATCTTTTCAGAATTAGAATCGCATTTCAAATAGCCAATAGCGCGTCACGTCATGCAATCGTCAAGGCATGTGGTTGAAACTTCTTCGGGGGATTTGAACTCCTTTTGGGTGCGGAAGTGTGCCATTAAATGCCGCTACTACATCAAAATAGTCATGCATTAATTAAAACTAAGCTGCCGGCAAAACCACAGATACTTGTTCAACATGTTGAGATACTTTCTTTGGTTTTATCGCAAAAAAAAACAAACCTAAAGATTCCACAAGATAAGGTCAATGTTAAACATGTTTGAATTCGATTAGTTTTTTTTTTTTCTAAATAAACACAGAGGTTCGAGTACCTTCGATTTGGGGGGTGGTGGTGGCTTGTTGAAAATTCCCGCCACGAACATTGATTTGTGTATGACTTTTGTTGACATCGGTAATAGGTGTGTAGATATCTGTGCACGTTGTAGCTTAACCTATGCACAAGGCACATAGGTGACTACAATGGATTGTTGTTTGGTGAGGTAATCTATTGCAAGCTGGCCTTGCGACTTTTTGCGGTTTGAAGACTTTTCTTTTTGGGAAGTTTTGGTGCTACTGGTTTGGATCTGTCGTAAGAAGGTGTGTGTCTTCTGGGTATTCACTCTCAGAGACCTATTTGGATTCCTTAACACTGAAAATGTTTGTTGACAAATAGTTTATGCTACTGGAATGCTACCACTCGTAGAATGTAGGTATTGTAGGTGTAGTTTCTCAAGCTTCATAATAACTATGCGAACAATAGATGAACAATTATCAACGTAAAACGCGTTTGAAGTGATTTAACATGTATTTAGCGAGTTAAGGAAATCGGAAATACCTTATGAATACTTATGAGTTATGATCATGAGTGTTCATGTGAAAGAAAGAAATTTGAATTTCGTTGCCATCTCTATCCGTAAGTAATGCAAAAGTTGTCCGCCATATTGTGATGAACTAATTGCAAATCCTAAAACTTCCCACTTGTGGATTTAAGCTTGTTGTCGCACTGAATGCCTAAGTACCTATACCGCCAAATGTTATTTTAACATAACTTATTGAGTTAGACTTCCAAGTAGAGGGGTTAAAGCTTCATGTTCTAAAAGTCCCAGGCTAATGAATTTCAAATTGTATGCATTTATACATGTGACTAGAATAACGATGTCAAGCTAAATTAAATGTGTGCGCGTGTTGTTCCCAATGCAGGTTCGGAAATGATTCTAATGTCATGGAAATTAAAAATTCAGATACATGGAGTCAACAAACTTGGATTAATTTTGTTTTTAACATATTTAAGGGGTTTTTATATAATTGCCAGCTTTGATCTTAAGTTAAGCTTTGCTTCTTTTTTTTGGGAAATCATTTTTTTTTATTTGCACTGTGTAAGGTAAGCGTTCTTTGGTTGCCATGATTGGCTTTAGCTTGGCAATGTCGAGTTATTGTAACTCTGACTACACATTAATTGTCCTTATTTTTACCTCCAAGTGGTAACCATCGGATACTGGACTCATTCAACCGGATTTGACTTCCTAAACGATGGAGTGTTGATAAGAAGGCGAAAAACAGCAGCCTGGTCAGAATTGCACGGAATACCCAGCCTGCTGTCCCAGGCGAAATTACATGAGCTGATTAAACATATTCTGACAACAGGTTATTTAGGAATCCCAAGGGTAAGTCATGACCCTTGATAGACCCGTGCATTAGGGATCTAATAAACTGGAACTGGCCCTCCAGGTTGGCGGTTGCGCTTTGGGTTAACTACCCACCCAAGGAAAAAATCCTTTTTACGAAGAAACCATTGCCTCGGAAGGGACTGATTTTATTGTTGACTACCCTGCTAAGGGACAAAAGGACAACTAAGCTCGTAACTGCACCTGGAATGTGAAAATATTATAACGATGAGGTGCAGGCGAGCAACTAGCGGAAGCCCTGAGCTACTACAAAGCAGGTATAATCGTCATCCAGGAAATACGTTGGGATGGGCCAGGCACAATGAGAATGAAAAAATGAGCAGAAACAGCGACTATTAGGATGCGGATCTGTTTTGATCGCTAGACCTAGGCAAGAAGTCTTATGTTTAGATGAACGAACGCATTGTAAAAATCCGCATCAAGCACAAGCTCACCAACAAAAGTCTTATATGCGCCTACCGAAGTTCGATGTTAAAACCGTGCTGGGAGATTTTAACCCAAAGGTAGAAGGAGCCGAAATATTAAGCCGTATTTTTGAAAAACGTAGCCTATACGACAACATGACTGGTAACGGACTAAGGCTAATTGACTTCGCTACGGAACGAAATGCCACTATAGACAGCACACGGTTTCCTCACCTAGATATCCATAAGGGGACATGGCGGTCTCCAGATCAACGAATTGATCGCATAGCGATAGACAAGCGGCACGCATCCAGTATTTTGGATGTCTGAACATTCAGAGGAGCTAACGTCGACTCGGACCACTACCTTGTTGCAGTCAAGGTTAGAATGCGGATATCCACCACACCACAACAATCCAGAAATACTGTAAAAAAATTTAATGTCGAAAGACTGCAGTCGCAAGAGACCGCCAAGACCTTCGCGCAACGCGTATCCCTTAACCTCTCGATTAACACCATACCGTCAGCATCGAATTTCGAAGAACAATGGCAACGATAACACCGAGCCATTAGATCAGCCGCAACTGATATGCTTGGATTCTCGCGGCCACCAGCAGGAGACCCCTGGTTTGATGAGGAATGCCGATAGATGCTCGCAGCCATGAACGAGGCTTACAAGGCTAAGCAGCAGTTGAAGATCAGAGCTGGCATTGCTATAGGTAGAGAAGAAGGGAAGAACAACGACTTTTCAGAAGGAAGAAAAATGAGCAAGAAATGCACGCGATCGAAGATATAGAGAGGTGCCACTCCAGGAACGATGTTCGCAAGTTTTATCAAAGTGTAAAACGTCAAAGCCAAGGATACAAGGCTCGAACAGAATCAAGATGAACAAGGAAATATCGTAGTTGAGACACAGTCGATGCTGAGGATATGGAAGAACCACTCCTGCAGACTGTTAAACGGCGATGACGAACAACATTCCGCTGTCAGGCAGAACGATCCATTAAATATGGGCAACAACAGCGAAAACTGCCAACCACCCGACCTGAGTGAAGTGAGGATAGCAATATATAAACTCAAGCTTAATAAGGCTGATGGAAATGACAGCCTTCTCGCTGAGTTTTATAAAGCCGGCGGAGATGACTTGGTAAGTAACATCCACCAACTCATAAGCCAAATCTGGTCGGAAGAAAGTATGCCTGAAGAATGGAACCTCAACGTCGTTTGGCTGATGCACAAAAGAAAGGAGACCCTCTCAACTCCTATGTCTCTTCAACATCGCCTACCAGATCCTATCTGCCGTAATATGTGAACGCCTAAAACCGTTTACAAACAACCAGATCGGCTCTTATCAGTGTGGTTTTAGGCCAGGAAAGTCCACAACCGATCAAATTCTCACACTTCGGCAGATCCTGGAAAAAACCAAAGATGTCCAAATCGATAACCACCACCTATTCATCGATTTCTAAGCCGCATACGACAGCATTTATAGAGACGAGCTGTACTGAGTCATGTCTAGTTTTTGTATACCGCCCAAACTCGTCCGTTTGTGTAGGCAGACGATGGAGAATTCTCGCTGCTCCATCAGGGTCGGAAAAGACCTCACCGACACATTCGATACCAAAAAAGGATTAAGGCAAGGCGATGCGCTGTTATGTGACTTATTTTTGATTCTTGAGAGGATTGCGCAAAACTCACAAGCCAACACCAGAGGCACAATTTTCCAAAAATCTGTACAACTACTAGCATACGCCGACGATATTGACATCATTGCCAGGACTTAAGGTGATATACAAGCCACGTTTGGTGGTATAGGGAAGGCAGCGGCAGAGATGGGTTTAGCAATAAATGAGGGAAAGACTATGAATACGCTGCCATAACGAAAGGAAACACAACATTGGCGGATTGGACAGAACCTCCTATTGACAGATATAACTCTCAGGTAGTACGGGACTTTGTCTACCTCCGCGCCGCTATTAACTCTGACAACAACTCGTCAGAAATTTTAAGGAGAATTATTCTTGGCAACCGGTGTTTCTTCGGACTAAGAAGGCAATTAGGTAGTAAAGCCCTCACTCGAACTACTAAGGAGACCCTATATAAGACCCTGATCATCCCAGTCCTGCTCTACGGCGCTGAAGCATGGACCGTCTCAAAAGCGGATGAAGAAATCGTTGGTCGATTTGAGAGGAAAATTCTTCGAAAAATGTTTGGTCCCGTTTGCGTTATCGGGCTATGGAAACAAATATTCAACTAAGAACTATACGAGCTATATAGCGACATGCCCCTGGCAAAAAAAAACTTCGCATTGGACTTTAAGATGGCTAGCACATGAAGAAAGAATGGACACCAATACTCTAGCTCGCAGAGTCTTCGATTCCCAGCCAGACGTCGGACGCAGTAGAGGAAGACCTCGTATTAAGTGACGCGCACAAATAGAAACCGACCTCAACCAACTTGGAGTGCGCAACTGGAGGCAGCTAGCCTAGGACCGGGCTAATTGGAAAGGCATGTTAGTTGAGGCCCAGGTTCATTCCGGACTGTAGTTCCACTTAAGTAAGTAAGTAAGTTATATGGGAGGAAGCGATCATGTTAGTGCAAGGAGTGCAATTCCAAAAGCCTCTCTGTAAAACCACCATCAATACTCATACACGAAATTTCTGTCGAAATTTTAATAATAATTGACTTCACTGTCGATGACAGATTCCATGACAGATTCCGGACTCAGGCCGCAGATACTTATGTCAATTAAGTTAAATTTTATCCACTGTAGGAGTAAAACAAAGTTTGCATTTTTCATTGTTAATTCAATACCAAGGGATTTTTTTAATTTCCCAATAGAATTAAAAAATTTCCTTTATACACTGTTCTAGAACCTATTAAAAATTTATCGAACAGATTTAAAAAAAATTAACATAAAAAACATAAATTTTTCTTATACAATTTAGTTGTACAATATTACAACATATTTCTGATACAAAAAAATATATTCCTAGCTTTTGGTCGAATGCTTTTTAAGATTTTTTGCTCCCATAGGTACGTGAACACTGAACACAGCTAAAAAGAAATAAAACCAAGAGTGTGCTTTGCATCTCTTTCAATTTATGTTGGGTCTTCTAAAAACAATAAACCACTGGATAAATTTTAGCGAGCCCCTGGGAAAAGTAAAATTTAAAATCTATGTTCACCACGTTAATGTCAAATATTATTCATTGGATACAATTTTAGCACGACCATCTTCTTAAAAACATAAAAATTCATGAACATTTCAATTTTTTACTTTCGTGCCTCCATAACATTTCCCTATAGGTACCCACTACGTATACTGGCGAAGTAAAAATGAAAGCTTACCTATTTGTTTTACCGTTGGTAGACCACATTAGTTCAAATGTCAGGTGAAAATGAACAAAGGTTAAGGCTCCCCGAGAACTTTGTTTTAAAAAACATTGAATGAGATTTTTAAAAACAAAGTTCTCCGTAATTTTTCTGAGGAAACCTTGTTGACCAGCAGTGTCATCACCATCACAATGATATATTGTCTGAGTATAGCTATGTTGCTTAAACAAACGTTTCGACTCATTACCGAACTAAGTAGCTTACAAAAACTAACAGAAGAGCCGGATACTTCCGATCAAAGGTGTTAATTTATGCACACCGACTCGTACACCAATGATCTTCAACTTTTGAACACAACAATGCACTTTTATACAAATGTGTATGATTAAAATACATATCTACAGCTACTTGTATCTACTTCTCTGAATATCGCTTATGATCATGCTGATTCTAGATACGTCTTCAAATAATCCTAACCCCCAATATTAATAACAGATACCTACCATTCCTCATCCAAACTGATCGTCATTCTAAACGACCCCTTTTTGGCATCAAACCCCCATGTCAATGTACCTTTACCCCGCCAATTTATCAATGAACGACGCGTTTACCGTCACACTGTATTCTCTCCTTGACCGAATGGAGCCACAGATACAAGTTCAGTCTTGAGATACTTTATGAAACGAACCGAACTCGTTCGAACAAACGTAATAGATCGTCAGAAAAGCCAACAGGTGGGCACTAGCATTTGAGTACACAACGTGTGGCAGAGCCAGACTCAGAGCCAGAGCCGCTATGGCCAAACTTTGCTTAGCTAATTGATAGTTAATATGCTCGTTAAGTGACGTGCGAGCGGCATGTAAGTCCTCACTTTATTTATACACCAGAGCCATTTGGGTTTGGTATCAGTGTGTTTCGGGCCCGAGTAGCCATCGGTTCAGTGTCAATTCTCAGTTGTAGTCAGTGTCAGTAGAGTGTTTGAAGCTCTACCTAACAAGTGGTGTTGTGTGTTGTGGTCTTGTCAAGGCATAAACGTTTTTTTTTTTTGTTCGAGATACATATTGTGAGATTCTTTAAAGAACAGAGAATTTAATTCGTGGAGTATTTTAAGGATAAAGTGGATTAACTTGATTAATGTAAGTTGAAGTTTTTTTTTTAAATTACATAAATATTTATTTTTTTTATGAAAAAAGAGTGCGGTGTAAATAATCGTTCTACAAATAAATGAAAACGACCATCAATTTAAAAATTATTTCCCTTCAAGTGTGTTGACAGTTTCGTCAAAATCGAATTGTGTAAAAAAAAAGTAAAAGTTAAACGATATAAAAAAAATAAATTAAACTAGGAATCAACTGGTATTTTTGTTGCAATCAAGACGAAAAAACGAAATTTCTCACATTATTGCAAAAACTATCCTCATGTTAAATCTTAATAAATGATTTATTCATGGTAAAAAGCCGACCTTGAAAAAGTAAAATCCGAATATTAAATTTTGCAAAATAAAAACGAATAGTTTGAGAATGAAAATTACTACACATTTGAATAATTGTATGCAGTTAATTTTTGATTTTCTGAATGTCATTACGGATGTTGAATATATTCCAGACAATGGAGCAAACGTTTTTGCCGTATCAATTATAATTGTTCACATGTGTTCACCCTACTTAAAACAATAATTTGTAGACCACCCAGGTATGGGGTTTGTCCTGTAATATCCTTAGATATTTGTGCAATCAGATTTTACTATTTCGGAGGCCATATTTTTGTATGAGTATGTCTTATGGTCCCTGTTGTACGAAGATGAAATGTCAGAAAAAACGTCCTTATTTATTTACTTTAGTGGCGCCACAGTCGGGAATGTACTTGCGAAAGCACTTGGGCCTCAACTAACTTGCCAATCCAATTGGCCCGGTCAATTGTGCATTTCATGTCGGTTGAGGTTGGTAACACTTGTGCGCGTCTCTTAAGCCGGGGTCTTGATCGACGACATCTGGCTGGGAATTAAAACCTCTGCAAGTCGAAGTAATGGTGTCGGTCTTAAATGTCTAATGCTGATTTTTTTTAACAAGGTCAATATTGTTGTATAGCTTGTGAAGTTCTTGGTTAAATCTTTCGTCTTTAAAACATATTAACGCAAACAAGGACGAAGATTTTCCGACGAATTTTTCACTTCAATCGATGAAAAATTATTTATCCGCTTTCGATATCCTCCATTGGTCCATGCTACAGAGCGGTAGAGCAGGGCTGGTATGATAATGGGTCTTAAAAAGGATCTCATTAATAGTTCGGGTGAGAGCTTTACTACTAAATTGCCTTCTCAACCCGACGAAACAGCGTTTGACAAATTTTTTTCTAATTTGATTTCTTTCGAGTTATTGTTGTCAGAGTTAACAGTGGAGCTAAGTTAGGCAAGTCACTTAATATCTTAAAGTTGCATGTCCTTCCTTCTTAAGTGGCGCTAAAGTCCGTAATGAACCTGGGCCTCCACCAACATGCCTCTCCAATTAGCCCGGCCCTTAGATAACTGCCTCCAGTTGCATACTCCAAGTTGGTTGAAGTCGGTTTCTACTTGGCGCGCCAGTTAAGGCGAGGTCCTCCTCTACTGCGTCCGACGTATGGCCGGGAGAAGAAGACTCTGCGAGCCGGAGTATTGGTGCCCATTCATTCTACGTGGCCTAGCCAACTTAAACGTCCACTGCGGAGTTTGGTGTTGGAAAGTGAGTTTTGCACAATCCTCTCAAGAATCAAATTGAAAAAGTCACATGACAGCACATCGCCTTGCCTAAATCCTTTTTTGGTATCGAATGTGTCGGTGAGGTCTTTTCCGACCCTGATGGAGCAGCGAGAATTCTTCATCGACGTCCTACACAAACGGAAGAGTTTGGGCTATCTCCATAAATGCTGTCGTATGCGGCTTTGAAGTGAATGAATAGGTGGTGGGTATCGATTTGGAATTCTTGGGTTTTTTTCCAGGATCTGCCGAAGTGTGAAAATTTGATCGGCTGTGGACTTTCCTGGCCTAAAACCACACTTATAAGAGCCGATCAGGTTGTTGGTAAACGGTTTCAGGCGTTCACATATAACGACAGTCAGGATCTTGTAGGCTGATGTTGAGGAGACTTATGCCTCTGTAACTGTTGAGAGAGTCTCCTTTTTGGTGGATCGGGCAAACGATGCTGAGGTTCCATTCTTCAGGCATACTGTCTTCCGACCAGATTTGGCTTATGAGGTGGTGGATGTTACTTACCAAGTCATCTCCGCCGACTTTATAAAGCTCAGCGGGAAGGCCGTCCCTGCTAGAGTTCAGATACTGTTATCCTTGAGTTTAGATATTGCTATCCTCACTTCATTCAGGTCAGTTGGTAGTTTTCGCTGTCGTTGCCAATATTGAACGGTTCGTTCTGCCTGACAGCGGAATGTTGTTCGTCATCGCCATTTAACAGCCTGCAGAAGTGGTTCTTCCATATTCTCAGATTCGACTGTGTCTCAACTACGATATTTCCTTGTTCATCTCGATAGGGGTCTGTTCGAGCCTTGTATCCTTGGCTTTGACATTTTACACTTTCGGTAAAACCTGGGAACATCGTTCCACGCACTTTTCTTGCTTATTTTTCTTCCTTCTGAAAAGCCGGTGATCTTCCCTTCTTCCCTGCCTATAGAGCTCAACGGCAGCTCTCGTTTTCACCTGCAGCTTAGCGTTGAAGGCCTCATTCTTGGCTGCGAGCATCTGTCGGCAATCCTCATCAACCCGGGGGTTTCTTGATGGTGCGAGAAACCTAGCACATCAGTAGAGGCTGATCTAATAGCTTTTTGACATCGTTGCCATAGTTTTTCGACATTCAACGCTGGTGGAATGGTGTGAATCGGCAGGTTTAGGTCTTTGCGATCTCTTACGATTTCCATTGTGACAGAATATACTTGATCACAGGCATTCACATATTATTACAGGTAGAATCTTGCAGGCGTTGCGTTGTTGAGGAGACTTATTTGAGAACCTTACAAAGCTCTCCTATTTTTTTGGATCGGGCAAACTATACTCAGCTTCCATTCTTTAGCCACACTTTCATTCGACCAAATTTAGCTTGTATGTTGGTGAATTTAAGTTACCAAATCATATCCGCCGGCTTTAAAAATCTTGGCAGGAAGGCCGTCTTTTCTTGCTTATTTATCTTTTAGGTCTTATTTTTGGCTGCAAGCATCTGTCGGTATTTTTCATCAACCAAGGGTTTCTTGCTGGTGGGAGTGATAATCCTAGCACATCAGTTGGGGCGGATCTAATAGCTTGTTGATATCGTCACCATTGTTCTTCAACAGTAGATGCTGGTAGTGTAATGTTTTATTGAGGCAGCAAAGTCATGTGTCATTTAGACTTTATCAAAGATTTTAAAGATATAAGATGCTTTGCGCAGAGGCTTTATCGTAACCAATGAGGTCCTACCGAGGATAGCTAGAACTGTTGACCCATCTTGGGAATAATTCTGCTGCTATGTTCGAAATGAAAGAGGTGCCTTAACTTGAGGACTCCTGCTCCATTGGGCGCCGTCAAGACTGGGATTGGAACCTATCTACTATACAAGTTATTACCACCCAGAGTTCGGAGATTCGTAATCTGAGAGTCGGAGCTAGGTGAAAAGTGTTCGTGCTTCATTGGATCACCAAAGTGACCTTGCTGACGATCGTACATTTCTTGATGAAAATGGGTGTGTTGGGTAATCTTATTGAATTTTGTCTTGGTTTGGCATCCGCTGAGTTCTTATGTTCACAAATAACTTATGATCACTAAGTGAGCGATCCTCAATGAAAAATTGAAGCCAAATGCCTTCTAGAATATTTTGAATAATATTCACTGCACTAAGTTCAGTTTAAAAGAAAGTGAAAGTACCTTGCAGTTATAGATATACGTTCGTTACTTTAAGTTAAAATCGAAAAGAATGTACCAGTTGCGATCATCGTTTAGCATACCGGGTAAAGAGTAGGATAGCATGCAACAAGCAAATAGAGAGGACATATTTTCTGTCAAAGTTCACGTCAGATAATTGAAGAATGTGAAGATTTGTCACAAGACTTTTCAGATGTCGACATTTATTAAATGGGTTAATTGCTACACAGTTCAAGGAACGGTGTAGCTGTCAGCGTTGTAAAAAAATAAAGGGCCAATCACTTTTTCACTAAAAATGCAGCGGCAAACTGTGATTCATTGGCTGTTCGTGTATTTCAAATGGAAATACACATATGCCACAGAAACGCATTGTTTATGCGCAAATTCACTTTAGTTGCAATGAGCTGACGACTGTCAAGTGTGGTTAACTTACTTGCATACTCTCGTAAGTTTTTTGCAAAAAACGGACTATTTGGTATCTAAAGTCATAATACGATGCGAATATCATGACTTTAGATACCATATTATCCTTTTTTTTCACAAACTACTTAACAGAGTATGTGAGTAAGTTAACCTTACTTGACAGTCGTCAGGCAGCAATTGGTGATGGGGTTGCACCTCGTAAGGAAACAACATTTTTAGGTCTTTCATAAAAATGAAACCCTTTGAACGTCTGCTGATTCAAAATTGGCTGCATCGTTGTCTCGTTGATATTTGTGGACCCTCTCGAACGTCATCGGCCACAGACGTGAAAGCAGAGCAATAGATTGGCAACTTCTAGTGGATTCATTTTGCATGACTGTTAGCCAAACGTTTAATTGCGCACATTGTGCATTACCACGAAGAAAACGATGAAGGAATTCATACTGCAACACGTTAAATCAGTCAAACAATTACTTGTTCTTCACCTGTTTATCCCTCCAATGCTTGTTGTCAACCTAAAGTTTGTTGCTTATAAATCTTTATACTTAAAAAGGTGAGATTTCCTAAGATTTTAGTTAATGCCTGCTAAACGAGTCCAACCATTTTTTATTAATCAAGAGTGTGAAGAGATCTTATCATTTTTAAAAGCAGCCAAGTAAGAAAACTTTTGCTTGAAAGAAAAAGTTCCCCTCTGCTTAAAATGGCCTAAATCTCTGAATAATCCGTAAGTAGAACTCTCTTTACTTAAAAAGTTTAGACTTTCGAAGACTTTAGTTCATACCTGCTAAACGAGTCCACCCATTTTTTATTAATCAAGAGTGTGAAGAGATTTTATCATTTTTAAAAGCAGCCAAGTAAGAAAACTTTAGCTTGAAAGAAAAAGTTCGCCTCTGCTTAGAATGGCCTAAATCTCTGAAAAATCCGTAAGTAGAACTCCCTTTACTTAAAAAGGTGAGACTTTCTAAGACTTTAGTTCATACCTGCTAAACGAGTCCACCCATTTTTTATTAATCAAGAGTGTGAAGAGATTTTATCATTTTTAAAAGCAGCCAAGTAAGAAAACTTTTGCTTGAAAGAAAAAGTTCGCCTCTGCTTAGAATGGCCTAAATCTCTGAAAAATCCGTAAGTAGAACTCTTTTTACTTAAAAAGTTGAGACTTTCGAAGACTTTAGTTCATACCTGCTAAACGAGTCCACCCATTTTTTATTAATCAAGGGTGTGAAGAGATTTTATCATTTTTAAAAGCAGCCAAGTAAGAAAACTTTTGCTTGAAAGAAAAAGTTCCCCTCTGCTTAGAAGGGCCTAAATCTCTGAAAAATCCGTAAGTAAGACTTTCTAAGACTTTAGTTCATACCTGCTAAACGAGTCCACCCATTTTTTATTAATCAAGAGTGCGAAGGGATTTTATCATTTTTAAGAGCAGCCAAGTAAGAAAACTTTCGTTTGTGAGAAAAAGTTCCCCTCTGCTGAGAATGGCAGCGTTTCAAAACACTGATTACGTTTGAATAAGATTATTTGGAACGAAAAATCTTATCTTAATAGTCAGGTAAGCTTTAAACTATAACAACGCTCGCTTTGCAATTTCATTTTCCCAGACTTATAGGTTCTTGATGTATTTTCGCATTTAACAATAACTATTCGTCATCAATAAGTAAGTGCTCAAACGAAAATTCCCGCCTTGTTTTGTGAACACTTAAATGTCAAGTGACTAAATTGGACGATTGACAATTTATTGATCAATATGAACAGAGATTTCTCAAGGATATCTCACTGAATTTGAGTTTCTGAACGCTGCCAATTTGGTACTAGGTTGATTTTTTAAGCGTAGTTTTTTTTTTAAATCAAATAAAACACTCAAATTTGCATCAAATATTTTAATTTTTTATTTTAATCGATAAATGGGACTTTGCCATTTACGTTTTAAAGACAACTTCATGGAAATGTTGTCCGCGGCTCCGTTTCAGATGGTCCATTCGGAAGGGCAAATTTTGCGTCACTTTTTCAAGCATTTCGGCCTGTATTCCACGAATTACGCGTGTTATGTTATCCTGTATGGCTTCAATCGTGTTCGGGTTGTCTACCTAGCCAACTTTACATAATCCCACAAGAAATAATCAAGAGGCTTTTTCAAGAGTTAAGCTGCTCACCAAATTCATCGTTCAACATTTCATTTGATTCACGAGCTGTGTGGCATGTGACACTGTCTTGATGAAACCACATGTCAACCAAGTTCAAATCAGCCAACTGGTTCGATATCGTTCGGTGTTGACGGTAGCGTTTCTTCCACGGTCGTCTTTGAAAAAAAAAAAATGGACCGATGATGCCACCAGCCCATAAACCCCACCAAAATGTCGTTTTTTCGGGTTGCATCGGTAATTCTTGTATGGTATGTGGCTGTTCATCACTCCAGATGCGACAGTTTTGCATATTTACGTATCCGTTGAGCCAGAAATGAATCTCATCGCTGAACACAATTTTTCGATAAAACAGCGGATTTTCATGGAGCTTTTCTAAGGTCCATTCATCAAAAATTAGACGTTGTGGTAGGTCATTCGGCTTCAATTCTGGCACACTTTTATAGGCTTTCAAACCCAAATCAACACGTAAAATTTTCCCAATTGCTGAGAACGGCGACGAATTGACAACTTACGATCTTGATTAACATTGGACGCTACGACTGCAATATTCTCTTCGGTACGCATTGTACGCACGCGAGTCGATGGTTTAATATCCAACAAAGCAAATTTGGTGCGAAATTTGGTGATAACAGCACGAATTGTTGATTCACCAGGTCGATTATGACGACAATAATATGGTCGTAACAAACGGTGCACATTTTTTCACAGAGCACGAAATTTGATAATAAATTTCAATAATTTACAATCGTTGGTAATTTGTAAGTATTTCCATGATTAAATGGCGGAGTATACTGAAAACTTTTCACTTTGACAGATGACGTCTGGAGGCTATTACTAACCAGTGCTGCCAACCTGAAAAACGTAACTCTTAAAAAACCACCCGTTACTTAATCAAAAGACTTCCCCAGAGGCAGCGCAGGAAAATCTCGGATTTGTGAATGGAGATATAAAAATAGAACACACCTATTTTTTTATTTTTCTACTACATACATACATTTTAAAAGTCCAATGACATTTGCCACAATTTGTAAAAATTATGTCACGTTCACACTGCACTTTCTTGCAGTTTAAGCTTTTCGTTCAGGACATGAAATATTAACAAAAAAATATGCTTGTTCGGTAACTTAACTGCGTCACAACGCCAAGGCTAAAGCCAAGGCCAAAGCCAAGGCTAAAGCCAAGGCCAAAGCCAATGCCAAATTGTACGTTTTTCGCAAACATATACAATAAGTGCATGTCGTATCAATTGCACAAATACCTAAATGTACAGTTTTTGCTTAGAGTTGATTTAAGGAATTGGCAGGTCATAGATAAGAAGTTGACCAATTATGCAACTATATCTCTCTTCATATTGCAAAGCCCTTTCCCATACACCGATATCGACCAATTCTTAGCATTTCACAATATTTTCATGTCTTGTAAAATATTGCAAAGGTCCAATCATAGGTCACATTTCCGGCACTTTGAAGGTTATATTATTTTAATTACATCACCCTACATACCTCAAAGTTTGTAAACATTTTTATTTGATTTGTAAACATTTTATTTGAAATATTTGTACATCAGAAAAGACATTTTTTGAATTATTTAAGGCTTTATGAACAAAATGAAGGGGTACATGAGTTCTGGGTAATTAAAACCTGTAGATACTAATAAAATATTTGGTACTTTAATAAAGTCATATCCGATAATTAACTTGATTTTAAGAATTAATGTCAAAAGTGGTTGTTTACAAGCTAACCTATGTTTGAATATGACATTATTACTATCTTCGTAAGGTAATTTTTCGAAATATGAACATATGTTACATGGCCATATGTCACTCTGAATTAAATTGCTTGTTAATACTTTCCTTTGCAAAAATTTTAACTACGCAGACAAAAGAATGGAAAAGTTTGCTTGCAATTACATGACAGTTTAATGTCGTAGTAAATACTACAATGAGTGTCTTGAAGATGCGACGAGAATATCATCTTGTACGATCTTTCCAACGAACTAAGAGCGACAAAAGGATTGGACACCTCATGCATGGATTTCACAGCTCGTGGATATGGATATTTCAGACGGGATTCTCCTATAGGTTGCGCTGTTGTTCCTAGTTTCTTCGTTCAAGAACAGCTTCCTCTACTGACAGGCTCAGGGGAGCGATGATTACTGCAATTAACGGCCACGCAGAAGGTCTTGGTTCAAATCCCAGCCGTAGCAACACCTAAATGTTTTTTCACTGGCCCTCGTCTCGTGATGATCTGACAAATCATCCGAGTAGTATCAGTTGTCAAGAAAAGCTAATCTTAAATTCGAAGTCGGCCTAAAACAGGAGATCTCACCATCGTGCAAGAAGCACACACGCACACATGAATGGTTGTGAGAAAGCTCGGCTCTGGATTCTAACCAGCCTGCTGCGCCAAAATTTTGTATTTTTATTTTATTTTGCTTCCTCTACTGCATCCGGCGTCTGGCTGGGAATCGAACACTCTGAGAGTCGGAAAATTGGTGTCCATTCGTTCTACATGTCCTAGCCATTTTAACATTTAAGGGATCTTAAATGTCCAATGCGGAGTTTTTTGATTAGCGCCATGTCGCTGTAAAGTTCGTAAAGTTCTTGGTTGAATCTTCGTCTCCGTTGCCTGTCAACGCAAACGGGACCAACGATTTTTTGAAGAATTTTCCTCTCAAATCGGCCAAAAATTTCTTTATCTACGGTCAATGCTTTGGAACTGGACTGGGATGATCAGGGTCTTATATAGGAGCTCCTTAGCAGTTCGAGTGAAGGCTTTACTACTAAAATGCCTTCTTAGCCCGAAGAAATAGCGGTTGGCAAGATTAATTGTTCGTTTAATTTCTGACGAGATGTTGTTGTCAGAGTTAATAGCGTAGCCGAGTCAGATAAAGTCCCGTACTAACGCAAAATTATTTTTGTCCATAGTGACGTTCTGTACAATTCATCGATGTTGTGTGTTGTGCATATACTTAGTCTTACCCTCATTCACGGCTAAGCCCATTTTTGCTGCTTCCTTCTCTATACTACCAATGATGTCAATATCGTCGGCGTATGCTAGTAGTAGAACACATTTTTCCAAAATTGTGCCTCTGATGTTGGCTCGTGAAGTTTGCACAATCCTCTCAAGAATCGGATTGAAGAAGTCACATGACAACGCATCGCCTTGACTGAATCCTTTTTTGATATCGAATGTGTCGGTGAGGTCGTTTCCGAGAGTTCTCCATCGTTAGCCTCCATCGTAAGCCTGCACTAAATCCTTTTTTGATATCGAATGTGTCGGTGAGATCGTTTCCGACCCTGATGGAGCAGCGAGAGTTCTCCATCATTAGCCTCCATCGTAAGCCTACACTAAATCCTTTTTTGATATCGAATGTGTCGGTGAGATCGTTTCCGACCCTGATGAATCAGCGAGAATCCACCATCGTCATCCTACAAAAACGGACGAGTTTGGGCGGTATACCAAATCTAGACATGGCTCTGCATAGTTCGTCTCTATAAATGCTGTCGTATGCGGATTTCAAATCGATGAATAGGTGGTGGGTATCGACTTGGACTTTTTGGGTTTTTCTTCCTGGATCTGCCGAAGTGTGAAAATTTGATCGGTTGTGGACTTCCCTGGCCTAAAAACACACTGACAAGGGCTGATCTGGGTGTTAGTAAATGGTTTCAGCCACAAATATTTCGGCTGATATGACCTTGTGGGCGATGTTAAGGAGACTTGTGCTTCTCCTTTGTGTGCTGAAGTTCTGAAAATCTGATATTCTTTCCTCCTCTTGTGGCTAAAGAGTGCAATGGCAGCTCTCGTCTTTACCTGCAGATTATCCGTGTATTTGTATTTCGTATCTTGGTATCATTGGCATTGTTCTTCTACATCAGATACTGGTGGTGTGGTGTTAATCGAGAGTGATACGATTTCCGGGAAGACCTTGGCGTCTCTTGATTTGTACAGTCTTTCGACATCAATTTTTTCGCAGCATTCCTGATTTGTTGTTTCTATCCAATTCGTTGGAGACGATTGCACTGTGTTTTACGATTTTTTTAACCTGCTGCTTGTGATTCGTCACTAATGCAAATTTGCTGATATAAAAATAGTGGTGAAGCCGTTTAACACCAAACAATATCGCTATAAATTTTCTGACTAACTGGGAGTACTTCTGTTCTGCAACAGCGAACTTTCGCGACGCAAATTTTATTCCATATGCCATTTTCATAGACCTTTTGGACTCGCATCAACCTTAAGTTTAATCGCCATCATTGGATTAAAGTGAGCCACTGCTGTTTAAGGAGTTATTTCTCGTTTTTTTGCGCTAATCGCTCCGGAATGGACCTTTACCTACTCGAATCTCCTGTTCTCTTTTAACTGATTGTATAACAGTGCACAAAGTATTGTTATATTGGGTAAGAACCATCTATTAAAATTAATTACCTCCAAAAAAACGACTGCAGTTATTTTAAACAAATTGAGTCTTTCATTTTCTCGAATAATTTTATTTTGAGAATTTCTTAAGCCCGACATGTTCTTCAACCTTCGACAACTTAATATTTTTGGTTAGCTAACTCAGCCAAACGATTTAAAGTCATCCAGCAGTGATAAAATATACAAACTGGCCACTCATCAATTCAAAACAAACACACAAATATTCCTAAAAACAGCGGTTACATCCTTACCAGGTTTAACTTCAATGAGAGTTTCCAGATAATAATTCCAGATAGATCGTCATTGGAAAGTAACGATCCTGCTCAAAATGACTCGATCCATTTTTACACTGATAGCTCCAAAACAAATGACGGAGTGGGAGCTGGTGTCTTCTCCGACAGGCTAAACCTCAGCTTATCTTTCCGTCTTCCTGATCATTGCACCGTGACCCATACGAAACTAATGGCGAAAATGAAGCCTCATCTTGGCTAAAAGAGAATGAAATATCTGCCAAAGATATTAGCGTTTTTTCGGAAAGCCAAGCGTCTATCCAATCCCTGGAATCAGTCTCAGAAACGCAAAGACAACCCTCAACCCTCATAAGATGTCAGCGCAGTTTAACTGGATGCATATCGACATTCCAGGGAACTGCAAGGCTGATGAACTCACCAGACATGAAACTAATTTTACAGTTGTATCCGTGTTGGGTACAGCTGGTACTCCTACCGCTACATGCAAAAGCCTACTACTTCAGTATGCTAACAGCAAATAAAATCTCAAGTGGAGTCTTGGTACGACGTGTCATATAACCAAAAAAATCTGACCAAAGCTGGATTTAAGAAGATCCAAGGGACTGATCTCGCTCTTTAGACTATATATAAGCGCCACCATAGGTGTCATCACTGGACACTGTCTAATAGGTCTGAGCAGTATATTAAGACAATCTCAAAATCTATATGAAGCTTTTTGCCACGCCCACTTTTTAGGGGCGTTTTTAGTAAAAAAAAAACTTTTTTGGTAACATTTTAAATATAAAAAAAAATTTTGCTGCAAGATCATTGGTTGTGAGTTATGATAATACAAATATTTCGTCTATAAACCATTTTAACATTTAAGGGATGGGATGGGATAGGACATTAAAAGATTCGCACAGCGGATTGTAGCCTTTTCAAAGGATTTTATGTAACAGAGAATATCTTTTTGTGACTCAAAATAACATATGAGATAAAAAAACCGCAAAAACATATTAAATCATGTTAGCAAATAGCTACTAGTCCTACACTTCAAGATGTAGAATCTTTGGGGTTAATAACCCAATTACCCTAGTGGTGGTACAGAACGAGCCCCACCAACAAGCCTCTCCAGTTAGCCCGGTCTATTTGCGCATTTCAATATGTTTTAGGTCGGTTTCTACTTTTGCGATGCACTTAAGGCGAGATCTTCATCGATTGGGTCCGACGTCTGGTTTAGAATCAAAGCTCGTATAACTCAAACAGGGACGAAGATTTTTCGAAGAATTTTTCTCTTAATACGATCAAATCCTTTTTTTCGTATCGAATGTCGGTGAGACCGTTTCCTACCCTGATGGAGTAGGAAGAATTCTCCAACTTAATTCTGCACAGACGGACGTGCTTAGCCCGTATATGAATCCTAGGCAGGGTTCTGTATAGTTCTGCTCTAAAAATGATGTCACATGCGGCTTTGAAATCAATGAATAGGGGGTGTGTATCGATTTGGACTTTTTTTTTATACCCTTTCCCTATACTCTATAACATAGAGAAATTATTTCGCTAGACATACCCTTAAAACATATGGATCGACTCAGAATCGCTAGCTGAGTTGATTAAGCCATGTCTGTCTGTCCGTCCATCTGTAGACAACCGTTATTTGAGCATTAAATTTTGAACTAGGATTATTAAATTTGGTACATGTGATCCTTGTACGTGTGGTTCAAACAAGTGTAAACATTTTCAAAATCTGCCCACTGCCACGCACACTTTTTAGAAAAACGTTATTTTTAGCCAAACGATAGGGAATTTTGAAAAAGTGACTGAACAACAAATGTAGTCAATCTCATTATCTATATTTTGCTTGTAAAAAGTTTTTTTATCAGCCCACTTTTTGAGGGCGTTTTCAATAAAAAAAAATGTTTTTCGGTAAAATTTTAAAATATTCGAGAAAACTTTTGATGCAAAATCATTGGGTTTGATAAAAAAAATATTTCATCTATACATCATTCAAATCCACGCCCACTTTTTGGAGGCGTTTTCCTACAAAAACCATTTGTATACCCTACGCCATTATATATTATGTACGAGAAAAACGCTGTTTTTGGTCGAACCATATAAGTTTTTGATAAACTATCTGAAAAATATGTTGCGATAATGTCAATTTTAATATTTCTTTGCCGTAAAGCCCACATTTTAGGGATTAACGATCCAAGCAGTTGATTGTAGCCTTCTCATATGTTTTTATATATAATTTGCGCGCACTTAAGGGGTTATGAATACCCTTTAACTTTCTTACCACAGTACAAGCACTAGAGAAAGGAAAGAAATTAGGTGACAGGTTAGATTTTAGATATAGTGGAGACATACTCCATGTGTGGTGTCCGAACTAAATTCGGGGAATCGCTGTTTTTTTGTGTTCGTTCAATTTGCAGAACTTTCAAAATTAAAATTATGTTTTTCTTAGGAGTAACTTACGCTTATTTTTTCTTTTGAACAAAATTACATGGATTTTGGCTGAATTGAACGCGCAAACCTTCACTGAACAGGGTACACATTATCGCGGCCACCCACTTTTTTGTTTTTCAGGATCTGCCGATGTGTGTTGATTTGATCAGTAATGGACTATCCTGTCCCAAACTCACGCTTATAAGGGTCGATTAGGTAAACGGTTTCAGGAGTTCATATACTATGACAGATAGTATCTTGAAGTCGGGGTTAAGGAGAGCTATGTCGTTGTCGTTCGAGAGTCCTCTTTTTTGAGTTGACCAAACAATGTTGAGGCTCCATTTTTCGGGCATAACTTTATCACATCAAATTTTTCTAAGTAGTTGGATTATGTTACATATACCAAATCATCTCCATATCATCTCATATAAAGCTCGGCAGGAAGACCACCATGGTTGGAGGCAGTGTTAAGCTCAAGTTAAGATGTTGTTATCCCCTCTTCACTAAGTACGGGTGATGGAGTGTTTTCGCTCTCGTCGCCAATATTGAATGATTCCTATTGCTTGACAGCCGTATATTGTTCGTCATCGCCGTTTATTAGTCTGCAGAAGTGGTCCTTCCATATTCTTCCAAAGCATTGCCGGTTCCTTGACGGGCTCAATGGAATGGCGGGATGATTAGTGCGATCACCTTACGCACAGAAGGTCTTTGTCCGAACCTCTAGCAATCTTAAATGTTTTTTCACCGGCCGTCCTCTTGCGATGTTCTGACAAATCATCAAAGTGTTGTCAATTGTCAAGAAAAGCCTGTCTCATCTCAGCAGTTCGGAATTGGCATTAAACAGGATGTCCCACCATAGTGCAAGAAGTGCAAACAGACGCACGAAGGGTTGTGAAAAAAGCTAGGTGGTGGGTACCAACGAGCCTGTTGTGTAAAGTTATTTTTTTTAACTATGCCTCGAGTAAGATTTTTCCTTGTTCATTTTGACAGGATTCTGTTTGTGGCTTTGATAAAATCTATGAATATCTTTTCTAGAGTTGCACCGTTTTCTATTATCGATCGCTCTCTTTTTACTTTCTGAAAACTCGGTATTCTTCCCTCTCTATTTGCCTTTAAGGCTCAGTGCCAGTTCTCTTCTTCACCCGCAGCTTTGCCTTATAGGTCTCGTTTTTGGCTGCAAGCATCTATCGGAATTTTTCATCAAAAGAAGGGTTACTTCATCTTGATAGTAAGCGCGAGAAACCTTGCTGATATAATGGCTTCTTGACATCATCGGCATTGTTATTCGACAGTAGATGCTGGTAGTTTATGGTTTTAATCAAGAGGTTAAATAATATGCGTTCTGCAAAACTTTTGGCGGTGTCTTGCGATTGCAGCTCTTTCGTTGGATTGGAAAAAATCGTACAATTCCTGCTAGGGACAATATAGTTTATCATTTCAATATTAACTACGCCCAATTAAACATGAAGCTCAAGTTTAAAAAAAAACACATTTTTTATATCTACGTGAATTTGTTAAC
The DNA here is from genome assembly GCA_949824845.1 of Rhingia rostrata. Lineage (NCBI taxonomy): Eukaryota > Metazoa > Arthropoda > Insecta > Diptera > Syrphidae > Rhingia > Rhingia rostrata. Next base: position 25,841,246 of record OX463756.1, read on the forward strand.
CCAAGGTAAAATAAATAAAGATAATGGTCATGTTACACCCAAACCACAAGCGCAGTTCATTGAGATTAAACACCGGCTTCCCAATAACATACACACCAACTCGCCATAGAATCTCGATTGCATTGCACTATGTATAGTGTATACACGTACAATTTTCGTTATTTCAACGTAAGAGGTGTTAAATAATACGCGTCTCCATTATGCAAATAGGGTTTCCGGGTCAATATTATGAGTCAATGTAATGAGTGCAAAACGAAATGACTGTTGACTGACCATATGGGCAAATAATGACAGCAAAATGGGGAAAAGTGGAGCACACATATCATGTGAAAGACCTCACAGGGTCGTCCATAGATTTCCATTATGTTTTTCCAATTCAGAATCTAGTTTCACTAATCCCATATTAACACATCAAAATGTTTTATTTTTTTTATATTCTTAAAACGGCTTACGCTTAATTACCGCAAATTATCATACCACTTAGCCATTAACCAGTGTTTGTCAAGTCAATTAAAAGTGTCAAGCCCGCCGTATTTACAGACTAAGCATATTTTTTTATTTATTTGTATGCGAACATTACACGTCGTTCTCAGAATTTACATTTTCTAAAAATCCGAAACCGTTAAATTGTCATTATTTATTCAAATGCATTTAAATGTAATTAGATTTTGCATTTAATTGTCGGTAGGTGGAGTTATTCCAAATCTATTAGGAAACAGTTAAATAGAAGAATTACCCCATTAGGATTCCGCTGAAATGTGATTTTGTGTCAAATGCCAGTTCAATTGTAATGAACGGTAGAAGTGCGACATACGTCAATGAACCATTTTAATATATTCACTGACGTTGCGTCAGTCATCGGATAGAAAGAGTTCAAAATGGAAACCATCCAACCAACGTTATTTATGCAAAAAATGCAAACTTTCATTTCGGGGGGTCAGCCAAAAATGTAATAGCACCTTAATTGGCAGAAAGGAATAGATAATGTTAATGGTCAGAAGTCAGGCCTTTGACTTAGTCTTGGAATTAGAAATAATTATGTACGACTCACCTCATTAAACAAAAATAACAATACATGAGTTGCTTTTGACATGAATAAAATATACAGTTTATTAGTAAAGCTATTTTTATCGGTAGATATAAAGATAGATAGATAAATTTAAAGATTATTTGAAGATTCATAACCCTCAAATAGAAGGCAAGGTTATTTCCTATTGAGTACTTCCTCTTGATTTTGCGGATGTTCTAAGCTTCTTTTTGACGAATCTGAGTGATTTTTTTATAACGAGTTGCCTGACCCTGGTAATAATTTCCTAGGCAATAACTTAAAATTTGATAATCAAAAACGAATGCGTAAGATTTAAGTTTTCATTTTATCATTATTTGAAGTTTGCTTTAAAAACAAATTGCCATAAGACGCCATTTGTAAAATATATGTCACCGATGTTGTCAGACATTTTGGGTACACTGGGAAGCCATTGTAACAGAAGAATTGACAGACTGTTATGCTTGAAACACTTTGAATACATGAATATTAACATTAACGTCAACTATAGGAATTGTTCAAAAATGAATGTTGCTTATGTGTGACGTCCCATACAATCCGGCGGCTTAAAAAAAAAGTTTAGATCCAGCTATTGTTTTAATTTTTCAGTGTCAATGTCAGTATTCCGGATTTTAGTTTTACGAAGTCAACTTTGCCGATGTGCTATTCTCATTGATCAATCGAATTTTTTTATTCTCGTGACAGGGTCGATTGAGCAATGAGAACAGAGTATCGGCAAAGCTAACTTGGGAAATCTAAAACCCGGAACACGACCAATGTGTTTCAAGCCGTATGTTCAGTGTTTGTTAGTTATCCCCCAATTTTCACAAACGAGTAAAACTAAGAGATTTTTTAAGGTGAGGCGAACATAAAAAGGACAAAAGGACTTACATATGTTTTTTGACTCTACTCTTGAATTGTTGCAGACGTTTAATTGGTGAAAATACGTCTTCTGCAAGTTCATTCTATTGTTTGCTAGTTTCGTAACTAAAGAGTTTTGTGATTGCATTGTTGGGTGGTTTGTGTGCTGCAACTTGTAGATCATGGAAATGCAACAAACCTTGTGAGGATTTCATTGAGCTGCTCCGATCATCTACTATTATTGTTCCTGTAATTCAGGGATCGATCATCTTCGCTGAACCGAAGGTTTTATCATCTAACAATCCCATCTTTGGATAGATTCTAGTACGTTCATTGTACAAGATGCGCCAAAAGAGATCACCCTATTGGAAGATGGTATTATTTTTGCAAAAGGCCGTCAATGTCAAATCTGTTTTGACATTTGTGGACAAGACAGATGAAGAATACAAGGGAACAAGCTATGGAGCGATACACTCCCCAAGAACGCGGAATAATCGAAATGGACGATTTTTCGACCAAAATCATAATGAACGATGAGGCTCATTTCCACCTCAGCGGGTACCTGAACAAGCAAAACGTCGCTTCTGGGGCACCGAAAATCCACGAGTAATGCACGAGGAGCCATTACACCCGCTCTATGTTACTGCATGGTGCGCTGTTCACGCTGGATAAGTCATCGGGCCAATTTTTTTCGAGAACGCGGCTGGTCAAAAGAATACTTGTTTACGGTGCGCGCTCTAGGGCCATGTTAACCGAGTTTTTTTTCTATCGCAATTGGAAGAATTAGGACTGGAGGACATGTGGTTCCAACAGGACGGAGCAACGACACACACTGCGCGAGCCACAACCGATGTTCTGAAGGCCAAACAACATCGAATGACTTATTTTGGCCCACCTTGTACTTTTCGAGGCCGAACTCCATAAATGAGAGCAGTGTTCAATACTACCTGGTCGTTCTTGAGCTTCAAAGGAAGAAATTGCTGGGTTTGTGTCAATCTTCGCTGTAAGGTAGGTCTGTAGGTAGAAGTGATGGTTCGGCAAGATTCCAAGTAGGTATGTCTGTAGGCAGTTCGATTTTTTTTCGCCCGCTTTTGATGTCGATTTTTGACCAAAAATATCAAAACATAGTGACGGTTTTGGCATGATCCCAAGTAGCTCTTGTGTGCCTGATTGTTGTTGTGGATGTTATACATTGTTGATGTAATTGTTGTTGTGAATGTGATACAGGTGGTCTCTAGATCCAGCCTTTGAGGTTTAAGAAACTGATGAGAAATTGTATCCTTTTACACGAGATGCCGATAAGGTCGAAGAATGGTTGGTCTAACGCATGCAGCCTAGCTCTGGCTAGTGCCGGATATTTGCTACTGAAATTGGAGAAGGTTTCTCTCGCGTTTGTATTCCCTCAACTGCGGTATTGAGGGTGGTATGGGATCACCAGTTTGGCGGCATGGTCTCCGATTGACCAGTGCCCCGTGATTATCGCCGTACTTCTTGCGGTATCTGGGCAGGTTCTAATTAGTAGATCGTTTGTCCTGTTTTTGTGATAGAAGTGCCATATCGTCCCCGATATGAAGCAAGTTGTTAACATTCTCCGTTTGGAGTCAGCCTTATAAAGGAATTATGGGTTTATTTGTCCCTAGCGGGATACGGACCCTTGCCGCAAGTGAGCCGCAAAGAGCTGAGCCTTGTCTGGTCAGCTCATTTGCACGTTCGTTTCCTTCTAAGTCACTGTGCCCTGGAACCCAGAGAAGGGTGGAACTGAAGCGTTCGCCAAGGTGGGCAAGTTCGTTCCGGCTTTCCTATAGCAGCTTGGAGGATATGGTAGCCGAGTTGATGGCCTTTATGGCCGCTTGGTTATCTATGAGAATATCAATATTTTGCTTTTCCGTAATGTCACGCCCCAGTCGCCTGCAAGCCTTTCGGATAGCCAATAGTTCCGCCTGGAATACGCTGGCAAAACCTGGTAGGAGATATGAAACTGGTATTTTCGGTGATTCCGAGTAGAATCCGGGCCCCACACCACAGTTCATCTTAGATCCGTCGGTGTAGAGGACCGTGTCGAAATCTCTTACTAATTCGTTTCTCTTCCACCGAGCTCTATTAGGAAATCATACGTCCAGGATATTACTGTGGCCATATGGCCGTTCATTCCAGAATCCTGAGTCCTATAGTCTGTTTGAAACGTGACCATGCCGTTTGGTAACGAGTACAGGATATTACTGTGGCCATATGGCCTTCCATTCCAGAATCCTGAGTCCTATAGTCTGTTTGAAACGTTACCATGCCATTTGGTAACGAGTCCAGGATATTACTGGGGCCATACGGCCTTGCATTCCAGCATCCTGAGTCCTTGAGTCTAACTGAGCTACATAAAGCGATCTTTAATGTGTAGGTCGAGGAGCAAGAGACGCAATAGCACAGTAAAGGCACCCGTTGGTGCCGACGTCAGTGCGCCCGTAGTGCATTTACCGGCTCTAAGCCTCTAGCCACCACTGATGGGTCAATAAAGGTAACATTTTGCTGCCATGCTCCATCTGGCTCATTTGTGAAGGTAAACAGATGCATGGATTCCTTGGTTTGCGACTTTATTCTTCATTTCCATTTGCGGATTTGTGGACTTTACCATTTCGTAAAGGCTGTCCTGTCATTTGTGTTGGTAACTCTCAGAGTACTTTCATTTGAATGAATAAAAATATGTTTCAGACGATTTATTTTATCAATAATGTGCAGAAAAATATAGTGGGTGCGAGAATTGATACATGAGGTACTCCAGCGTTTAAAGGAAACCAATGCACCACTATAAAATGTAAGGACATATCAGCCGCATAGTATTTCAGGAAGCCTGCATGCTGCAAATTTGCATACAATAGCTCTCTGCCAAACTCTGTCGAATGCCTTATAGATATCCAAGGTGTCAGCTCCCGAAACCATGTTGTTTCATTCATTATGTTTATAGCTATTCTCCCTGAACGCATATTAACGGTCCTTTTCACATCGTCATCCTGCACCAATGTAGTAGTTTGAGCGGGATATTCAAACTAAAAATGGCTGTGTAAATTTATTTCCTATAAATGCAAACATAACCTCTTTTAAAATCAATGAATTCGTAATTCTTGGTTTTTTTTCCCAGGATATATCCTGGTCAAAGATTTGTTCAGTTGACTACTTCCTTGAGCACATAAAATAAGTTTGACTAAGTTATTAATGAACGGTTTTACATAAAACAGAAGACTTATAGGCGACATTCAAAAGACTTATACCTGGATTTTGAGGTTACATTCGACAGGCAGACATGCCTACTCAGTTATTTACTTATATATCGCAGTAGTCCGGGCGAACGTGGCCCTGCATGCCTCTAGAATTAGCTTTCTGTTAAGCTCTTCAAGTTGGCAAAGGTCAGGTTCTAAGTGAGTATATATAAAAACTTGTAGGCGAATTCGAATAGTTAGCACAGATCAGATTGCCTCATTTGGAATCGGGCTAGAGTATTGGATTCCATTTGCATCTTAAGCATCAAAGGTTTCATTTTTTTTAACAGGTCTATGTCAATGTCTGTACAGCTTGTGATGTTCATGGTTTCCATAGAAGCGAGGCAAGCGAGACTTAAGTATTTTCCATGCTTCAACCTTGAAAAAAGGTTTAAAGAATTGCATTCCTATATAGGATCTTCTATACCTTCTAGATTAGTGCTAAGAATCCCGAAAAATTGAGCTTTACAAAAATCGCTCTCCATTTTTCTGATGAGGTGCCAGAGTTCCTAGCAGAACTGACGTAGACCACTTTCAATTATGACGATTTGCATGATCCGTCGTTGCTGTTTTTGCCAGTGTATGACAGTGTATGACAGCTCCTTAACTGCAAAAGCTACTTTAGGAACTTCCTTCTGATTATGTGAATATCGTCAGAGTATGCAAAGATTTATGGATGTGTCGGCTCAAGAATTTATAATAACAAAATCCTCTTAATAATGATGCTTAGGAAGTCATGTTGCCAATCCTGATTGAGGAGCGATAATTTTGGCACAGAAGTACGTGATTGGTCGGATTTTTCTATATAAAAGAAGTCGAATGAGCTACGGTTTTGAAATCGCTCAGTATCGGTTAAGACTTATTGGGACTAATAAGGATCTTTTGAAGTCTGAAGATTTGATCAGTCCTGGACTTTCCTGGTCTGAAGCCACACTGATAAAAGCCGATAAGATAATTGTTTTACACGTTCACATATTACAGCAGATAGGATCTTGTAGGCAATGTCTGATGATCGGACAAAAGACGTTGAGGTTTCATTCCTTCTTTCATACACCAAATCTTAGCAACATAGCTTTTCCTGTCAAGTTATTTAAAGACATTCATTTCAGGTAGCCTTGTTACAACTAATTGATCAACAACTTCACGCTGGACATTAAATATAACTAAGGCTTATCGAAAGAATGAGTACCAATAATCATAATAATGGTAGACATATTAGAGGGAAATCTGAGCTTCAGTTGTGCACTCAAAAAGAAAGCGTAGAAGTGGATAGTAGTGAATAGTAGTGAATAGTAGTGAAAGAGTGGTGAGATAACAACTGATATCTATATTCCTAGCTCCGACTGAGATTCTACAACGATTTGTTAATGGTCGTCTTGATCTTGATACCCAATCAACTATTTTGCCTCAATAAGGATAAATTTATCCATTAGTTGAAGTAATTACTTCGATAGATCTTCGATAGTAATTGTGCACAGAAGTTAAACAGTTTTACAGTCATCGTGTCGATCGTGTTACATGCTTTATAGAGCATTTGACATTGTTCACTCTGTAAAAATTAAAGGGCTACCAGGTGACTAAGCTCATAGTGAGACCATGATCATATGCATGTGCTGATGAAGATCGTCGGTAGAAGTCGGTACATTGATTCCTCTAAGATGTCCCTTCTCTGCATCAGGTGAAAAAATGGAAATGAAACAACTTTCGCGGGAAGAATGGACTTTTTCTGTCAAACAAAAGTTTTCTTACATCGCAGCTTATAATAATGATAAGCTCCTTTAATGATGCATACAAAATCACCATCTGTACTGTATGAGCAGAAGAACGAAGATATGAAACTACCAAATTTGAGTTTCAATATAAAATTCTAAATCGTGTTCCACTTACGTTTTTTTTTAAGTGATCTCAATCGAATCCGTAAGTGGACGCACCTAATCGTGCTTCTTCACCCAGAGTAATCATTTCTACCTAATAATAGTTCGCTTAACATATTTAACCACTACCCATGTGCTATAAAGCTTTTTAAAGGTGTGTGTGTGTATTTTTAAATGGAATTTGCAATTCGAATGCAAAATCAAACATCGAGTACCTAAATGATAATTATAAGCAATTCAGGTCTCGTCTCAGATTTTAAAGCCAAAAATTAAAATCAGCAACATTCGTACCGCCATGTGTCGATATTTTCCCCAAGAACCGTCTCTATGTAAATCCCAAAAGCATGTAAGCTTCGGTCATCGTGCCGAAATTGTGGTCTTTTGGAATAATATCAACGCAGAGTATTCTAGTCACGTTCGACTACGTCAATGGCGGTATTTAGGATAAAATCCCCATTTTAGGCTGCACGTTAAATTAGTCACACATATTTCAAAGCCTAAAAAGCATTAACAGACTTGGTGATGTACTCGCATTCATATGTTAACACTTTTGTTAGATTGAGATGTGTCTATGGCGGAGAAGACACGAAAGATCGTCAGCGTGATAGGCCAAAGAATGTTGTAAGTTAGAAAAAAATCTATACTCGCTGCAAGGTGGCCATGAACTTTTTTGTTTTTTTTTAACAATTTAGCTGGGAAGATTGTCTCAGGTGGAGCTGTTTGTTTGAATAGGCAAAAGTAATCTTTTTCCCCCATCTGTATTTGCATCTCATCGATAGGTACGTTGTATCTTTTGTGACAAGGTGATGAGAGCAATTAGTTGAAAGGAAAATTTAGTTTCTATGGAAGTTATCGAAATTAGATAATAGGTAATGTGGGTAGAGCTTAAGGTTGGTTTGTAATTCAATTGTTTACCTTCATTGTAAGAGGTGATTAAAATTGTGTTCAATGTATCTTATGGTTTTATGGATTTGAAGGCTGCTTTCTTACACGCAAACTTTTTTAAGTGACCTAAGCCAGGCTGAGTCTTAACAAATAAATTTCTCCAGGTATCACAATCTTAAGTTAACTACCCTCAGTTTTATACACCCAGTTAGTTGTGGACTGAATACATAATCGAAACCATTTATGGTGACGTATTTCTTCAGTGTATCTGCTATTTGACAGTGAATCGCTCATACGTTTCCCTACTCCCAAGTGCGGTGTCACCTCGTTTAGTTCGTCAATTTTGAAGAGATTTATAGGTGATTTCTCCCGACCTTTGCAAATCCATCTTAAAGTCAATATCGAGCTTCTTCTCCATCATTATCTGGCATGCAAGGACAATTGTCGGAGATATGCTAGATCTATATAAAGGGTGCCCCATAATTTACGCAAAAATTTGAATTTCCCGTACTGTGTTACAAAAATTAAAAAATAATTTATGGCGCAACAGGCTCGTCAGGGCCTAGCTTTTTTTTTACAACCGTGTGTACTTCTTAGCATGATGGCGGGATCACCTGTTTTATGCTGTTTTCGAATGGCTAAGTTGAGATAAGCTTTTCATGACAATTGATACTACTCGGGTGATTTGTCAGATCATCACGAGAGGAGGGCCAGTGAAAAATCATTTTGGTGTTGCTACGGCTGGGAATCGAGCCCAGACCTTCCGCGCGGCAGTTCATGGCACCAATAATCGCGCCACTGAACCCGTACTGTGTTGCCAACGGAAATAAAAATAACAATCTGACAGGTGAAAGTACGGGGATAATAAAAATGGAACCCAATATGAAAGACCAACGCATATTCATTGTTGAGCAATATTTTAAAAGTAGTCAAGGTTTGTCAGTTACAGTCCGTGATTTTTGTACAAAACATGACCGTCTAGTGACAGTATCAACTGCGAAGAAAATAATTGAAAAAATCACGGAGACTAGATCAACTAGCGATCTTACATACTCTGGGTATCCTGTCACAAGTCGTTCAACAGAAAACATCAAAGCAGTTCGCGAGAGGATTGATGACATCGTACACGAAAATTTGCCATTTCGAGAAGCTCTCTACAGACAATTCTCAAGAAAAACTTGAAACATCATGCTAACATCAACAGAAAACATCAAAGCAGTTCGGGAGAGGATTGCTGACATCGTACACGAAAATTTGCCATTTTGAGAAGCTCTCTACAGATGATTGTCAAGAAAAACTTGAAACATCATGCTAACATCAACAGAAAACATCAAAGCAGTTCGCGAAAGGAATGCTGACATCGTACCCGAAAATTTGCCATTTCGAGAAGCTCTCTACAGACAATTCTCAAGAAAAACTTGAAACATCATGCTAACAAAGTTCAATTGATTCCAGAACTGAAAAACTACTGATATTGCAGCGCGAAGAGAGTTCGTTGAATGGATTTTGGAACAACAACAATTGGATTCTAATTTTTTGAACAGTGAAGAAGCTCATTTTCATTTGTATCGTAAATCGTGGAAGTTATAGCATTTTGGGTCAGAAAACTCACGAGTCACTGTTGAGAATCAAACGCATACTCAACGCGTAACTTTTTGGTGCAGGTTTTGGGCTGGAGGCGTTTCGAAAATGCGGCTGTCAGGCCGATATTCGTTATCCCAGTTGTTAGGGCCTAAATTAGATGATATGAATATGACCAACATGCGGTTTCAATAAGACGGTGCCATATGCTATACAGTCAGAGGAAAAATTCAACTACTCCGTGAGTCATTTCCCAATCGTGTAGTCGCCCGTTTTTGCGATCAGAATTCAACATCCAGATCATGCGATTTAACGCCATTGAACTTCTTTGGAGGTTTTTGAAGTCAAGGATCTATGCAAATAACCCCAATATCACTTACGCCTTGAAAAAAGAAAGCTAGGCATTGTATTAATGAAATTCTGCGAAATTTCTACAAAACGGTCACAAACAAAATTCAATAAAAGTGTACGTACTTGCTAGCAAAGCTGTGGCGGCCATTTATCCGATGTGCTATTCCATGTATATCCCCAATATGTATACTTTATGAATCAATAAAAAAATTAGGCTTTCTTACTATATTTGTATTTTCTATCAAAAGTACATTTTGCGTGAATTGTCGGACACCCTTTACATATAAATTGTGAAACATATAAAGTTTTTAGAAACTCAATTTTTTTGAGATTTTATTAAGAAACGATTTTTGGAAATAGCCCAAGAAAACTCGAAAAGCTTTGATGAAATACTTCGAAATAATGTAATACGCATTTCGTCTACATATTATTTGAACACACGCCCACTTTTTGGGGGCGTTTTCTTAAAAAAAACAAAAACAAATGTAAAGGGTGATCCATTTCGAGGTTCCCTACTTTTTTAAGGAAAAAAACACAGAAAATTCAAATTTAATGGAGAATGTTTATTATCATATGAAAGAACATTCTTTGGCATTTACTTTTTAAAGATTATGTCTATCAAATGTTGGCCGTTGCTACGTCGCAGATGGTCCATCCAGCTTGCTGGACGTGGTCTATTCGGTCGAATATTATCCAATAATGAATGCTGGGTCTCAAAATGGGTGATGGTGTTGCGAATAGTATGCTTAGTAGGCCGATTATGTTGACCATCAGAACGTGAATTTTCATAATAAAGTTGAACAATTTGTAAACGTTGTTCACGCGTAAGTCTTTGCATTATGAAATGCCAAACAACACTAAACAAAAATAACATGACAGCATGACACGACTCACACGTGATCTGTCAAAAAAGGCTATTGAAAAAAGTATCACTACTTGGGTCACCCGTTACTTAATTATAATCGGGGTGGCGAGCCCTCGTTGCGCATGCCCCGAGGGGTCGCCATCCTGATTGCGACTTTCGGTCCCACGGCAGCCTGCGTTCAACCATATTGTACGCTAATATGGTGCACAAGCCCTGCCCCAGACCTTGTTCCTAATTTTAAAATCTTAAACATAAAGTTGGACTAAAAGTCCGCAAAGTACTGAGGAAGTGCTGAATCACCTTCCTCATATAGCCACCAGAATTCAGTGCGCTGTTTTGCAGCATCGATCCTATCGCGATCCGATACCGCCGTGCTAAAGCGGAGGAGCTCCGGAGCATTATCGACGTACCCGTCGCGGATTTGTCCCGCGCGTCACGATAGCGGTGGTATAAAACCGGGATACCGTTCCTGTCTTGTACTAACCCTAACGAATCGATGTAAATGAATGCCTCTGGTGGAATAAAGCCCGATATGAGCGTGCTCTCCATGTATAAATCATTTGGGGAACTAAGCCCCAAAGATCAGGCTGTTGTCGCTAGCTATCGCCCTTGCAGCGTGCCTTCGAGTCACCTTTATTAGGAAATTGTCAATTCTATTCAACTGAGCCCCATTGTATAGAACCTCGTTGCGATAATATTTTATGTACTCGGAGTCCGGCGTTCGGTACAATCCTAAGCAGGATCGGAGACACCGCCTCTCAAACAGCCGTATCTTTTCCCTGTAGGCTGGTGCCACATTGAACCACACGGGACAACCGTAAGCGATGATCGGCCTAATGAGGGCCATGTAGCAAATGACTTTCACCCTTGAATCAAGTTGACTGCTATGAAACAATCTTCTTGTCAGAGCATAAGCCCCCCTAGCCCTGGCCAGACAAGCATCCACATTTTTATTAAAATATAGAAACTTGTCAAGCCAGATGCCAAGGTATTTGACTTCACTTCTCACCGCCAACAGTCGTCCATGCTGTCCCATGATACAAAATTTTTTCCAGTTTTTTCTGGTAATTCTGTTCTGGGTCCTGAACAGAATTGTTTCGGTTTTTTGGAAATTGATCCTCAATTTCCAATCATCGCAATATCCCATAATGTGATCGAAGTCACGTTGCAAAAGTGTGTTGATGACCTCGATTTTCGGACCTGATCTGTACGCCACTAGATCATCTGCGTACGCTATAGCGTGTCTGAGAGAACCTACAAGATCACTTGTATAAATGTTAAACAATATCGGGGAGTTCACCGCCCCCTGTTGTAAACCGTTTTTAATTTCAAAGACTTTACTCGAAGTTACGTTGCCACATTTGACAACGAACTTCTTTCCCATAAGCATTTCATAAATCATATATAGCATGGGTTTACGCATGCCCAGTCTGGTCAGCTTGTAGAAAAGCCCCTCTAACCATACGGTGTCGAAGGCCTTCTCAAAGTCAACCAGACAGGCCCCTGTGCACTGTTTTTTGGACTTATTCCATTGAATGTCGGACACTAGTTTCGACGCGGCATGAATGGTATCATGCCTCGCTCGAAAACCAAACTGATTATCCGGAATAATTTTGTTTTCCTCAACCCACTTAAGCAGATCTCTATTGACTATCTTCTCGAATACCTTGCTTACATTCGGCAGAAGGCTTATTGACCGAAGATTTGCAGGGTTTGTTTTGTCCTTTTCCTTTTTGGGGATAGGATGTACCACCGCCGTTTTCCAGTGCACCGGATAATGTGCATTATTCAGTGCATTGTTAAACAGGGTGGTGAAGATATCGACTGCTTCTATTGGCAGGTGTCTCAATACGACGTTTGGGACACCGTCCTCTCCTGCCGACTTTTTATTTTTCAATGATACCAAGATGTCCAGGAGTTCATCTTTTTGCACGAACAGCAAGGTTGGAGTGTTAGCTCCCCCAGGCCATACCATATCTTGAAAAATTGTTGGACACCAATTCATTTAGGGTGAAATGAAGTAGAACGAATAAGAAGACGAATCCAAAATATGTATCCTCAGCATATTGCAGAAGATATTCGATTTCTAAATGATGAAATGATGACATTCAGAGATTTCGAAGACCTCGAAGGGATCCGTAAGTGGAACACAGCCTAAATTTTGTAAAAATTGTGTGTGAGATAGTCACATCAGTTGGAGTCATCTTGTTAGTGGATGTAATTAAATATCTACATACATCTATGGCAGAAGCAGAGGATAAATTTACAAAAATGGGGTTAATACTTTTTTGATATCGATTTCACTTTATTTGCAATGGCGCGCCCAAAGTGCGTGCCGTCAAAAATATTGAGTCTTTCACGTAATATGAATTGGCCTTCCATTATGTTGATGCTTCTTCGAATAAAACAAAATAATTCGCAAGTAAATTAAATGTAATTTCATCTAGTAATTTGTATCTTAAAAAAGGTGGGAAAAACAATTACTATGCTCGAATCAAGATGTTTCACTTTTTGCTCTTATTTCAAAGATTATCAAATTACTTGATGTAACGCATCAGATTGTGACAGATTGAGGCATAAAACGTAAAATTTCTTAAAAGAAAGTGATTCCGATTTCATATAAAAATCTCAAACCCAACATAAGTCTCCATGAAAACCAAAAACCTGCAACTCTCTTATTCGTTTTTGTTTTTTTTTTTTTTATAATTACTTCTACAGGTTAACCATTCACACATTTTAATCGTCCAACATAAAAATTATTACATTCAACACAAATTGTAGCCGAATAATTATGTGTATCTGCATAACAAATCAAACTGCATACTCATTGCAATCCAACAGCAAATACCTATACCTCAATTCGCGTAAACGTCTATATACCAAAAAGAGTCGTTGAGTTATGCAAGATACATACCTACACACCTAAGCTTTACGCTTTTACGCTTTAGTAAACCAGTCATGTTGTACGTTCATGAAAAAAAAAGAAAAGTAAAATCTATGCATGTTCCCATCCCCAATTGAGTATCTTCTTGAAGACTTTGAAGACTCATTGGTTTACCCACATATGATAATCTAAGGTTACCACCTCAGGAGCCTTAAGAGCGGGCTTTGGCAACCGATCACCAGTACAAAGTCTTCATGCCTTCAAAGTCAACGAGTTTTTCAACAAAATTGAATAAATTTTTGTTCTTCGAATTTGTAAGTCTCAGCAGGTATACTTCTGAAGTTCAAACTTAGAATTCTTTCTAAGCTTTACAAGCAGCAATTAGTTTAGTCACAAGAATAGAACCGATTTCAGCAATTCTCCAATAGGAGTCAAGGTGTTCATCTCTTTGAGATTCTAGACATTGGACACGAATACCATATTACTAAGGCATTCTGTGTTTATAGCTGCTTGGGGTCTTAGACATTTCAAGGCTTTGCCAGCGTGGAAATAAATGTTCAGTCAATTAAATTAAGAAACGTTGGTCTGAGAAGGTTTTTTTTTTTTTAATATGACGACATAGTAGGAGAAGGTGACTTAAATGGGGAAGGTGAATGTAATATAGGGCTTAGAGCCTTATTAAGACGTTAAAACTAACATCTGCAATAATGCGGCGTTAAAATTTTGGCACAAATAAAAGGACGTACACATTTATGCATCGTTCGAACGGACAATGTCAGAAGATTCTCACGACAGTTCTATGTTCTTCGATGTTTGCCAGACTGAATTAGAAATATATTCCTGCAATTTAAGTACACCTTGGAGTAAATAAATGTTAAGTCTAAAATTTACCGTGCAAACCTATCTCATTCCATGTAGGGTATTAATCCTTGCTTTAAAATTCTCCATTAATTTTTGTGCGCAAAGTTTTATATTTCTTCGCATCACGGCCTACAATTTAAAATTTTAAGCTAAAGGCATGTTAAAGAAGTTCATCATAGCAGTTTAGTACTCTTGGGTGTTTGTCAGAATTTGTGGGGTAGTCAAATTTTTTTTAGTCTCACTACTTTCCACACTTAGAGTTCATTTTGTTGATATTTCATTCGCTAAAGCTTTAAGGCAGCGCAAAAACTGTCTCGATACGAAATGTATAGAAAAGGCGTGTTCCACTTGCAGAATCCTCAAAGATTTTCCTCCTCTTCCTTAGCTTGAGCAAGGCAAGTTCTTCTATCAAAAACGATTTTCTTACTTCGAATGATGAATTTTCTTCACAATACATACAAAATAACCAAATGTACTCTTCTAACAGAGAGTTTGAAGACGACGAATCAAAAGATATTAGTCTCCGCTTTTTCAAGTAAGGAGTTGTGTTCCACCAAAGAAGATAAAACTATAGAATTCGCATCTCATACAACGAATATTTTCTATGGTGGGTACTGATATTGATACCCCAGTGTTCACATTACTACCCCAGCATCAAACAACAGCCTTGCCGACGCATACGATTTAAGAAATTCCCCCTTCGCACTTACCGCCCGAGTCTGAAACGGCTACAAAATTTTTAGCTGTAATGCGTACTCCATGTGGTTCCATACTCCTTGGTTCCACTTACGGATAGCTCTAAGATCTCGTAGGAATCCGTACTTGGATATTAAGAAAAAAATTCGAATTTCATCAAACTTATGTCAAAAAATGATTAGTTAGGAAAACACCCCAAAAAGAGGGCGTAGTTCCATACTCTATGGTTCCACTTACGAATAGCTCGGAGATCTCGTAGGAATCCGTACTTGGATATTAAGAAAAAAATTCGAATTTCATCAACCTTATGTCAAAAAATGATTAGTTAGGAAAACACCCCAAAAAGAGGACGTTGCTGTAAATGATAAAACAAACGAAATGTACATACCGACAAGGTTCCAAATATGTTGGTCATAGTCTTACTTACTAACTTAAGTGACGCTACATTTCGGAATGAATCTGGTCCTCTCTAATTTGCCGGGTACTGACTCTGACTCTGACTCTGACTCTGACTCTGACTCTGACTCTGACTCTGACTCTGACTCTGACTCTGACTCTGACTCTGACTCTGACTCTGACTCTGACTCTGACTCTGACTCTGACTCTGACTCTGACTCTGACTCTGACTCTGACTCTGACTCTGACTCTGACTCTGACTCTGACTCTGACTCTGACTCTGACTCTGACTCTGACTCTGACTCTGACTCTGACTCTGACTCTGACTCTGACTCTGACTCTGACTCTGACTCTGACTCTGACTCTGACTCTGACTCTGACTCTGACTCTGACTCTGACTCTGACTCTGACTCTGACTCTGACTCTGACTCTGACTCTGACTCTGACTCTGACTCTGACTCTGACTCTGACTCTGACTCTGACTCTGACTCTGACTCTGACTCTGACTCTGACTCTGACTCTGACTCTGACTCTGACTCTGACTCTGACTCTGACTCTGACTCTGACTCTGACTCTGACTCTGACTCTGACTCTGACTCTGACTCTGACTCTGACTCTGACTCTGACTCTGACTCTGACTCTGACTCTGACTCTGACTCTGACTCTGACTCTGACTCTGACTCTGACTCTGACTCTGACTCTGACTCTGACTCTGACTCTGACTCTGACTCTGACTCTGACTCTGACTCTGACTCTGACTCTGACTCTGACTCTGACTCTGACTCTGACTCTGACTCTGACTCTGACTCTGACTCTGACTCTGACTCTGACTCTGACTCTGACTCTGACTCTGACTCTGACTCTGACTCTGACTCTGACTCTGACTCTGACTCTGACTCTGACTCTGACTCTGACTCTGACTCTGACTCTGACTCTGACTCTGACTCTGACTCTGACTCTGACTCTGACTCTGACTCTGACTCTGACTCTGACTCTGACTCTGACTCTGACTCTGACTCTGACTCTGACTCTGACTCTGACTCTGACTCTGACTCTGACTCTGACTCTGACTCTGACTCTGACTCTGACTCTGACTCTGACTCTGACTCTGACTCTGACTCTGACTCTGACTCTGACTCTGACTCTGACTCTGACTCTGACTCTGACTCTGACTCTGACTCTGACTCTGACTCTGACTCTGACTCTGACTCTGACTCTGACTCTGACTCTGACTCTGACTCTGACTCTGACTCTGACTCTGACTCTGACTCTGACTCTGACTCTGACTCTGACTCTGACTCTGACTCTGACTCTGACTCTGACTCTGACTCTGACTCTGACTCTGACTTTAGTTGAGGACTTCAATTTGGTTTTTGAACAGTGAAGAAGCTCATTTTCATTTGTATCGTAAATCGTGAAAGTTATAGCATTTGGGGTCAGAAAATTCAGTTACTCAACGCGTAATTTTTTGGTGCAGATTTTGGGCTGGAGGCGTTTCGAAAATGCGGCTGGTCAGGCCGATATTCGTTATCCCAGTTGTTAGGGCCTAAATTGCAAGACAGACTCTGACTCTGACTCTGACTTAAGTTGAGCACTTCAATTTGGTTGAGGTCTGTTTTTTTCCTAAATCTCGCTTGCAGATCATTGTTGCTTCCGCTCTTCAATTGTTGTAGATTGTATATTAGTGAAAATTCGTGCTCTGGAAGTTTCCTCCATTGTTTGCTTGTTTTTTTTAACAAAAAGGATTTTGAAAAACAGTGTGCCTATGAGTTGAAATTCAGCGAGTCTAGGGAAGAAAGGTTGCATTTTTGAAATAAAGAAAGACTCATCTATAAGGCAGATTGCACGTCTTTGGATGGAGTCCAGATGGTTCAGTGCATGTTTCGGGACCAAACTCCAAACATGAAAACATTAATCAACAACTTGTCGTATGGGAGCTTTATAGAGAAGAAGAAGCTGGGTTGGTACCAAATTTCTCTTATCTCTGAAAACGTAAGTTAGTTTGGATGCTGCTGATTTATAGTTATTGCCATGAATTATCTGACCCAATTGTGATGCCTAGCAGATGCATGGCATCTGTGATTTGCGGAACTGTGGAGTTGTTCTTGTAATTTTTGTACACCACGTTTTCCACATGTGTGAGACTTCCGGCGCCTGGCTGGCAATGGAAAACTCTGCAAGCCCCAGTATTGGGGTTCTTTCGATCCACATCTCCAAGACATCTTAAGCGTCCAATTAGGAATTTGTATAGTTCATTGTTGAAACTTAGTCCTTATAGCCTGTCAACTCTCACAAAACCGACAATTTTTTGAAGAACTTTTCGCTCAACACGACCAAGGCATTTGTGATCAGCTTTTGATACGACTCATGGCTCAGCAGCGTAGAGCTGAACTGGTACGATAAGGGTCTTGTATAGGATGTCGTTATTAGTTCGACTAAAGGCTTTACTACTAAATTGATACCAAAAGCCGAAGAAATAGCGGTTAGCAAGAGTAATTCTCCGTCTGATTGCTGACAAGTTGTTGTTTTCAGAGTAAATAGGGAAGCCGATCGACAAAGTCCCGCACTGACTCAAAGTTATATCTGTCAATAGTGACGTTCTGTACAATTAGTCGATATTATGTGTCCTTTCGTGTTAACAGCATATACTTGGTCTTTTCCTCATTTACTGGTAGGTCCTTCTATTTACTAATAAATGTCGCTGTTTGTCCTATGATGTCAATATCGTTACCGTTTGCTGTTAGCTGCACCGATTTGTGAAAAATCTTGGCACGGGAGTTTTGCACCATCCATCCAAGAATGATGTCGCCATGACAGTGAGCCTCCTTGTATAAATCCTTTTTTGGTATCGAATATTTGAGATCGTTGTCGACCCTAATGGTTCTGGGAGAATTCTCCATCGTCATCCTGCTCAGACGGGTGAGTCTTGGCGGTATACCATAAAACTTTACAGTTTGTATCTTTAAATGCTGTCGTATGAGGCTTTGACATTGATGAATAGGATGTCGGTATCGGTTATTGGTTTTTTTTCCCAGAATCTGCCGAAATGTGAAGATTTGATAAGTTGTGGCCTTTCCTATCCAAATTCACACTGAAAAGGCCGATCAGGTTGTTGGTAAATAGTTTCAGGCCTTCACATATTACGGCAAATAGGATATTGTGATGTTGAATATGCTTTTGCGTCTATAGTTTGCGCAGTTCAGAAGATCTCCATTTTTGTAGATCGGTTACATGCTGAGGTTACAATCTTTAGGTATACTTTCATCCGACCAAATTTGGCTTATGAGTTGGTGAATGTTACTTACCAATTCATCTCCGTCGGCCCTATAAAGCTCGTCCTTTGCGGTAGCCTTGTTAAGCTTAAGTTTAGATTTTGCTATCTTAACTTCACTTAGGTTGGGTTGTTGATTGTTTTTGCTGTCGTCGCCGATTTTTATTGGCTCGTTGGCAGAAATGGTTCTTCCAGCATCTCAGCATCGACTGTGACTCAACCATGATCTCTCAACATCTCGACAGGATTCTGTTTGCGCCTGACATAAATGCTTTAGATGTTTTACACTTTTTTAGGAATTTTACCAAGAAGTTTTGGCATAAGAAACTGAATGGCAGTTCTTGTCATTACCCGCAGCTTTGCCTTGTAGGCCCCATTTTTGACTGCGAACATCTTTCCGCAATCTTCATCAAACCAAGGGTTGTCCGGCGTATCTCTTCGCATTTTGTGGATGGCAATAATGCATGTTTTATAGCAACTTAAGGCTTTCACTTAAAGACGCTGTAGAGGAAGACCTCGCCTTAAGTGGCGCGCACACAAGTAGAAACCGACCTCAACCAACTTGGAGTGCGCAACTGGAGGCAGTTAGCTAAGGGCCGGGATAATTATGGAGTCATGTTGGTTGAGGCCCAGGTTCATTCCGGAGTGTAGCGCCACTTATGTAAGTAAGTGAGTTCACTAGTTTAGTTGACTGGCGGCACCTGTCCTCTTTAATGTTCTCAAATGATCAAAATACGTACGTCCTTGTCCTTTTTTTTGTTTAACATGGTCGTCAATATTTCGTGATTCGTAACAAAGTATGTAGCTAAGCCAAAACACAAACGCCAACCTTAAGGGCCAGAACAATGTGTTCCGCTGAGAACAGCAGGCCGGAAATTCTGTGCTAGTCATTCTGGCCTGGCTTATAAGTTTAGCAAGTCAAGAAAATAAGCACAATTGAGGTGCAGTCAAATTTACAAGGACTGGACGTCGCTAATTATGGTTCGCCCTCATTGTACAGCATCCAAACATTTATTTAAAATAATTTCTTACCGGAAACGGATAAGTGCAAACCGCATAAGTGCGCAAAAGTGCAAAATGCGTTTAAGTGCTTCACCATTAAAAACTCCTCTCCGATTTATAAGATTTTGGTACAAAAATATTTTCGTAAGTGCAAAACGGGTAAGTGCATATTATTCTTATGATTAGTGTTCAGAAATCACAACAAATTGTGTTGACACAATATTGGAGCTTCGACTAACAGCAAGTCGTTTGAATGTCAGTTCACAGCTCAACAATCCTCAGTGTCTAATTCTATATTGCAGTGACTGACAAGGTTTGCTTAACTCGTAAGATTGATTGACCTTTTTAATGTTTATTTATCAAATTACATACGTAGATGTGTTCACGCAAATTAAATTGCCTTTCCGTTAGCAAAAAAAAATCCGCATGCAGTTACAAACAAAAACGTATGAGAAGACTACAAATCCGCTGTGGGATCGTTTAATACCCCATCCGATTCCAATTCGAACTAAATGATCCCCAAAAAGTGGACTTGACTAAAAACATTATAAGGATGAAATATTGAAAATAGCATTATCACATAAAATTATTCAGACAGTTTATTAAAATGTTTTATGGTTCAACGAAAAACGAAAATTTTTCTTTGCTTATGCCTTGGGGTAGGCAATTCAAATGGTTTTTGTATGAAAACGCCCACAAAAAGTGGGCTTGGGCTAAACTGACCTATGGATGAAATGTTTATAAAAAAATTATCAATGTTTTCCCAACGAAAGTTTTTTTTTCAAAATTTTCTTAAAATTTTACCAAAAACCTTTTTTTACAGAAAACGCAACCTAACTTCTTGGTTGCGTTTTCTGTAAAAATATGATTTTTGTAAGTATGTTTTATGAACAAATTATAGCTACTAATAGTGTCAAAACATTTTATTTATCCACTTGTCAAAATACTTAATGGTTTGATAAAAAATATCGTTTTTCTAAAAAGTGGGTGTGGCAGTTGAAATTGAAAATTTTCGCACTTGTACAAGGATCGAGTTTCATTATCTTAGCTCAATATGTAAAACCGGTGACCTACAGACGGATGAATGGGCGGACAGTCATGGCTTGATCCACTCAGCCAGCAGTTCTTAGTCGATCCATATAATATCAAGTATATCTATCAAAATTATTTCTCTTTGTCACAAACTTATGGGTGGCTGCGGTGTAGTGGTAATGTGTTCGTCTGTTGAGTGGAAGGTTGCGCGTTCAATCCCAGCCAAAATCCATTTCACTTTTATTTAAAAGAAATTAAAAGGTCGGTGCAATACCTAAAAGTATGCACACCATTTTGAATTTCTCCAAATTTAACGAACACAAGAAAAAGTGACTCCCTGAAGCTAGTTCGGACACCACCCATGGAGTTTAAGTCTCCACTACATCCAAAATCTTTCCTATCCTCTCTTTCTTCATATCATAACCCCTTGAGTACGTGTAAATTATAAAAAAAACTTACTTACTTACTTAAGTGGCGCTTCAGTTCGGAATGAACCTGAGCCTCAACCAACAAGCCTCTCCAATTAGCCCGGTCCTTAGCTAGCTGCCTCCAGTTGCGCACTCCAAGTTGGTTGAGGTCGGTTTCTACTTGTGCGCGCCACTTAAGGCGAGGTCTTCCTCTACTTCGTCCGACGTCTTGCTGGGAATCGAAGACTCTGCGAGCCAGAGTATTGGAGTCAACAGCGGAGCCGCGATAGCCAAGGTCCCGTGCTACCTCAAAGTTATATCTGTCAATGGTGACGTTCTGCCCAATTCGTCGACGTTGTGTGTCTCTTCGTGTTGACAGCATATACTTTGTCTTGCCCTCATTTACTGCTAAACCGATTTTTGCCACTTCCTTCTCTATACTAGCAAACGTGGCTATGACATCACGTTGGGTCCTGCCAATGATGTCAATATCGTCGGCGTATCCTAGTAGTCGTACAAATTTTTGGTGTTGGCTCGTGAGTTTTGCACAATCCTCTCAAGAATCAGATTGAAGAAGTCACATGATAACGCATCGCCTTGCCTCAACCTTTTTTAGGTATCGAATGTGTCGGTGAGGTCGTTTCCGACCCTGATGGAGCAGCGAGAATTCTCCATCGGCATTATACACAAACGGACGAGTTTGGGCACTATACCAAAACTAGAAATGGCTCTGTATAGTTCGTCTCTATAAATGCTTTCGTATGCGCCTTTGAAATCGATGAATAGGTGGTGAGTATCGACTTGGATTTTTTCCAGGATCTGCCGAAGTGTAAAAATTTGATCGGTTGACTTTCCTGACCTTAAACCACACTGATAAGGGCCGATCTGATTGTTGGTAAACGGTTTCAGGCGTTCAGATATTACGGCAGATAGGATCCTGTAGGCGATGTTGAGGAGACTTATGCGCAGTTTAGTGCTTTTTTGTGAATCGGGCGAATGATGCTGAAATTCCATTCTTCAGGCATACTTTCTTCCGACCAGATTTGGCTTATGAGTTGGTGGATGTTTCTTACCAAGTCATCTCCGCCGGCTTTATAAAGCTCAGCGGGAAGGCCGTCATTTCCGGCAGCCTTACTAAGCTTCAGTTAAGATATTGCTATCCTCACTTCACTCAGGTCGGGTTGTTGGCAGTTTTCGTTTTAGTTGCCAATATTGAATGGTTCGTTCTGTCTGACAGCGGAATGTTGTTCGTCATCGCCGTTAAACAGCCTGCAGAAGTGGTTCTTCCATATCCTCTGCATAGACTGTGTCTCAACTACGATATTTCCTTGTTCATCTCGACAGAATTTTGTTCAAGCCTTGTATCCTTGGCCTTGACGTTTTCCACTTTGGTGAAACTTGCGAACATCGTTCCGGGTGTGGCACCTCTCTCTATCCTCGATCGCATGCTTTTGTTGCTTTTGTTTCTTCTTTTTGAAAAGCCATTGTTCTTCCCTTCTTCTCTGCCTATAGAGCTCAACGGCAGCTCTCGTCTTCACCTGCAGCTTAGCCTTGTAGACCTCGTTCTTGGCTGCGAGCATATGTCGGCATTCCTCATCAAACGAGGGGTTTCTTGTTTCTGGGCGCGTAAAACGCAGCACATCAGTTGCGGCTGATCTAATGGCTTGTTGGCATCGTTGCCATTGTTCTTCGACATTCGATGCTGGTGGCATGGTGTTAATAGAGAGGTCTAGGAACACACGTTGCGCGAAGGTCATGGCGGTCTCTTGCGCTTACAGTCTTTCTACATACAATTTTTTCACAGTATTTCTGGATTGTTGTGCCGTGTTGGATATCCGCGTTCTTACCTTTGCTGCAACAAAGTAGAGGTCCAAGTCGATGTTATCTCCTCAGAATATTAGACATCCAAAATACTGGATAGTGGATATTACAAACCACATACCAAAATAAATATATCCCTATGGGATACTTACTTACTTCAGTGCCATTTTAGTCCGGAATTAACCCGGTCCTTAGCTAACTGGCCCCGGTTACGCACTCCAAGTTGGTTGAGGTCGGTTTTAACTTGAGCGCGCCACTTAAGGCGACGTCTTCCTCTACTGCGTCCGACGTCTGGATAGGGTCAATAAGTATGATTGTTATACTTGTATCATAATTACATAACAATGGTACTTTTTAGTTAAAATTATAGAGTTTAAAAATAAGTGCATAACTGTGCACTCTTAGATTTCTGCTCAAACGGATAATTGCACGCAAAATAGTGCCCGGTGAGATGTGCAATCATTCGTTTCCGAAAATCAGATTTTTCTTAAAAAAAACTCTCTTAACTGAATATTCACGGAAAACCACAGTTCTCTGCCGCATGAACGCTATTTTTATTAATTTCCTTCGATTTTATCCGCCACTCGATTTTTATTTTTTCATAGCATAATAAATCCGAAATAGGGTATCAAATTACTTATTCGCCATCGACTGAATTTTTGTACACTTCCATACAATTATATAATTTGCAATTATCTACCAATACAAATGAAAATAAAAATTTTACTTTATATATTTAGTGCTCAATTTAAATTACATAATTTAAATGCAAAAGTGTCCGATGACCAACTTTGTGTTGAATGTGATGAATCATAAAATTTGTTATTGCAGACAAAAACTTTTTTTTTTAGAGATTCAGAATAAATGAGTAATAAATACATTTATCTGAAAATAAAGATAAATATTTGATCTAACTACATTAAGAAGAATTGTACATAAAACTTTTTTTTAGATTTGTTTCTGGTGGGAGATTAAAGGCAAATATGCTCGTATCTGCATGATACGTGATTCTAATGACAATTTCTATAAAGTATTCTGTAAAATGTGTAATAAAAGTCAAAATATAGTGAATGTGTGTACAATTTCTTATATTCGTTTTTGTATAGTTAATATAAATATTCCACGGGCAACAAATTAAATATTCTGTTACTTTACGTGAGCTTTGAGAGATAAAATGTTTTTCTACTTAATGAATAACAATAACGTTTTTTTTTTCTTAAACAATTTTATTTGTAGATTTAGGTTCTAAACAATTTGATTGTCATTAATTGAGTTCATATATCAACGGTTTTAATATAAAATCGCTCAGTTGACACTATTCCGGGTCATTTCTTAATCACTTTCTGAATTCTGAATAATCGCAGATTACATTACTGCGTCTGTGGATTGTACCTATCTAGGCATAGGGACAGGAGCATTACTCAACCAAGATCACCAGTTTGAAAACATATTGAGAGCAATATTTCAACCAAAACTGTAGTGGATAAATCGAACCAATTTACCAATTCATACATATTCGTCAAACAATTGTGACATTTGACGTTGTGCTTATGCAAGGTATGAGAGTTTAGTGTAAAAATTAACCAGTTGAGCGTTTGTGCCCAGCTTAACGTTCACCTCAAGAACGTTTCATTCGTGGCCACACACAAAAAGTGTCATTGGGAGGAAGACAGTTTTTACTGCTGGAACACATTACTTATGCTTCGTTTACACGAGTGACATGTAGTACAAATAATGGCGCTTTGTCATTTTATAATGATATCTACCATCATTTACTCGACGTGACGTTAACTAGTAATCAAACATTGTGAATCCATACAGATGACGCAATGCATATAACAAAAATGGTTCTATGTCGGGACGTGCTGGAACAGCCCGTCCACAAAGTGCCATATGTTTGGATCTGTATATACCCTATCCCATAGGGGTACGTTAGTTTTGATACATAGTTTGTAACATAGTGAAATAATTTAGCTACGTATACCTCAAAGTATATGGACCGACTCAGAATCGCTAGCTGAGTCAATTAAGCCATGTCTGTCCGTCTGTCCGTCCGTCCGTCCGTCTGTAGGTAACCGGGTTTTGAGCTAAGATAATGAAATTTGGCACATGTGATCCTTGTACGTGCTGTTGGAACAAGTGTAACAATTATTGAAATCCGCCCACTGCCACGCCCTCTTTTTAGTAAAACCTAATTTTAGGCCAAACCGTTAAAACCAAACCTTTTAAAAAAAATTTCTGAACAAGATATCTAGACAATCCTTATGTCTATATTTTTTCTATACAAAGTTTTTTGCCACGCCCATTCTTTGAGGCGTTTTTAGTAAAAAAACGTTTTTCGGTAAAATTTTAAAATTTTTGAAAAACAATTTTATGCAAAATAATTGGGTTTGGTAGTGTTAACATTTCTTCCATATATCATTTTTCCCCTTGCCCACTTTTTGGAGGCGTTTTCATAAAAAAACCATTTGTATACCCTATGCAGGAGAAAAACGTTGTTTTTGGTCGAACCATACAAGTTTTTGATAAACTGTTCGAACAATATGTTGCTACAATTTCAATGTTAATATTTCCTTGCCAAATTCAAGGGATATTCATTTAAAGGATGGGATGGGATAGGGTATAAAACGATCCACACAGTGGATTGTAGCCTTCTCATATGATTTTTTGTTCTCAATGCGTCATCTGTATGTTACAATGACAACGACAGTAAAATGGGTTTAAATATCACTATTGGCAAAATTTGAAAATGTCAAATAATGGAAATCAAATACATCTGTCAACATTTTTTTTGGAGTTTGACGTTTCTATCACATAACATATAAAATATTTATAAAAAAACAACAATACAAGAAATACGTTGCTATCACATAACATATAAAAATATTTATACAAAAAAAAAACAATACAAGAAATATAAATAGTAAAGAGTGATTTTTTAAGAGTTAATTTTTTTGAAGTTGGCAGCACTGTTTAGTAATGGCGTTCAAAAGTCATCTGTCGAAATGAATTTTTTTCATTATACTCTGCCATATAACCATGGAAAGAGTGCAACGAGCAGCGTTTGCAAATTATTGACATTTATTATCAAAATTCGTGATCTGTAAAAAATGTGCACCGTTTGGTACGACCATATTATGGTCATCATAATCAACCTGGTGAATCAATAATTCGTGCTGGTTTCACCAAATTTACTTTGTTGGATATTAAACAATCGACTCGCATGCTTACAGTGCGTACCGAAGAGAGTATTGCAGTTGTAGCGTCAAATGTTAATGAAGGTCGTGAAATGTCAATTCGTCGCTGTTCTCAGCAATTGGGCATGTGTCACTCAACCACATGGAAAATTTAAAGTGTCGATTTGGGTTTGAAAGCCCAAGGCCCAACTTGTGTAAGAATTGAAGCCGAATGACCTACCACAACGTCCAATTTTTGGTGAATGGGCCTTAGAACATCTCCATGAAAATCCGCTGTTTTATCGAAAAATTGTGTTCAGCGATGAGGCTCATTTCTGGTTCAACGGATACGTAAATAAGAAAACTGTCGCATCTGGAGTGATGTACAGTCATATGCCATACAAGAATTGCTGATACATCCCGAAAAAACAACAGTTTGGTGTAGTGGGCTGGTGGCATCATCGGTCAATTTTTCTTCAAAGACGACCGTGAAAAAAACGTTATCGTCAACGGCGAACGACTTTTTTTTTGCCCCAGTTGGCTGAGTTGAACTTGATTAGCATGTGGTTTCATCAAGACGGTGCCACATGCCACACAGCTCGTGAAACAATGGAAATGTTGAAGGATGAATTTGGAGAGAAATGACCCTGTGAGTTGGCCGCAAAGATCAAGCGATTTAACGCCTCCTGATTATTTCTTGTGGGGTTATGTTAAGCAGTTAGTCTATGTGGAAAAGCCGAACACTATTAAAGCCTCACAGGATAACATAACGCGTAATTCGTGGAATACAGGCCGAAATGCTCGAAAATGTGACGCAAAATTGGATCTTCCGAATGTCTTTAAAACGTGAATGGCAAAGGTCCATTTATCGGTTACAATAATATTTGAATATTTGAAGCAAATTCGAGTGTCTTATTCGATTTAAAAAAAAAAAAAATTACACTTCAAAATTCACCCGATACAAATTGCGGCTTCTTCGAGGCAAATGCATTTGCAATCCTATGACAAATAACACATTACCGTAGATCGCCTAAATCCATGAATGTCAGCTCCATTGCCTTTCATCTAAAAAGAGATTAATGTTTCGTATTTAAATAATTTCGCCCTCAATATCTTAAAGCAGCCACCATTTCGAGATCAGCAGAAATCTCGTTCTTGTTTCATTAACAAACGAAATTTATCTTGAGTCCATTTTTATATTAATTTAGTTTTACTTTATTGAATAAAACCCCCAAAAACGTGCAATAAATTTTTAAATGGAAATTCTTGTATACGTTAAAATGAAAATAAAATGAGAATTCTTTAGGCAGCCTCTAGGCAGGATTCGTTCGCGCTTAAGTAAGGTTGCCTTTAGGCAACGTTGCCTAAATGTGAAAATCGATTATAGACACAGATTTTGCACTTAGGCAGTGGCCGCGGTGTAGTGGTAATATGTTCGTCTGTTGAGTGGAAGGTTGCGCGTTCAATCCTAGCCAAAATCCATTTCACTTTTATCTAAAAGAAATTAAAAGGTCGGTGTCATACCTAAGAGTATACACACCATCTTGAATTTCTTCAAATTTAACGAACACAAGAAAAAGTGACTCCCCGAAGCTAGTTCGGACACCACCCATGGAGTAAGTCTCCACTACATCCAAAATCTTTCTTATCCTCTCTTTCTTCCCCTTCTCTAACGATCGTACTATGGAAACATATAAAGGGTATTCATATTATATAGTCCGTACCAAAACAGTTGGCCAACGGTCGATTGCGCAGAGAGAGGATTTAAGAGAACAAAAATGACGCGAAAGAGATTTAATCACTAAGCGTTTTTGCCTGTAATTTACAATGCGTAACCCAACTTTACAGTGCTTATAAAAGTGCTAAATAAACTTAATTTTTTATTATGAGGTCGACTTTTATACATTTCTACCTAGAAGTCCGATTGTATTTGAAAGGGTTCCCAACCCTTTTTATGGTTGAACATTTCGTGGTTTAGCGCTAGGTACCTGTATGGGTGGTGTGCTCAATTTTATCTCGTTATAATTTACACTTTTAATCAAGGTTACAAATTTAAAAGTGGTGGGTAGTTCAATAAGTTTTAAAAACTGCATTTCTTAAAAAAAAATATTGAAGAATCAAGAACGTTCACCATTTTGTCTTTAACGAACCGTTTAATACCCCATCCTCTTTTTTGTGAAAGAAAATCGTGCCAATTGTTATTGGGTATAAAATCGTTTACGTTTCCAAAAAATTCCCAAATTGTAATTTTTTTATTAAATTTACCTACCTCGCCCAAATTCAATGATATAAACAAAAAAAAATTGGTGTGACACTGCAATTTACTTTACTTTGCGTGCCAATATCAGTACCTACATGATCAATATGCACGACACAATTAATAATGATCAACGAAAGCATAATGAGCAAATAGGGTTTAAATCTAAAATCGTACACCTTCATACAGACACAGTCACACAATCAATTCATGTGCAATGTTTTGCTTAATCTATCCGACCGTGATCACATCATACTCCTACAAAGAACCGACAAGACAAAAAACGAAACAATATATTTTCCTCCAAGTAAAGTTGACATATAATGGTCTATATTTTTCCTCCGCTCCTAATTTCAGTGTAAAAGAAGGAAAATGAAGAAACCACCCTCAGTGAGATCGCGACAGCGATCTTGAACACAAGGCAGGGTATACGTCGTTTTTTATTATGGCTCCGCCCATTTTAGTCTCTTTATGCTTGTTTTTGCAATTTTAAGAGATTGTAAAACACATTTTAAGAGACCTGCGCAGTAGAATGGCCAACTGTTTTGGTACGCACTTATAACCCCTTGGGTACGTGTAAATTATAAAAAAAAAACTAATAAAATGCTTTTATAGATACGGCTGTAAGTGCCCAGCTATGGAGTAATCATAGAATATTGGCCACCTTATGTGAAAAAATGATTTTTTAGATTAGATTAAATTAGATTTAAATTTATTGTTTTCTTGTTTATAATACAAATAATTTATGTTACAAAAATCATTAAGCATGGCTTTGCCGTCTGCCTGATTGACATGAGATTAAACATTTAATAACAAGTTTGTTTTAATGTATATTATGTTCTTGAATTTAAAAAGATTGAAAAAATATATAAAAAGCAAAACATACTAAAAAGTTAAAAGTTCTCAGATATAATTTTACAACGGTAATTAGTTGCAGCTTTATCGAAATAAAAGGATTGTCTTACATCGCTTTCGCAGTTTAGGTAGGCTATAATTTCTTCCTGAGATTTTACGTCGTTTCCTAGAAAATATCTTCTTATTTCTTTAAGGATGGGGCATCTTCCTATAAAATGTAAAACGTCTTCTCTCGCGGATAAGTTGCAAAGACTACAATAAATTGGTAGATCTGGACGATGTGGGATATAATTGAGTCGTATTAGTTCGCCTCTCATCTTAAAGAGAGCCGAAATCAGTTCATTGCTGTTGTCGTTGTGGAAGTAATTTTTTTCAGACAGATTGTGTTTTAAAACGCTGTATGTAGCTCGGTGAACGGATGATGAAGCCATATTTACGCAATCCGCTCTGTATTGTTCATCTACTTTGGCAATAAGATTGCCAATCACATCCTTATGGTATCTTTCATTTCCATTAGCTAAATTGCATTCGAAACTGCAGTATGTTGCTAGCTCCTCGAGTTTTTTTATACCAGAGCGTATTTCTTTCTACTACCTTCTTGGCAATTATTTTTGGAAGTCTATCGTCCGACAGTTCTAAAACTTTAATTACATAATCTACATGCAATTTCAATGATTTAATGAAAAGCGGTGATAGTCCTGTTTCGATATTAATCATATAGTTTGGTGTTGTGCTTGGTAAGTTAGAGCATCGTTTTATGTAGTATCTAAGGAGTTTCTCTAATGTTTCATATTGACAATATCCCCAAGACTGCGCTGCGTACATCATAAAAGATTCTGATACAGCTTCAAAGACCTGGTATTTTACGCTGTGGTCAATTAGTTGATTTGAAAAACATTTTTTCCATGTAGCCGATATGGCACTTTTAGCTTTTATTAGTCTTTCCTTTAGACGTGGTTCCATACTAAGATTACTAGCTATTGTCACCCCGAGATATTTATAGGTTTTCACAATTTCAATGGGCTGTCCGTTGAGATGCTATTTTTCATTTCTGCACTTTGTAAGGTTAACCGTAAGATTCCATAATTGGTGCAGGTGGCCATGGCTCAGAGGAATGCGTAGTTGACTGCTAAGCCAAGCGCTGCGGGTTCAAGCCCCAGCGTCGGCAGCATTTGTTTTCTACGAAAAATGCCAGCTTATCTGAGGCCACCTGTGCGATAATATGAGACAATATAAATCTATGTCTCCTCCTCTGTGCCACGTAGGTTTATGTTATATGTCTTTCCTTCTATGTATCTATCCGTCTCTCTCTGTTGTATAAATGTCTTGATCTGTCCCAGCCGATGGCCTCAGTCGCCAGTGCTGTTATGTGTCTGTAGTTCGTTGCATTCATGTGCGAAGTACTGTGATGTCAATGTCAATGTCAATGTCCATAATTGGCAGTACAAATCAAGACGGTTAATCATTAATTGTAAGGATTCTGGCGAATATGCAAATAGAACCACATCGTCTGCAAATAGAAGTGCTCTTTATTAAATGTCCCGCAATCTCTATTCCTCCAGGTAAAAAGTCGGTGAGGTCATCGATGTACAAAGCAAAAAGATATGGGCTTAGTGTACAACCCTGTCTTACTCCCATAGTTGTTTCAAACCATTCTGATGATTCGGTCCCGCTCCAGACACTCGATTGGTTGTCCTCGTATATATTTTCGATAACCTTCCCGAACTTTTGGCTCATCCCAGCGTTATAAAGTTTGAATATTAAAACTTTTCGATCGATATTATCGAAGGCTGCCTTGAAATCGACGAAAAAGGTGAATAGTTTCTTTTTTTGTTCGATGAATGACCCAGCTATATTTTGCAGTACAAAAATGTTGTCTACGGTTGAATAACCATTCCGAAAACCTGCTTGGAATTCTTTGATCAAATGGTTGTTTTCGATCCAGATTGACATACGCTCATTTAAAAGTTTTGTGAAAATCTTATAAGATGAGTTTAGGAATGATATTCCACGATAATTTGCGGGATCAGCGATATTACCTTTTTTGTGAATCGGATATATTATGGCTTGTTTGAATTGTTGGGGTAGGTTGCCTGTTTCCATCATCCCATTGAAAATCACCGCTATTTTGTCGATAAAATTGTTTGTCGCATACTTAAAAAATTCAACGGGTATCCGATCAGCGCCAGGTGCCTTTCCCTCTTGAAGTTTTTTTAGAACGTTACATATTTCTCCCTGTGTAATAGGTGCATCTAGAATTTCATTTTCAATTTATGGGATTGCGTAGTGAATCGGCAGTATGCTACTTTGTGGGTTCAATAGCGTTTGGAAGTGGTTCATCAGTGTCCTTGCGTCTAGCTGAGTGCCAATTTGGGGTGCTCTGTAGTTGAATTTTTTAATTACACACCAGAACTCCTTTGTATCTTTACAGTTCACCAATTTTAAAGCTTCGTTTTCAAAAAATCTTTTCTTTTTCTTCATACATATTTGCTTAAAAGCTGTATTTGTTTGGCAGTACATTCTTTTGAAGAAATGATCTCCAACCTTTCGAAAAACTTTTAGCCATCCAAAAGATATTCTTCTCGCTGTTTCACACTCGGTGTCAAACCATTTTTCTTTAAAAATGTTTCTTTTTTGATGAGCATGTATTTTTGGAGTGTAGGAAATTTTTATTAAATTGTCGATATCCGTTATATAGAGTTGAGTAGTTGTCTGCAAGTTGAGGTCGAGTTTTC
Source organism: Rhingia rostrata (assembly GCA_949824845.1). Taxonomy (NCBI): domain Eukaryota; kingdom Metazoa; phylum Arthropoda; class Insecta; order Diptera; family Syrphidae; genus Rhingia; species Rhingia rostrata. Next base: position 25,873,349 of record OX463756.1, read on the forward strand.
GTCTATACTCCGATGCATATGATTGAATGCAACCTTACATTTCCCTAAGTTCAGTTGCAAGTTATTGCAATTAGGTACACCAATCCGTAATTGCGTCTAAGTAATGACGTCTAAGTAATTGCCATTTACAGAGTAATGACATTAAATGTCAAACAAAAATGGCGAATGTGTCACTCGTCTAAATGACGAATGATGTTTTTGGGTATCGATATTGACAAATTTTAAATGAGGACTTTTGCCAAAATGAAATGATATTGAAGTGAAACGGTAATTTTCTTAATTTTTTTTTTGAGTCAAATGTAATCTACCTGTTTCGTTGGTGGTAGCCTTAACTCCAATGAACCTGTAGCCATGCACTCAAAAATCGTATACGTATAACCATTTGCTGTATCATAGGGCTTAGAATTGAAGGCTCTTCTGCATAGACTAGACAGTAACCTTCATTGTGTTCATTTTAGTCTTCAGGTCCCCTCAACTCTAAAATCGAACAAGGATTTGTTTTCCACTTGTTCAATGTGTCATCGCCGTAAAATAAAACAGCGATGATCAGGGCATTGTACTGGGTGGCTAATAATTTTTATTAATTTTAAGTTACCTCATGGTTTTAATGGCCTTAATGTTGTGTGACGCATGTACGTCACCTTATCAGAAAATTGTTGACGACTGCCAATATAGGCTTAGTATTGATCGAATCGATTATTTTAAATTATTCAAAATATATGGTTGCATTTTGTTAATTTGCTGTTCCCGATAACCTAACAAGAAAAAAAATTAGCTATAGTCAGGTCTGGGGACCGGAGGAGTCAACGAAATGTGAAATCCTTGAAATCCACGTTTGCTAACGATATTGCTATACTAGTAGTTTGTACAACAAGAAGAAAATAAATAAATAATTATAATTCCTCAATTGTTGTACCAACTACATATATGAAATTACAAAAAGCTCTTAACAACGAATGGAAAAAATCCAAATACTTGACGATTCAATCGATTCATGTATATTTTTCGTATGAACGAACAAACAATTTGGTTCGAGTCCCAATTGCATATGAAGCACAATATCTCGGAATGATTCTTAAGAATTAAATTACCTGTCAAACAATTATATGCATTGCAATACAATACAAAAATGGTGTTGGTTTAGGTGAGTAAAAATTACAAGTTTCTGTGAATATGCATGTGTACCAGTAGTGTCTATAAAAGATTTCCACTAACCCGCGAAAAAAAATGAAAAAAGTCTAGTGAAGAACATTGATTTCATATTAGGAAACACTTTTTGGTGAAAGAAGATTCCGACAGTTTTCGGTCTTACTTGATCCACCCTATGTGATTCGCCAACTAGACTAGACCTTATAGGTTTTTGAACTGCTGATGGTTTTTAAAAACGATGATTATTGTCATAACAATATTCAGCTCTGTGAAAACTCGTAGCACATAATGTAATTGAATGACCTGGAATGAATATAGTCCAACTTCATACCCAAACTCTCCATGTTACATGAAGGGAAAACAACTTAATAAACTTCCACGCAAATATGCCCAATTATGTATAAAATCATGTGTATTCTTGCAAAAAGTTATTTAAATTGTGAAACAGCAATCAAGATCCTGTACAGCAGAGTGAACTAAATGACTAAAGTTATTGACATCGGGAATTGGTTATTGGGTGGTAACACATGGATTTTGTCTGTACAGACGGAGAGGCCTCATCATTGATGTGGCGCCAATTACTATAAGGCAGTATGGAGAAGCTCTAACTCTAATGAAGGGTTGAGACAATTTGTGTTTTAATTCTCAATCAATGTCAATCAGCTTTGTCTCTACATTTGTTACTTGAGACGGGCATGGAAGTAAGCCAAAGTCTTACCTGTAGAAAGTCTTCCCTAATAGAAATATGTACACTTATTGTGGATAAGAGAGGCTCCTAGCACGTTCAAAGAAAATTAGAAACCATTTTTAACTTGGCTTCTACGTGGTATGAAATAACAAATTAATGAAGCAGCATCAATGGTTAATGCAAGTTTTTGGCTTCGTGTTCCATCTTGTTAAAACCATACAAAGCTGAACAGATTTGAATAACCATAACCTAAAGTTCGAGTCCATTCTTCAAAAAAATTATAAACCTGCATTGTCGGCTTGATCAAACTGCACAGCATAATTCGACTCGAACTTGACGCAATTCCGTCGTATGAATAATTTAGAGGTTAGAGTCACTCCATGTTTGACTGGATTACTTACATGTAGGATTTATGTTGGTACATATAGTTCTTAACCTCACTTGAAATCGAGATTTTTCAAAAGTGATCTAGATCAAAAAAGTGTGCTTTTATTTTGCTAACCGAAAACGAAAAAACTGATCTAGAGCAAAAAAAGTGGTCTAGATAAAAAAAAAGTGTTAAGAGAGTGCAATTAACTTTTTCTTATAAAGAGAAAGAAATTGTATTCGTGAAAATTTTTGACCTCAATATTTTGATTGATTCTAACATTACGATGATGGCGGAAGTCAAAAAAGTGTTTTTTGGAATTCCGACCGTCGCACAGTGGGGCAAGATACCCCAAAAACCGGAAACAATTCATGTGATGGGCTAGCTATACTGAAAAATATTTTTTTGTGTAAGAATCTCTTATTAGTGCATAGAAAGACCATATTTGACTTTTTAAAGTTATTTTTATTGTTTAACTTATGATTTTTTTTTAAATTGAAAAAAAAAAGTTCCGATTTTTTTTTGTTATTCATATTTTTAAATTACAAATTATAATTAATATTACAACAAGTAAATACACACACCAAGAAATAAATAAAATTCAGATTCATCTGATAGATAATCACTCTCACTTTCATCGCTGTTCTCAGAACAAAAAACATTAGGAGCAATGATTAAATCGAAAACTTCTTTAGGAAATGATTTAACCTGTTTTTTAGGCAATTGCCTGTAGCTTGTTACTAGCGGATCTGATGTTATAAACATTAAATTAAAAACATCTTCATTGCATTTTTGCCGGGAACATTTCCTTGAAAGGCTCTCTCGATATTTTTTGAAGTCTTTGTTCCTGGCTTCCTGCGCTTCTTCAGAGAGTTGGCCTATTGGAAGAAGAGCAGCAGAAATAACATCTGGACCATGGATTAGTTGCTTATGTACAGTTGGAGGCATATAATACCACGGATAAATATTGACAAAGTATTTGGCAGTATCCAGTGCAAATACTCTGAACTTTTCAGTATTTATATCATAGCCACTTGAAATGCCTACCAGTGCAACATGCAGTTTTTCAATCAATGTCTTATCGACACCCAAGATCTCAGATGCCACATCTGCGTTGCTAAAAAATCGCCTAGCAGTGTTGCCATCATTGGAGTTACCAAAACCAGGCTTAGGTTGATCAACAATGAGACCCATTCGATCTCTGAACTTTTTTTGTATTCGAGCTTTATTTGATGCTACAACATCATTATCCTCTTGACGAACTCTCCATCCATCTTTTTACTGGAAGCTTATAGCCCACATGCAAGAGGCACTCAAAAACTCGAATTTAACAGTGCAGCACTGACAAGCTAAACTGCAATGCACTGGGATTGTAGGGTTTTAACAGCAGCTCTTAAATATTATTAAAGTCCTTGGAACCGCAGATATAACAACGCTGAGATGAGACGGTATCTGTCAAAGCGTTACAAACTTTTCCGTCCACCATTGTAAAGGCGAGTTTATGTGCCACTTCAACAACCTTTTCTTCAACGTTAACTTTTGAATGGCAAAGACTCTGAATTTGAGCATCTATTCTGAGCTTTTCAGATACCGAAACTTGAGCTGATTCTTTCGTATATACAAATTTTATTGGACGGCAGTACCTGGTTGAAGAAGGTTAGGATTTTGCCATATTACAGCTTTTTCTTCTGAGCTCTCACAAACGAATTGGAGGGGTACCACAGAACTTATAAATACACTAAAATCATCAGCATCCTTTCCAACATATTTCTGCTTGTATGAACTGTGCCCAGAACTACCATCAAAGCCCCACTTAGAAATCAAACACAAATTGCTTAATTGCTCATCTTTCAAAGAAAGTATTACATCTTTTTGAGCTAATATCAAACGTTCCACAGTATGATTCATCAAAGCTTGAACTGTCACTTCAGCTGGTGTATCTGTTACAGTCATGTCTTCTCTTTTCGGATAGCACGTTTTTTTTTGCAGTTTGAACAACTTTGTATGAAGGAAATCTTTCAGGGTCTTTGGCTCTAATAACATCATATTGGTGTCTTGTGAGCTTGGCCTCGACTACGGTTGACAGTGCTTCTTCCTGACATCTGTCGAGTTCGTTGTTGTTCTTTATGGAACACATTTTTATAATTAATTGCACGCTGAGGTGATTGCACTAGGTCCTCTACTAATTTTGATGCAACTCAAATCCTAATTGCGAAGTTGACAGCTCCTTTCGCATTGCTTCTGTTTCGAATCGTTTGCTTCTATCGCTGCTTTCTTCAAACGGCTTTTCTGGGCGGCCGCCTCGCTGTTTTGGCGGAGTTGCTTTATCCAAGAGTTTGAAGGCTATTGATGTATGCAACCAAATCTCATTTTCTTATTTAAAACAAATTTCATTCCTAGCAGATTTTAACCACTTTTCTCTAAATCTTATTCTAAATTGCGAAATTGTATGCTGGAGATCTTTAACATTTATATTGTGGTGGGCTTCAAGGTGTATCTCCAAAAAATTAAATTTTTGTTCTAGGGTTTGAAGCCCCGATTCCTTCATAAGGTTAAACAACTCCATCCTTGTATAAAACACAACATTTGAATGCGAACCTACACGAAAATAAGAACTTTTTAAGAATATGTGTGAATTAATACACCACATTTGTTGAAGTGGTGGATTAGGAAAAACTGATTTTAAAAAAATGGTGTACATATGAGCACCCGTTTTATTTTGTATTGTATACAGAAGAAGTCAAGCTATATTGACAAATAAATATCTCCGTGTGGAAACGTGTGGAAATCTACTTTTGCTTTAGCTATTTACGAAATTATCTTTAATATTTTTAAAATTTGAATGCATATACAAAAACAAAAAAAACAAAAATTGCTTTTATAGTTTTTGCATACAACTAAATCCACATAGTAAGTACATACTTGAAGCTATCGATTCCATATTATTTTTTAACTTTCAAGAGATTAAAAGAAAAATTATAGCTACGCAAACACACGCCAATTGAACTACTTGTTAAGACACACGGTGCAAGAAGAATTAAATTGTTACTTTCAATTAGCTCGTTCTAAGTGACAAAGCAAGAAAAAAATATAACTGTTTTTGCAAAAAATGCACTGGAATGTATTAAAACGGAAAAACATCTTTGTGTACTCATCTCACTCAATTCATTTTTTGAGTTTATTCCGACTCCATCATATGAGCTGCCCCACTGTGCGTCGGTTCGTCGGTCCGTCTGTCTGTACAAGTCTCTCCAGCGCAAACGACTTGACCGTTTTTTTTTCAAACTTCGTATCCAGCGTTTTTTGATCAAACTTCTAGGCAATTTTTTTGGTTGCTCTTAGCCATGTTATTGCTGGTACCTGTCATATAAAAATCATACATAACCTCAATTTTCTCAAAAACGGCTCTAACGGTTTTGATTATACTTCTTATATACTATAAGAATATTAGTTAAAAAAAATGCATACCCACTTTTTTCGATAAAAAAAGCATATCACGGATTGTTGCATTTGGGCCATGTACAGAAAATTGTCAATTTCTCGCAAACTATTTTGCCAAATTGAATGAAATTTAATTTGTATACTACTGTTACTGTTTTCATGAGTTCCACATAATTATTTTTGGCCCTATTATAGCCAAACGCAATTTTCAGTTTTGGCCAATAACGGAAAATCATTATTATCCACATGAACACCGATTTTACTCTCAATTACGGAATAAACGTTCGTATAATCTCGTTTCGACATTATTTATATCATTCTAGCATCATTAATCGAAATAAATATTGTTGTGTATTTTGGCCAAATTTTTACAAACGTACGACCCAGTCGTGCACCCACCACTCGTTGTTTTTGTATACGCTTTACACTCGCTATGCGGGGAGTGGATTTTAGTCGCCTTCTTCGACAGGCATGCATTAACTCGGGTATATTCTGACCCCTAACCCGAAGGGCGTTTTTTTTTCTTAAAAATGAAAAACAAAACTAAGCACACGTGAGTTACATATGCAACCTCAGCAACATCAGCCGAAGGCAACACCAAACATCAACCCATAGCATTTTCCGCTACAGCAGCAAAACCAACGGAAACGAAGTTCAACAGCGGTCAACAGCAGTCAGCAAATATTGCAAATAAAAACCAAATGCAAATGTTGAACAGACTGCCAATTCATATACCGATAATCTAGTGACAAGTTGCAGCGACGCTTGGACGGCGGACTTTCACTAAGAATTAATAAATCTATATGTAAAGGTCAAAACTGTTTTTTTATTATTTTAAAAACATATAACTGGCGCAGTCGGTAGGATCTCATTCGAAGAAAAGAGATCCAGTGATTCGAAATTAATTAAAAGTGAGATACGAAGTGAACCAAAGTGAAATTTAGTGGTTCATGCAGACACAACACATAAACAAAAAAAAAAATAGTGAATCGTGATTGAGTGAAAATCTTGAAAAAGTGCAAAATTGATCGCCAAAGACAACGAGAGCAAGTGTTCGACCAACATCGCGAAATGAATGAAAATCCAAATCCAATAGAACAATGTCTAGTGGCTCTGACACAGCTACTTCACCAAAACAACCAGCCGTCAAGTTCCAGAGCCAGGCTTGAACGAGAAATACGATTCTTGCCAACATTCAATGGAGAAACGGGAACATTGCCTTCCTTCATCAATGCGGTAACCAGAACCCTGGATGACTACACAGATGAGGCAGAAAAAACTAGAATGTATCTCATAATATATGATACAAAAATTCTAGGAGGAGCAAAAAATTTATTAAACACCAGCCCACCAGAAAATTGGACATCGTGCTCCACCAAGCTGAAGCAGCACTACCGATCGTCAAAAGATCAAATGACGATAACCACGGATATCGGAGCATTGAGAGTGAGTACTATCAGTGATTTAGACAATAAGATAAGGTTATTAGTAGAGGATATAACTGAATATGCCGCTTTTATTGATAATGGAGAGGTTATGACAAGTATATTTTGTGGTATGATTATTCAAAAAGTGAAGGAATTAGTATCTGGTGCTCTTGCCGCCGCAGTAATGGGAAAGAGTAATTTGTCAGAAATTAGAAATATAGTTAATAATTTTATTGGACAGGATCAAGGAAATTTACGTTATAATAAGTACAGTAAACACTTGAGTACGACAGACCAGAGTAGGCAAAACAACAACAACAGACAGAGATTTAATAATAATGAACAGACCAATAGATATAATAACTCTCGATCTAATCAATTAAGACCAAATCAAAATTTTAATAATAACTGGCATCGAAGACCGAATTATCAGTTCAATCCACAGATTAATAGGTCACAGCAAAATAACAATGGAAATGACAGCCGAAAGAGTAGACAACGACCTCAGTCTATGGAAGTAGATAACCTCAGTAGATCTGAAACAAACTCTATCGACGACACGTTTTTTTACAAATTAGCCTCGGAAAAGAATAAAATTTATATAACTTTGACTATAGAAGGAAACAAATGTTTAGCGTTAGTAGATACAGGATCTACGATTAGTATATTAAGTCAAGAAAAGTTATCCCATTTAAAATACAAAGTATTGGATCAGAATTCAAAAGCAATTAATACGATAGAGGGAGAAGTAAAAACACCTAACAAAACTGTGGCAACATTATGCCCCACTGAATTTAAATATCCAGAAAATGCAAGAATAAAGTGGATTAGTATGAAGTTAGAAAAATCATATGATATGCTAATAGGAATGGATTGGATCTTGAAAAATGTGAGTAATATTAGTATAGAAAAAGAAGAAATTATCATGACTAATGGAGTGAGCCTTCCATTCTTAACTAAAACTGTGCAAGAAAAGGTTAATGTACTTGATGTAAGTGAAATGCAAAATCTCCAATTAGACCATTTACATGATAAAGAAAGAGCAGTAATAGAGAAATTGATTCAAAGATTTAACAAGCTTCTATATAAAGAGGGAGATATATTAACAAATACGAATACAGTTGTTCACGAAATAAGGACGACAACAGAAGAGCAAATAAATTCTAAACTATATAGGTACCCACCGAAGCACGAAGCTGAGGTAAGAAAGCAAATGGAAGAAATGGAACGACAAGGTATAATTAGAAAGAGTAATAGCAGATACAGTTCACCAATTATAGTAGTACCAAAAAAAAAAGATAATTCTGGAATAGATAAATTTAGAATTGTAGTTGACTATAGACGATTGAACCAGGTGACAGTCGATGATAAGTACCCTTTGCCTAATATTGATAGTATCCTTGACAAACTTGGCAAAGCGCAATATTTCAGTACTATAGATTTAGCCAAAGGTTATCATCAAATACTGGTATCCGAGAAAGACATTGAAAAAACTGCCTTTGTTTCTCCAGTAGGGTTATATGAATATGTCCGAATGCCGTTTGGATTAAAAAATGCCCCGGCAACATTTCAACGTTTAATGAATGAGATTCTTCGCGAATATATTAATCAAATATGTGTTGTATATCTAGATGATATACTTATTTTCTCAACAACACTAGAAGAACATGAACATTCATTAGCTAACATTTTTAAAAAAACTGCAAGAACATAATTTAAAAATTCAGGTTGATAAATGTAGTTTTCTCAAACATAATACAGAATTCTTGGGTCACATTTTGACAGTTGACGGTATTAAGCCAAATCCTAATAAAGTCAAAACAATTCAGGATTTGGACATCCCTAAAACAGAGAGACAACTTAAAGGATTTTTAGGAACAACAGGCTTTTACAGAAAATTTATAAAGGACTATTCGAAAATAGCTCACCCGATGATAAAATATCTGAAAAAAGATACTAAAATTAACATTAATGATCCTCAGTATATTACGGCATTTGAAAACTTGAAAAGTCTAATATCATCCCACCCTATCTTGAAATACCCGGAATATGATAAACCGTTTGTTATAACGACAGATGCTAGTGACTATGCCATTGGAGCAGTGTTGTCGCAACAAGGTCATCCTGTTTGTTTTGTGTCAAGAACACTTAATAATCATGAAAGGAACTATAGTACTACTGACAAAGAATTTTTATCAATTATATATGCAGTCAATTATTTTAGACCATATTTATATGGAAATAAATTCAAAATTGTAACAGACCATATACCAATAAAATATCTTAATAGCAAATATAAAGGCAAGGAGTTTTCACAGAGACATCAACGGTGGTTGTTAAAACTTCAGGAATACAATTATGAAATAGAATATTTACAGGGTAAGGAAAATAAGGTAGCTGACTATTTAAGCAGATTAGAAAATACGGAAAAGATTAATACAACTAATGATGAAGAATCAAATTTGGAACTTTCCGATACAAACCATTCAGTGGACGAGCAAATGTTAGATCACATAGGTATAACAAATGATATTGTGAACAAATATAAAACACAAATTATACTGACTTACAGCCCTGCGGAACCTCAGATATTACATAAAAGACGAATTATAGAAATAAATCCATTGGACAATGAAAATTTAATAAAAGATTTACTAAGACAATATATTAAGAAAGGTAGAACAGGTATTTATTCTGAAGTATCTGATACAGATTATCACAAAATTCAATTAATTCTAATATCAATGTTTTCATCGGATCCAACAATTATGTTTATACGATGTACAAAAAGAGCAAGTGAGATATTAACGGAAGAAGAATTACATAAGCAGATATCATTATATCATACAAATGAGTCAATGCATAGTGGAATAAATGAATGTTATTATAGCTTAAAGGATAAAATATATTTTCCAACACTTAGAGACCATATACACCTTATAATAAACAACTGCAATAAATGTAGACAAATTAAGTACGATAGAAAACCTATAAAGCCGAAATTTCAAATTTCACAAACCCCAACAGAAAAGAACGAAATTATTCACTTAGATATATTTCATTTTAAAAAACAAGCTTTTGTTACGACAATAGATAAATTAACAAAATTCGCTGCCGCATATTGCATAACGGATAGAAATTGGAGAGCTAAGAAAGCACTTATGATAGAACATTTTGCAAAATTCGGGAAACCAAAGACAATAATAATGGACAATGAATTCAGAGCAGAACAAATAATTAATTATTTACAAAATGAAAATGTCGAGGTTCATCTGACGAAACCAAACAATCATACTGGCAACGCAGATATAGAGAGAGTACACTCAACTTTGTTAGAAAAAATAACAGGGATCGAGGATAAGGAGCTCTCAACCGAAATGAAGATACAGATGGTTATATTAAACTATAACGATCGATATCACTCAACTATTAAGTGCACTCCTAGAGAAGCAAAAGAAAAAATAAGCAGTTCTGAATTACAAAAAAGAATCAATAACGTCAAACATTATATAATAAACAAAAGGAATCTGACTAGAGAACAATACAACGAAAACAGATCTACTGGGCATATACGAAACTACAAAAGACTTAGACATAAAGACGAACCATACTATAGACTAACATCCTTAAGAAATGTACATATGGCAAACATTAAACGACCTTTAAAATTTACAGATACCGGTCGTGGCAATAATATTTCTAATAACAATCTCAGTAACCCAGGGACTTCTGCAAGTAAGTCCAATACATGAAGAAATAGGATACACCATAGTAAAAGTTCAAGAAGTAGCAATCGTTAATGAAACTAATACAATTTTACATGTAATTAATCCCATAGACATAAACAACATACTTAGCCAAATTGAAACTAATATTGAAAAATTAGATATTGACAGTAAAGAACTACTAAGCGAAGTAATATTAAATATTAGAGCTAAAATTTCATCAATAATTCCAAAAGAAAATAGACAAAAAAGGGGACTGATTAATTTAGTAGGCACCCTTCATAAGTGGTTGTTCGGAACAATGGACGACAATGATAGGCAAGAGATATTAGAAAAATTAGACGTTAGTGAAAAAAATAATCATAACGCTATTACAAATTTAAACAAACAAATTTCAATAAACACTCATTTTAATGACTCATTCAATATACTCAGAATGGCAATAGAGGAAGACAGAAATAAAACACTACATGTACTTCAATTAATTAGGAAAGAGAATGATCAAATTAAAAGACATTCAATGTATTTAGATCAAATGTTAAAATTACAATATTTAGAAAATAAAGTAGATCAAATTCAAGACAATATTGCCTCCGCAAAAAATAATGTTATCCATCCGAGTATTTTTACGGCAAAAGAAATAAAATTGTATGATATCGATTTCTATAAATTAAAATTAGTTAAAGTCGGAATATTAAAATATAAAGATCAATCATTAGTTATTGCTGTTAAGATACCAAAGAACTATATTAAAACAGATTTAAAACTTATAACTTCAATGCCGAATAAAGATTATTTAGAGATAGATGAAGTTAATGAATATATTGTTACAATAGAAAATAAAACGTTTAATTATAAGGAAAACTCTATGTTAAAAGATTTAAAAACTAGTAAGAACTGTGTTTTAAAAAATCAATGTAAATTTAAATATAATAACAGAACTAAAATTGAGTCATTAGACGATGAGACAATACTAATAAAAAATGCTGTGCAAGAAAAATTGAAACAAAACTGCGATGACAGAAATATAACTTTAAATAAAAATAACTTAATTAATTTTTACAATTGTGAAATAGAATTATATCAAGAAACATTTAATAATCAGAAACAAATCATCAAAGACCGATTTTTTTATCCAAGTAATATATATAATTATAGTAAAGTTGAAATGATTACTTTTGAAAACATTGTAAATAATAACTTTGAAAACATTAAAGAAATTAAGGAACTAAAATGGCATAAAAATATTTCGTATGGAATAAACGCCACACTTTGTACATTATTTATCTTAGGTACAATTATGTTAACATTTTGGTTTAAAAAAAGAAATGTGAATGTAAAGATTATAAATAAGGAAAATAGTGTTACTAGAAGAATTCGGGAGAATTCTTATTCAAACCGAGGAGGAGTTACATATGCAACCTCAGCAACATCAGCCGAAGGCAACACCAAACATCAACCCATAGCATTTTCCGCTACAGCAGCAAAACCAACGGAAACGAAGTTCAACAGCGGTCAACAGCAGTCAGCAAATATTGCAAATAAAAACCAAATGCAAATGTTGAACAGACTGCCAATTCATATACCGATAATCTAGTGACAAGTTGCAGCGACGCTTGGACGGCGGACTTTCACTAAGAATTAATAAATCTATATGTAAAGGTCAAAACTGTTTTTTTATTATTTTAAAAACATATAACTCGTGTTTTCGCCTTTACCTATGTTGATCGCCACCATTCTTAGGCACTAGCTATCACTGATAATAATCATCATTGAAAATCTCCTTGTTGTATGATCATCCCTGACCTCAAGTACGATTTTACTACAGGGTTTTACAAAAAGAGCGCTACAAAAGCTACAAACAAAAACCGTTTTGGATATCAATGAAATTCTTTATTCCTGTGAAAGGAGGTTCGATGCCATTATGTATGGAACTCGACTTCTTTTGCATGGCCACTACGGGCACGCTTGCAGAAGACCAGACGCTGAACCCAATTTTCGACGGTTTTCAAGCATAAATCGGCCGATACTGCTGCAATTTTACGTTCGATATTCGTACGAAGTTCATCAATCGTCGCTGGCTTGTTGACATAGACCATTGACTTGACGTAGCCTCACAAGAAATAGTCTAACGGCGTGAAATCGCACGACCGAGGCGGCCAAGCGACTGGACCATTTCGTGAGATAACACGTTCTCCAAACTTGGTTTCCAAAAAATTGATTGTGGCATTCGCTGTGTGGCTTGTGGCGCCGTCCTGTTGGAACCACATGTCCTCCAAGTCCATGTCATCCAATTGGGGCCAAAAAGATTCGGTTATCATTGAACGGTAGCGATTCCCATTCACAGTAACGTGCCGGTCTTGATCATCACAGAAGAAGTACGGCCCAACGTCTCCGCCGGCCCATAAACCGCACCAAATCGCAATTTTTTCGGGATGCAATGATGACTCATGGAGTACGTGTGGATTTCTGCCTGACCAATACCGCATATTTTGTTTATTGACGAAGCCATTCAGCCAGAAATGAGCCTCATCGCTGAAGATGATTTTTCGATGAAAATCCGAATCATTTTCATGTGGTTGCTCAGCTCAATTCACGAACATACGACGCTTCAGTTCTTGCGTCAATTTAATCTTGTAATCTTGTAGGCCAAGATCTTTTCGCAAAATTCGCCACAACGACGTCACAGAGATGCCCAACGCTTGAGAACGACGTGTGAGAGACACATTTGGGCTTTCTTCAACTGAAGCCTCAGCGGCAGCAATATTCTGGACACTACGGGCACTTCTTTGTCTCACTGGCACGGGAACATTTTGTACTGTGCCTGTAGATTTAAATTTTTCCACTAGACGCTCAATTGTTGATCAGCTAGAACGATTATGACAACCATAAAATGGACGTAGTGCTCTTAACGTTGAGGCCACTGACTCCGAATTTCGGTTGTAAAGTTTAATAATTTCGACTCATTGTTGGATCATGTATATCTTTCCATCATGAAATGGCAAACCTTACTGAAGAGAAATGTCAAAAGAGCGGCAAGAAATATGGCGTCGTTTGCTGTCCCTGTCTCTCAACTTTTGTAGCGTCCCTGTTAAAAACCCCGATAGCATCAAGCATCTTGTCATTTAAAATTTCAGTTTCATCGTGTGTTCTGTTTCAAAAATGCTTTTTAATGATTGCTATAATTATTTCATTAAGCATTAATGTCATACATCAGTCAATGCTAACTTTTTAATAAAAAAAAAAATATTATACCGCTTACTTTATTGTTGAGCAGTGTTTACTTAGTTTAATATATTTGAATTCATTTAACTGTCCCATCTGCAGACGTGACATATAAAAAATATATGAGCGGCAACTGGCAGAGAAATGAATGAGAAGCAACTTGACAAATGACAGGTCACGTACCGCTGAACATTAACACTGACAGACATATGAGTACTACTTGGACTGAAAAAAGTATCGGTGGGAATGAACCTGGCCTTCAAAATATATGCTTACTTAAGCACAAATCATCTGTCAGCTGTCAAATCGACTGTCACTAGAAACAGTGTGGCTAATTTAAAACCAGTACGTACTTGCTTACAATTTTTAAAAATAATAAGGAAATTGAAGAAATTTTTTATTTAGCGGATCGATTTTTTTTTTGATATCTCAAGAGAATGTGGTGGTTACGGAATATTAGGTAACTATTTAAGGTCATGCATCTGAAACTCTGGAATTTTGAAATTTTGTCTACCTATATTGGTTGTGTTTTTGAGTCATAGAAAATAGAATAGAAAAAATGGACGGGATAATATAAGAGGGCCTCTAGTACTGTGAAAGTCTTAATATATGAATTTTTTTTTGCTGAGTAGTTGACTAAAAAAAGGACGCAATGTCATATATCTGGAGCATTATAAAACTTAATTAATAGCTTATGGACTCTTATAGTCACATAATATTGTCAAAAACATTAAGAATTCGACCTCATTTTTCATCCCAACGCTCATTTACAATGACATTCCAGCTGTCACCTCTATAGACAAAGCCAACCTGCTTGCTGTCCATTTTGCAGCCAGTTCCACATTACCAGATTGTGCCCAGTCTCCTCCTGTACTTGAGAACGTAGAACATTCCATGGGACCAATCCACTTCCGTATTCGTACAGTCGCAAGAGTATTATTAGATCTTAACATTCACAAATCGTCTGGTCCAGATGATATCTCCCTCATAATTCTGAAGAGGTGTTCTTCCACGCTGGCAAAACCACTGCGTAAGCTTTTCTATCTGTCCTATTCATCAGGACTCTTCCCGAATAGATGGAAAAAGAAGCATTTGTCAAGCCCGTCCCAAAAAAAGGCGAATCTTCTTCTCTCTCCAACTACCGACCAATTGCAATTACGTCCCTTCTTTCCAAGGTCATGGAAACACTGATAAATCGTCAGCTTGTGAAATATCTCGAAACACGAAAACTTCTTAATGACCGGCAGTTTGGTTTTCGCAGAAACAGGTCAACTGTTGATTTGATGACATATCTCATCGAAAAGTGGAACCAATCAATCCACCATGTTGGAGAAAGTAAGATTGTAGTACTTAATATTTCAAAGGCATTTGACAGGGTTTGGCATCAAGCCCTTTTGTCGAAAATGCGTGCTTTTGGAATTGATGAAAAGCTTCTTCTATGGATTAGACATTATCTTTCGAAACGTTCAAATCAAGTTGTTTTGGACGGTTTCAAGTCTGCTTCTCACGAAATAAATGCTGTTGTTCCCAAGGGCTCTGTTCTGTCTCCGACACTCTTTCTCATTTTTATTAATGACCTATTGTCTGCAACTTTTAATCCAATCCATTCCTTTGCTGATGACAGTACTCTCAGCTTTTCATATTCATTCTCTAATCCACGCCCTTCATCTTCGGGCGTGGAACAGAAACGCCAAAATATGTTAAGGTCATTAAATTCCGATCTTGACAGCATAACTAACAGTAGATCGAATAGACTGGAATTTAATGCTTCCAAAACACAATGCTGTCTTCTGTCATCTAGGCGAAGCCAAAATTTACAGCCATTATCCATGAATGGCACTTGCATCGCCGAAACCGAAAAACTTTCCATGCTCGGTATGTGTGTTAGTAACGACCTTCGTTGGAACGACCACGTATTCGAAATCAATAAAAACGCTTAATCGATGAAAAAAATATTTCACCCCCTCTGATCTGGCCTCAATATATAAAGCGTATATACGCCCGAAACTTCAGTTCAACGCCCACATCTGGTCAGGTGCAGCAAAAACATCATTTCACCTACTGGATGGGACACAAAAGCGTGCGATAAAACTGATAGGAGATCCAACCGTAGCGAACTCTATAGTCTCTCTTGAACATCGTAGGAATATCTCCTGCCTAACACTTTTTTACCGCTTTTTTAACAGGAAATGCTCAATCGAAATAGCCAGATGTATTCCGCCCCTTCAAACGCTCAACTGTGATACTCACCATGGCATGAATGCTAATCAATTCACCCTCAAGCCAACCTTCGGGTGTACTATGAGATATAGAGATTCATTCCTTAACCGAACAACACGAATGTGGAATGCTTTACCAAACTAAGTCTTTCGTCCCCATTACAATTTACAAAAAATTAAAACCAATGCACATCGGTATCTCCTCTTTTCTTCTCCTCAATTTCCTTAATGCATGCGCTGTGTCCAAATACTATAAGGCTATTCATAAGGATATTCATTTAGCGCGTGCTTATTATAAAAAAAATATTAATCGTCATATTTCTAGAGTATGACAGTCAGGATTTGAAAAATTTGTCCTTGAAAATAAGTTGTTTTTGTGCGTAGTTTTTTTTTTTTTTTTAAATCGACGTTTTAAATATGAAGAGCTATGAAAATATTTTTATTTATTTAAATAAATTAACGGGTGGTCCAAGTAGAGATACTTTTTTAATAGCCTTTTTTGACAGATCACGTGTGAGTCGTGTCATGCTGTCATGTTATTTTCGTTTAGTATTGTTTGACATTTCATAATGGAAAGACTTACGCGTGAACAACGTTTACAAATTGTTCAGCTTTATTATGAAAATTCACGTTCTGTGGGGAATGTGTTTCGTGCACTTCGCTCAACTTATGGTCAACATAATCGGCCTACTGAGCGTACTATTCGCAACACCATCACCCATTTTGAGACCCAGCATTCATTATTGGATAATATTCGACCGAATAGACCACGTCCAGCACGCTGTGAAGAAAATATAGCGGCCGTAGCTGAGAGTGTACACGAAGACCGTAGAGAGTCGATTCGGCGCCGTTCGCAGCAACTCGGACTGACGTATGGAACGACTTGGTGCATTTTACGTCAAGATCTTAAATTGAAAGCGTACAAAATACAGCTTGTGCAACAACTGAAACCGCTCGACCTTTCCAAGCGACATCGCTTCGCTCTATGGGCTCTTAAAAAGTTCCAAGAAGATCCGACGTTTTCGAGGCAAATTTTGTTTAGCGATGAGGCCCATTTCTGGCTCAATGGGTATGTAAACAAACAAAATTGCCGCATTTGGGGCGAAGAGCAACCTGAAGAGATTGAAGAACTGCCACTTCATTAACTTTAATTTTGTTATTCAGAATCTTTGTCGAATTTTTGTTCGTTTCTTGAAAAATGTATTCTTTAAGAAAATTACCTTAAAAACTGGACATGGTTCAAAACTGTCTAGGTATATGTGAAATGTATAGGTAGCTATAAAAAATAAAGGACAAGTAAAATATTTTCAAGTGCAGAAATCTGTGTCAGTAATTTTTTTTTGGAAACGTCAAACTAAAATTAGGTGGTGTTCTGTGTGAAAGTGTCAAGTAGTTTTCGAAAACTTTTTTTCAAAAACTCATTTTTCGATTTGGTACGAAAATCCTATAAATATATTTGCTAGAATTTTTTTTTTAAATGTCCTTGTAGTTTTACAAAAATTATGCGATTCCAAATCAGTCTCTTTCAAAATTGAATGCTTAAAACACAGACAGACGGCATTATATGGCTAGATCCAGTCGACTTCGTTGCTGATTTGATCCGTATGGGCAATTTGACCATCTTAATCATGTCTCTATATTCCAAACTATGTATCACAATTCACAACTAACATACCCCTCTACAAAAGGGCACAAACAGCGGGAACACATCAAAGCTCCCTCCGGCACATGTCTTATAACGACCAGCTTTGATTTATTCAAAACCAAAACACCTGTTTCTGTTTGCATAATTTTTTTAGGTTAGATATGTCATGTTCTACTACATATTCGCGTTGATACTAGCACAACAACTATCTACGCCTTTCAAATATCAAATTCTTTGAAATCTGCACAACGTACGGCTCTTAAAAATCGATTAGTAAATCTCACGTGTGTGCATATTATACGGAAGACAGTTTGAATAAAAATTCGATTTAAAAAATTCTATCAACGAGCCTGAGCTTCGCCTATTAAGTCCACACTTGAGAGTCTATGACGGATACCGAATCATGTCCGTATCTTGATACGGATGGCGCACCAAATTCGTTTTCAATTTTATTGATTAATTCATTCAATACGCCGGTGTAACTCTATGACAGATTGATCGTTTAAGGGAGCATGCACACTCTTGCGTAGTGTGGACATGACTTTGACAGTTATTCTCATTGAATGCGGTTAAACGCATACGCTGGCCTTTGCATCTGTTTGACAGGGACTCGCATTGCCATATAGGTCGGACGAGTGACTTAGATTTTGGTGTAATGAAGAGCCATTTGTCACCCGCTGTTCGTATTTAGTAGCGTGGAGAACGTGTTCTAATTCATAGTCAGCGCAATCTATCGGCTTCAATGGGAATAACAAACTGAGCTTATGAATGGGTGAGCAGGCAAATTACCATAAATGATGGTTGTATTGTTCTAACGTGAAGTCTGGTATACACAGGTGGAGATCTTTTTTTTTTTTTGCATAAATAGGCGAGATCGGACTTTGGAGAACTTTGGGTTTTCCTAAGAAAGCTAAAAAAAGGAATTAAAAGTTGTCATGCGTGATTAGCATAACAAAGTTATTCATTGGTTTGTTTACCTCTTTAAGGGCTTTAAGAGGTGGTAATTATATAGTCAGGGTTTTTTGCAAAGTGTCAGTATTTATTTTTGTAACTTTGATTGTAATGTGTTTTACATATTTTTAGATATTTTCAGAGGTTATGTTGTCATAGTCAAGTTTATTTGTGAGTTGAATAACATCATTACTTATGTTGTTATTGACTTCCGACCTGTTGAGCATCTATGACTAAGATAAGGAGACCTTCCACCACCTTTGAAGGTGGGCACACTACTTCCGGTCATTAAGTCTAAACGGTCTGCCATCCGCGATCGGCTACACTACAAGATTTTGTCTTCTTTTTCGTCTCATTCTTGGATTAAAATATTCTCATGGCTGGAGTAACTTTTTTAAGGTGTCATTTATGGGGTTTTCTTATTACACACCATATAATGATGATGAATTTCTTTCATGAAATATAAAATAACCAGCTGCATCCCATGTGAAAACGTAGAATAGGAGGCTTGATCTCATGATATGACGCCAGCAGCCCAAGACGACACCAAACAGTGATTTTTGGGGGTCTATTGGAGGATATTTGATCGATTGGTATTGTCCCGAAATCGACAATTTTGTTTGTTGACGTATCCATTTATCCAGAACTAGGCCTCATCGCTGAAGATGTTTTTTCGATGAATTTGAGGGTCTGTTTCCAATGGCTGCAGAACACGATTAGGAACATACGTCTTTATCTATGGCCGTTTACCTTCAGATCCTGGATCAGTTGAATTATGTTATGTTCAGGCTAACATCACGAAGTTGTGGTCCGCAAAAGCCCGAGTTTTTGTGAGCGACGCGAAATCGACTGCCTCGAATTTTTCTGCATACGATTACGGACATCGGCGATGTTGTAGGCAAATCTTACGTTTCTTCAAAAATCATAAAGCCATACAGACTCATACAGCTCACCAGCTTTATAGTGATGCACACATGAGAAACGAGATCCATATATACCGCGGGCTGTGTCAGCAGGACCTGACATAGAAGAATTTTTCTGTATGACTTTATAATCTTTGGTTTCATCGACGTACAGTGGTAGGTTTTACTGAACCTTTTTCTTCTTAAGTGGCACTACTGTCCGGAATGCACCTGGGCCTCAACCAACATGCCTCTCCAATTAGCCCGGTCCTTAGCTAACTGCCTCCAGTTGCGCACTATAAGTTGGTTGAGGTCGGTTTCTACTTGTGTGCGCCCCTTAAGGCGAGGTCTTCCTCTACTTCGTCCGAAGTCTGGCTGGGAAGCGAAGACTCTGCGTGCTGGACTATTGTTGTCCATTCGTTCTGCATGTCCTAGCCATCTTAAACGTCCAATGCGGAGTTTTATGACCAGGGGCATGTCGCTGTACAGCTCGTATAGTTTTTCATTGAATCTTCGTCTCCATAGCCCGTCAAGAAGAATTCGAAGAATTTTCCTCTCGAATCGACCAAGGATTTCTTCATCCCCTTTTGACTGTAGATCAGGGCTGGGATGATCAGGATCTTATATAGGATCTCCTTAGTAGCTCGGGCGAGGGCCTTACTACTGAATTGCCTTCTTAGTCTGCAGAAACAGCGGTTGCAAGAGTAATTCTTCGTTAAATTTCTGACGAGATGTTGTTGTCAGAGTCACTAGCGGAGCCGCGGTAGACAAGGTTCCGTGCTACCTCAAAGTTATATCTGTCAATGGTGACGTTCTGCCCAATTCGTCAACGTTGTGTGTCTCTTATACTTTGTCTTGCCCTCATTTACTGCTGAACCCATTTTTGCCGCTTCCTTCTCTATACTAGCAAAGGTGGATATGGAATCACGATTATATTACCATCATTGGTAGGACTATGATGGTAATATTGTCGGCGTATGCTAGTTGTTGTGCCGATTTATGGAAAATTGTTCCTCTGGTGTTGGATCGTGAGTTTTGCACAATCCTCTCAAGAATCAGATTGAAGAAGTCACATGGTAACGCATCTCCATGCCTAAATCTGTTTTAGGTATCCAATGTGTCGGTGAGGTCGTTTCCGACTCTGATGGAGCGTGAGAATTCTCCATCGTCATCCTACACAAAGGGACGAGTTTGGGCGGTATACCAAAACTAGCCATGGCTCTTCGTCTCTATAAATGCTGTCGTATGCGCCTTTGAAATCGATGAATAGGTGGTGGGTATCGATGTGGACTTCTTGGGTTTTTTCCAGGTTCTGCCGAAGTGTGATGATTTGATTGGTTGTGGACTTCCCTGGCCTAAAACCACACTGATAAGGGCCGATCAGGTTGTTGGTAAACGGTTTCAGGCGTTCACATACCTCGGCAGATAGGATCTTGTAGGCGATGTTGAGGAGACTTTTACCTCTGTAGTTGGCGCAGCTTAGAGGGTCTCCTTTTTTTTGGATCGGACAAACGATGCTGAGGTTCCATTCAACAGGCATGCTTTCTTATAACCAGATTTGGCTTATGAATTGGTGGATGTTACTTACCAAGTCATCTTCGCCGGCTTTTTAAAGCTCCGCGGGAAAGCCGTAATTTCCGGCAGCCTTATTGAGCTTGAGTTTAGTTATTGCTCTCCTCACTTCAGTCAGGTCGGGTGGTTGGCAGTTTTCGCTGTTGTTCCCAAAATTTAGTGGTTCATTCTGCCTGACAGCGGAACGTTGTTCGTCATCGCTGTTTAACAGACTGCTGAAGTGATTCTTCCATATCCTCAGCATCGACTGTGTCTCAACTACGATATTTTTTTGTTCATCTCGATAGGGTTCTGTTCAAGCCTAGTATCTTGCGAACATCGTTGCTGGAGTGGCACCTCTCTATATCCTCGATCGCGCGCTTTTCTTGCTCTTTTTTCTTCTTTCTGAAAAGCCGGTGTTCTTCCCTTCTTCTTTGCCTATAGTACTCAACGGCAGCTCTCGTCTTCACCTGCAGCTAAGCCTTATAGGCCTCGTTATTGGCTGCGAGCATCTGCCGGCATTCCTCATGAAACCAGGGGTTTCTCACTGGTGGCCATATTGTAGCTTCAACAATATGGCCACTTCCAACTTTCAATGTTCAGAAATCCCTATTAGAAGATCCTTTACATGCAGATAATGAATTGCAATCAGGTGTGAAGTGAAAGCTGTATGATGGTTAGGCTGAGTTTAACCTATTGTAACCGACGAATCCCAAGAACTATACGAGCTATACGGCGACATGCCCCTGGTAAAAAAAAAACTCCGCATTGGACGTTTAAGATGGCTATAGGACATGTAGAACGAATGGACACCAATACTCCGGCTCGCAGAGTCTTCGATTCCCAGCCAAACGTCGGACGCAGTAGAGGAAGACCTCGCCTTAAGTGGCGCGTACAAGTAGAAACCGACATCAACCAACTTGGAGTGCGCAACTGGATGCAGTTAGCTAAGGACCGGGCTAATTGGAGAGGCATGTTGGTTGAGGCCCAGGTTCAATCCGGACTGTAGCCCCACTTAAGTAAGTAAATAACCTACGAATCCCGCATTGGCATTTCAATTTACACGTTCCTGAAACAATGATGATATTTACGTGAAGAGATAGTCACTACAACCCGATCCTTTGCTATAGGGATGTCCGTCAGATCATGTAGATCTGTATAGTTGTGACTTCCAGAAATTCTCCTTCTTCTGCTGGTAGCAGAGGCACAATAGGTGTGTTTCATTTTCCTGAACTTCAGGCCGTTTTATTTCCTGCAAACCTGATGTGTACCTCATTGAACTTGAGTGCCCTTCCAGCCGATGGCCTCAGTCGCCAGTGCTGTTACGTGTCTGTAGTTCGTTGCATTCATGTGCGAAGTACTGTGATGTCCAATGTCCAATGAGTGCCCAACAGGTTGTAATCTGTTCCATCTCTTACCGCTGATGCCCTAATAAGGCTATTGATGCGCTATTTAGTGCTATTGATTGTTCCCTTTTATTCCCGGACAGGGATCTTTGGTTTACTTGTGTTATGCCATCTGGTTATTGCCTCCATAATTCGCTAAAATCTGATTTCTTGAAAGCGGCGGAATCACCCTGCTATTGGAAGTGGTAGCACGGCGTGCCGGTCCTAGTTTAGCTAGTTCCTTCCCTTTTCATTTCCTTTTATGTATTCAAATATTCCTAATTCTGATTGCGGTGATCCCCAAGCTTGACCACCGACCGACGTAGATGAAGAGATCCTCTTGTGATATATCCAGTGCCCTAACCCATTCGATAGCTTCGGTTATGCAAAGGATTTTTGCTTGGAGTACATAAAATGAGTTTGCTAGCCCTAAGCATGTGGCTAACCCGTTGTTTAAAGGTTAAACCCCAGAGCCAACTCCGAATGTTATTGTTGATCATGTGTGTAGATTGCTGTTTCCAAGTTTGGTACTACGCTGTTTGACGTCCCTACTTGGTATTCTGATTATGTAATTGATATCACAATCGCGATAAGTGATCATGCATTCCTTTCTCATACGCTACTGATTTTAATGAGATGAAGACCATTGGTGAAATGCAGATGATTGGCTTCAAATCTTCATGGTTGTGGAAAAGGCAACCTTTCAAAAGTGTGCATGCCTTGGTAAAACTTTTTCTTAAAAGTACCTAAAGTGACATTATCTCAAAATTTTTTTTAAATTTCATCATTACTTAGCATTTCCATTCTGTTTATTACACTTTTTCCAAATTTGGATACTTTATAGAGGCTTTAGATACCAATTTAACAGTGCCAAACAATTAAGAGAAACGTGCTCGAACCATTTACGATTTTGTTACATTTCTCTAATAAGTGAAACTCGAATGGCTAGTTCAAGTATCTAAACAATAAATGATGGCACGTGATTGGTTTGCCCTTAAGCACGTCTCATTTCAAGCAGCTCAAAGAGACCGTAAGTAATAACTTTCGGTCGAATTGTCAAGGCCTTCGTTGCGGTATGCGTATAGAAATATTGACAGTTTGCGGGTTATTTGATAATAAATTAATTTTTTGTAGTAAACAGCGGATGGTAGACTTACAAATTAATTTTGCTGGCGATAGATATTTCTCTTTGCTACAGTTGTGCGTCATCAGTTAGTTTTTTTTTTTTAATTTTTATTCCACTTCTCAGATAGATTACTTAATCTTCATTCGGTGTATCTTAACGCTATATATTTGGAGATGATTTACATTTTTATTGTGAGAGCAATATTTTCTTATGCTTTGTGTCCTTCATTTGTTTATACTGTGTGCGTTACCTTCCTTGATAAAAGCGATTTTGTGAATCAGGTGGTGTTTGGGCGGTAGTTCGGGCTGTCTATTGGTGAAATTACAAACAACGACAGGACTTGACATTGACTTAGTATTTCTGATTTTCAGGACATTGTGACTGGGAGGTGTATGAGTGGCTATCTCGCTCATTGACTTGGCCAGATGGATAACTATAGGAAGTCTTCCGAGACTTGAAAGGTGGGAAGT
The DNA here is from genome assembly GCA_949824845.1 of Rhingia rostrata. Taxonomy (NCBI): domain Eukaryota; kingdom Metazoa; phylum Arthropoda; class Insecta; order Diptera; family Syrphidae; genus Rhingia; species Rhingia rostrata. Next base: position 25,897,620 of record OX463756.1, read on the forward strand.
CCAGCCTTTGCCAAAAACATCCGGGATGTTTTTTAATCGAGCAAGTCTATGCTGCCGAGAATCATTAGAAACAAGTTTTCTTAGTCCGTGGTCAACATAGAGTAACTTTCTCTCCTCTTTTTATTTTTCTTTGATTCTGGCACGAACATAAATGTTTGTTGAGCTGGGATGTTTGGTGAGAGGGCAAGAGCTACCCGCGTCCGATGAGTTAAGCTGAGCAATCACAAGCGTGCCGTGCCCTTCTCTCTAACATCAAGGAAGCCTCCATGGCCTAACCTAGATTTGTTAAGGGCCCTTAAACGTTTAACATACTCTTTATGGGCTTTTAAAAAAAAAACCAAAAGGTGTCAAATCGGCGGAACAGGATGACCACTTTGCCGATTCGATTTAAGGCGCTCCAGAAAGTTTTCCCACGAAACACGCAGCTATACCAATTTATGCGAATGAAGATGAAGGTAGTCCTTAAGAATGGTCATTAGCTTTGATCTTCTGAATTCTGCAAAATTCCGAGTTCTTGTGCACGGTGAGGAATCGACAGTCTCAGGTTCTTTTACAGACATTCACAGACAGCGCCGGTGATCATGTTCGATCCGTCGTTCTTTTGTCGTACGAGCGCTAAGCGAATGCTTTTCGAACTGGTTGTCTTGAACGAAAAAGAGACATTAAGACTGCGGCAACTACAGAGGCATACGTCTGCTCAAACTTGCCAACAAGATCCTACCTCCCGTAATATGTGAACCGTTTACATACAACCCGATCGGCCCTTGTCGGTGTGCTTTAAGGCCAGGAAAGTCAACAACTGATCAAATCTTCACATTTTGGCAGATCTTAGAAAATTCTCAAGAAGTCCTAAGATACCCACTACTTATTCATCGATTTCAAAGCCGCATGCGAGACGAACTATAAGGAGCTATGCCTAGTTTTGGTATACCGCCCAAACTCGTCCGTTTGTGTAGGATGACGATGGGGAAGTCTCGCTGGTCCATCAGGATCGGAAACCACCTCACCGATACATTCGATAGCAAAAAAGGATTTAGGAAAGGCGATGCTCTGTCATGTGACTTCTTCAATTTGAGAGGATTGTGGAAAACTCACCAGCCAATGCCAGAGGCACAATTTTCCAAAAATCGGTGCAACTACTAACATACGCCGACGATATTGACATCATTGATAGGACGCAACGTGATGTCTAAGCCACGTTTGCTAGTATAGATAAGAAAGCTGAAAAAGTGGGTTTAGCAGTAAGTGAGGGCCAGATAAAGTATAAGCTGTCGACACGAAAGGATACACAACATCGACGAGTTAGACAGAACGTCAGCATTGACAAATATAACCTTGCGGTAGTACGGGACTTTGTCTATCTCAGCTTCGCTATTAACTCTGACAACAATATATCGTCAGAAATTAAACGAAGAATTACTCTTGCCAACCGCTGTTTCTTCGGGCTAAGAAGGCATTTTAGTAGTAAAGCCCTCCCTCGAACTACTAAGATCCCATATACGACCCTGCTGTACGCGGCTGAAGCATGGACCGTCTCAAAGCGGATGAGGAAATCGATTCGAGAGGAAACTTCTTCGAAATATCTTCGGTCCCGTTTGCGTTGACGGGCTATGGAGATGAAGATTCAACCCAGAACTATACCAGCTGTACAGCGACATGCCCCTGGTCAAAAAACTCCGCATTGGATGTTTAAGATGGCTAGGACATGTAGAAGGAATAGACACCAATACTTCATCTCGCAGAGTCTTCCATTCCCAGCCAGACATTGGATGCAGTAGAGAAAGACCTCGCTTTAACCAACTTGGAGTGCGCAACTGGAGGCAGTTAGCTAAGCATCGGGTTAATTGGAGAGGCACCTGGGTTGAGACCCAGGTTCATTTCGGAATGTAGCAACACTTAAATAAATATGCAACAGAATTTATAGAGAAGAACTATACAGAGCCGTTTCTAGTTTCGGTATACCGCCTAAACTCGTTTGTGCAGAATGACGATGGTGAATTCTCGCTGCTCCATCAGGGCCGGAAACCACATTGAATTCGATGCCGAAAACGGATTTAGGCAAGCCGACACACTGTCATGTGACTTTTTTAATCTCCTTCTTGAGAGAATCGTGCAGAACTTCAATCTAACAGTAGAGTCAGAGTCTTTCATAAAACGCTGCAACTTCTAGAGTACGCTAGGATAGAAAAGGAAGCTAAAGCCAAGATTAAACCAAGAGCTGTACAGTCAAAAAAATAGTCACTTGTACAGTACAAAAAAAAAAGTCCGGAGGTTTATGATTGCTAGGAGTCACCCAAAGTCTTTGATTCGCACAAAGACGTCGGACGCAGTAGAGGTAGACCTTGCCTCGCACAATTAGAACCCGACCTCAGTCAACTAAAAGTGCGCAACTGGGGGCAGTTAGCGGAGGACTTCGATAGTTGGAGAGGGATGTTGGTTGAGGCCCAGATTCACTCTGGGCTGGAGCGCCAATTTAGTAACTAAGTAAGAAAACGATGGATTTGAAGTTTTATCGCGTCTGCCTTAAAATTGGTTTAACGTGCAACTTTTAAACCAACGAACTCCTCATTTTAACTTTTTCAATTGTGAATCGTGAAATTTACAATGGTGATTTGGCAGTGACGGAACAATATAAAAATTGACAGAGAAACATGGCTTCCACAGAGTGTCAACGTCGAGTCGTGAAAAGAAATTTCTGGGCATTAAGGGAATCAAACCTATCTTCACCGTTTATTTGCGTGAGCGAAGTTATTATTTTTGCGAAAATGAATAGGAAGGGCTGTTTAACGCGAATCTGAACGGAAAATTTGCGAAGCTTCTCATGACATTTTTACTTTTGGATATTTGACAGACAGTGGAACAGTGAAAAATTTAGCTGTCGTCACATTCGTGATTTGAATAAGGAACTTGAAGGAGGTTGGAGGCGAAGAATCAACGAAGAACGAGCGACAGATACCCGCTCAACATTGGGCGTCAGAGATATATGACATGTGGTTTGACCCATGCTCCAGCCTAAGAGTTTTCAATTCATATTCAGAAGACATATGTATTAGAGAAAGGCCCCTTTTAAATGGATGCTCTCAAGTAACTAGAAACCGAGCTCAGCAACCTCGAAGAACACAACTGGAGGCAGATAACTAAAAACCGAGTTAATTGAAGAGGTGTGTTAGTAGAAGCCCAGGTTCACCCTGACTTTATTGCCACTTGAGTAAGTAAGTAAGTTCATGTAAGGCTAATGGATTCCAGAGTAGAGAGAGAAGCGCTTTCAAGAAGAACTCAAACAATTTGAAGCGCTCAACAGCCGGCTTATAGCTACGATCAGGATAACTGGAGAGACATGTTAGTGTGGGCCAAGGTTCACCCGGACTGTATCTGCAATTAAAAAAATAAGTAAGAAAGGTACATGTAAGGTGAATGGTACATCAATGCTCCAAGCCGACAAGTTTTGAATTCGGAGTCAGATGTTAGACGTAACAGAAGGATTGTACAAAAGTCTCGTGCCAAATAAAGTACAGAATTTTGTAGCTTTCAAAAGTTTGTAGGTGGTATCAAAGAGTATAGAACTACATAGAGTACGGATCACAGCTAAAAATGTTGTAGCCGTTGTTGACGCGGGCGGTAAGTGCGAAGGGAAAATTTCGTAGATCTTATGCGTCGGCAAGGCTTTTGTTTGATGCTGGGGTAGCAATATGAACACTGAGGTATCAATCTCAGTACCCCACATAGAAAATATTCGTTGTATGAAATTCGCAGTCTATGTATTTATATACGCTTTGGTGATATCTTCACAGTTTGGTTAAAAAAAAACTAATTCAGCCTTCAATTAATAGGTACGTACAACAGATGTACAAATACCCATCACTGATCCCTAGACATTTTAGTACAACCGACATCCGATTGGAAGTGAGACGTTTTATTTGCAATTCCGACATTTCTGTCATTCTCAACCGCACTCATTAGTCTTCTATCGCAGACCTACCACACCTTGCAACGGCAACATCTATGCAACCAAAAAAATGTCCCAACTAATTCTCATTCAAATCATCCCGGCCATCCGACTTGGTGACAATGTGCTAAATGTTCTACGTGCTCAAGCACACCAAATGTCACAACCATCTCTCCGCATTCCCGTTTGCAACATTTTATTATTACAATTTATAAAAACCCCTTAAACCGCACATAAAAATAGTTTTTATAAAAAAAAAAAAACATTCATAACTGAAACCGATTGACGTATTACGAATCACTCAATCTTCTCGTTCGCAAAAAAAAAGAGCTGCCTTTAGATACTTTTCGAAGGAAAGAAAAATTAATAAAATTCAGATGATTATTATGTGCCGGTGACTACGATCAGCCTACGTGCTTTGCCTGTTAAAAGGTTTTAATACTCATACTCCCCCCGTCACTACTAAGCATTGTCGCACATCACTCGAACGTCCAAATGGCGCACAAAAACACAATCCGTGTCCCAGTACTCTCGAATAAACGAACGCGATCATATACTGCACTCCAAACAGTTCGAGCTGAAAAAAAATATTTATTTCCGATTATCGATTAAACGAGTTGGCATTTGATTAATATCGGTGTGACATTTGAATTTTCAGAAAAAGGACTTTTCACCACACTAGCTGACATCACGCATTCGGTCCAACAAAATGGCATCCATCATACGAGTATTTAACGATAAGATCGCTGATCTGTCAAATGGAGTTGGTAAGCGTCAAAATGGGTGTTTGCTTTTGTCAAATTTATTAAATTTTATTTCATTCCTAGATAAAACAGTTGATGACTGGCTCCTGATGAGTTCGCCCCTGCCGCTGTTAGGCATACTTGGCGTGTACCTGACATTTGTCCTTAAAGTTGGTCCTGCGTTGATGGCAAATCGTAAACCCTTCAATCTTCAGCGAACCATGGTCTTTTACAATGCCTTCCAGGTGGTTTTTTCAGCATGGCTGTGCTACACAGTAAGTTCGATAGATACGCCTGTTTGTGGACAGTTTGGATTTACATTCTTGCAATTCTAGTGCTACAAAGAAAGCAGCATAGTCTCTCATCTGACGGACAAAAAGTGTGAAGTTCATCGAGACAGAGGAGAGACTCTTCAACTGTATTCGGGAGCGTGGTTTTATTTCATTTCGAAGATTGTCGACTTCTTGGACACAACGTTCTTTGTTTTGCGTAAAAAACAGAATCAAGTCTCGTTCCTGCACGTCTATCATCATACAGTGACTGCGCTGTTCTCGTGGGGATATCTGAAGTATGCTCCTGGTAAGTAACAAAGTGTAGATGACTATGCTTAGTTCAGTGACCGTCTAAATAGGTCTTTTGCTATACATTTGCATTAGAATTCACGAAGTTCTCAAATTCTGACGGATACTTATCTACGAAAAGTGCGGGAACGTGGTTGAGGAAAATACAGAAAATTTATTCATTACGTTTGCCTTTTAAAGAACAGATGGCATTAATCGCATGTCAAAATCAAACGATTTGACACATTCATACGGGAACGGCAATAAGTAAAAATAGTACGAAAAAAAAAAAACATTTCTGTATGGGAACAGACCTAACGACGTCCTTTTGATGATATTTATGTTTTATACGATGTATGGATCTTCCGAGCTTTGTGTAGGTTGCTAGTTTCCTGTGCGACTTTTCTTGTTCAAATCGATTTTTTTTTGTTGCCCAACCTGTTGTGTGTGGTTGCAGTACTCTAGTCTATTGGTTAGTGTATTGAACTATTAAGACCGGGGTTCTAGTAGTTAGTACGTTGGGCTACAAATACACATTTTTGGCAACAGGCTCGCTAGAACCCAGAGCATAGTTTTTTCTCACAGACATTAATGTGTGAGTGTGTAATACTTGAACGATGGCAGGACCTTAATACTGAACTAAAGTGTCGCCACAGTCCGGAATGAGCCTGGGCCTCAACCAACATGTTTCTCCAATTAGCCCGGTCCTTAGCGAGCTGCCTCAAGTTGCACACTCCAAGTTGGTTGAGGTCGGTTTCTAGTTTTGCTCACCACTTAAGGCGAGATCTTCCTCTATTGCGTCCGACGTCTGGATGGGAATCATAGACTCTGCGAGCCGATGTATTGGTGGCCTTTCGTTCTTCATGTCCTAGCCATATTAAACGTCCAATGCGGAGTTTTTGGACCGAGGGCATGTCGCTGTAAGGCTCGTATAGTTCTTGGTTGAATCTTCGTTTCCATACCCCGTCAACGCAAATGGGACCGAAGATTTTTCGAAGAATTTTCCTCTTAAATCGACTAAGGATTTCTTCATCCGCTTTTGAGATGGTCCATGCTTTAGCGCCGTAGAGCACAACTGGGATGATCAGGGTCTTATATAGTAGAAGTGCGAGTGAGTGCCTTACTACTAAATTGCCTTCCCAGCCTGAAGAAACACCGGTTGCCAAGAGTAATTTTTCGTTTAATTTCTGACGATATGTTGTTATCAAATTTATTAGCGCAGCCGAGGTAGACAATATCCCTTCCCATCTCAAAGCGATATTTGTCAATAGTAACGTTCTGTTCCATTCGTCGATATTGTCTTACCCTCATGTACTGCTAAATCCATTTTTGCCGCTTCCTTCTCTATACTAGCAAACATGGCTCTGATGATGTCAATATCGTCGGCATATGCAAGTAATTGCACCGATATTTGAAAAATTGTGCCTCTGGTGTTCCCACGCTAGTCTTGCACAATCCTCTCAAGAATCGAATTGAAGAAGTCACATGACAGCGCATCGTCTTGGCTAAAACTTATTTGGTATTGAATGTGTCGGTGAGATCGTTTCCAACCCTGATGTTGCAGCGAGAATTTTCCACCGTCATCCTACACAAAAGGACGAGATTGGGCGGTATACAAAAACTAGACATGGCTCTGTATAGTTCGTCTCTATAAATGCTGTCGTATGCGGCTTTGAAATCGTTGAATAGATGGTTGGTATCGATTTGGACTGCTTGGTTTTTTTCCAGGATCTGCCGGAGTGTAAGAATTTGATCGTTTTCCTGGCCTAAAACAACACTAATAAGGGCCGATCAGATTTCAGGCATTCACATATTTCGGCATCATATCTTGAAGGCGAAGCTAAGTAGACTCATGCCTCTGTATTTGTCGCAGTTTTTCAGGCATTCTTTCATCCGACCAGATTTGGCTTATTAGTTGGTGGAAGTAACTTACCAAGTCATCTCCGCCAGCTTTATAAAGCGGGAAGGCCGTCATTTTTTGCAACCTTATTAAGCTTGAGTTTAGATGTTGCTATCCTCACTTCACTCAAATCGGGTGGTTGGCAGTTTTCGCTGAACTGAATGTTTCATTCGTCATCGCCGTTTAACAGTCTGCAGAAGAGCTTCTTACATATGCTCAGCTTCGACTGTGTCTCAACTACGATGTTTCCTTGTTCATATCGACAGGATTCTGTTCGAGCCTTGTATCTTTGGCTTTGAGGTTTTAAACTTTCGTAAAACTTGGGAACATCGTTCCTGGAGTGGCACCTCTCTATATCCTAGATCTCTTTTGCTCTTTTCACTTCTTTCTGAAAGGCCGGTGTTCTTCCCTTCTTCTTTGTCTATGGAGTTCAATAGCAGCTCTCGTCTTCACCTGCAGCTTAGCCTTGTATGACTCTTTTTTTTTTGGCTGCGAGCATCTATCAGCATTCCTCATCAAACCAGGGGTTTCTTGCTGTTGGGCGTGAGAAACCTAGCACATCAGTTGCGGCTGATCTAATCGCTGTTTGGAATCGTTGCCTCTGTTCTTTGGCATTCGATGATGGTGGTATGGTGTTAATCGAGAGGTTATTGGATACGCGTTGCGCGAAGGTCTTGGCGGTCTCTTGCGATTGCAGTCTTTCGATAGTAAATTTTGTCACAGTATTTCTGGATTGTTATGGCGTGGTCAATACCCACATTCTTGCCTTGGCTCCAAGAAGATAGTCGTCCGAGTCGATGTTAGCTCCTCGGAATGTTCAGACATGGATGGATGTCTCTTGTCTATCGCAATGTGATTAATTTGGTTAGCCATTCATTTATATGGAGACTGCCATGTTCCCTAATGGATATCGAGGTGAGGAAACCGTGTGCTGGCCATGGTAGCATTTCGTTCCGCAGCGAGTTCAATTGGCGAAGTCGCATCCGTTACCAGACGTGTTGTCGTGTAGGCTATGGTTTCCGACAATACTGCTAAAAATGTCTTCTCTTCCTGCTTTTACGTTAAAATCTCAAAGCACGATATTACTTCGGTAGTCGCTCATAGGTTTTGTCAGAAGCAATCCGTAGCTATGTAATCTTTTTTTTCGTCGAGACGTGAGGGCATATGAGGCTTATGATGGCGAATTTGGCCTTGATGCCGATTGTTACAATGCGTTGGCTATCGTGTTGGAAAAAGAAGACTTCTTGCCTAAGTCTGGTACTCATAACAAATGCGCATCCGAAAAGTCGCTGTTTCTGGTCAATATAACATGGGCCGTAATAGATGTCACAGTTTTTCATCCGCTTTTTGGCTGCCTTATTCCATCGTATTTCCTGGATGGTTATAATGTCTGCTTTGTAGCAGTTTAGAGTTTCCGCTTTTTGCTTGCACCTTTCCTGTTTTATGTTCTCACATTCCAGGTGCAGATACGAACTTCGTTTTACCTTTTTCGCTTAGCAGGGTCGTCAACAGGGTCAGTCTTTTCCGAGGCTATTGATTGCTTCGTTACAAATACTCTTTTCCATGGGTGGGAAGTTAACCCAAAGTTTTGCTACCTGGAGGGCCAGTTCCAATTTATTAGATACCCCTAGAACACGGGTTGAACGCTGCAGTTGGCCTTTCGGTTCATCCGCCACTATCTCTATTCAAGTGGCCTGACTTACCCTTGAAATTCCTATAACGACCTTTTGTTCGAATATATCGTAGCAACTCGTCTAGGTTCGCCTGTCCTGGATGCTTATAGTGTTGCTGTTTTTTTTTATAGTCAGAGTTACAATCACTGGGCATTGCCAAGTTAAAGCCAATATAGAGTCTACCCTCGTTCTACAACAGACAGGGGTCAGCACCACCTGTTTTTTTTTGTATGCCGAATCCGAATATGATTTGTCAGATTATCACGAGAAAAGGGACAGAAAATGATGAGTAGAACACTTTCACGAAAAGCTTCTCAAACATGAAATTAAACAGAATAACCTTATGAATGGAGAAGCTAGCTTTTAGGTCCTGTATACAGCGTTAATACCAAAAATTTCCTAATATGGCCTAGTCGTTTATCCATCACATATGTTTATAGAGCTTCTGAACTCATTAGTGAATCAACATTTTGTCGGCTCTATTTCGGGCTGATTTCTTGACTACGGATGTAAGTCAGACTTTGGATATGTTTTAAGACACGGTTAAAGGCCCTTACTATTTCGGAAGGTTTGCGTCTGCCTCTGCTATGTCTTTCGATGAGTTCTCCTTCCGGCGAACCGTCAAATAGAGAAAGGATGCTTTAATTCGATGCTTGACAAGCCTACAATGTGCGAAAATGTCGACGGGGCATACATATATTTTTTATGCTGCAATTAGACGGCAAACATTGTGAAGTGTTCTGTTATTTTTATTTGCAGAACAAACCAACAAAAGTGGTAGTTTTATGTTTTAAATGTAGTCGGCAAAGTTTTCGACACCGCATTAACAACATCGACAACAACATTACGACAAACAGAATTGTTGTTATCGATGTCGATGTGGATTAATGTGTTTCTACCACCAACCTTTTTATAACACTGCGACTTTCTAAACCTCTTTTGACAATTAATTATATTTAACCTTAATACTAACGAATGAATTTGTTTATATTTCAGGTGAACAAGGTGTCATCATTGGCATAGTCAATTCAGCCGTTCACGTCGTCATGTACTTCTACTACATGGTCTCCGCGATGGGACCAAAATACCAAAAATTCCTCTGGTGGAAGAAATACATCACATCCATTCAGTTGGTCCAGTTTGTTATGATCCTCGCCTACATGATAACCGTCGCTGCCAAGGACTGCAAAATGCCAAAATCCCTAACCTTCTTCTTTGTGGCGAATGCGTCAATCTTCCTGTTCCTCTTTGGAAATTTCTATCGGAAAACTTACAACAAAAATCAAAAGGCCGATGCCACAAATGCTGCCAATGCTGCCAAGCCAAAGAATTCTCTACTCGCCGATGGTGATCAGATGAAACGACTCATCGACGTTAACAATAACAGTACGGCAACCATAAAGCTCGCCAAGGCCGAATAGATGAATAAGTCCGAAAGCATTATTTTCATTTAGAAGTAATTTCCTTTTTTTTTATTATTATTTTTGTACTTAGTTGCTTAATGTTAAGTTATAGGGTAAATTTAAGTGTAAATTAAGGGGCCAAGTAACGGGATAAATCCTTTGAATGTGACATAAGAACTGTAAGAACTGAGTGAGTGAATATTTTTTGTTTGTGTCCTTGTCCGGAGGAACAGAGAGAAATGTACATTCGCATGTTGCTGGTTGTGTTGATCCAAAGTTAGACACGAAGGAAAATAATATTTTCATGTATTTTTGCGTATAACTCTCCATGAGAGTCTACAAAGAAGAAAAAAGAAAATATGAATTAAATATTTAATTGAATTGTTTTTTTTTTTATAAAGAAATATATTTTGTTTGTAAAGACGTATTAGTTATTATTTTTTACGTTGGTGTTTGGCATTACTGGTTCCATCGTTCACACCAGTGATAGAGGAAGTAAAGAGATACCAAACTTCTAGAGGGTGATCCATTTCGAGGTTCCCTACTTTTTTAAGAAAAAAATCACAGAAAATTCAAATTTAATGGAGAATGTTTATTATTATTTGAAAGACCATTCTTTGGCATTTATTTTTTCAAGATTATGTCTCAAATGTTGGCCATTGCTACGTCGCAGATGGTCCATCCGTTGAGTCCAATTTTCGATCACTCGTTCGAGCATTTCGGCTGGTAACTGGCGAATGACACGCGTGATGTTTTCCTCCAAGGCCTGAATCGAAAGGGGTTTGTCGGCATAAGCTTTTGACTTTTCATATCCCCACAGGAAAAAGTCTAACGGTGTGATATCACACGATCTTGGTGGCCAATCGACCGGCCCAAAACGTGAAATTATGTGCTCACCGAAATGTTCTCTCAATAAGTCCATTGATTGATGCGATGTGTGGGAAGTGGCGCCGTCTTGCTGAAACCAAATGTCGCCGAGATCACGAGCTTCAATTTCAGGCATCAAATAGTCGGTTATCATGGCACGATAACGGTCGCCATTGACGGTTACGTTCGCACCGGCATAATTTTTAAAGAAATATGGACCGATGATTCCACCGGCCCACAAACCACACCAAACCGTTGTTTTTTCTGGATGAAGTGGCAGTTCTTCAATCTCTTCAGGTTGATCTTCGTCCCAAATGCGGCAATTTTGTTTGTTTACATACCCATTGAGCCAGAAATGGGCCTCATCGCTAAACAAAATTTGCCTCGAAAACGTCGGATCTTCTTGGAACTTTTCAAGAGCCCATAGAGCGAAGCGATGTCGCTTGGAAAGGTCGAGCGGCTTCAGTTGTTGTACAAGCTGTATTTTGTACGCTTTCAATTTAAGATCCTGACGTAAAATGCGCCAAGTCGTTCCATACGTCAGTCCGAGTTGCTGCGAACGGCGCCGAATCGACTCTCTACGGTCTTCGTGTACACTCTACGGCCGCTATATTTTCTTCACAGCGTGCTGGACGTGGTCTATTCGGTCGAATATTATCCAATAATGAATGCTGGGTCTCAAAATGGGTGATGGTGTTGCGAATAGTACGCTCAGTAGGCCGATTATGTTGACCATAAGTTCAGCGAAGTGCACGAAACACATTCCTCACAGAACGTGAATTTTCATAATAAAGTTGAACAGTTTGTAAACGTTGTTCACGCGTAAGTCTTTCCATTATGAAATGCCAAACAATACTAAACAAAAATAACATAACAGCATGACACGACTCACACGTGATCTGTCAAAAAAGGCTATTGAAAAAAGTATCTCTACTTGGACCACCCGTTATATTGTAGGTTAGGTTAGGTTGCAGTGGATGCACGCGATGCGCGTGCACACTTAGGCAATAAAGGTCCGTTGTGTTACCAAGTGCATCGGTCGACTTTCCTATATTCGTTTGCCTAATTCAACCATTCAGAGCTAACTACGTATCGTAGGAGGTTTCTGATGTTGATATTAGCCAGCTAACATAGATTGTCCAAGAATAACTGTCCCAGATGAAGCTTCCATTTTCCTGAGAGAGCTGGACAAGAGCATAGTAAGTGAGTTATAGTTTCCTCCTCTTCTTCGTCCAAGCAGCTTCCACGGAAGTCATTGCTGAAGAGGCCTAGTCTCTTTGTGTGTTGGCCAATAGGACAGTGTCCTGTGAGGACACCGATTATGGTGCTCATTTTTGATCTATTCAGCATTGTCAAGCAGATGGAGCGCTTCTGGTTAAAGTTTGGCCAGAGTTGCCTGGATATTTGACAGGTTGTGCCGTTTCCATCTGCAATTTGTTTTCTTGAAAGCATGCAGTTTGATCTTTAATTTCCATTTAGCGAGGGGTATACCTAACATATATGTTGGCGGTAGAATATCAATGGTAGTCCCCTGTCTGACAAGTTGATCTGCCTTGCAATTGCCTGGTATGTCATTATGGACCGCCATCTAAAAGAGGTGATTGGTTAAATGCTCTGCAATCTTAATAAGGGACAGTCGTCATTCGTGGTCTGATTTTGAATTGATCGAGATGACTTCCAGGGATTTGATTGCCGCTTAGATGTCACTGAATATGTTGATATACTTCGTGGATATTACATTCCTTTTCAGCCAGGACAAGGCTGCTTTGATTGCCATAATTTCTGCCTAGAAAACGCTTTAATAATCGGGAAGCCGAAAGGATTCGCTCAGGTAATGCATCTCGGAGAAAACACATCCAACCACTCCAGATTCTGTTTTATACCCATCCGAATATATGTGATTTTTATCGAATCCGAATCCCATTCAAGGCGAGTGGGAATGGTTGTCCTGAAATTATGCTCAGCTGAGTTGGGTAATGGTGTGGTGGGTCTTTTCTGTTATGTTAAGGTGATTCAGAATTTTTGAATACAAACCGATCTGGTGTCCATTATGACGAAGCTCTCAGTCTCACAGCTGCACAAGCTGCGGTCTGTTTTCCATAAATATATTTGGTTCACTAGTTGTAGGATAGCATCTAGGGCTGCGAAGAGGGTTGTTCTTAGAGCTCTGCTAATATATGCTCTTAGAACAAGCTACGCTTTGAACTTTGCCTAGTAGGTTACGGTTAGAGGCTGTTTCTTAAGTCGTCCACCAGACTAGGGCTCCTAACAGGAGTATGGGTCTAATAATGGACACGTAAAGCCGGAATGAGTTATGTGGTTGCATACTTTATTTCTTTCCGATTCCCTTTTTACAAGAGTATAAGGCTACCGTGGCTTTCTTAACGCGTTTTTGGATGTTGACTTTGCAGTTCAGTTTCTTATCCAAAGTCAGAGCCAGGTATTGGCTGATTCTGTGAACTGGAGACTGACGCCTTTAAGTTTGGGAGGGTCAATGTGCGGGGCTTTGTATTTCCTGCTAAAAAGGATGAATTCGGCTTATTAGAGTTCGCGCCGAGTCCACATCTGGCGGCCCATTTGGAGAAAACAGAGAGACCATTTTTACAACATCAAATGTAACTCAAGCACGATTTTTTCTACTTCGTCTTACAGGATACTCTTCAAGTTTCCAAACAAAATTTGTGGAGTGGTACACCCGCTTTACCAGACATTATAAAGTCATACAGATGACGCATTTAGATCAAAAAAAAAAACAGAAACGTTAGCTCATCAGATCATGGTACGGACGGACGGTGTGCACGTGCACACATGAGAAACGAGATTCAAACATATGGCGGTCTGTGGCAGTATGACCCGCCATAGAACAATTTTTCTTGTATGCACTGCGTACTCTGTACGACTTTATAATCGTTGGCTTTACCAAAGAATATAGAACTACATAGAGTGCGCATCTCATACAACGAAAATTTTCTATGTGGGGTACTGATATTGTTCACATTGCTGACCCAGCATCATACAACCACATAGCCGACGCAAGCGATCGACGAAATTTCCCTTTCGCACTTACCGCCCGCGTCAGAAACGGCTACAAAATTTTCAGCTGTGATGCGTACTCTATGAAGTTCTACACTCCTTTGCTTTACTTATTATTTCTTAATTTTTCCAAAAGCCGGAATTCTTTCCTTCTCTTGGTACGGACTAGCCTAACTAGCCTAACTAGCGCTAACTTGCGTTGGCCATAAATGCGAGTTAAGTGTCAAACGTGAATCTGGAGCGTGAAGTTGCCCCTTATTCAACTTCAATATTAATTGGTGTAAAGTGGATATGTAGAAAAAGTTAGTCTTGGAGTTGTAAACCCAGTTAAGTCAGTTTTATGGAACAAATACGGAAAGTTGTATGATTTTGATGATTTTGGTAGTTCAGATTAACAAAATGGCCCGTATTTCTCATTGTATATAGTTTAAGTGTAAACATTTATTTTATACGTTAACTAGAACTATTCGGCTTTATAATAAGTGGTCGACTGTCAAAATCGGTCAAGGCATTAGCTGGGAATTCTATTCGCAAGTCACGCTAGACGTCCGAACCAACTTAAAAAACTCTAAAATTTAACCCGAAAAATATTTTTTTGTTTAGAAACGCTTATATCAACATAGTTTTGGATGCAATATTAATTGGTGTAAGGTGTATATGTAGAAAAAGTTTGTTTTGGAGTTGTAAACCCAGTTAAGTCAGTTTTATGGAACAAATACGGAAAGATGTATGATTTTGATGATTTTGTACATTCAGATTAACAAAATGACCCGTAGTTCTTATTGTATATAGTTTAAGTGTAAAAATTTATTTTTTATTTTAACTAGAACTGTTCGTCTTTATAATAAGTGGTCGACTATCAAAATCGGTCAAGGCATTAGCTGGGAATTCGATTCGGAAGTCACGCTAAACGTCCGAAACAACTTAAAAAACTCTAAAATTTAACCCGAAAAATATTTTTTTGTTTAAAAACGCTAATATCAACATAGTTTTGGATGCAATATTAATTGGTGTAAAGTGGATATGTAGAAAAAGTTTGTTTTGGAGTTGTAAACCCAGTTAAGTCAGTTTTATGGAACAAATACGGAAAGTTGTATGATTTTGATGATTTTGGACATTCAGATTAACAAAATGGCCCGTATTTCTCATTGTATGCAGTTTAAGTGTAAAAAATTATTTTTTACGTTAACTAGAACTGTTCAGCTTTATAATAAGTGGTCGACTATTAAAATCGGTCAAGGCATTAGCTTGGAATTCGATTCGGAAGTCACGCTAAACGTCCGAACCAACTTAAAAAACTCTAAAATTTAACCCGAAAAATATTTTTTTGGTTAGAAACGCTTATATCAACATAGTTTTGGATGCAATATTAATTGGTGTAAAGTGAATATGTAGAAAAAGTTTGTTTTACAGTTGTAAGCCCAGTTAAGTCAGTTTTATGGAACAAATACGGAAAGATGTATGATTTCGATGATTTTGGTAGTTCAGATTAACAAAATGACCCGTAGTTCTTATTGTATATAGTTTAAGTGTAAAAATTTATTTTTTATTTTAACTAGAACTGTTCGTCTTTATAATAAGTGGTCGACTATCAAAATCGGTCAAGGCATTAGCTGGGAATTCGATTCGGAAGTCACGCTAAACGTCCGAAACAACTTAAAAAACTCTAAAATTTAACCCGAAAAATATTTTTTTGTTTAAAAACGCTAATATCAACATAGTTTTGGATGCAATATTAATTGGTGTAAAGTGGATATGTAGAAAAAGTTTGTTTTGGAGTTGTAAACCCAGTTAAGTCAGTTTTATAGAACAAATACGGAAAGTTGTATGATTTTGATGATTTTGGACATTCAGATTAACAAAATGGCCCGTATTTCTCATTGTATGCAGTTTAAGTGTAAAAAATTATTTTTTACGTTAACTAGAACTGTTCAGCTTTATAATAAGTGGTCGACTATTAAAATCGGTCAAGGCATTAGCTTGGAATTCGATTCGGAAGTCACGCTAAACGTCCGAACCAACTTAAAAAACTCTAAAATTTAACCCGAAAAATATTTTTTTGGTTAGAAACGCTTATATCAACATAGTTTTGGATGCAATATTAATTGGTGTAAAGTGAATATGTAGAAAAAGTTTGTTTTACAGTTGTAAGCCCAGTTAAGTCAGTTTTATGGAACAAATACGGAAAGATGTATGATTTCGATGATTTTGGTAGTTCAGATTAACAAAATGACCCGTAGTTCTTATTGTATATAGTTTAAGTGTAAAAATTTATTTTTTATTTTAACTAGAACTGTTCGTCTTTATAATAAGTGGTCGACTATCAAAATCGGTCAAGGCATTAGCTGGGAATTCGATTCGGAAGTCACGCTAAACGTCCGAAACAACTTAAAAAACTCTAAAATTTAACCCGAAAAATATTTTTTTGTTTAAAAACGCTAATATCAACATAGTTTTGGATGCAATATTAATTGGTGTAAAGTGGATATGTAGAAAAAGTTTGTTTTGGAGTTGTAAACCCAGTTAAGTCAGTTTTATGGAACAAATACGGAAAGTTGTATGATTTTGATGATTTTGGACATTCAGATTAACAAAATGGCCCGTATTTCTCATTGTATGCAGTTTAAGTGTAAAAAATTATTTTTTACGTTAACTAGAACTGTTCAGCTTTATAATAAGTGGTCGACTATTAAAATCGGTCAAGGCATTAGCTTGGAATTCGATTCGGAAGTCACGCTAAACGTCCGAACCAACTTAAAAAACTCTAAAATTTAACCCGAAAAATATTTTTTTGGTTAGAAACGCTTATATCAACATAGTTTTGGATGCAATATTAATTGGTGTAAAGTGAATATGTAGAAAAAGTTTGTTTTACAGTTGTAAGCCCAGTTAAGTCAGTTTTATGGAACAAATACGGAAAGATGTATGATTTCGATGATTTTGGTAGTTCAGATTAACAAAATGACCCGTAGTTCTTATTGTATATAGTTTAAGTGTAAAAATTTATTTTTTATTTTAACTAGAACTGTTCGTCTTTATAATAAGTGGTCGACTATCAAAATCGGTCAAGGCATTAGCTGGGAATTCGATTCGGAAGTCACGCTAAACGTCCGAACCAACTTAAAAAACTCTAAAATTTAACCCGAAAAATATTTTTTTGTTTAAAAACGCTAATATCAACATAGTTTTGGTGTAAAGTGGATATGTAGAAAAAGTTTGTTTTGGAGTTGTAAGCCCAGTTAAGTCAGTTTTATGGAACAAATGCGGAAAGATGTATGATTTTGATGATTTTGGACATTCAGATTAACAAAATGACCCGTAGTTCTTATTGTATATAGTTTAAGTGTAAAAATTTATTTTTTATTTTAACTAGAACTGTTCGGCTTTATAATAAGTGGTCGACTATCAAAATCGGTCAAGGCATTAGCTGGGAATTCTATTCGCAAGTCACGCTTGACGTCCGAACCAACTTAAAAAACTCTAAAATTTAACCCGAAAACTATTTTTTGTTTAGAAACGCTTATATCAACATAGTTTTGGTGTAAAGTGGATATGTAGAAAAAGTTTGTGTTGGAGTTGTAAGCCCAGTTAAGTCAGTTTTATGGAACAAATACGGAAAGATGTATGATTTCGATGATTTTGGTAGTTCAGATTAACAAAATGACCCGTAGTTCTTATTGTATATAGTTTAAGTGTAAAAATTTGTTTTTTACGTTAACTACAACTGTTCAGCTTTATAACAAGTGGGCGACTATCAAAATCGGTCAAGGCATTAGTTGGGAATTCGATTCGCAAGTCACGCTAGACGTCCGAACCAACTTAAAAAAACTCTAAAATGTAACCCTCTTCAAGTTGCCCTCCATTCAGGTTCAAGCTACAGATTCACGAAGATAGACATTGTGTAAGCGCTCATGGCTTGCCTTGTTTTTAACTTCTTACTCATCGACAAACATCAGCTAGAGATATGTATTCTGGGCGTCGCTTAAGCGCTTACGGCTTGTATTGTTCTTAATTTCTGTCTCAGCTACAAGCTACAGTTACAGATACGCATTCTGGGCTGCCATTTACCACTAATGGATCTACAACCACAACCATTAGCTGGGGCATATTCATGTGGTACCTTCATGTAATAAACAAAAATTAGCCTAAGAGTATGCTTCAAAATGCTTCAATTTCTGGTACAGTACAATTGGAAAGTGATTGACCGTGTCAAAGTGCATAGTTACGGATCGAATAAGAATTTAAGGCTATGTCGGTCCAACCATGTCTGTCCGCCTATCCGTATGTCACCAGTTAGTGGGCGGGATCCTTGATCTCCCTGGCTGTCAGTAAAACAAGTGGCAAAATTTAGAGATATTTACTTGGTGCCATTGTGTAGATTTTGATTAGAAATTTGATAATCTTTGTCGCCCATGGAATACGATTTCAGATTGACTTTCTTTCGCTTTATATTGCTGAAATTTCGTATCCGTGAAGTTAGCGATGGTGTAGTTGTTAAGATTCCAGTTAAACATGTTTGTTGTTAATTTAATTAATACTATCAACCCATCCCGACTTCACCCGCGTGCAATTTTACTGAGGAAAAAATTAAATTCTGACACCTCCACCTCGAATGCTCAGCTCCTGTAATTGATAGAGCAATTTTGAATACACTATAGCTTTCCCAGGGAAACTACAATGAAATCCGTTTTGCAGTTCTCGAGATTAGCGCATTCATACACGTTCTGGGACTTTATTTTATACCACAGATAGTTATCACATTGCGCTGCTACCAATTTAATGATTAACAATAGTTTACTAGGTCAGAATGGCACGGGATGAATACCCGGCCTGCTGTCCCAAGCTGCTTCGACATATTCGGACAACAGGTTTTCTAGGAATTTCAATGGTTAGTCAGGCCCCTTGAAGAGAGCTGGTGGCGGATGAACCGAAAGGCCAACGGCAGCGCTCAATCCCGTAGTGGATACTGATGGCCCCGTGTCCTAGGGGTATCTAATAAATTGGAACTGGCCCTCCAGGTTGGGGGTTGTGCTTTGGGTTAACTACCCAATCATGGAAAAATTTAACGGTTACGAAGCAACCAATAGCCTCGGAAAGGACTGATTTTACTGCTGACGACACGGCTAAACGAAAAAAGGACAACGACGTTCGTATCTGCACCTGGAATGTGAGAACATTAAACAGGAGAGGTGCAAGTGAACAACTAGCGGAAGCCCTAAACTGTTACAAAGCAGACATTACTGCCATCCAGGAAATACGATGGGATGGGCCGGGCAAAAAGAGGAAGAAAAACTGTGACATCTACTACGGACCGTGTTATAGTGAGCAGAAACAGCGACTATTCGGATGCGGATTTGTTAGGCAAGACTTAGGCAAGAAGTCTTATGTTTCCAAGACATAAGCGAACGCATTGTAACGATCCGCAATAATTCCAAATTCGCCAACATTAGCCTTATATGCGCTCACGCCCCAACGGAGGAATAGGCTGATATAGCTAAGGATTGCTCCTATGAGCTCCTTGACAAAACCTATGAGCGACTACCGAAGTACGATGTTAAAATCGTGCTGGGAGATTTTAACGCAAAGGTAGGAAGAGAAGACATCTTTAGCAGTATTGTCGGAAACCATAGCCTACACGACAACACGTCTGGTAACGGACTAAGGCTAATTGACTTCGCTACGGAACGAGTGCCACTATAGCCAGCACACGGTTTCCTCACGTCGACGAGTAGATCTTCCGAAAAATTCAGACCTGCAAAATTGATGTGAGATAAACAAAAAATTAATTTGACTGCTTATTAACTTACTTACTTGAGTGGCGCTACAGTCCGGAATGAGCCTGGGCCTGAACAAACATGCCCCTCCGATTAGCTCCGTCCTTAGCTAACTGCCTTCAGATGCGCAATCCAGGTTGGTCGAGGTCGGTTTCTACTTGTGCGAGCCACTTAAGGCGATGTCTTCCTCTACTGCGTCCGACGTCTGGCTGGGAATCGAAGACTCTGCGAGCCGGAGTATTGGTGTCCATTCGTTCTGCATGTCCTAGCCATCTTAAACGTCCAATGCGGAGCTTTATGATCAGAGGCATGTCGCTGTAAAGCTCGTATAGTTCTTGGTTGAATCTTCACCTCCATAGCCCGTCAGCGCAAACGGGACCGACGATTTTTCGAAGAATTTTCCTCGACCAAGGATTTCTTCATCCGCTTTTGAGACGGACCATGCTTCAGCGCCGTAGAGCAGGACTGGGATGATCAGGGATGATCTCCTTAGTAGTTTGAGAGAGGGCTTTACTACTGAATTGCCTTCTTAGCCCGAAAAAACAGCGGTTGGCAAGAGTAATTCTTCGTTTAATTTTTGACGAGATGGGGTTGTCAGAGTTAAAAGCGGAGCCAAGATAGACAAAGTCCTGTACTACCTCAAAGTTATATCTGTCAATGGTGACGTTCTGTCCAATTCGTCGATGTTGTGTGTCCTTTCGTGTTGACAGCATATACTTCGTCTTGCCCTCATTTACTGCTGAATCCATTTTTGCCGCTTCCTTCTCTATACTAGCAAACGTGGCTATGACATCAAGTTGTGTCCTACCAATGATTTCAATATTACCGGCGTATGCTAGTAGTTGTACAGATTTTTGGAAAATTGTGCCTCTGGTGTTGGCTCGTGAGTTTTGCACAATCCTCTCAAGAATCAGATTGAAGAAGTCACATGACAGCGCATCGCCTTGCCTAAATCCTTCTTTGGTATCGAATGTGTCAGTGAGGTCGTTTCCGACCCTGATGGAGCAGCGAGAATTCTCCATCGTCACCCTACACAAACGGACGAGTTTGGGCGGTATACAAAAACTAGGCATGGATCTGCATAGTTCGTCTCTATAAATGCTGTCGTATGCGGCTTTGAAATCGATGAATAGGTGGTGGGTATCGATTTGGATTTCTTGTCCAGGATCTGCCGAAGTGTGAAGATTTGATCGGTTGTGGACTTTCCTGGCCTAAAACCACACTGATAAGGGCCGATCAGGTTGTTGGTAAACGGTTTCAGGCATTCACATATAACGACAGACAGGATCTTGTAGGATGATGTTGAGGAGACTTATGCCTCTGTAGTTGGCGCAGCTTAGAGGGTCTCATTTTTTGTGGATCGAACAAACGATGTTTAGGTTAAATTCTTCAGTCATTCTTTCTTCCGACCAGACTTGGCTTATGAGTTGGTGGATGTTACTTACCAAGTCATATTTTTTTCGTGAAAAAAAAATGAACTCGAGTGTCTAATCATACCCAACCCTACGATGATGGGGAAGTGGCGGTTTGTGCACTCATCTAGACGCTCAAAGGATTAAAGGATTTATTTTAAATTTGATATACAAGGATCTTGAGTTTTTGGTAATGCTATGATAGCGCCCAACCAATGTATCATATCTCAATACATAACGGTTTTGTGAAAACTTCCGGATCCTAAAAACAACGCCACACAACATCGAAAATTGTCACTCGTTGGTATTTGTTGGAAATTATTTTTGTAAATGAAAAACTTTGGGTATGCTTTGGGATTATCTTTTTCTTAATTAAGTGACCGCCGCCAAAAGTGTTGACCATGTTGACATTGAATCGTGACTTCAAAAAATCCCACAAAAAGAAGTCTGGAGAGGTTAATTTAGTTTTTTTTTCCGTGGACTGGTGGACATCTTTATAGACACGATGAGCACGTGCGCAAAGTAGTGTGAGATTTTTACTCACTAAAACCACAACCTTTTTTTGAATTTGTATTGCAACTAAGTATGAGACTTATCTAGCAATTTTTTATCAGGAGTAATGAATGTTTGGCAGGTAACTTTCCTTTGAGAGTTCCTGCTTTTACCGCATTTTATAGCGCGGCTTGTTATTATCGGGCCAAATCTAAGGGCTAAGTTCTTTGAAGACGCCGCAATTAATTTGTTTCGTCAAGAATTTCGATGACCGTTGTGTTAACGTGTCCCCAATAAACGTATTTTATGTTTGCGTGCAAAATTTTTCGTTTCATCTATAACTGCGGGAATACTCAGATCTCTGCGTTGATCTTCATTCCTTACATACCACGGCGCATTGACGAATGTTCCTGACATTTTGTTTTCAAAAGTTTGTAAAATATTTGGATTCGTTTCATTGGTTCAACCCCATAGTCGTATACCTTATGTCAAAACCGGTTTTAGCACTTGCTTGTATAGCAGCAGCTTTTTATGAAGGTTAAGCTTCGAATATTTTCCAAGCAACCAGGGTAGTTCTCCGTTTTTTTTTTTAATTCTTCGCATTTCTTGTTTACAAGCGACTTTTATATTTTAATTTTGCATTTAGTGTCATTCCGAGATATTTTGCTTCATTTGCAAAAAGGACTCGAGAAAAACAGGCACGGTTAAGGTTAAGTCAGGTGCACATTGCCATAACGAGAAGTTGGGCGACCCGGAAATGCAGCCCTAAGAATGTCGGTTGTGACTCGTTGGTACCACATGTTTTCCAGTCAAAATTCATCCAATTAATCACCCTATTAAGAAAGTGATTGCCCATGGGTTTGTTTGAGTAGAGGCGTTTTAGAAAAAAGTTAAGGCCCGATTACACTTGGAGCTGGGGTAATTTCTCTTCGTCCGTTTTATATGTTATTGGATTTGCTGTGCACAGAAATGAAAATTTTGCATGTTTACATACCCAAAAGGATTGGAATGGATGAGTTGCCCACGACGATATTCGATCGAAAGATGTCCCCAAGTGGTCTAGAGTTATACGGACTTGTCTAACTTCTGATGGACTGCTTGCACTTTGTAAGAATCCAGTCTTTCACCGATATACTCTGCAAAAACCGCCGCCAATCAACAAAAAATTCGCGTGGCACATCGTCTGGCCGATACTCCGGAGTCCTGCAACCTCTGCTGATATATTCTCAATTCGGATTTGTATTGCATTCATTCGAATTCGGGCTCAGTGGCACGATGGTTAATGCGATGAACTGCCGCGCAGAAGTTCTGGGTTCTATTCCCCACCGTGGCAACAACTAAAATGATTTTTCACTGGCCCTCCTCTCGTGATGATTTGACAAATCATCTGAGTAGAATCAGCTGTCAAGAAAAGCTTATCTCAACTTCGCCGTTCGGAGTCGGCATAAAACAGGAGGTCTCACCATCTTGCAAGAAGTACACACTTATACATGAATGGATATGAAAAAGCTCGGTCCTGGGTACTAAACTTACAATCGAATTCGAATAGTATTTCATATTGGAGTGACGTCATTATCGAACGTAAATCAGTTGAATTTTTGACGAAGTTGCCTGGGGTTTTAAGTTCAATATAAAAACAAAGGTACCACAGGCTCTTAATTGAATTTAAGAACATTAATATTGCAGGAAGTCCAAAGTCTCTACATTGTGATGCGACAATACCTAAATATTTTGCACTGAAAATAAATTTGTTCGCTTGTCCCAAACATGCAATCACAAGAAAAAAAAAATCCGTATCTCTATATCCACTTAACTTAAAACAAATTAATAAAATGTGTATGAACTGTTTGCCATAAACCTCACCAAACCTCACCCAAACCAGTTGTCCCAATAGATATCTTTAATAAAAGGTGTGCGCTAGCCTCAGGAAATCAACGACTAATTCTAAAACAAAATTCGATTACATAAGCATCTAGCTTTCAAAAAAAAAAAAAATTAAATAAAACATAACCAACGATTTTAATTTAAGTCAGAGGTTTTGAATAATTATACAAGCCAGCGACAAAAAAAAAAAAAAACTCTCCGGCATTGTGACTTAATTCAAGATCACGGCCAAAATACTAACTTCCTAACTGGTTTCCATTTCATTACCAACACTAGCCGTGAGCCATCTTCCGGTTGAGAAGTATGGAAACAATACCCGAGTCTTGAATCCTCGAGATTCTTATTTCTGGCATACTTGTAGCGCGTGGCATTCTTGACAAAAGCTTGATCGATCGTTTGAGTTAATTTGCAGGTGGATGAGCTATTAAGATATCTTGTGAGGTTTTGCTAACAGTTATATTTGTGGACGGATAGATTAAGCCCCTGAGGGTGCAAGTAAAACCTTGACTGTGGTCTTCACTCGGTCAATCATCTTACTGATGAAAAGCAGCGAACGGAAGTTTTTTTTTTACCTTAATCATCATTGAACTTGAACGTTAGATTGCGAATGAATTGCTGATTGAATTAGTGAAATGGGGGATACATTATCGGTTTTAGTATCTTTAGTTACAATTAATACCTTTTTGGTTGGGAATTTATGTAATCGTTGATCTATGCCGATAATTCAGCAAATAATCTTTGGATTGAATAGAATTTTTTTTATCCAAGAAAAACCTAAAACTTTTAATAAGTTTCTGCGAATCCATTCTGCAGAAGGTTGTATATGAAAAATTGTTTTGATAAAGTTAGAGCTTTATAGTAAGTGTATATGAATAGTGCAAGTGCATCTAAAAGATAACTGGGAAAGCTTCAAAAACGATATTCGAAATAATATTCGACTGGGTTTAGATCCACTTTAGAACTCGAAGTCGCTCAAAAAGCAGCATGGAGTAATACTCCTCAACAACGCGAAATAGAGAGCTATAGAGAGCTAGTAATAACAAGTACCCTAGGGAAATAAAAGATTTGATTAGACAAAAAAGAAAAGCTCGAAAAAGATGGCACTAAACTCGTGCCCCGCAAGATAAAACACATCTCAACCGGTTGAGTAACATGCTATCAAATTCGACTAAAAACTTTAAAACTTATGCAGTAGAAATTTATCTCCAGCCTAACCGCTGGAAAAGAATCGAATTACTCACTTTGGAAAGCAATTAAAGTCATAATACGGCCAAAAAACGCTGTGCCACCAATTAGGGTAACTCAAGACGTTTGGGCAAAAGGCGATAAGGAAAAAGCAGACGTTTTTACCGCACATCTTGAGGAAACATTTAAACTATTTGATGGTTCAGAAAACATTAATTTATTCGAGACTACAACCGATAGTAATCTAGTTAGATACGCAAGTATTGCCAGGCTTAAACGGGAAATACAGAAATTAAAGCCTAAAAAAGCTGGGGGTTATGATCTATTTAAAGGGGAACTTCTTAAAATCTTCCCCGTAAAAGCATTAACTAAACTCGACACCATTGTAAATCCAGCAATTAGATTAGAACACATACCAAGACTGTGAAAGGTCGCGGGAGTGATTATTGTTCTCAAACCAGGAAAATCACCGAATGAAATAAAACCTTACAGACCTATTTCACTTCTTCCAATAATTTCAAAAGTTTTTGAAAGAATTGCACTCGGTCGCTTGAACCCCATTTTGATCAGAAGTGCCTGACCATCATTTTGGGTTCAGAAGTAAACATTCGAGTGTGGACCAAGTTCATCGATTTACTGATGCAATTGAGAAAGCTTTCGAAGAAAAGAAAATTTGCTCAGCTGTATTTCTTAACGTGTCGCAAGCTTTTGACAAAGTTTGGCATAGAGGCCTTCAATGCAAGCAAAGACAAGTTATGCCTGAAAAATTATATGAAACCCTCGTGTCGTATCTTGAGCATAGACTCTTCCATGTGAAACTAGGAATCGAATATTCGGACTTCAAAGAAATATTGGCAGGAACACCCCAAGGAAGCGCCCTTGGACCATTCTTGTACCTCCTATTTACACGTGATATCTCACAAACAAACACAATAGTTGCCACGTTTACTGACGATACAGCTATACTAGCAGTTGGCACAACAATAGGGGAAACAGACATGAAGTACGAAACGCTCTTCACGAGGTTAATGAATGGACAAAGACCTTGCGGATTGCACTTAACGAGAGTAAATCGATTCATGTAGATTTTTCGTATAAACGGACAACAATTTGTCAGTATTTCTCAATACGGTTCGAGTCCCTTTTGCAAATGAAGCGAAATATCTCGAAATGACAATGGATGCAAAATTAAAATGGAAGTCACATTTTATAAAAAAATGCGAAGAACTTAAAAATATGTACAGAGAACTGTACTGGTTACTCGGAAAATATTTAAAGCTTAACCTTGATAACAAGCTGCTGTTATACAAGAAAGTGCTAAAGCCAGTCTGGACTTATGTTATACAACTATGGGGCTGTACCACTAAAACAAATCTAAATATTTTACAAACTTTTGAAAACAAAATGTTAAGATCATTCGTTTTTTGTAAGGAATGAAGATCAACGCAGAGACCTGTGTATTCCCACGGTTAAAGATGAAACGAAAAATGTTCCATGCAAACATAAAAAACGTTTATTGGGACACGTTAACACAACGGTCCTCCAAATTCTTGACGAAACAAATTTATTGCGGCGTCTTCAAAGAACTAAGCCCTTAGATTTGGCCCGATAATAACAAACCGGGCTATATGTTGCGGAAAAATCAGGAACTCTCAAAGGAAAGTTACCGCCAAATATTCATTATTCGTGATAAAAAAATTGCAAGGTAAGTCGCATACTTAGTTGCAATACAAATACAAAAAGGGTGGTGGTTTTAGTGGGTTAAAGTCCGACACTTCTTTGGGCACGTGCTCATCGTAGCTTTTGAGATTTCCACCAGCCCATCGAAAAAAAAATCCTTTTTTGTTTTCATTCTAAAGTTTTAAATATTTTTACTTGAAGCATAGCCTGACCATGTTCTGGTATTGATCTCATGTTTGAGTGACCTCTTGAAACGGTTGTCATCATAGTATTCAAGTAAAGGAATTTTCAATAAGAGCGCTACAAAATTTTTATTTTTTTAAAGAAAACAAAATCGGTTTTGGATATCAATGAAATTCTTTATTCCTATGGAACTCGACTTTTTTTGCATGGCCACCACGGGCATGCTTGCAGAAGTCCAGACGCTGAATCCAATTTTCGACGGTTTTCAAGCATAAATCGGCCGATACTGCTGCAAGTTCACGTTCGATATTCGTACGAAGTTCATCAATTGTCGCTGGCTTGTTGGGATATACCATAGACTTGACGTAGCCTTACGGGAAATAGTCTAACGGCGTCAAATCGCACGACCGAGGCGGCCAAGCGACTGGACCATTTCGTGAGATAACACGTTCTCCAAACTTGGTTTCCAAAAAATTGATTGTGGCATTCGCTGTGTGGCTTGTGGAGCCGTCCTGTTGGAACCACATGTCCTCTAAGTCCATATCATCCAATTGGGGCTAAAAATATTCGGTTATCATTGAACGGTAGCGATTCCCATTCACAGTAACGTGCCGGTCTTGATCATCAATGAAGAAGTACGGCCCAATGACGCCGCCGGCCCATAAACCACACCAAACCGTAATTTTTTCGGGATGCAATGATGACTCATGGAGTACGTGTGGATTTCTGCCTGACCAATACCGCATTTTTTGTTTATTGACGAAGCCATTCAGCCAGAAATGAGCCTCATCGCTGAAGATGATTTTTCGGTGAAAATCCGAATCATTTTCAAGTTGTTGCTCAGCCCAATTCACGAACATACGACACTTCTGGTAGTCAAGCGGCTTCAGTTCTTGCGTCAATTTAATCTTGTAAGGATGTAGGCCAAGATCTTTTCGCAAAATTCGCCACAACGACGTCACAGAGATGCCCAACGCTTGAGAACGACGTGTGAGAGACACATTTGTGCTTTCTTCAACTGGAGCCTCAGCGGCAGCAATATTCTCGACACTACGGGCACTTCTTTGTCTCACTTGCACGGGAACATTTTGTACTGTGCCTGTGGATTCAAATTTTTCCACTAGACGCTCAATTGTAGATCTGCTAAGACGATTAAGACGACCATAAATTGGACGTAGCGCTCTTAACGTTGAGGCCGCTGACTCCGAATTTCGGTTGTAAATTTTAATAATTTCGACTCGTTGTTGGATCGCATATATTTCCATCATGAAATGGCAAACCTTACTGAAGAGAAATGTCAAAAGAGCGGCAAGAAATATGGCGTCGTTTGCTGTCCCTGTCGCTCAACTTTTGTGGCGTCCCTGTTGAAAAACCCGATACTTTACCGCTAAACCCATTTTTGCCGCTTCCTTCTCTATACAATGATGTCAAAATCATCGGCGTATGCTAGTAGTTGTACAGATTTTTGGAAAATTGTGCCTCTGGTGTTGGCTGGTGAGTTTTGCACAATCCTCTCAAGAATCAGATTGAAGAAGTCACATGACAGCGCATCGCCTTGCTTAAATTCTTTGTTCAGATATTCCTGGTTTATTGACAGCAATGGGAGTACAAAGTTATGATCCAAATGAATTGCGTCTATTTATTGATTCCTCTAACCGTAGCCTAAAATGTGTACTCATGCATAACAGCAATAAGCTGGGTTCGTCACCGATTGCACATTCAACTAAAGTCAAAAAGGGGTATGCTGCTGTAGCTTCTGTTAAGGGTAGAATCAAGTACAACGAATACAAGTGACTGTCGGCCAACAAGGAGGATATACAAAATATCCGTGTTTTATTTGTCTGTGGGATAGCAGAGCTAAGTCTGAGCACTGGATTAGAAAAGACTGGAGTTCCAGTCTAACTATGGTTCCGAGACAACTGAATGTGATAAATGAACCACTAGTGTCTACGGATCCCATAATACTGCCACCTTTGCATATCAAACTGGGGCTCATGGAACAGTTCGTCAAAGCTCTGAACAAGGATTGTGATTGTTCTAAATACATCACTAAAAAGTTCCAAAATTTAAGTACAGAGGAACTGAAATACATACATACAAACATAACTGAAACTGATTTTCGATGATCCACATATAAGAAGGTCAATAAAGGACGAAAACTTTAACAGTCATATGACTGATATCGAAAAAAAGCCTGGAATGAATTTGTTTGGATTGCAAAAAAATTTCTTCGAAACAAAAAAGATGATTAGTTATGCGGAGCACATAGAAGAGATATTGTCGCACTTCAAGCAGCATGGTTGTAACATGAGCATCAAAGTGCACTTTCTCTACAGCCATTTAGACCGTTTCCCTGAAAATCTTGGTGATGTAAGTGAAGATCAAGGGGAACCGTTCCATTAAGATATTCGAACTATGGAGTTGTGAACCAACTGAAGGAAGAAAATCTAATAAAAGAAATTTTTTTGATTTGTAGTACTTGTTTTTTAAAATTTTTTTTTTCGTGTCAGTAAAGGCAGAACACTTACGAAAACTCCATTAAGTTCTGAATTTTATAAAGTATGCTTCCCTTTTTTGTAAAGCTACCATGAGGCTCCATTCTGACTGATTTTATTATTAAAGACCGGAGCAAGCTTTACGATATTAGGAAAACGATGTTTGTTTTCGCACCTGGAATGTTAAAACCCATAACAGAAGTGGTGCAGCTTTACAACTAGCAAATGCCCTTAACTGCTATAGAGAGAGGATGGAATGCTGCAGTGTCTCAGGCAGAGACTCTTCACGTGTCGGGAGCTCATTAAGTAAGTAAGTAAGAAACCCCAGATCTATTCTCGATGATAGAAGCTTCAAAGTACTTCAGGTGCAACATATCTTCAAGATGACGTTAATATCGGGTTTTTCAACAGGGACGCTACAAAAGTTGAGTTGAGGGACAGCAAACGACGCCATATTTCTTGCCGCTCTTTTGAAATTTCTCTTCAGTAAGGTTTGCGTCGTATGTTCGTGAATTGGGCTGAGCAACAACTTGAAAATGATTCGGATTTTCACCGAAAAATCATCTTCAGCGATGAGGCTCATTTCTGGCTGAATGGCTTCGTCAATAAACAAAAAATGCGGTATTGGTCAGGCAGCAATCCACACGTACTCCATGAGTCGTCATTGCATCCCGAAAAAATTACGGTTTGGTGTGGTTTATGGGCCGGCGGCGTCATTGGTCCGTACTTCTTCCGTGATGATCAAGACCTGCACGTTACTGTGAATGGAATTCGCTACCGTTCAATGATAACCGAATATTTTTGGCCCCAATTGGATGATATGGACTTGGAGGACATGTGGTTCTAACAGGACGGTGCCACAAGCCACACAGCGAATGCCACAATCAATTTATTGGAAACCAAGTTTGGAGAACGTGTTATCTCACGAAATGGTCCAGTCGCTTGGCCGCCTCGGTCTTGCGATTTGACGACGTAAGACTATTTCCTGTGGGGCTACGTCAAATCTATGGTCTATGCCAACAAGCCAGCGACGATTGATGAACTTCGTACAAATATTGAACGTGAAATTGCAGCAGTATCGACCGATTTATGCTTGAAAACCGTCGAAAATTGGGTTCAGCGTCTGGACTTCTGCAAGCGTGCCCGTGGTGGCCATGCAAAAGAATCGAGTTCCATACATAATGGCATCGAACCTCCTTTCACAGGAATAAAGAATTTTATTGAGTTTTTGTTTTATTAAAAAAAACTTTTGTAGCGCTCTTATTGAAAAACCCTTTATATGCTGTCAACACGAAAGGACACACAACATCGACGAATTGGACAGAACGTCACTATTGACAGATATAACTTTGAGGTAGTACGGGACTTTATCTATATCTGCTCCGCTATTAACTCTGCCAGCGACATTTCGTCAGAAATTAAACGAAGAATTACTCTTGCCAACCACTGTTTCTTCGGGCTAAGAAGGCAATTCAGTAGTAAAGCCCTTACTCGAACTACTAAGGAGATGCTATACAAAACCCTGATCATCCCAGTCCTGCTCTACGGCGCTGAAACATGGACCGTCTCAAAAGCGGATGAAGAAATCCTTGGTCGACTTAATAGGAAAATTCATCGAAAAACCTTCGGTCTCGTTTGCGTTGACGGGCTATGGAGACGAAGATTCAAGCAAGAACTATACGAGCGACATGCCCCTGGTCAAAAAAATCCGCATTGGACGTTCAATATGGCTAGGACATGTAGAACGAATGGACACCAATACTCCGGCTCGCAGAGTCGGTCGCAGTAGAGGAAGTCCTCGCCTTAAGTGGCGCACACAAGAAGAAACCGACCTCAAGCAACTTTGAGTGCGCAACTGGAGGCAGTAAGCTAAGGACCGGGCTAATTGGAGAGTCGTGTTGAATTGAGGCCCCGGTTCATTCCGGACTGTAGCGCCACTTAAGTAAGTAAGTATCTGAACCGGAAACAAAGTGTTCATCTTCAGAAAATAATGAAAGGGAATATCTGTCTCTCTGTCTTACGAAATTCTTGTTTCTCTGGTGAAAAGATTTCTTTGTTTTCATCGAGAAGGTAGAATCTCCGATGCTTTTTTTTTTGTAGACAGGCCAAGGTCTCTGACTAATGCGCTAAGCTCTTCCTGATTAAATGGCCGGGGCTCAGAAGATATTTCTTGGGTTAGAGCCAACTGTCACCCATGCATCACTTGAAGGGTTTTTTTCAGCGCGATCATCGTGATCATTTTGTGTAGATGAAGATGCTGGTGGTACCAGCAGCGGCGCATCGTCAGAGTGCTGGACTGGTCGAGTTACGGGTATCAAGTTAGGGTAAAACCAGTTTCACCGGTTTTTTTTTTGTTAATCCTGTTTATATCAACCACACACAAATAACATTCATCCTGATGATTCGAATGTTCCCGGCAGATCATTGGTGTTTGATGCTTGAAATGGGGTCTTTTCTTACCCACCAACATTAGGCACCCAATACTTGTCGCGGGTGTCAAAAAGAAATCTGGTTTTACCAACTCAGACACCTTATGTCTACAATTTTTGAATGTATATTCACAGCAGATGTTACAAAAATAGTTGCGTTCGTATCTGCAGATATTCCTCGACAGAGACATTGTGTAAAAAAAAAATATTTTTTTTTTATATAGCAGATCGGTTTTATAAAAGTTAAGCGAAACTAATAAGAGAAATGGCCGGTAGCTTTATCTCAAAAACTGGAGCTGATAGAGAAAAATTGAGGTTATATTTGAAATCAGCGTCCTCGAATAAGTAAACAACATAAGATTCCATGCAACACAAAAAAAAGTCTAATTTTGTTCCCTTGTGCTATTATTTTTGGCAGATGGTTCCGATACTCACATTCGCCGATTTCTTTCGATAACTTTTTACGATACTTTTTTTTTCTATTTCCCAAATGACATTTAAATTAAAAAAAAAAAACAGTGTCTTGTATTTTTTTTAGAAAAACGAATTATCATTTATTTTCAACCATCATACATATATACCGGTATATATATGTCAGATTCATCTTACACTCTAGGTTTTAACAAAAAAAAAAAGGAGTTTCTATCTCTCCTCTCTTACGACTTAAATAAAATAAAAAAGTGTGACATTTCTTTTGCACTTTGAACAAAACTCTTAAAAACTAATGACCAACAAAATAAAAAAAAAGGTGTGTACAGTACAAAAGAAAAACATTTCTAACAGACTTACGGAAGACTTAACGTTACTACACCAAAATGTTGCACACACTTCATTGTAGCAACAAAATGGCCGTGCACGACTAGGCTTAAAAAAAAAGAATAAAAACATAAAAACACCTTCGAGCTAACGGAAAAGACTTAAACTATGTACAAAATGTCAAAACACCTCTTTTCAGTACAAATACGGAAGCCAAAGTGTGATTAATAATTGATTGCGCACTCTTCTTCGGTTATGTCTCTAACTCTCTATAGATTCTTCTTGTCGGTGACTCTGTCGCCGCCGCCGGGTGTAAGTTGGTTTTGATTCTTGGCAGTGATACTGTTGTTGTTGTCGCACTCCTCTTGGGCATTTTTTTCCGCTAACGCCTTTGCGGCGGCAATCTTCTTATTTTTGTAGGACTTTTGGTAGAAGTCGTTGAATAGGAAGTAGAAGAACACGGCATTAGGCAGGGTGAAGCACACGGACCACCTTGGATATCCACAGTCGGTGTACAGGAGTTGAGTCTGATGGATGAAGGCCATGCAGAATTGGATCTGTTCGATTGTAAGTGCGGATTTGTGTTTGTGTGTGTGCAGGACAGTGTTTCGAAGCAAAAAGCAGGTTCAGGTGTTGCCAACATAAATAAAAAAAATAAAAAGACAAACAAAACATAATTTAGCAACGATTCTAGCACAAGACGTTGGACAGTGTTGGTAGCGATTACTTACCATTTGCATGTTGGTGATGTACTTCTTCCACCACAGGTACTTTTGGACCTTTGGGCCAAGGGCTGACAGCAGATAGTAGGCGTACATGATAATGTGCACAAACGAGTTGATCAGTCCGATGAAGGTGCCATGTCCGCCTGGATAGTATTTGGTGGTGCCCCATGAGATCATTGGCATGACAGTGTGATGGTATAAATGCAGGAAGGTAACCTGTCTGTCACGTTTTCTCAGCACAAAGAAAACCGTATCAAGGAGTTCGGAGATTTTCGCCAGGAAGTATACGTAGACGCCACGTGCTTCCTAAAACGGGTGGTATTAGGTAAATGGCGAATGAATTCGGAATGGTTAACTTACCCTGAAGGCTTGCGCTGATGTTGATCGATCGACAGGTTGGCATCGCCAACTGTAGTGTCTTAGCCATGCGGCATCGAGACCCTGTTTATAGTTAAATTGTTTAAATTTTGTGTTGCGAGAAGGGACAAAGACGTTATCTTACCTCATAGACTAAGAATATGCTCACTACAACCTGGATGAAATTGTACACAATAAGAGTCTTTTCTAGCTTAAAGGGTTTCCTATTGGCCATGTACTTGGGTCCCCAGCTTAGGACGAAAAAGAGGTAGGCGGCTAGGATTGTCAGACCAGGTATGGGCGAACTAATGAATGGCCAATGATTTGTACGTGGATCTAAAAATTAAAAACGAGAAAATACAAATTATTTCGCAATTGATTTGTTAGTCTTATATGTACTCAAAATCGAAAAGTGTGTTTTGATAAACACTCTATCGAGGTATCCGTTCGGAAGAAAATTTTCCCGGAATGTTCGAAATCGAAGAATTTTCTATCGAGGTACCCGTTCCGATAAGCATTTCGGACATATTTTCCGACAAAATGTAACGCAGGTTATCGCACGTCGGCGATATGCGTTAAGTCGACAATTTTTGACAGCTAAGCATTGATTTTCTTCCAAAGTTGTCCGATGAAGAATTATTGCTGCGGAACTAAACGAACGCGATTGTATGCATTTTTGTTTTGTTTCGCAACTGATACCTCGAAAGCAAATTGAGTTCCGATCGATCTGACTTTAGTTTTTGAAATTGTTTCGGACGGATACCTCGATAGGGGTCTGTTTCCGAATGTCTGTATGAATGACAACAATAAAATGTTCCATCTGATGATTCTAGACTCATATCTAGCGCTGTAAAATTTGTATGAAGAACTATCGTAGAGCGGCACGATCAAACCCTGAAAGCAACAAGGAAGCCGGTTTTGATAAATTTCTAGTAGAACTCTTCAAATACGGGAGAGTTGCCATAGAAGTGTGCAGGTACCGTACCATCATTTGGTACGTTGGCTAATTAAACAGCTAAACCAGCTCCATATGTCCCATCTACAAACAGGCGATCACATGCCATTCATCAACTACCGAAGCATATCTCTGCTTAATGTTGCTTGTGATGAATCTGTAAAGGGGGCTCTTTCTCATACCACCGCTATATTCAATTTACTACTCTCAGAGTCGGATGGTTTTCAAAAACCTTTTTCCTAATATTGACGGGCTCAGTGGTGCAATAGTTGGTGCGATAAACTGCCGCGCAAAAGGTCTGTGTTCGACTTCAAGCCGTAGCAACACCTTAATGATTTTTTACTGGCCCTCCTCTCGTGATGCTCGGACAAAGCATACTTACTTACTTTCCTTAGTGGCGCTACAGTCCGGAATTAACCTGGGCAACAACATGCCTCTCCACTTAGCCCGGCCCTTAGCTAACTGCCTCCAGTTGCGCACTCCAAGTTGGTTGAGGTCGGTCTCTTCTTGTGCGCGCACTTAAGGCGAGATCTTCCTCTTCTGCGACCGACGTCTGGCTGGGAATCGAAGACTCTGCGAGCCGGAGTATTGACCTACATGTCCTAGCCATCTTAAGCTTCCATTGCGGAGTTTTTTGGCCAAGGGCATGTCGCTGTACAGCTGGTATAGTTCTGGGTTGAATCTTCATCTCCATAGCCCATCAACGCATACGGGACCGACGATTTTTCGAAGAAGTTTCCTCTCGAATCGACCACGGATTACCCCATCCCCTTTGAGACGGTCCATGCTTCAGCGCCGTAGAGCAGGACCGTGATGATCAGGGTCTTATATAGGATCTCCTTAGTAGTTCGAGTGAGGGCTTCACTACTGAATTGCCTTCTTAGCCCGAAGAAACAGCGGTTGGCAAGAGTAAAGCTTCGTTGAATTTCTGACGAGATGTTGTTTTCAGAGTTAATAGCGGAGCCGAGATAGACAAAGTCCCGTACTACCTCAAAGTTATAGCTGTCAATGGTGACGTTCTGCCCAATTCGTCGATGTTGTGTGTCCTTTCTTGTAAACAGCATATACTTTGTCTTGCAGTCATTTGCTGCCAAATCCAGTCTTTCCGTTTCCTTCTCTATTCTAGCAAACGTGCCTATGACATCCGTTGAGTCCTACCAATGATGTCAATATCGTCGGCGTATGCTAGTAGTTGCACCGACTTTTGTCGTTGGCCTCTGGTGTTGGCTTAGGAGTTGTTCAGAATCCTCCCAAGAATCAAATTGAAGAAGTCACATTACCTAAATCCTTTTGTGGTATCGAATATGTCAGTGAGGTCGTTCCCGACCCTGATGGAGTAGCGAGAACTCTCCAAAGTCGAGTTTGGGCGGTATACTAAAACTAGACATAGCTCTATATAGTTCGTCTCTACAAATGCTGTCTTATGGGGCTTTGAAATCGATGAATAGGTTGTGGGTATCGATTTGGACTTCTTGGGTTTTTGCAAAACCTGCCGGAGTGTGAAAACTTGATCGGTTGTGGACTTTCCTGGCTTAAAACCACACTGATAAGGGCCGACCAAGTTGTTGGTAAATGGTGTCAGGCGATGTTTCTTTTCTTTATCGTTATTTTTGAGTGTTGGTAAGACTTCGGTAAGGAAACCTTATAGAGTACCGTAGAGTGTATGCAGCTTATATTGCTGGAGGGGAAATAGCTTCGATAGTGCTTTATTGAAGCGAAATTGTTAGTTGGCGAACTCTCGAGCATTTGAAGGAAGCCTTTGGCAACTGGGTCATATCACGGTGATCGATCATCAATTGGACACCGCAATTATGAGACCTAACAATACTCAAGCACCTTTTCTTACGCTAAAATTCGAAACAAACAAACGAGAGGCTATCCCCATTAAAACTCCGCAGTCCGTACCCAATGGACCGAGTCACCAAAGCTGCCATTTGAACGAATTTAGCTTCAATATGATGCTAGAATCAATTTTATATCATTCATATCTGATTTACCCTATACTATTGCCCGTTCTACAGTAGTAACCCTCGGTTCGGCGCAACTAACCGCAGAAATCATATACGAAACCCCAAACTATTGCTTGAGAAGATTGTGGTATCCGTTTATTAAACACAAAACCATAAATTGGCACAGTGCTTGTTTTTTTGTTAAAAAAGTGCTGCCAAATATTATTTTATTTTGGCTAATTTTTTTTCTCTGTTGTAAAAAATGGTAAAAAAAGGAAGCATTTATAAAAAAATTCCGAAAATGTTAACACAAAAACGCAATTACACTGCAAACCAAAAAAAAAAAATTCAACGTGGGACGACTACTGTATTTCCAAAGGCGTTTAATTATTTGTGCATTTAATTTTAAGCCTTAAAGCTATTTGTGTCCAATAAATTGAATCTTGATATCATCGATATTTTCTTTGCATCAAGTCATCGAGATGCCGGATATTTTAAACATATGTTTCGTTCATTTTATTGTTGCATCTAATTTCGTCTATAGCATCTCATTAATATAAATGAAGAGCATGATAATATATGACACATAACATATCGAATATTTTTTAAATGTCAAACGTATGTACAAATGTCTCTAATTTTTTATAACTTTGTTGGCATGAAAAATGTCGAATACACCTACATACATTCCGAGAAGATACAAGTGGTAGATACATATTTTTGGGGCATATTAATTGAATTTTTATTAAATTAACAACATTTCGCTGATCATCAGATAAAGTGTTACAAATCGCCATGATGTTGCATTATACAACTGCAGAGGTAGACATCTGCCCTTGGTGAGGAAGACTAATTTTTTTTTTTTCGAAATACATATTAATGAGCCAACTCACATGGTGCATAAAACGTCTTAATTTTTAACATGATTCGAGGTGGATTGCGTTTCGAAGTCTAGTTTTATTCAAAAAAGATGCCGGCTCGGAATTCATTCGGAGAGTATATTCGAAATTTTGTTGGTGTAATCAGATGGTTTATGCAAATCATAGATATTAAGCTAATACGGTAAAACAAACAGAGATTGTGGTTTATGTGTCACTTAATTTTTTTTATATAAAACGCAGCCATCACACAGTTTGTTGGTGTGCACGAATTCATATATTATTTTGATTTTGCATTGCAAAGTTTCCGGCGAATTGATTTCCTACTTCCGTGAAATAGCAGTAAAGACTTGGTAGGTATTATTAATACCAATCCGACAGTAATTTTTTTTTTTAAGGTGAGTCAATTTCACAAAGACATGGTGAACTACTGGCTTTCCAGGGTTACCAACTTGCGGGAGAGTAATGCTAAACAAATAAAATGTCTGCAAAGAGGGGGAGATAGTTTAAAAGAGATAAAGATAGAAATTGAAATTTAGCTTGGAAGTTCATAGTTTCAAAAGACAGTGCAACTACACTTTCTTTATATCTGTATGCATTTTTGCGAAGAAATTCAACACCAATTCCTTAACGTAAGTCAGTGTGTGTTTTTTTAGCGATCATTTGTTAAATTCAGTGAGTGACCAGCGAATGGTAGGCAATGCGATTAAATGAAACCATTTGAGTCCTTACCCAGCTGATGCCTATCAAATCTAACTCTCAGACTTCTCCTGGCGACCGCCGAGTGCCTAGTACCTTGGCCGTAGAAAAAGTTGCACAGAGGCAAAGTCTTGGCGGGAGCAGACAGATAGATAGATATATAAATAGATAAACAGATAGATAGATAAATATATAGATGGACAGATTTATCAGTGTTTTCAATACTTTAGCGGGAGAAGATTTGTTCTCACACTAGCGCACAAAGTCATTTTCTACGACGACAGTGGAATAATTCACAAAATAGAATCAACGGTGTCGTATACAGTCCACAGTTACGATGGACAGAGTGAATTACCTTACTTGACTGGTTCGATATATTCGGAGGATAATCAGGCTCCTTGAACAGAGATAGTGGCGGAAGAGCCGAAAGGCGCTCAAACTTGTTGTAGATACTGATAACCCACTGCATAGTGGCGAAAGAGCCGAACAGCGCTCAATCTTGTTGTAGATACTTCACTAGGATTTTCAAGTTAATTGGACCTGACCAGGTTGGGGGTTGTGCATTTTCTAAGATGACAGTGGAAGAAATAGAATCTACGGTGGCGTATACAGTCCACATTTACGATGGACAGAGTGAACGACATATTCGGAAGATATTTAGGCCCCTTGAACAGAGATAGTGGCGAAAGAGCCGAACAGCGCTCAATCTTGTTGAAGATACTTCACTAGGATTATCTAATAAATTATACCTGACCAGGTTGGGGGTTGTGCATTTTCTAAGACTACAGTGGAAGAATTCACAAAATAGAATCAACGGTGGCGTATACAGTCCACAGTTGGTATGGACAAAGTGAACTACCTAACTGAACTGCTTCGACATATTCGGAAGATAGTTAGGCCCCTTGAACAGAGATAGTGGCGGAAGAGCCGAACAGCGCTCAAACTTGTTGTAGATACTGATAACCCACTGCACTAAGATTGTCTAGTAAATTGGACCTGACCAGGTTAGGGGTTGCGCTTTGGGTTAACCACCTTATCACGAAAAACCTTGGAAAGAACTGATTTTACTGTTGACGACCATGCTAAACGAATGCTCCTCGAATTGAAGAATATTAAACAGGAGAGGTGCAGCTGAACAACTAGAAGAAGCCTAAACTGCTACATAGCAGACATTACTGCCATCCAGGAAATAATTAAAAACTATGAAATCTAATACGGACCGTGTTGCTGTGAGCAGAAACAGCGAATATTCGGGTCTCGATTTCTTATAAGTGCCAGACTTAGGCGAGAAATCGTATGCTTTGAACACAATAGAGATCTCGTGGTAACAACCCGAATCATACAAAATCGCCAATATTAGGCTTATATATCCTCACGCTCCGATGGAGAAAAAATATGATACTGTGTAAGGCTGCTTCTGCGAGCTCCTTAAAAAACGTATAAGCTGCTACCATATTGAGGACGCAAAGGTAAGAAGAAATAAATCTTTCGCAGTATTTTCGGAAAACACAGCCTACACAACACGACGTTTGGCAACGGACTTAGACTAATTGATTTCGCTGCGGAACGAAGTGCCACTATAGACAGCACGAGGTTTTTTTCGCCTTGATAATGAAAATGAATGGTCATGGCGATCTGCAGATTCACGAATGGTTGGCCAAACTGATCATATTGCGTGATACAAGAGGCATACATCTGGTATTTTTGGTGTCCAAAGATTCTGATAAGCCAGGGTACGAATGCGGATATCCACCTTGTCGAAAGACTACAAACTGTATCTGATAACATCTCGATTAGCATGTTACCATCATCATCTAATAAACAATGCAAACGATATCAAAAAGCTATTAGATCAGCCGTAACTGATGGGCTGGATTTTTAGCAACCACAAGCAAGAATTCTCTGTAAACCGAGGAAAAGCCGCAGTTCCATTAAGCCCTAAAGGCAATTAAGAAGGAAAGAACACCGGCTTTTTGGAAAGAAGAAAAATGGAAAGAGCTGAGTATCTTAAGGAATGATTTTCTTAAGCCATAATATATAAATGACTGAAACTGTTTAACAACAACCTAACTAGCCCTTATGACGGGCTCAGTTGCGCTATGGTAAGTGCGATGAATTGCCGCGCAGAAGTTCTGGGTTCGATTCCCAGCCGTAGCAACACCTAAATGATTTTTCACTGGCCCTCCTCTCGTGATGATCTGACCAATCATCCGAGTAGTATCAATTGTCGAGAAAAAGCTTTTCTCTAATTAGCCGTTCGGAGTCGGCATAAAACAGGAGGTCCCGACATTGTACAAGAAGTGATGGTTGCGCACACATGATGGTTGTGAGAAAGCTCGGCCCTGGGTAACGAGCCTTTTGCGCCAAAAAGTTGTATTTGTAATCGGCCCATATCAGTGTGGCTTTAGGCCAGGAACAGAACTCCACAGTTGGTCGAATATTTACACCTCGGCAGATCCTGGCATAAAGCCGAGAATTCCAAATCGAAAACCATCAACTATTCGTCAATTCTGGTACCTCTTGCGTATATAATTGAACCAGGAACTGTACAAGCTATTCAGCGACACAGACCTGGAAAAAAGCCTCCGCATTGGACGTTAAAGATGGCTAGGACATGTACAGCGATTTACGCCAATACTCCGGCTTACAGTCTTCGATTGCCAGCCAGATGTCGAACGAAATGGATAGAGACCCCGGCTAAAGTGGCACGCAAAAGTAGAAACAGACCTCAACGACGTAGAAGTGAACAAGTGCAGGCGGTTAGCTAAGAAACGTGCAAAGGCATTTTGGTAGAGGCCCATGTTCATTCCGGAGTGTAGCGCCACTTAAGTTAGTAAGTATCTGTCCTTATTGCTTCTCTATTTCATAAAGTATCGGTGGCCAAAAATGTTTATTTTGGGCTTATCAAGACCAGCTTAAGACATTCGAACTTGGGCGTAAGCATTTTTCATTGCATCTCCAGCGTAACGCGAGTTATAGGGTACATCATATTCAGCGCATAATCTATATACTTCAAGCCTTACGCCAATAGTAAACAAATGTCATCAAGGTTGGGACAACCCAATAAAAACAGTGTTAGACGGACTCAAACTATTTCCATTATAAAATTAATTAACCTGTCCAAGCCATTCAATTGATACGAGTATTATATTCACTTGGACAAAATCGCATCTTAAGCCTCGTACGTCTTAAATCACAGGCCATCAGCACAACAATAAAAGA
Organism: Rhingia rostrata; assembly: GCA_949824845.1. NCBI lineage: Eukaryota > Metazoa > Arthropoda > Insecta > Diptera > Syrphidae > Rhingia > Rhingia rostrata. The sequence continues at coordinate 25,938,820 of OX463756.1, forward strand.
CCAAAGTCTATACAACCTAATTGGCAAAATTGTTAACCTTCTAATAAACAATTTCAGTCTGCACGCGATCCAAGGCCTTATAAGTAACCTGTATTCAAACTACAAGCTGCTTAGTAACATAAACCAATTTCGCAAGCCATAATCTTACAAAGACACTATTCCAAAGCCATCACATCGGGAATGGTATTCCGGGAAATAAAAAAGTTCCTCACTATGCAGTCCACATAGAGATACCTCATTGCGTTCCAAATTTGGGATGTAGAATTATTCAAACGTCACTATCGGGGCTCAATTAAATTCTAAACTCCGTGTACTACTCATATCGATAAAAGCCTTCAAATTGCTCAGGTAATAGTTTTGTCAGAAATGAATTTGGATATCGATTCCAATTAGGAATTCACAGCTTACCTGCCAAGTCGGTGAAGATATAATTCCACATGTCCGTCGTATGATTTACTTCCGCCATAATTGTGCTCGTTGCTGCTACTGCTAGGAGGTGAGGTTATGGAGGTGAGTCTTTTGGTAGGACTTGCAGGGATATTTATTGTAATTATTGTGCTTGCACTTTTTTCAGTTCAATTGAAATGTTTTTTTTTTAAGTCTTCGGTTTGTTGTTGTTACGCAATCATCGGTGATATGATTCGAATTCCTTGGTGTATCTGGAAGAGAGGAAAAAATTAGAGGTTATCTTTTGGTTGGTCATTGTGATTCATGGAGGTGCTTTTTTTTCGTTTAAATTATTAAGGGCCAAAAGAAGTATTCAATGATACTGCAGAAATGTAATTTAAGCCCGCAATTATATAGTTCTCTAGAGCCCTAATGCTTCATTTATGTCAAACGCCTCATATCTTTGCAATGCGATTCATTTGGACATACTTAAGGGTGGTTAAATTTTAAGGGCCGATGTTGAGTATGAGCCACACCTTAACGTCGAGTCTTTTTTCTGTATTTCGTTTAACATTTCTCAATATCAGACTAATTCAATTCGAACCATGGAAAGATATAGCGGGTGATCCCCAAGTAGAGATACTTTTTTCAATAGCCTTTTTTGACAGATCACGTGTCATGCTGTCATGTTATTTTTGTTTAGTATTGTTTGGCATTTCATAATGGAAAGACTTACGCGTGAACAACGTTTACAAATTGTTCAACTTTGTTATGAAAACTCACGTTCTGTGAGGAATGTGTTTCGTGCACTTCGCTCAACTTATGGTCAACATAATCGGCCTACTGAGCGTACTATTCGCAACACCATCACCCATTTTGAGACCCAGCATTCATTATTGGATAATATTCGACAGAATAGACCACGTCCAGCACGCTGTGAAGAAAATATAGCGGCCGTAGCTGAGAGTGTACACGAAGACCGTAGAGAGTCGATTCGGCGCCGTTCGCAGCAACTCGGACTGACGTATGGAACGACTTGGCGCATTTTACGTCAAGATCTTAAATTGAAAGCGTACAAAATACAGCTTGTGCAACAACTGAAGCCGCTCGACCTTCCCAAGCGACATCGCTTCGCTTTATGAGCTCTTGAAAAGTTCCAAGAAGATCCGACGTTTTCGAGGCAAATTTTGTTTAGCGATGAGGCCCATTTCTGGCTCAATGGGTATGTAAACAAACAAAATTGCCGCATTCGGGACGAAGAGCAACTTGAAGAGATTGAAGAACTGCCACTTCATCCAGAAAAAACAACGGTTTGGTGTGGTTTGTGGGCCGGTGGAATCATCGGTCCATATTTCTTTAAAAATTATGCCGGTGCTAACGTAACCGTCAATGGCGACCGTTATCGTGCCATGATAACCGACTATTTGATGCCTGAAATTGGAGCTCGTGATCTCGGCGACATTTGGTTTCAGCAAGACGGCGCCACTTCCCACACATCGCATCAATCAATGGACTTATTGAGAGAACATTTCGGTGAGCACATAATTTCACGTTTTGGGCCGGTCGATTGGCCCCCAAGATCGTGTGATATCACACCGTTAGACTTTTTCCTGTGGGGATATGTAAAGTATAAAGCTTATGCCGACAAACCCGCTTCGATTCAGGCCTTGGAGGAAAACATCACGCGTGTCATTCGCCAGTTACCAGTCGAAATGCTCGAACGAGTGATCGAAAATTGGACTCAACGGATGGACCATCTGCGACGTAGCAACGGCCAACATTTGATAGACATAATCTTCAAAAAATAAATGCCAAAGAAAGTTCTTTCAAATGATAACAAACATTCTCCATTAAATTTGAATTTTCTGTGTTTTTTTCTTTAAAAAAGTAGGGAACCTCGAAATGGATCACCCTTTACAATCAAGCAACGCGTTAAAGTTGTTCAGGCTTATTATGAAAATGGGCGTTCTAATCAAAATGCATATCGTGACCTTCGTGATTTTTTCGATCAATATAATCGTCCAAATGTGCGTAAAATCGGAAAATTCTTGCAAAAATTTGAGCAAACCGCGTCTGTAGGTGCTGTGAAAACACCGGTGCATGCTCGTGCAGCTCGTACTGCAGAAAATATTGCTGCTGTTCGCGATAGTGTGGCTGAAGAGCCGTCCACCTCAAACTCGTCGTCGTGCCCAACAATGGCACCTCTCACGCTCGTCGTTGATGAACATTTTGCATAAAGACTTGCATTAACACGCTTATAAGGTGCAGCTGACTCAAGAACTAAAGCTTCTTGACCATTTCAAGAGTCGTCAACGGTCAGAATGGTGGCAAGAAATGGCAACAGTGGATGATCAATCTTCGGAGAAAATCATCTTCAGTGATGAGGCACATTTTCACCCCGGTGGATTCGTCAATAAGCAGTATTTCCGGATTTGGGCGAATGATAATCCAAGAGTGATTGTGGAAAAACCAATGCACTCACAAAGAGTTTCTGTTCGGTGAGGTTTATGGGCTGGCGGCATCATCGGGCCGTATTTTTTTCCAAAATGAGGCCGGTCAGGCAGTTACTGTGATTGGTGTTCGCTATCTTGAGATGATAGCGAACTTTTTATGGCCCAAATTGGAAGATATGGATGTATACGATATTTGGTTTCAACAGGATGGTGCCACTTGCCACAGCTAACGAAACAATGAATCTTTTGCGCGACAAATTCAATGGCCGTGTTATCTCACGTGGTGGCGATGCCAATTGGCCTCCAAGATCATGTGATTTGACACCATTGGACTTCTTTCTTTTGGGTTATTTGAAAGTAAAGGTGTGCGTCTATAAGCCAGCAATAATTCAAGAGCTGAAAGGTGAGATAATTCTGCACATTTACAGCATAAAACCTCAATTATGCCTCAACGTCATCGAGAATTTGGACCATCGGATGGGTGTGTGCCGCCGAGGTCGTGTATGCCATTTGGCGGATATTTTTTTCTATACATAATTGCATCATATCAATATTATCATAATAAAAAAAATTGAAATTCAATTTACTAATTAAATTGTGGTTCATTCAAAACCAACATCGGCCCTTAAAATTTAACCACCTGTTAATTCCACATTTTACAAACGCGTCGTTTAAATGAAACAGAACTTCTTACAAACGTTTTAGAAAGACTTTCTGAGAATATAGGGTAGAAAAATATTATAGGGAAACTCAGTCCCATAGCTTACACAGATTTGTGAAACAGCCCGTTAATGACATTTGAAATTTTGGTGTGAACGTTTTCATAAAACAAGAAAATCGAACAAGCAAACAATAGAACGAACTTCTAGAAGACATTTTTTCACCAATCTAAAATAATTCAAGAGCGTTATTACAAACATCATCCCAGTGCACGCTATTAGTCTCCGGCTCGCAGACTCTTCGATTCCCAGCCAGACGTCGGACTCAGTAGAGGAAGACCTCGCCTTAAGTGGCGCGCACAAGTAGAAACCGACCTCAACCAACTTGTAGTGCGCAACTGGAGGGGGTACGCTAAGGGCCGGGCTAATTGGAGAGGCACGTTGGTTGAGGCCCAGGTTCATTCCGGACTGTAGCGCCACTTAAGTAAGTAAGTAAGCACTCTTTTAGCGTTATGGATTCGCCTCACTTGAGAAAACTTTATAAAAATTAAGGTTTTGTGGATGTTTGTTGCGTCATTTCTATGGAAATGGTATACTCCAAACACAGGGATGGTATTGAGTGAGGTGATATTCTAAGTAAGATTCTACTATCACCATCAACACTTTCTTACCTATCAAAGGTGAATTTTAGAGTGACAGCTGGTATAGTGCAAAAAGAAAACTTCATCTGGGAGAGTACTCCTTCGAAAATCTACGTGAGCTGGCTAACATCAATGTCGAAAACCTCCTTCGCTAGATAGTTAGCTCTGAATGGTTAAATTAGGTGAAGGAATATAGGAAAGTCGACAAATCCACGTGTTACCACAGCGGACCATTAAGTTCGAAGTGTGCACGCGCTTCGTGTGCAGCCACTACAACCTAACCTAACCTATGGTGCAACTTTTATTCTATTGGTTGGTTTACATTACGATGTTAAAAGATTCCAAAGTTTTTTCTTTAATTCAGTGATAGTGGCGAAAACAAGTTTTTGGGGCAACAGATCCGTTAAGATCGAGGCGATAGCTTGCTTCTTAAACCTAACTTTTAACGTGAGTATGCCTAGTTTTTGAATAACCGCGTCTGTAGGAGATGTGAAAACACCAGTGCATGCTCGTGCAGCTCGTACTGCAGAAAATATTGCTGCTGTTCGCGATAGTGTGGCTGAAGAGCCGTCCACCTCTACAAACTTGCGGAGGTACCATTCAATGAAGATTTGCGCAAATGTAAGTATTCGATGCAACAGATTTATTAGGGCCTAGCTTGTTTTTTTTTACAGCCATTCATGTGTAAGTGTATACTTCTTGCATGGTGGGGAATCTACAGACTTACGATGCCTGACATATAAAACACGAACCATCCTTTCACTAGCAACTTGGGGATCCTAACAACAAAAGCAAACCAAAAAATGAACACGAGGGTGGATCTCATCAGCAAAAAAACCAACAAAACCCGACTGATATAGACTCTTATTCCACTCAATATATGGAAGAGCATCGTCTGCCAAAGGCTAAAGCATTTGGTACCTCTTCGCAAGGAAGGTAGACCAGAACACCCAAATCTACCAACTGCAATAGTGAAGGATAGGAGCCAATCAAAATGGGATTCATTCTCTTGGCCAACTGGAACAGTGTAATTTACAAGAACGCAAGTCTTTCCAAAGTTCTCAAATTAATCTTAAGCATCCGGAAACGTCTTAGTAAGAATGAACCAAAAAATAGAAGCCACGCGAAAAGAGATTGGTTTTGTTGGGCAAAGCGATAGTGTCAGCTCAAGAACACAGGGTAACGCAATATAATTTGCTTTCCTAGGCAAATGCAGCAACCAACTTCCGACTTGGTAAGCATGTAGAAGAAGAAGGAGGCATTCAAAATGGGGTTCGTTGTCTTGGGAAACAGCAATAGTTCCAACTGCATGAAGGCAAGATCACCCAAAGTTCTCCGAACAACCTTTACCATCCGTGCTGCCTTGTCAAGAAGGTGTTTAAGCTTAAACTCCACTTAAACAACTAATCCAGTGTGAAGCCATAGATCTGACTGGGCATGTTTACTTGTTTACCTAAGGTAAATTCTTTATCTCAGGATGTAAAATCATTAATTTGAGGTTATTGGACCAACCAAACTTCAAAACGTTGTGAAAACGCGATTTATGGTAGTATTTGATGAAACCGACCTCTCAGATCGAGGTCTACCACCTGATGTCAAATTGATTAAGCCCACAACTAGACTAAAAAAGAAACATTTACCATGCCATAATCAAATTTAGTGAAATGACAGCCTTGACAACGAAAGTACACTTCAAAACTTCCACTCCATGTCTCCCATGACAGCGATACCTACTGCCTTTGTTAATCTTTGTCATCATCAGATCATGCTATGATCGGATCTTTTGCCGACAATTTGGAAGACCTTTTTGTGTTGACAAAAGTGTTTTTTTTTTTGAGGTTTTTTTTGTCACTGCGCATGGGCACATGGAGACTGATAATTGGACAATTTGTTGCCAAAATAATTGGGCAGCACGGAATTGTTTTCTATTCATGTGCACGGTTGGACTTTCACTAGACAGATAGTCTGGGAATGTTGTTAGAGAAAGAACTACGTAAGCGTGACTTGATAAATTGCTAGACAAACACTTGACATGTTTCCTTTGATCATGTATGGGGCTGGGTTAATGGGCTTAGAATGGAGTATTACGTAAAGTAAGCTTCATTCAGTTATGACAAATACGATTTTGAAGGTCGGTTCCAGAATAAGTAAAGCATAAAAGTAATTAAGAGAGGTTTAGCTTGTCTACATTTTCTTTGAAAATTTCAGTATTGTATGGTTATGGTCAGCAATTTTATTTTCTAACTGATTTTTTCCTGATGTGGGCGTCTAGATAGTAGGTTGTACTAAAAGACGGAGTATTCAATGATTTGTAGACCACCTGAAGCAACACTTCTTCTTAGGAAAGCATTTGCGAGTTGTTCACCAATCATTGACCATCCCTGTTGACCACTTCATAGATGAAGCTCGTCGCTCCTCCTTTCGCATGAGTTTTAGAAACAAACCTTTCTTGGCAAAGTTTGTGTTTTTCTCCATGTCTATGACCGCCCTATCTCACTTGTGTATAGTCAAAACCACGCTCCCATCTTGACTCCTCAACGGATGCAGTTGAACCGAAACTTATCTCGGGTGAATCTTGCATAGAAAAGTAGGGAAAGCGTTTTAACAAAACATGGACGGAAAAGGGAAAAGTCCAGTAAGCTCTACAGACGATGTAAGCTGTATGAGAGCAAACTAACAAGAGCAGGAATGTAGATGAAGATGACAAAGCTTTTCGAACAACAAGAATTAAAAAGCAGGTGATCTTGCAGGTCGGTCCTAGTGATTAGTGCGAGTTTAGATAGTTTAATCTCGTAACAATACCCATGTTCTTGCCTATGTAGAAACCTATGTTCTTGCCTCACTTCTGGCTTAAGTCTGAAAAACAGCCAGGAGTATGAAACTCTCCTGAGAAGCTTCTTAAAATTGCCTTTCGTAGTCGGCGGTAAAAAAGTCCCACAGCAACCACAACCTCACGAGCACACATAAACGGAGAAGCTAGATTTGAGGCCGCGTATGGGCTGTTAATAGAGCCACCAAATAGGGTGCGGTTCTGTTGGTCTAAGTAGAGTTTCTACGAGTTCCGCTTAAAAAACATCTCCAATCAGGAGGCCCTCCATTAGTGGAACAGAAGCTTGGCTCTAACTTGGCGAGGTAGAGATTATGTTGACGAAAAGGAGCGCATGGACACTCTGTAGTTTCTCCATCGTTGTCGAAATCTGTTTAACATGGGGAGCAGAATACCTAAAAGCTAACACTTTCAAGATAGTTCCAGGAGCTCTTCCCACTAATTTATTTTTACAGGCTTCTGAGGACATCGATATGGCTGGATGTATCTGAATGCTTCATAGAGGCCGTAAAAACTAATAAAAAAAAATGGTATCACAATGGACCACAGGGACCTAAGTTAGAGGCGGTAGAGGACACTCTTCTCCAACAACATGTTAACCGAGCCTTTAACAAGATTACAAAGATGACAATATTTCATCGATATAGCTAAAATCATTAAGACGCACAGATTGGTGGGTTTGGTTACGTTAGGTTAGGTAAGAAGGGCTATACAGTGAGCACATTTCCAATCGGAATCCATAAAGATCTATTGTGACCACAGAACCTACATGGATCTGTCGAAAAATCTATTACGGTCTTAAAGAGACATTTTCTCCATGTCGTCTGAGCCTTCGGAGATTCGTAACCCCATACAAAAAAATCGGCGTTTTTGGAGAGCTCGGCAATGTCACAGGAGATTTTTTACAGGAGCTACTTCATCTTCATCTCCACAGCTGCTGCAGAAGTCATTTGTTAAGACTCGTAATTTTTTAGCCATGTTTTCTGGTGATCCACCAATATGGAGACCCTCTTAACTGCGCCAACGATAGAGGCATAAGTCTCCTCAACATCCCCTACGAGATCCTATCTGCCGTAATATGTGAATGCCTGAAACCATTTACCAACAACCTGATCGGCCCTTTTCAGTGTGGTTTTAGGCCAGTAAAGTCCACAACCGATCAAATTTTTATATTTTGGCTAATGTAAAAAAACCCAAGAAGTCCAAATCCAAAATCCACCACCTATTCATCGGTTTCAAAGCCGCATACAACAGCATTTATAGAGACAAACTATACAGGGCTATACGTTTGTGTAGGATGACTGGCCCTCCTCTCGTGATGATCTGACAAATCATCCGAGTAGTATCAATTGTCATGAAAAGCTTATCTCAAAATAGCCGTTCCGATTCGGCATAAAACAGGAGGTTTCGCCATCGTGCTAAGAGGTACACACGCACACATGAATGGTTGTGAGAAAAAAGCTAGGCCCTGGGTACTAACGAGCCTGTTGCGCCATAAATTCATCATTCATTCAGGGAAGGTTATGAGAAAATGTCTCGCATTCGTCATACCAACTAGAAGACAAGACTGGCATGATTTTTCTGTTGTTGTGCTAGGCCAAGGGTCAAGTCCCACACCCACCGACGAGCTAAGAGGGAACAACCATGCCAGCACCGACCCAACAGGCACAGAAGGTCTACGCAACAAAAATTTCAGTGGCTGCAGTGGTCTATTATTTAGTGCGTTGGGCTACTAACCAACCGCCGACTTTCTTGTTCAAATCCGAAAAGTAAGCAAAAAGTTTGCCAAATATTTCAGAGTCTAAAATTTTCATAAGAACCTTAAAAAGTTTGCCGTTCGGTATCAGTGTTCTGCAATGCGACCCACATAAGTAGTCAAATAGAGAAGGAAGGTTTGAAGCTATGTATGGGGAGTTATTCCCAAAAATTTAGACCTAGGTATTAATAACTGAAACAAATTTATGACAGGTTCGCATCGGAATAGCAATTTTTAAGAATAGACAACGAAAGATTTAAATTCGTTGCATTTAGACCAGAGCGCCCTACCAAATGACCTTTTCAATGGATGGGTGTGGACAAAAATGAATAAATATCGACAGAAAAAATACAAAACAAAGTTTCAAAAAAAAAAATTTGCATACATTTTGGCTTACAATATCAAAAACTTTTCATTCTTTTAATCGTAAAACTTGTTTGACTGAAAGAATCACAATCTAGAAAAAAGTTTATGCCTTGCTTAATTTTTTTAGTAAACAATAACAAGTTTAATTTAAAATGCAAATTTTATAAGGTCCCTCGATGGCCTGTTGGCCTCTGAAAGAGCTTGTAAAACCATCACAAAATCCAAAGAAGAGACTTCTACAATCCCAAACTTTGAACAGTCCCTTCATAAGGTGATCTTAAAGAAGTTTCTTCCATGAAAAAAAAAAAAATCATCACCGTGAAACTGACCTTCGTCAACCTTCTCCCTTTTCTTAAAATCCCACCTCACATCTAGAGCACTTGTCAACTCCATGGCATCCAATTCACTGTCAAGGTGACGGTTTGACTGATGTTCGGCTTCAGTATGTTCACACCCCAATTCACACCTCATTTCAATGGATGACATGTCAATAAATTCGACAATCCGACAATATCCCGTCATCTTTACGATGTCATATCACTTCTTATCCATCCGCAACGATTTGGAAATTTGTTGGTATGATGTAATCGACCGATACGTTCATAGGCTTATGCCTTACCCCCTATGCTGGTATTCTTAATTTATGACAAATATTTGCCCAAGCTTAAGGTCTGAGTAAATTAATTGGCTATTTGCTAACAAACATTCGAGGGGACCCTTGGTCATCACCTTTTTTCTCACCATCATGCAAAGTGGGTTCGATGGTTTCAGTGCTTTCTTAGATTTTTATTTTTAAATATTTGAATAGTAATGGGGGCTTGTGCAGGTTCTATATAAACCGGTAATGCTAAAGGTTTGTCAATACCGCCTTGATGGATATGGTTTAAATGGAGACAATGCCCGATAGAGATGGGTTATGTAAATGCCGGTCAGTGTCGATTGTTTAGAGATTCTTCAATAATTGAATGCAAGGTTATTAAGCATCTGAATTTTTAGATCAGCAAGTCTTTTGATTGGAAATATAATTGTTGTTGGCAGAAGAAGTACATTATATCGAAGGCTTTTTTTTTTGTAAACAATGCCAATTCGATTAGGAGATCCGGCTTAAAAGTCCAAAAGTCCAATTGGCTATTAATAATTAGATAAAATTCAATCGGAATAACCAACGAATAGGAAAGAGCTAGCTGACAAAGAATGACTTTGGATTATCAAAGCTGGTTTATCCAGAAAGACAAAGTCTGTCATTCATGCGTTCCAATCAAGGTTTCATCTTGTTTGCTTCGGAAGTAGAATTTAAAAGTGGTTTTGATTTTCTAAGCGTATTCTGAATATCAAAGGAGCTCTTTGTGTTTTCTTCTTTTTCTTGTTTTTTTTTGTTTTTAAACATTTGAAGCGTTTTGAATAGAACATTGTTGGTCAAGGTCTGGGGAAAAAAAAAATCACTTAACAAAATTTTATTAAATTTTATGGTCGAAGTTTGGAAGTGTGATTGGTTGGTTTTATTACTTTTTGGGGAGAGATCTCACCTAGGGCGTAATTGGGTTTCATCTAGCGATGTTCTCTAATGAAAACGAGGGTCGCTTCTACTTGCGCCTCGAATTGTACGATAACCCGCTTTTACTTGAAAAAATTTAAAAACAAATATTAGCAAGATTTGACACTTCAGAAATGTTTGTGTGATTTTTTTTAATCGAATTAGTCACACCAGCCACTTAAACGCCATGTTTGTCGGTAAGATGGTTGATAAGAGATCACAGTTTGAGAGCCTTTTAATCAGTGCAATGACACTATTTATGACAATTCGAAACTAGTGTTAGTGGAAAGCATAATTCCAAAAAAACGGGGAGCAACTTTTTTGAGATTTAGAATTCTACACCATATTGCTAGATGGGCTAAATTTCGAAAGGCAAAGTGGATTAGATGTGATTAAGCCTCTGTTGTTTATGTTAAGAGAGGAGGTTTCTTGTCAAATATGGCAAGGTAACCATAAAAAATCTCAGATATTCAGAACTGTTAATAATAGAGGGTCTACAGGTAGCCGTGGCTCAGAGGAATGCGTAGTTGACTGTTAAGCCAAACGCTGCGGGTTCAATAGAGGGTAGTGTACTCCCCAATGTTGTTAAACATTTATATTAAGGCATGGCCATGATTTTATGTGGGACATAAGTGATTTCAATCAAATTATTAAAAATCAATATAAAAGAAAAAGCCTTGTCTGGAGGGATTCTGGTTCAAATCCCGAATACCTATGTTTTGTTTACTGCTACACTTCTTGCGAAAGTCTGACAAACATCCAAGACTGTCATGAGAAGCATCACAAACTTGTCGTTCGGATTCGGTGTTAAACAGGAGGCGCTCTTCTTTGTTGCAGAAGGAAGCTAGGTTCAAGAGCCTATATGGGCGGCTAACTAATGTCGGATGTTTCATTTTCAATAGAAGACATAAATTATCCCGTTCCGAATGTCATCTCCTTATAATTCGTATCTTGAGCATAGACTCTTCCGTGTGTTATTTGGAAACGAATATTCGGAGTTCAAAGAAATAATGGCAGGAGTACCCAAGTTGGGCTCAGTAGCGCGATAAACTGCCGCACAGAAGGTCTGGGATCGATTCTCAGTATTAGAAACAACTAAATGATTTTCACTCGCCCTCCTCTCGTGTTGATCTGACCAATACTCAGATGATTGATCAGATCAACACGAGTATCAATTGTCAAGAAAAGCTTATCTAAAAATTCGCTGTTCGGAGTCTGCATAAAACAGGATTGCCCACCATCGTGCAAGAAGTACACAAACACACATAATTTGCTGTGGGAAAGCTCGGCCCTGGGTACTAACTAGCCTGTTGCGCCAAAAATTTGTATTTTTTTTTTTGAACTTCAAGAAAACTTCCTTGGACCACTCTTGTACCTCCTATTTACACGTGATATCCCACAAACAAACGATACAATAGTTACCACGTTTGCTGACGATACAGCTATACTAGCAGTTGGAACAACAATAGGGGAAACAAACATGAAATTACAAAACGCTATTAACGAGGTTAATGAATGGACAAAATCCTGGCGGATTGCACTTAACGATAGTAAATCGATTCATTTAGATTCTTCGTATAAACGGACAAATAATTTGCCAGTATTTCTCAATACGGCTCGAGTCCTTTTTGCAAATGAAGCGAAATATCTCGAAATGACACTCGATGCTAAATTAAAATGAAAGTCACATGTTAAAAAAAAATGCGAAGAACTTAAAAATATGTACAGAGAACTGTACTGGTTACTCGGAAAATATTTAAAGCTTAACCTTGATAACAAGCTGCTATTATACAAGCAAGTGCTAAAGCCGATCTGGACATATGATATACAACTATGGGGTTATACCAGTGAAACGAATCTACACATTCTACAAACTTCTGAAAACAGAATGTTAAGAACATTCGTCAATGCGCCGTGGTATATAAGGAACGAAGATCTACGCAGAGACCTGGGTATTCCCGCGGTTAGAGATGAAACGAAAAATTTTGCACGCAAACATAAAATACGTTTATTGGGGACACGTTAACACAACGGTCCTCCAAATTCTTGACGAAACAAATTTTTTGCGGCGTCTTCAAAGAACTAAGCCCTTAGATTTGGCCCGATAATAACAAACCGGGCTATATGTTACGGAAAAATCAGGAACTCTCAAAGGAAAGTTACCTGCCGAACATTCATTACTCGTGATAAAAAATTGCTAGATAAGTCGCATACTCAGTTGCAATACAAATACAAAAAGGGTGGTGGTTTTAGTGGCTTAAAGTCCGACACTTCTTTGGGCACGTGCTCATCGTGTCTATCGAGATTTTCACGGGAAAAAATCTCCCTTTATGGTCTGTGACTCTCTCAATATAACTTTCTAGTGGCCCTTATTCTAAGCCTAGTTGCGCAATTCAAATTGTTTGATGTTGTTATCTACGCGGAACTTAAGACAAGGCGTTTTGTTTCAACGTCCACCGTTTGGCGGAGATATTTATATCCATTTGGTCTATAAGTCTTAAAGTCTGAAGCGTAGTTCTTTAATCAGGTATATGTTACTGTACACAGCTTGTTATTTCGTAGGCCAGCCTTTATCAGCCTGTCAGCCTGTGAGCCTGTCAGCCTGTCAGCCTGTCAATGCCAATAAGACTCCGCAAAAGAAATGAATATTTTGGTATGAAACCGGTTTTGTTAGCTAGGGGAATGAGTTAAACTAAGAAAAAATGGTTGAAATTCTTCAATCGAGTTTTTTTCGGTAGAGCAAGGTTGAAAACCAACACAAACACATTTTTCACCATTTTAGGTCTGAAAATTTGTTTATCAACATCAATCTGCCGAACGGACAACATCAATCCTGTTGCATAGCTATACTCTCACACAAAACTAAGAGCTTGTGAATTGTCAAAAGTACTCAAGGCAAATGTCAATTTTATACTAATACTAACACATGTATAGGGGGTTCATGTATACAATTTCTTCCGCCGGCATATTCATCTCGTGTGCGCTTGGAGTATGGTACGAAACCGGTCTAGGGACCAGTTATAGCTATCATTGGAAACCCTAATTGGAAATTTTCTCTTACTTCTTGCAGCTTATTTATAAATTCAATAATTTCCGAGTTGGTGTCAGAGCAAGGCTTATGAATTTAACAACATGATTATCCAGAAATATTTAAAATTCTAATTTTAGTTCTCGCAGGAGATCCCTTCTTATTTTTCACTGATAAAGATTTATTTTAGTGAAGTAATGATTGCCATTCCACCGAACTGAAACGGAATTTTCCAATAATTCCTATAAGAAGCTATGGGGGTGACATTTCAATTCCATCATGATAGCTATAACTGGACTCTAAACTCATCTCATGTGCGGTAGCCCAATGGGACCAATGTAAGTCTACCATAATCGCTATCGGATGTTGGAGAGTGCGCCATCTTTTATTAATATCGGTATGTAAACACTGAATATTTGACATTTATCTACCAATTTACTTTAGTAAACAAAATGAAACAATTCTCCGAAATAGTGACGCAGGAATAATAGCTGAAAAAATTCGTTCCGAATTGTTAAGCTAATTTGCATATCGTCTTCAAAAAGCACTTTCTGACAGCACCATTCTTCGTTTGATGTCAAATTTTGTTGAGCACGGAATAGTGGCAGAACGTCGACATGCTGTTCATCAACTCCCGGCTCAAAACTTGCAATTCAAGTTATATGAATTGTATCTGTCGAATTCTATTTGAATGATTTGCAAAGAATGGCGTCGATATACGAGACGAGAGATTCTCCAAATGAGAGCGAACAAGACAAGCGAAAATATGACTGAAAAGTCATTAAACTCCTTTCGCCACTTTTTTTTTTAAATCATTACATACAAATAGATTTTTTTAAAGATGACGTTTATGATCAAAATAAACACTAACCTCCTTATGAATAAGCAAGCTAATCAGTGACTAGCTTTTGACATATGCGCAAGTATTTCTTATGGGAAAAACTGTTAACTTGACAGTCACTGACTACCTTATCAGCGTTTATTAATACGCGGGGGTAAGATCTTGAAAACTGTCTACACGACAGATAGTGTGTCTTTTTTTCCGTGGGATGGTGGAAATCTCGATAGACACGATGAGCACGTTCCCAAAGTAGTGTGAGACTGCTCACTGAAACCACCACCCTTTTTGCATTTGTATTGCAACTAAATATGCGATTTAAGTTTGAATGTTTGGCAGGTAATTTTCCTTTGAGCGTTCCTAGTTTTTCCGCAATTTATAGTGCGGATGGTTATTATCGGGGCAAATCTTAGAGTTAAGTTTTGAAGACGCCGCAATAAATTTGTTTCGTCAAGATAGCGTGTCTGGAAAAACATTTTTTTAACGAAAGTTTATCACGTTTTCGTAAAAATGGCATATCCTGACATTTTTTAGGATTAAGATCCAAACAGTTTTTGAGACCCTAAAACTATTGAAATCGGTTTGTAGTCAAAGCTGGTTTTTATAATCTTTTTGAAAATGTTCAGCAAATCAGTAAGTACAAATAAAATAGGGCCTAAATGACTTCCATGGGGTACTCGAGATTGGACAACAAAAGGGTTTGACTTTTGAGTATTACCTGATAAGTTCTCAATGACTAACATGAAGTTAATTGTGGAAGGGTTCTGGAAGGGTTCTTAGATAAACAAATTATCGTATGGTAGTGGGTGAGTTAGAAGTAACAACGATTCTAACTCTAAGGATGACAGCCCCTGGCAATTTCTTTTGGGAAAATTTTTTCCCGACTATAAATTGAATGATCGAAATTACAACAACAACTTGTGTACAGACAACACTATTTTGGTTAGAATTATGGCTATTCCGGACAATACAACGTGTCCTCATCAGATTCCTTCTAATAGTGAAGTTAATTGAACGTTCAATTCTCTGTATGATTATTGAAATAATTTCCATTCCCTAACCGGGGATTCAACTTATAACCCCGTATCTGGTGAGCCAAGTGCCGACCACTTGCTCCACTGAGGTCTTGGTTTGAGGAGATCCATTTGGCTCAATTG
This sequence comes from Rhingia rostrata, assembly GCA_949824845.1. NCBI lineage: Eukaryota > Metazoa > Arthropoda > Insecta > Diptera > Syrphidae > Rhingia > Rhingia rostrata. Next base: position 25,954,466 of record OX463756.1, read on the forward strand.
AATGAACTGAGAGGCTGACAACTAGAATTTTTAGTGTTTATACCAATTATGATTTTTTAAAAACCTAGCTTTGGCTGAGTGTATTGATAAGAGGTGAGAAATACATCAAAGACCTAAAGAGAGACAAAAGTATTTGGAACTATGGAAGAAGTTCGCCGAAAACGTTGGCTTCAGATTTATGAAAAGGTGTTCTGCAAGACCACACTTCATCTGAGAAAAGCAAAGGTGAATATCGAAGTGGCAAATCCAGAAATGTTAGACTTATTTCATATGTAGATGTTGTATGTTGTCGGGCGATTTGTTTGGGTTAATCTATAATATTCCCATGTCAGCCAAAGTGGCTTGTCGATCCAATCATAACATGTAGGATTTTTAAATGCTGGTGTAAAAAAAAAATGGACAGGAATATCGAATGCATTAGATGAAGAGGGTTTCACTGGTTCTTTGTGTCATTAAAGTGGCCTAAAACTGCATTGAACCACCAAGTGTATGACAAACTCCGGTGATTATATCGGGTTTTTCAACAGCGACGCTACAAAAGTTGAGCTACAGGGACAGCAAACGACGCAATATTTCTTGCCGCTCTTTTGACATTTCTCTTCAGTAAGGTTTGCCATTTCATGATGGAAAGATATAACTACGATCCAACAACGAGTCGAAATTATTAAAATTTACAACCGAAATTCGGAGTCAGTGGCCTCAACGTTAAGAGCGCTACGTCCAATTTATGGTCGTCATAAACGTCCTAGCAGGTGAACAATTGAGCGTCTAGCGGAAAAATTTGAATCCACAGGCACAGTAGACAATGTTCCCGTGCCAGTGTCGACAAAGTTGCTGCCGCTGAGGCTTCAGTTGAAAAAAGCCCAAATGTGTCTCTCACACGTCGTCCTCAAGCGTTGGGCATCTCTGTGACGTCGTTGTGGCGAATTTTGCGAAAAGAGCTTGACCTACATCCTTACAAGATTAAATTGACGCAAGAACTGAAGCCGCTTGACCACCAGAAGCGTCGTATGTTCGTGAATTGGGCTGAGCAACAACTTGAAAATGATTCGGATTTTCATCGAAAAATCATCTCTAGCGATGAGGCTCATTTCTGGCTGAATGGCTTCGTCAATAAACAAAATATGCGGTGTTGGTCAGGCAGCAATCCACACGGACTACATGATTCATCATTGCATCCCGAAAAAATTACTGTTTGGTGTGGTTTATGGGCCGGCGGCGTCATTGGGCCGTACTTCTTCCGTGATGATTAAGACCGGCACGTTACTGTGAATGGGAATCGCTACCGTTCAATGATAACCGAATATTTTTGGCCCCAATTGGATGATATGGACTTGGAGGACAAGTGGTTAAAACAGGACGGAGCAACGGCACACACTGCGAGAGCCACAACCGATATTCTGAAGGCCAAACAACATCGGATGACTTCTTTTGGCCCACCTTGTATGTGGCCGACATTTATTCAAAAAAAAAATAAAAATTCATGGCGCAACAGGCTCGTTTGTACCCAGGGCCTAGATTTTTTCTCACAACCATTCATGTGTGCGTGTGTACTTCTTTGCACGATGGCGGGACCTCCTGTTTTATGCCGAATCCGACCGGCTAAGTTGAGGTAATCTATTCATGACAATTGAAACTACCCGGATGATTTGTCAGATCATCACGAGGGGAGGTCCAGTGAAAAATCAATTAGGTGTTGCTACGGCTGGGAATCGAACCCAGACCTTCTGCGCGGCAGTTCAACGCATCGCGCCACTGAGCCCGTGGAAAAGTATTCGTCAGAAATGTTTATTTTCTGATTGCGACTTTTTTTGCAGCACGCTATGATTTTTGCCATGTGCTACCATTGTAACACCGAGGTTTGACCAGTATAAACAAAATGCAAAAGCAACTATTTTGGACAAACAAAACAAATTTACAACGTTATGTGTAGCGCGTAACGCATTCAAATCTTAACATCCATGTTTTTATGTACTTTCCGAGTCCATTTACGGAGTACGAAACATTGGACGATAAACCATCTTTGATCAAACCAACCATAAATTTATCACCTAAGTTACGCATCGCTTGACTTTCAAGCCCAACCATGGCTCTGTCCAACTCTTCTCCAAATTAACACACATGTCTTGTGTGCTAATTAATTTGATTTATCTTGGCTTTGAAGAGTAGACACAACACTCACCAATCTGTTGTCGTAAAGATTGACTCACGAATGCGTAGACTTGTTCCTCAATTAGTGTAAACTCTATGGTTGCCAAAAACATAACCTTGGTTACGTATTGATTATCTTACCATCACATCGGCTCTATTAATAACCCAAACGATGAAGCATTCATAAGGTGACATTACAAAAGTAATAGTTCACCACGCTCCTGTCAAACATTGTTCACATTTGACGTAAGTCCATCACTGACCCCAAACAAAAAAAAAAAAAAGTTTATTAATATTTACAAAATATCTAATTTATTCGAATATGAATAAGTATCGACTTGGAATGCAAAACGAAGCAAATCAAAACAAACATGAGGAAGTAAAGTCGACGACCAAAAAATTGTAGTCAAACATTGACCTTCAATTACGCGGGTCTATTACATTTCAAAAGTTACCAGACGATGTGTAGTCCGCAAATTCCACCTAAAAGCTGATCATGATTGATATAGAAATTCTGATGAAAACTGTCATAATGCTGGGGCTGATTTGCATTTTGCGGAAGATGTCATTTAAAATAGTTTGAGTCGAGGCGACATCTGGTTGAATGAATTAATTCGACATGGATGTCGTTAAGTAATCAATTAAATGTTAAGCCACCCTAAATGGTGTGCTATTATTCCACCGGCTTTAAATAGCATGATGGGCATGAGTGATTGATTGAGCCGGCTTTCATGAGGGGCCAATTGAAGTTTGGCGTATTCCTTCCAAGAACTGGTAGATACTATCTAAATCCAATGTGTGAAGTGTTGCGTTTATAAATAGCACGACTAAACAGTACTCGACTTCGTGTTTCGAAAACAACATGACGATGCACTTAAAATCTAATTAAACAAATTGTCGTGACAACAGATGATGCGACGTGAGGTAATTTTTTTTTTTGAGGTACAAATTTGGGAATGGACCACGTTACGTCATAATTATCGTCTCATTCGTTTCGCACTTGTAACGCCTTTACAAGTTTTTTTTTTATGGCAGATATTCTCCTATTTAACAACAGGAAGGTGGTAAATTTGACAAGATGCTGTTTGTTTACCAATTATTTTGACGATTTTTTTTTTATGGTCAGCCTAGAGTAAGTTACCGTTCCAATTGGTTGTTAGTTATGATATGCAATTAGAGTCGTTTCTATATTTCGTCATTTTTCGGTGAAAGTACCCTGTTACTCTGAAGTCTTAAAATCTTAACATTTTAAATTTGTTTGTGTATCTATATTTGCAGGTCGAAAGAAGATGAAACTGGACTATTCCTAGAGGCCTTGCGGCTAAGTTTTTGCGTTTTTCCATAGCTGGCTTTCCGATATGGCTCTCTGCCAGAATACCAAATTTGCTTTGATTCCGCAGTCTACTAAAGATGCGTTTTTCATATGATTTTTATGATAATAAGAACCTGATCATCCCATTCCTGCTTTACGGCGCTGAAGCATGGTTCTTCTCAAAGGTGGACGAATCCTTTGTCGATTTGAGAGGAAAATGCGTCGAAAAATCTTTGGTCCTGTTTGCGTTGACGGGCTATAGAGGCGAAGATTCAACCGAGAACTATACGAAAGCGACATACCACTAGTAAAAAAAAACTCCACATTGGATGTTTAAGAAAGCTAACGCTAAGACATCAAGAACAACCAGTTCGCAGAGTCCTTGATTCCCAGCCAGACTTTGGACACAGTACGGGAAGACCTCGCAATATGTGGCGCGCACAGGTATAAACCGACTTCAGCCGGCTCAGAGTTCGCAACTAAAGGCAGTTAGCTAAGGGCAGGACTAATTGGAGTACTAATTGGAGTATTGGTAGGTTGAAGATTAAGTGATTTAAACCATTTATGTGCGGCTTCAAAGTGAGAGCTTAATCTACGGTTCAACTTAACTTGATGCTTCACAATGCCGGATTAGAAGGTAAGCCCCACTTAAATGTTGGTAAAACTTAAGCCTCCGATTTAGGTGGTTCAAGAATTGGCTTAACTTCTGTTAAAGCAAAACACATAATTTTATGTTACCAGCACTATCACATAAACTTAATTTAATGTAACTACAAGGTGGGCCTAAAGAGATCACCCTTTGGAAGATGCTCTTATTTTTGCAAATAGCCGCCAATATCAAATTCGTTTTGACATTTGTGGACTAAGATGATTTGTGGACAGATGTAGAATTCAAGTGAACAAGCCATGGAGCGATACACTCCCCTGGAAACGCGGAATAATCGAAGTGGGGCGGTTTTTCGACCAAAATCATTATGAGCGACGAGGCTTATTTTCACCTCAGCGGTTACGTGAACAAGCAAAACTATCGCATCCACCGAAAATCCACGAGTAATGCACGAGGAGCCATTACACCCGCTCAAAGTTACTGCATGGTGCGTTGTTCACGCTGCGTTGGAGGAGTCATCGGCAATATTGCTTTACTCAAATTCGTTTTTGGCACCTTTATTTCTAGTGGGCAGTGGCCCGTCGTATTCAATTCTCGGTTTTCCTCCATCCATTTTTTTAATGTTGAATGTAGTAGAGGCTAAATCAATGGTTGGTGTCCTAACTAGCATCGGCTCTTCATATTCGCAGAATATTCAAGTTCTGTGTATACTTTTAGGCGTGTAACTACTAAGTTACACAATTAGCACAATTGCTGATCGCCGGCAAGTAAATAAATTAGGAACATGTCATCCTCGACCCACCAATCAGTTTCATTTTGCTTGAGATCCTACCCACAAGGTTGTTATCCGTTATCACTCTCACCGCTAAACGGATGTTCTTTTCAGAGCTATAAATGTCTCTAATTAACTTTTTCGTAATTGTGACTTATTTCGAGTTAAATGGTTTTTTTCTGGTTAGAGAACTTAATGACAAAGGTGAGCTTCAGCTGTCCATCTTGTTCAAAATAAGATTTCACTGGTTTTTTAAATCTCTCGAGTGAACAAGTAGATAGATGTTGCGGACGTTGGGGGCCAAAAAAAATGACTTACTAAAGCGATCGAGTAAAATGTTAAAAAATTTCAAATTATCACGGCTGTCGGAAATGAGCGACACACTTTGATTCGACAATCACACCTATCGAGGTTTCCGTCCGAGGAAAGTTTTCTCCGATTTATTCGAAATAGGAGAATTTTCATCCGTGGCATCCTTTCTGATTCGGATTTCAAACAGATCTTCCGACGAAATGACACTCCTGCGAAATGTAACTCACTCACTATTGCTCATCGGGCATATGTGTTAAATCCACAATTTTTGACAGCTATGCGTTAAATTTCTTCCGAAGTTGTCCAACGAATAATTGCTGCGGAATCAAACGAACTCAATGGATACTTCGAAAGGTCATTGAGCTTCGATTGGAAATGACTTTCGTTTTGGAGATTGTTCCACACCGATACCTCGATAGGGGTGAATTATTGGTTAAGCCAACATTACTTTGTACAGAACTTGAAGCATTAATCTGTATTTGTATGATGTCACAACATCATAAGAGCTAATGCCATTTCACAGCGACACATCAAAACGTCGACATGAGCATGATGTTCGAAAAACGAGAAAATTTCGAATACACAAAAGAACGATTATAGCATTATATCCTTAAAAAAAGTTAAGTAAGGTTAGAGAGATCATGCAATTTCACTCCAACTACCACGATAATTGGCACTAAATAGTCCCAACTTTCGAATTTCGGATAATGTCCACCATTTTGTCTATCTCCCTTTTCCCTCCTGTTTTTAAACAAGTTATTCCTAAGCCAACAAGATTTATTGCGCAAATATATTCAAAGAGTGAAGTATAAAAAAAATTCCACTATGAACGTAAGTTTGTGCCGGCTTGTGACAAGCTCTGAAATAGTTGAACCCTTGTGACATTTAATTATTTAACAAGATGAATTCTTTTGAATTCCACTTTCCAGAAATTCTCGTTTAATTTGAATTATACGTCACTAATAGCTTAACGCAACTGCCGACTTTAATTAGTTCCCAGCTTAATTAAAACTCTACCAGTAATCAAAACCTTATTCCAACAACATAATTTTGAGCCTTTTATTTACTTAATTTTCTATCAATTAAGTTGATCTGCGCTACTAAAGGTAGCTAGCTAAACCACGGACTACCTAAAGGGCCCCAGACAGTTGTCATCAGAGTGATATGATAATCACTTCATGTGGTGTAATTATCTCATATTTCATTCGGTGCCATGATAACAAAAAAAAATTCAATTATCTACTTAAAACATACCAAACAAATTATTTACGCAGGCCATGACTAAACATTCCTTGGAATACTCCAATAAAGCAGTCTTTCCTCTCAAAAAATAAGTTTCTCACAGGATTTGGATTCTGGCGCAAATGATGCCACGCTATCAAATATTCAGAAACAGAAACGTCCATTTCTCATTCCACACACGACGTGCCAATTTGCTGCGTTCACAATGGTAAGACACGAGAAAAGAAGACCGTTCGCAAATTTTCGTAATATGGTCTAAAGAGAGCTTACATCACACTAAGATTATAAATACCATCATGTACACCACATATATGTACTTTTGAATGTGCTCGCTGATGTACTACTTGGAGCATTTCTGGAGATGATTTGATGGGTTAATATTGATTGAGATATCAATCAATGATTTGTTGAAAAATTTACTAATATTGCGCGTCATTATTGAGTTAGGACTGTGTAATCTCTATGAAATATCCGGAAATCAAGTTTTTCTCATTCCCCAATCTTAAAAAAGTGAATTCGCAGTGGTTATCCAAGTTTAATTGAAATCAAGGAGTTAGACTGGATTATGCTATACAATCTGGTGGATCTAAGCACAGGTCCTTGTATGATTAACATATGATGGACCGTAGATAACCTATAATACTGTAGGTTGGCTAAAATTCGCGTTACCCAGCTTCTGACCAAGAACGGTAGAAATGGGGGGGCGTGCTTGATAGGCTCACAGATACCCCAATTATGGAAAACATATAAAACTGTAGGTCAGCTAAAATACAAATTACGCAGCTCCTGACCAAGTACTGTAGAAATGGAGGGCATGCCTAACAGGCTGATCGGTACCCCAATAATTGTTAATATAAGATAATTAGCACTACACAAATGTCGAGATTAAAGGCTGAACTATAAAAGAAGATGGTTGCGGACGAACACATCCGGAACTGTGCGAACACGTGCAATTTGTGTTGTACGATCATAATAGCGTTTCGTTTCGATTCGTTCGGTTTTCGTTCACTTTTGCTCACTTGCGAAAAAGCGAATTCAATCGCTCTTTCTCTTTCTTTTGTTCTTTCATACAAAAAATTGACATTTCACTTCAACAGCTGCGTACATTGAAGTTTGTAAGTTTGTAAGCAACGATTTTTTTTTGTCAAAACGATTTCAACTCTGACAATCGTTTTCATTCACAAAAGTCTATTATGGGCAACTTAAGTAATTTTCAGAACTGAAGAAAACTTAACGTAGAATTTTGACATTGGCTTCCGATTGCTTCTGGCTAACATAGGTCAGCCTTAAGGGATACTTCTATGGCCTCTTGTGTAGGTGCATGACATAAGCGAGTCAAGAGGTATCTCCGTATAAGGCAATGACTTCGTTGAAGTTGGTTATCAACTTAGTTTTCGGCTACCATAGTTGTTAAAAAAATGCGATTTAAGGGCAGAAACGTAAGTAACCAACGAAGTCCTTAGATACCATAGTTGTTGAAAAATTATGATGTGACATGTGGATGGAAGTTTTTGCAACCTGATGCACTCGTGCAAGTGCCTAGGCCTATTAAAACCTTGGCATACCTCAAAGTGCGGTCATTGTTTCATCAATATTATGCTGATTGTGTAGATCCAGGTGTAGCCTTTTTGATTTGCAATGATCCAGCTTTTTTTACAAAATCCCAAAAAGAGCTTGCGTTATCCAACGCATGGGTTTATTGCTCGCAAAGCCATCTTTTGAATTCATGAGAATAGGTGACAACTCACCAGAACATTAATAGCTGCCCTTTGTGAAATGAAACAACATACCAAAATCGAAACGAAGAAAGAACCAAACATAGGGAAGAGAACCCGTTTTATATGAGGTCACAAATTGATGGGTCACCAACCATCCAACTAACACCAACTTAGAATGAAAAAGTAAATCCAACCTCGTTTAGTTCGCAGGTTCTAGCCTTTCAAATAATGTTTGCATATGTATTTCAAGATGCCGGAATCTATAATTTTATGCCGAATCCAAAGGGCTTATATAATATTTCCATGAAAACACGAACACTATTTGGATGGTTTTTCAGTAGCAAGAGATCGGGAAAAGCAATAATTATTACAGAGAGGGAGGAGATAGCCCCCAAAAATTATCTTGTATCGAAAAATTTAAGATCTTAAGAAAAATTTAAAAAGCGGTCGGAAAGACTAGCTAACTCCTCTGCTCTTGAAAATCAATTAGACCTAAAGAAAATGTGGAAGGAGCACCCAAAAATGAGCTTGTATCGGAAAATGTAAGAACTTGGTCGAATATTTTCTGAAAGCATAGCAAAAAAAAACAAAATAAGTCAGACAAGACTGAGAAACAAGTAAAAGGAACGGTAAAGGACATGCCAGAATTGAAAGGCAAAGCAGGTGGCCATGGCTCAGAGGAATGCGTAGTTGACAGCTAAGCCTTACACTGCGTGTTCAATCAACACCTTCGGGAGCATTCTTTTTCTACAAAAATCGCCAGCTTATCTGAGGCCACCTGTGCAATAATATGAGACAATATAAGTCTACGTCAGCTCCTCTGTGCCACGTAAGTTCATGTTATATGGCTTTCCTTCTATCTGTCTCTATCTGTTGCATTACTGTCTTGCTTTGTCCCAGCCGATGGCCTCAGTCGCCAGTGTTGTTACCTGTCTGTAGATCGTTGCACTCATGTGCGAAGTACTGTGATGTCAATGTCAATGAAAGGGCAAAACTGTACCATAACCAAAGTAGGGAAAGTTTCTACCCTGGTAGCCTAAAGATGATAAGAGTACATCCTGGTCTAAAGAGCGCATAGAAAACGTTGATGAAGACCAGAAAGACGTGTAAGGGTGCTGTTTCTCTGATAAACTCAAAAAGTAACTCACAATTGCCCGTCTTCTTGATCTTTCTCCAATAATTCCAATCGATTTGAAGACCTTGTGGTATGGAAAGAAAACGAAATCAATGTAATGGGATTCCTTCATTGGTATAACACATGAGTCGTGAGAAACTTTCATGATATATTTCACATTTCATCATGGAGATGATATTTAGCTATCTGATGAAAATCTTCGATCTTCAAGTCCTCAAGATATTTAGCTATCTGATGAAAATCTGCGATCTCCACGGAATGTTGGTTGTCCATTTAACTTTACTACGGGCCCAAACAAATGGTCTTACATCGAAATCGTAAATCCAAATTCTGTTCTTGAATAATAACCAATCAAATGGACTGCATCCAGGACATATAGCAGTGACAGCTAAGAGACAATGATAAGTCTATTCGGCGCCATTTTCAACACCTAAGTTTGCCTTATATAACGTCAATGGCTTGGTTAAAAATCAAAAAAAAAATCAAATAGTGCAAGAAATGAAGCCGGCTTAGGTTTCAATCCGCCACTTTCTTATTCGTTGGGCTATTGAAAAGTTTTAAGAAAGTTACTGTTTTATAGCTCTGTCTTGATTCCGAATTCTAAGATTAGAGTGGTTTCGCCCTCAGCTTACCCGATGATTAATTTTTGTCATCATCGCGGATTATTATGAAAATGCCAGCTTTGATAGTGGATACTTGAAAAATAACATCTGCACAATCTGCTCATCTTCAAGCAACTATCGATGAACTCTGAATTTTGATGAGTTAGGATATTTCCACTGGAAATAATATCCTCAGAGGTTTGCCTTGCTATCACTTTGTTGGTATGGAAGCGCTAACAAAAATCTGTCAGAGACAGCAGTCAAAACTTGCACCAAAGTGTCAAAAAAGTTGTAAGATCCTTTGAGAACTTGAGAATGTCAAATTCGGATCTATCGAAATTATGGAAACGATGCTGGAAATAGATAATTTTTGAGCCGCAGTGCGATATTTTAAGGTCCAATTAGTTGCGTTGATTTTACCAATGAATCTATTGGTAGATTAAATGCACTACCTATCGAAACGTTCAAATCAAATTATTTGAGACGGTCAAGCGAAGCCAATATTCAATTATTTCATGCTCGGTATGTGTGTTAATGATGACCTTCATTGGAAGGACTACATATTTGTTATCGCTAAAAACACCTCAGAATGATTGTGCTGTCCTCGGTCGATGCAAACAAATTTTTCAACCCTCTGATCTGGGTTCAGGAGTGCGATTGTAAGTGCGATGAACTACAGCACAGAAGGTTTGGGTTCGATTCCCAGCCGTAGCAACACCTAAATGATTTTCAACTGGCCCTACTCTTGTGATGATCTGACAAATCATCCGAATAGTAAATATAAATTGTCATGTCCTTATCTCAACGTAACCGTTCGGATTTGGCAACAGGAGGTCTCGTTATCGCGCAAATAAGTACACACGCAGACATGAATGGTTGTTGGAAAAAGCTAGGAGACTGTTGCGCTATAAATTTATTTTTCCTATGATCTGGCCACAGAACATCAAGTGTATGTACGCCCAAAACTTGATTTCGACCACATCTGGTCAGGTGCAGCAAAAACATCCTTGCACCTACTTTGCAACATCATTGGGTACAAAAGCGTGCATTAAAAGTGATACGAGACTCAACTCTAGTAAGCTCTATAGTCTCGCTTGAAGATCGAATGAATGTCTCCTGCCTAACCCACCTTTATCGCTATTTTAACAACAAAAACTCAACCGAAATAGCCAGTTAAATTTCGCTCCATCAAATATTCAAACGTAATACTCGCCGTGCCATGAATGCTTATCAATTTACCTTCAAGTTTTTCTTCGAGAGATCATTCCTAAGCCGAAGAACTGAATGTTGTTCATAGTCTGAACAACAGACATTTAAAAAACAACGCACATCGGTATCTCCTCTTTTCTTCTCCTCAATTCCCCAAATGCCAGCGGATGACTTCTTTAGGCCCACCTTGTATGTAAACGAGTAAACTGATCCATTAGCCAGACTGGGGTCTAACCCAATTAAAGACAATCACATAAAAAATTAAAACACACTTTCATAAAACATCCAAACACAGATCGAGAAACCAAACCGGATTCGCAATATCAAGAGATATGTAGCCAACTAGACAGGAACACGCTACTTAATAAGCAGAAGCCGGTAGAAGTTGTCCATGGTGACGATCATTACTGGTTTCTTGCCTATCAGAAATCGAACATCGATTTCAAAGCCGCATACGACAGCGTTTATAGAGACGAACTATACAGAGCCATGTCTAGTTTTGGTATACCGCCCAAACTCGTCCGTTTTTGTAGGATGACGGTGGAGAATTCTAGCCTTTCCATCAGGGTCGGAAACGACCTCACCAAAAATGGGTTTAGCAGTAAATGAGAGCAAGACGCACTATATGCTGTCAACGCGAAAGGACACAAAACATCGACGAATTGGACAGAACGTCACCAGATATAACTTTGTGGTAGTACGGGACTTTGTCTATCTCGGCTGCGCTATTAACTCTGACAACCACATCTCGTCAAAAATTAAACGAACAATTACTCTTGCCAACCGCTGTTTCTACGGGCTAAGAAGACAATTTAGAAGGAAAGTCCTCACTCGAACTACTGAGGAGATCCTATATAAGACCCTGATGTTCCCAGTCCTGCTCTACTTCGCTGAAGCATGGACCGCGTCTCAAAAACTGATGAAGAAATCCTTGGTCGATTTGAAAGGTAAATTCTTCGAAAAATCTTCGGTCCCGTTTGCGCTCACGAGCCTTGGAGACGAAGATTCAACTATACGAGCTGTACAGCGGCATGCCCCTCGCTTCCTCATTGGACTTTTAAGATGGCTAAGACATGTAGAACGAATGGACACCAATACTCCCGCTCGCAGAATCTTCGATTCCCAGCCAGACGTTGTTCGCAGTAGAGGAAGACCTCGTCTTAAGTGGCGCGCACCATCAGAAACCGACCTCAACCAACTTGGAGTGCGCAACTGGAGACAGTGAGCTAAGGACCGGGATAATTGGAGAGGCATGTTGGTTGAGGCCCAGGTTCATTCCGGACTGTAGCGCCACTTAAGTAAGTAAGTAATCGGACTATTACTGCTATTAAGCAAGTAAGGATTTTCCAAACCATATCAGTATCGACTCGTATGTACTCAAATTTTCCAAACTAACTAACAAAGCAGAGATTGTCGCGAAAATTACGTTTCATATCCATGTCTCTGTATGTCAACGTATGTTATCTGAATGGGCTCTGGAGCAGTTTGAAACGGACCCTCATGTTTGTTCGTAAATAATTTTCAGTGGTAAGGTCCATTTCTGGAGGAATGGTTACGTCAACAAACATTGACCACATTCACCATCGACCTAAACGATTTAACCAACATCAGTATAGCCTACATTAGCGGATTTAAAAAAAAAATATCAACAAAATGTGTCAGTAGTATCTAAAAAGGAGTATCACTCCTAATGGTATCACAATCTTGCATAGCAAAGCCATCAATAAAAAACTAAGGTCCACTTACTATTTTTATATCATATAGCTACTGCCAATGACCTAAAAATAGTCCAAGTATGGAAAATGCAAATACCACAGCTATATGCACTTCTGCCTCCTTTTGTATCTACAATGCAAATAGACCTACACACGTGCCAATAATGAGCTTTCATAAACGCTTTCACCATGAATCAACCCCCTTGTAATGTGCAACAATCCAACAAACCCTATAACATACAAAAAAAGCTCTTACCACCCACATAAAAAAAAAAAGTTGGTGATGGCTTCTTGCCTGGCGCACTACACAACACAACTGCACAAGAATTCATCTCCAATGAAAAAGGATACCTTTGTCAAAAAAAAAAAAAAAAAACAATCAACTCACCTCTAACGTATCTCTATCCACACGAAATATTTGTAATTCAGTCCTCAGGAATTAATCAACAAAAAATCCTTTTAATCCGCAAACTTTATCACAACCTTATTATATGAACACTGTTATCCAACACTGTAGATGTATCTTTTATCTGTTTTTCGAATTGGAAGAGTCCAAAAAAAATCCATTCGTCTCCAAAAAGGACAACCAAATAACAAAAAAAAAATCAAACTAAACACACAAACAAGGGTACAAAACTCAACAACAACCAAAAAAAAATAATAAAATCCGTTTGGACCCGATATTAATTCTATTTCGTGATATCAAAACTCAAAACTGTTTACTAGCCATCCGGATTCGTTGAAACCCATTCACGAACTGAGCTTTGACCACCCAATGCTTTTCTAGGTATATACTAAGTGGCGACACTGTATCTAACATAGTTTGCAGCTCTGGTGTTTGGTTAGTATGCTGAAAGCTTCATCTGAACGGTGGTAACTCACACACACGCAAGGAGGGTGGGTTTTTGTTTTCAGATACACGGTATGTGATTCCAACTAAGGGCTATGTGAATCTCTTTGGTATGCGAACTGACATTGATTTGTCGCGCCTATCATAACCGATGCCCGATCGGATTGATGTCTTGGTGCGGGTATCTGCGAATCGATCACTTGACCTTAGTTGAGGTCTCTGTCCGCTGCATGAATTACCTGCCATCGGTCATTAACACATGTTTCCGACCAAATGGCATAATCATACACAACTTGAATGGGATTTATCTCAAAGATGGAGAGTGGGGGAAGATGATGACTATGGCTATGAATAAAATGGTAAGGAAGTGAATCGAGTGCCGTCAAAAGAATTGAGAATGCAGGAAGCTAGTGTACCCATATGTGTTTCAAGGAACTTGGAAGACTTCCGGATGTTTATTATATTGTCAGACCTTAGAAGAACGTGGACTGGTCTGAAGAATAGAAACTAGGTTAAGTAGGACTAGCTATTGAATTTGCATCTTTCAATGTCAAGAACGTCCATAGATATCTACATTTTACATTGATAAGATATTTCTGTATCCATAGGCAACTGCGGTCTCATTTGCAAGGTTTTCCAAATCGAATTTCATTGTGGGGTTTTAGAGATTTTCGGAAAAGAAAAACAAAAGTTATGCTTCTACAAGTTACCCGCGCCGCATTCGAAATCTGAAAATCTAAAATCCAAAAGACTTGAGAACGATTGAATCGATTATCGTTGAAAGGGAAAACGTGTTTGTATTTCGTTTGTTTTGTGTGTATCGGTAGAACAGGTACCCATCGTGAGATTTATACCAACGTGGATTTTGGACTTTAATGCTAATAGTGACCGTCCGCGATGCTAATGTTAATTGGTTCGGCTTTAATAACGTAAATTATAGATGATGGTTGAGGACACCTTCTTGAAACATGTTTTGATGAATTTCCTTCGGAAATACGGAAAACCAATTACCGGATATGGTGTATCATAAACATTTGATTGGTTTGAATTTTGTGTTCTTAAGCAATTAGTTGACACCTATTAACTTGGCTGACTTGCAACGATTTTGGAAACCCTCGTAGATACATTGATAATGATACGCGTGGATATCAAATTTGCTTAAGCATCAAGCTTTCCATCATTAATGTGTGGGATTTTTTTTATCGGTTCCTCAATGTTCTTATAGAATCCAAAAGTGTGTATGGATTAGCATATTTGAAGAATCTACATAGGATAAGTCATAATTCAGAGAGGAAATTAATTATATTTAACCAGAACGTGATTAGAATTTTATAGACACTATCGATGAGGGGTATAAAATAGTTGTATGCTCACAAACATTCCTTGGAGATCGTTTATTGAGTTTTGGCGGTAAAAACGAGTTGTGGCCAGTGTTGCCACGTAATGTCATCTCTAGATTTCTTTCAATCAACCCTTTTCGACGGGTTTTTGCTTCGATTGTTGGAAATATTCGGTTGTAACGTATAAGCAGAGTCTTTGATTCCCAGCCAGGCGTCGGACGCAGTAGAGGAAGATCTCGCCTTACATGGCGCGCATAAGTAGAAACCGACCTCAACTAACTTGGAGTGCGCAACTGGAGGCAGTAAGCTAGGGACCGGGCTAATTGGAGAGGCATGTTGGTTGAAGCGCAGGTTCATTACGGACTATAGCGCCACTTAAGTAAGTAAGCAAGTAACGTATAAGTAGTACTATCCAATTTGGAAAATTTCAACGATTCCAAAGATATTTGAAAGCCTATTTAAGGAGACGATTTCAAACTAAAATACATATTGCAAAACAAAGACAGCAGCTAAAGAACTTCCACGAGTCAATAGTTCGAGTTAGGATGGACTAACTTAAATGAGCTGCTTCGACATATTAGGACAACAAGTCGTCTAGGAATCTCAAGAGTAAGTCAGGCCACTTGAAGAGAGATGATGGCAGATGAACCGAAAGGACAACGGCAGCATTCAATCCGATAGTGGATACTGATGGCCCCGCGTCCTAGAGGTATCCAACAAATTATTTACATTGACATCACAGTACTTCGCACATGAATCCAATGAACTACAGACACATAACAGCACTGGCGACTGAGGCCATCGGCAACAGAGAGAGAGACAGATAGACACATAGAAGGAAAGCCATATAACGTAAGCCTACGTGGCACAGAGGAGGTGACAAAGATTTATGTTTTCTCATATTATCGTACAGGTGGCCTCAGATAAGCTGGCGATTTTTGTAGAAAAATAATGCTGCCGAAGCTGGGGCTCGAACCCGCAACGCTTGGCTTAGCAGTCAACTACGCATTCCTCTGAGCCATGGCTACCTGCTCCAATAAATTAGAACTTTAACTCCAGATTGAAGGTTGTGCTTTATTTTAACCACTCACTCGTGAAAAAAATATCGATATGACCAAGCTAAACGAAAAACGTACAACGACGTTTGAATCTTCACATGAAACAGAAGAGGTGAAACAGGACAGCTAGCACAAGCCCTAAGCTGCTTAAAAGCAGACATTACTGCCACCATCTTCCTATTCTTATGACATCGGTCAATTTATTGTTAGAGTAAATATCCAAGAAGCTCATTTGATCTTTATAAAGGGTGATCCAAGTAGAGATACTTTTTTCAATAGCCTTTTTTGACAGATCATGTGTGAGTCGTGTCATGCTGTCATGTTTTTTTTGTTTAGTTTTGTTTGGCATTTCATAATGGAAAGACTTACGCGTGAACAACGTTTACAAATTGTTCAACTTTATTATGGAAATTCACGTTCTGTGAGGAATGTGTTTCGTGCACTTCGCTCAACTTATGGTCAACATAATCGGCCTACTGAGCGTACTATTCGCAACACCATCACCCATTTTGAGACCCAGCATTGATTATTGGATAATATTCGACCGAATAGACCACGTCCAGCACGCTGTGAAGAAAATATAGCGGCCGTAGCTGAGAGTGTACACGAAGACCGTAGAGAGTCGATTCGGCGCCGTTCGCAGCAACTCGGACTGACGTATGGAACGACTTGGCGCATTTTACGTCAAGATCTTAAATTGAAAGCGTACAAAATACAGCTTGTGCAACAACTGAAGGCACTCGACCTTCCCAAGCGACATCGCTTCGCTCTATGGGCTCTTGAAAAGTTCCAAGAAGATCCGACGTTTTCGAGGCAAATTTTGTTTAGCGATGAGGCCCATTTCTGGCTCAATGGGTATGTAAACAAACAAAATTGCCGCATTTGGGACGAAGAGCAACCTGAAGAGATTGAAGAACTGCCACTTCATCCAGAAAAAACAACGGTTTGGTATGGTTTGTGGGCCGGTGGAATCATCGGTCCATATTTCCTTTAAAATTGTGACGGTGCGAACGTAACTGTCAATGGCGACCGTTATCGTGCCATGATAACCGACTATTTGATGCCTGAAATTGAAGCTCGTGATCTCGGCGACATTTGGTTTCAGCAAGACGGCGCCACTTCCCACACATCGCATCAATCAATGGACTTATTGAGAGAACATTTCGGTGAGCACATAATTTCACGTTTTGGGCCGGTCGATTGGCCACCAAGATCGTGTGATATCACACCGTTAGACTTTTTCCTGTGGGGATATGTAAAGTCAAAAGCTTATGCCGACAAGCCCGCTTCGATTCAGACCTTGGAGGAAAACATCACGCGTGTCATTCGCCGGTTACCAGTCGAAATGCTCGAACGAGTGATCGAAAATTGGACTCAACGGATGGACCATCTGCGACGTAGCAACGGCCAACATTTGATAGACATAATCTTCAAAAAATAAATGCCAAAGAATGTTCTTTCAAATGATAATAAACATTCTCCATTAAATTTGAATTTTCTGTGTTTTTTTTCTTTAAAAAAGTAGGGAACCTCAAAATGGATCACCCTTTACTTGGGTGATCCATTGGGTTTTTTATCCCAAAGAATTTCAACTTTTACCATTCAATGTAAATAATGATTATGAAATTGAAGTAATTGACTCTTTTGCTAGTTATGACTTAGTTCAAATTAGTTGTTGGCAAAATGATTTTAATCGTCATCTTGATCTTCTTTTTGTGGATAGAGAACTGATAATATCGGTTGATTGTATCCATTGTATCCAGTTTTTCCCAATTCTGTTCATCATAATGCTTTGTGTGTTAATTTTTCATTTTATGAGTATTTAAAATCACGTAATTGTAGTAAACTCAAGTTAAATTATTCAAAAGCAAATTTTGAAGGCATAGCGAGTGACATATAACTCGCTATGCCTTCAAAATTTGCTTTTGAATAATTTAATTTAAATTCCGTGGCGTTTATATCTTAATTCGATGAATTTGATGGAATTCTACAACTTTTTCACTGATAATCTGAAAGAAACAATTAATATGTACGTTCCTAAAGTCAAAATTAACAATAATTCAAAGCCTCAGTGGTTTAATAAAAGGCTTTATAATTTAAGTAACAAAAAAAAAAACAAGGCTTACAAAATCGCTTGTAATTCTGGAAGTAAAAGTAATTATATCCGGTTGGAGCGAGAACTCGATGTTCTTAACAAGTTTTTATTCAAAAATTACATGACAATTGAATCAAACCTTAAAAAAAATAGAAAATGGAGATTTTCTTTCAGAGTGGAAAAAATCCTTTATTATTCCAAATCACAAAACCGGCCCGAAGCTGGAAATATCTAACTATCGTCCAATTTGCAAACAATTTTTTTGATTCTAGAGGTTTCTTATATCCATCGTGGAATGTAATAGCATTTTCCTTACTTACTTTACTTACTTACTTAAGTGGAGCTACAGTCCGGAATGAACCTGGGCTTCAACCAACATACCTCTCCAATTAGCCCGGTTCTTAGCTAACTGCCTCCAGATGCGCACTCCAAGTTGGTTGAGGTCGGATTCTACTTGTGCGCACCACTTAAGGCGAGGTCTTCCTCTACTGCGACCGACGTCTGGCTGGGAATCGAAGACTCTGCGAGCCGGAGTATTGGTGTCCATTCGTTCTACATGTCCTAGCCATCTTAAACGTCCAATGCGGAGTTTTTGGACCAAGGGCATGTCGCTGTACAGCTCGTATAGTTTTTGGTTGAATCTTCGTCTCCATAGCCCGTCAACGAAAACGGGACCGAAGATTTTTTGAAGAATTTTCCTCTCAAATCGACCAAGGATTACTTCATCCGTTTTTAAGACGGTCCATGCTTCAGCGCCGTAGAGCAGGACTGGGATGATCAGGGTCTTATATAGGATCCCCTTAGTAGTTCGAGTGAGGGCTTTACTACTGAATTGCCTTCTTAGCCTGAAGAAACAGCGGTCGGCAAGAGTGATTCTTCGTTTAATTTCTGACGAGATGTTGTTATCAGAGTTAATAGCGGAACGGAGATAGATAAAGTCCCGTACTACCTCAAAGTTATATCTATCAATGGTGACGTTCTGTCCAATTCGTCGATGTTGTTTGTCCTTTCGTGTTGACAGCATATACTTCGTCTTGCCCTTATTTACTGCTAAACCCATTTTTTCCTTCCGTCCTTCTCTATACTAGCAAACGTGGCTATGACATCACGTTGGGTCCTACCAATGATGTCAATATCGTCGGCGTATGCTAGTAGTTGTACAGATTTTTGAAAAATTGTGCCTCTGGTGTTGGCTCGTGAGTTTTGCACAATCCTCTCAAGAATCAGATAGTAGAAGTCACATGACAGCGCTTCGCCTTGCCTAAATCCTTTTTTGGTATCGAATGTGTCAGTGAGGTCGTTTCCGACCCTGATGGAGTAGCGAGAATTCTCCATCGTCATCCTACACAAACGGACGAGTTTGGGCGGTATACCAAAACTAGGCACGGCTCTGTATAGTTCGTCTCTATAAATGCTGTCGTATGCGGCTTTGAAATCGATGAATATGTGGTGGGTATCGATTTGGACTTCTTAGGTTTTTTCCAGGGTATCGGTTGTGGACTTTCCTGGCCTAAAACCACACTGATAAGGGCCGATCTGGTTGTTGGTAAACGGTTTCAGGCGTTCACATATCACGGCAGATAGAATTTTGTAGGCGATTTTGAGAAGACTTATGCCTCTGTAGTTGGCGCAGTTTAGAGGGTCTCATTTTTTGTGGACCGAAGAAACGATGCTGAGGTTCCATTCTTCAGGCATACTTTCTTCCGACCAGATTCGGCTTATGAGTTGGTGGATGTTACTTACCAAGTCATCTCCGCCGGCTTTATAAAGCTCGGCGGGAAGGCCGTCATTTCCGGCAGCCTTATTAAGGTTCAGTTTAGATATTGCTATCCTCACTTCACTCAGGTCGGGTGGTTAGCAGCTTTCGCTTTCGTTGCCAATATTGAACGGTTCGTTCTGCTGACAGCGGAATGTTGTTCGTCATCGCCGTTTAACAGTCTGCAGTAGTGGTTCTACCACATCCTCAGCATCGACTGTGATTCAACTACGATATTTCCTTGTTCATCTCGACAGTATTCTATTTGAGCCTTGTATCCTTGGCTTTGACGTTTTACACTTTGGTAAAACTTACGAACATCTATATACTCGATCGCGCGCTTTTCTTCCTCTTTTTTCTTCTTTCTGAAAAGCCGGTGTTATTCCCTTCTTCTCAATGAGCTCAATGGCAGCTCTCGTCTTCACCTGCAGCTTAGCCTTGTAGGCCTCGTTCTTGGCTGCGAGCATCTGTCGGCATTCCTCATCAAACCAGGGGTTTCTTGCTGGTGGGCGCGAGAAGCCTAGCACATCAGTTGCGGCTGATCAAATGGCTCGTTGGCATCGTTGCCACAGTTCTTCGACATTCGATGCTGGTGCTATGGTGTTAATAGAGAGGTTTAGGAACACACGTTGCGCGATGGTCATGGCGGTCTCTTGCGCTTACAGTCTTTCGACATTAAATTTTTTTACAGAATTTCTGGATTGTTATGGCGTGGTGGATATCCGCATTCTAACCTTGGCTGCAACAAGGTAGTGGTCCGAGTCGATGTTAGCTCCTCTGTATGTTCGGACATCCAAAATACTGGATGCGTGCCGCTTGTCTGTCGCTATGCGATCAATTTGATTGACCGTTCGTTGATCTGGAGACCCCCATGTCCCCTTATGGATATCTAGGTGAGGAAACCGTGAGCTGGCTATAGTGGCATTTCGTTCCGTAGCGAAGTCAATTAGCATAAGTCCCTTACCAGACGTGTTGTCGTGTAGGCTATGTTTTCCGACAATACTGCTAAAGATGTCTTCTCTTCCTACCTTTGCGTTAAAATCTCCCAGCACGATTTTAACATCGTACTTCCGTAGTCGCTCATAGGTTTTGTCAAGGAGCTCATAGAAGCAGTCCTTAGCTATAAAATCTTTTTCCTCCGTTGTTGCGTGAGCGCATATAAGGCTAATGTTGGCGAATTTGGCCTTGATACGGATCGTTACAATGCGTTCGCTAATGTCTTGGAAACATAAGACTTCTTGCCTAAGTCTGGCACTTATAACAAATACGCATCCGAATAGTCGCTGTTTCTGCTCACTATAACACGGTCCGTAGTATATATCACAGTTTTTCATCCTCTTTTTGCCCGGCCCATCCCATTGTATTTCCTGGATGGCAGTAATGTCTGCTTTGTATCAGTTTAGGGCTTCCGCTAGATGTTCGCTTTCACCATCCTGTTTAATGTTCTCGCATACCAGTAGCATTTACGAACGTCGTTATCCTTTTTTCGTTTAGCCTTGTCGTCAACAATAAAATCAGTCCTTTCCGAGGCTATTGTTTGCTTCGTAACCGTTCGATTTTTCTATGGTTGTACCCAACCCAAAGCACAACCCTCAACCTGGAGGGACAGTTCCAATTTATTAGATACCCCTAGGATAGCATTTTCCTTAGAATTCGTTGAAATGTTGGCCATTGGGATTTCCTAGGTACGCTTTATATTATTTTATTGTATGACATAATTGTTTCATTTTAAGAACGGATTATAGAACACGTTTAATCAAAACTTACCAATTGGTACCACAGATTCTCTTCATAGGTAGGTATGTCGTTTATGCAAACGTGATAATAATTAGCATATAAAGGTCGTTCGCTCCATCCGCAATTTAATTTATGCATTTTGGACCTTTTAAAGCTTTTATCGAGCTTACGTTTATTTCATTGCATTATTTTAGGGGTCATGGAAATTATTTTTTTAATTATTCTCATATGCATTTAGGAGTATGTTGTTAAAAACAATTAAAGGTACACAAAAGTGTTACGTTACGTCACGCTGTCCATGCACAAGTTAAGGATTGCTTCTATGAGCTTCTTGACAAAACCTATGAGCGACTACCTACAATTCAATGTTTTCATATCTAGTTAAATGAAAAAAAAAAAACAGCAGTGGTTGGCAACATTTTTTTAAAAATAGAGCCTTGTTGGGAAATTTTATTTAGTCAACAACTCTTACAATCAGATGTTCAGCGCTTGGTATTTGGGTAGCATGCTTCACCTAAAACTTAACTGGAAACACAACATCGAACATAGTGTAAGGAAGGCATGTGCTGCCTTATATGCTTGCAGCAAAACCTTGGGAAAGAAGTGGGGACTTCGTCGACCAAAGATGACCTTGTGGATGTACACAGCAGTGGTACGTCCAATTCTCACATATGGCTAACTAGTGTGGTTGCCCGCATTGAGTAAAGGCTACAACCTCACAAAACTAAAAGGGCTACAGAGAACAGCATGTATAGGCACTACAGGCGCACTGATGTCGGCGCCAACGGACGCCCTTACTGTGTACACATTAAATAGACCGCTTAATGCAAATCAAGGAGTCTGGATGCTGGAATTCAAGGCCGTATGGTCACAGTAATATCCTGGATTCGTTATCAAACGTCATGATAACGTTTTAAAAGAGTGCTTAGCACCTATATTAAGCTTCATGAAGATCTTCCTACCAGAGCTGGCAGTGCAAGGGGAAGTCTACACCGACGGATCTAAGATAAACTGTAGTGTGGGGTCCGGAGTCTACTAGGAATCACCGAAAATATCAGTTTCATACCGCCTACCGGATTTTGCCAGCGTATTCCAAGTGGAACTACTGGCTATCCGAAAGGGGTGTGACAATACGAAAAAGCATTATATTGCTGTTCTCATAGATAGCTAAGCGGCCATAAAGGCCAAACTGGTACAGGAATGCCGGAACGAATTTGCTTAACTGGACGAATGCTTTAAGGTTCCAGGGAACAGTGATATTGAAGGAAACGAGCGTGCAGACGAGCTGTCCAGGCTCAGCTCTTCACGGCTCACTTGCGGCAAGGGACCGTATCAGACTAGGTGCGGTTAAGGGACAAATACACACACACTTCCTGAAGAAGGCCGACTCTAAATGGAGAAGGCCAACAAATTGCGTCATATCGAGAACGATATGGCCTTCCTACGACAAGAACAGAACAACCGACCTACTAAATAGAACCGCAAGGAATAGGCGATAGTCAGGGAGCACTGGTCAATTAGAGACCATGCGTGCAAGCTAGGGATCGCAGACGATAAAACCCCCAACTCCGCAGTTGCGGGAACACAAAAAAGAGAGAGACATCCTCTTCCAATTCATTGCAAATGTCCTGCGCTAGCAAGAGCTAGATGACGTGCATTAAACCAGCCATTCTTCGACAACCTTATCGATAGCTCGGGTAAAAGGATACAAGATCTTATCTGTTTTCTAAACCTCGCCGGCTGGATCTAGAGACCGACTGTGTTACATAAACAACAATCAAAATACAGGTCACACGAGTCGTGGTAACAAAGCGGCACCGCCACCTCTACCTACCTACCTACCTAGGAATCTCAAGAATTAGTCAGACCATTTAAACAGAGATTGTGGCGGAAGAGTCGTGAGGCCAAAGCTCAATCCCCCATTTGGATACTGATGGCCTCGTATCCTAGGGGTATCAAATATTTTCGAACATTTTCGAATATTCGACGCCTCCAGGTCGGGATTTGTGCTTTGTGATAAACATCTATCCGCGAAAAGTTAACCACTTACAAAGCAACAAAGAGCATCGGAAAGGACTGAACAACTTAATGTTGACGACCTTGCTAAACTATAAAAGGACAATGACGTTCGTATCTGCAACTGTGAGATCATTTAACTGGAGATGTGAATCTGAATAACTAGCGGAACTAGCGGACCTAAGCTGCTACAAAGCAGACTTCCCAGAAATACGATGGCATAGGCCGGCCAAAAAGTGGATGAAAAACTGTGAGTGAGCAGAAACAGCGTCTATTCGAATGAGAATTTTCATAAAGTGGCATCTTTGGCAAGAATTCTTGTTCTTCGAAGACATTAGCCAACGCATTTCAACAATCCGCATCAAGTCCAAATTCAGCAATTGGTCGCTTATATGTGCTAACGCTTCAATAGAGGAAAACTATAACCGTTTATAAAAGCCCCTAGATAAAACTGATGAGCCCCTAGAGATGTACGATCTGGCTGCAAAAAAATTAAATTTCTAGCAATATTGGGGAAAAAAAACACGGGCTACATGTCACCACGTCTGTCTGGGAACGGATTTTCGTCTAGTCTTATCTAGTCAAGTCTGAACGGATGTCTAGTTTTGGCACACCGCCCAAACTCGTCGATGACGATGGAGAACTCTCGCTGCTCCATCAGGGTTGGAAATGACCTCACCAACACATTCGATAGGGAAAAATGATTTACGCACGGCGATGCACTGTCATGTGACTTATTTTATCTGATTCTTGAGAGGATTTTGCAAGACTGCCAAGCCAACACCAGGGGCACAAGCTTCCATAATTCGGACTCAACGTGATGTCATAGCTACGTGTCCTAGTATAAAAGTGAAAACGCAAAAATTAGCTTAGCAGTGAATGAGGGTAAGCCTTAGTATATGCTATCAACACGAAAGGACACACAAAGCCGATCAATATAACTTTGAGGTAGTATGGGACTTTGTCTACCTCGGCTCCAATATTATGTCTGAACGAACAATTACTCTTGCCAACCGCTTGCTATTTCTTCGGGCTAAGAAGGTATTTTCGTGGTAAAGCCCTCACTCGAACTACTAATGAGATCCCATAAAAGACCCTAATTATCCCAGTCATTCTCTGTGGCGGTGAAGCATGGACCGTCTCAAAAAGAAATCCTTGGTCGATTTGAGATTAAAATTCTTCGAAAAATCTTCGGTCCCGTTTGCGTTGACGGGCTATGGAGACGAAGATTCAACCTTGAACTATACGAGTTGTACAGCGACATACCCTTTGTATAAAAACTCCGAATTGGGCTTTTAAGACGGCAAGGACATGTATAACGAATGGATACCAATGTTCCGGCTCGCAGAGTCTTCGATTTTTAGCCAGAAGTCATGCGTAGTTGAGGAAGAACTCGGCTTTAATAGCGTGCACAAACAGAAACCGACCTCAAATACAAATTTTTAGGCGCAACCGGCTCGTTAGTATCCAAGGCCGAGATATTTCATAACCATTTATCATAACCACGATGGTGGGACCTAATGTTTTATGCCAACTCTGAAAGGCTAAGTTGAGATAAGCTTTTCTTGGCAACTGATACTACTCGAATAATTTGTCCGATCATCACGAACGGAGTGCCAGTGAAAAATCATTTAGGGGTTGCTACGGCTGGGAATCGAAAACAGACCTTCTGCGCGGGGGTTCAGCGAACTAACCATAGCGCCACTGAGCGCGTCCACTGAGAAACCAACCTCAGCAAACCTAAAATTCCGAAATGAAGTGAATTAGCTATGAACCGGGCTAATTGTTGAAACCCCGATTCACCAAGGACTGTAAAGTATGTAAGTAAGTCAAGTTTGCTTTAATCACCTTTTACAATCAAAACCTAGAGTATGGATGATGTGTTTCATTCTTACGGCGGTCCTTGAAAGAAAGTTTCTGTCAATAGAGCACAACCAGGTTCTGAGTGCTTATGTCTAGACGCCACTCATTGAATGATGAATTATGGGTTCTAGTGCTAGATTGTAGTATCCATGCCCATTGTATATCCAAGAAGGTAAATGCATTTTTTTTCTGGGATTACTTATCTTTATTAAACCAAATTATAAAAAGTCTGGCTACAAAAGGTTTTTTCGACCAAAATTTTGTGTTTAAATTTTTATCATCACAGTCACTAGAATCTCCTTATATCCGGTTTTTTTCAGTGCGAGATCATCCTAGCTTCGGGACAAAGCTCGGGTTAACTCTTCCGTCCATTTGAATCCAGAATTAGGTTCAAGTTAACATAGTTAACTTTGAATTTATTTTATGCAGGGGTAAGTTTACCCTGGGTTAACTCAGAGTCAATTCAATACTGAAAATCTGCGCATTAACCGCTGTGCAAGTTTCTTATGTCGTTCAATGAATTCTATTAGTACTAAGTAAAATCAATGCAATGGCAACACGGATCGCTATCTATTTTTGGACCACGTTTATCGAATACTAGTGAACTCTCTAAGCACAACAGGCTACCAACAAGTATTAGACTTATCTTGCTGATGCTAAAGCATCTTTTTCACACATACTTCCACAACGGCATTCAAAAATACCCGAATCTATCACACTGGTATTCTTTTCAAATGTTAAAGACCTCGAAACAAAGTAAAACCCATCGACATCAACTTAAAGATGCCAAACATGCAAAACTACAATAAAAAAAAAAACACCAAACCGGTAAAGAAGAACTCCTATTGATCGAAAACCAATCTCACAGCCCAATCAAAAACCGAAAGTAAAGGTTAAGCATTTGATTGCCTCAATATTCATCTCATTGACAAACTTTTCTCATTGATTAGCACATACGCGAGGCTTGAAAATGCACCCAAACTGTATCACAATACATGGTGTAGATACTGACGGTACTTTTCCTTGACAAAGCAAGTTTCAGCTTAACCTCGATTACAATCAGCTATCGATGGCTTGAATAGTTAGCTTAAATTACACCCGTCAACAAGGTGATGAGAAGTCGACCATAATCATATTCCCCGCTGCAGAACTTTGCACTTCTATGCGTCCACTTCCGCAGTTGGTGGATACATAACGGTATATAAATTACAGTTTTAACCAGCCCCTAGTTTGCAACAACTATTGTTAAGTACACACCTTCCTGAACCTAATAGGCTACAATTTGCTCACTCAAACCAATAATTAAGATGGATAGATACCTATATCTCACCGGTTAGCCGTTGTCGATTGAATGGATTGTAAGAAGTCGGTTCCGCGTGCGATCGTTACAATCAAGTGGAATATTACACAAAGGGGCTGTTACATTGAAGGGGCTGAGAGAATGCCTAATCAGTTATCGAAGGGGATTCCTTTGAATAAATTGATATGAAAATATTTATTCCAGTTGAACTACGCAACCTTAGGTAGGTACAAATTTTTTTAGACAAAAATTATAACCGCCCGATATAATAAGGTCGCATTTTAATTATTTAGAGAAATTCCTATTCGTTTAAGAAAAACAAAAAAAAAATCTATGAATTGTGGTGATATTTATGATAATGACTACCTTGGTTGTATTTTTAAAAAGTCCCCGTAAATTTCTAATGGAAAAGGTGAAAGATCAATGGAGGTACTAAAATAAATGAAAATAATTACTCCCTAGGTCCGGATGTTTACAACGTTTATCTAAGATTCCACTCTGACTGGACGTGATATGAACGTCTTTAAGCAAATTAGTCTGAAGAAAGCTGACTAGTTCAATGTACACTAGTCGGCATAAGTATTTTCACGAAATAAAAATCGTGCATTTTTGAGTTTAACTTCTAAATGGCTTGACGAGAATTCATGTTTATTTTTTCTTTTTTATATACATATAACTAATTCAAACTTAAAATATATAACCTCCTTTGGCTTCAATAACTTTTTGAAGGCGTCTCGGTACTGAATCTACCAAATTTTGAAGAATCTCTGGAGATATCTCTTCCCAAAGGGAAGTGACCTCAGAAATCGTCTCCTCTCTGGTTTTATTTAAAGAAACTGTTCTTTTGCGTTTCAAAAGAGACCAGACGTTTTCTATTATATTTAAATCTGGACTTTGAGGTGGCCAGTCCAAAGTGGCAACACCAACATCCTTCAAAAATTTAGTTATCATCCGGGCTTTGTGGCATGGGGCATTGTCCTGTTGCAGGATAAATGATTCACCAATAAGCCTACCTCCTATCATTTAGGGTTCTTAAATATTGACCTTGGTTCATCGAGCCGGTGATAGGAACCAATTCACCCAGGCCATTATACGCAACACATCCCCAGAACATGACAGAGCCTCCACCATGGCTCACTTTTTGACAAACGGGGCGTCTTTTTTGCCTTTCTACCTTTGGCAATCCAACGTAAAATTTGTTTTTTGATGAGTTATACTCAAAGGAGCTTTCATCTGTCCATAGAACGCTTCTCCAGTACTCCTTTGGCTTGTGCAGATGTTCCTTTGCGAAAGACAGTCTTTTAAGCTTGTTTACCTTTGATATGTACGGCACGTCCTTAGCTTTAAATGTTTTAAAATCTCCTTCCATTAAACGTCGTCGGACAGTGCGCTCACTGATTGGATTCGTTGTCGTCAAATTCCATTGATTTGCAGCAGTTTGAGGCTTCAGGAATATATTTCTTTTAAATTCCCGTAGAAGGGTTCGGTCTTCAGTGGGCGTTGTTTTGCGCTTAGCACCTGATCTCATTAGGTTTGTGATGTCATTATGCTTTTTAAACTTATTGATTTGATAGTGCAAAGTTTGACGCGACACATTAAACTCACTTGCTATGTCTTTTACTGCCGTTCCAGCGTTAAACTTCGCTATTATTGAAGATCTGACAACCAAACTCAACTCAGCCGTTTTAGCCATGGTTTTTAATAAATTTTAATAAATTTTTATTTTGTTAAAGTTAACTATACAAGTTTTTTGGTTATCACGTGCTCAAAACTGTTGAAATATTTACACAAAGTTTCCGTCAAAATACTAATGCCACGTAAAAATTCTTTGTCTGCATGCGTTCTTATCAGCAGAAAGAGAATGCAAAAGGTAAACAATACAAAACTTGGCATGCATAGAGCTAAAAATGGATTCTTTGTTTCGCGCATCATTTTTGCACCGTTGTTTTAACGATACCAAGCAAAGTTAGTCTCAATAGTCACAAAAGATTTCGTCAAAATACTTATGCCGACTAGTGTAAGTGCGTTTGTCATCTCCAGAAACTTTTTGGAATTCTCCTTCTACCATGGGAAGAGAAAATCCACCACACATGTGATCGCGAGAGGTGCTCAGATCCAATCTTTTAAAAAAGAAGAAAAAGAGAAACCCACACATTTCGACAGAAACATATTTGCTACATTGAACAGTCTAACGCTGTTCGAGTATAGGTCTTACTTACCTTTATATAACTTTACGCATTTATACTCCTCCCACCGCGGTCCTGCCATTTACATATGTAGCGATGTACCTTTAACAATGCCATACGACCAATGTTCGAATTTAGGATCTAATTTTCTGAGGCCGTGATTCCCTGTCCACTACTACTTTGTTATCGTTTTGAATCGTTCAGGTTTTCTATGACGGTTTTAAGCCTGCTACCCACCAAATAAATGCTGGTGTTCCGCAAGGCGCCGTTTTATTCCATGCACTCTTTCTCATATGTAGAAATGACCTCTTTTCTGTACTTCCAATTCAATTCATTTCTTTGCTGATGACATCAGCCTCAGCTTTTCATATTCGATCTCGAATCGACCTCCTTTTCCTCTGTACTTGGAACTAAATATAATTAAATTCCATCCTCGACAGCATATGCTTGCAAAAACACAAAATGCTGTCTTCTGGCATCTAAGCGAAACCAAAATTAACAGCCATGAATGGCACTTGAATTGTCGAAATCGCTAAAAACGCAGCGAAATATTTAGGTTTCCTCAATCGATGTGATAATTATTTCACACCTTCCGATCTGGCATCAATATATAAAGCCCATTTACACCCCAAACTTAAGTTCAACAGCCGCATCCGGTCAGATGCAGAAAACAATTATTTTACTACAAAGTACACAATAAAACTTATGGAAGATTTAAAACCAACACCTACTACAAAGTACGCGATAAAACTTATGGAAGATTTAAAACCAACGCACATCGTTATCTCCTCTTTTCTTCTCCTCAATTTTTTTAACGCCTGCTGTTGTAGTAAGACTCTTTAAGGATATTTATAAACACCTAAGCGCGTGCTAACAAAAGGTTCGTAATAGTCCGGAATGAGCCTGGGCCTCAACGAACTTACCTCTCCAAAAAGCCGGGTCCTTAGCTGATTGGAGCTAGATGGGCACTACAAGTTGGTTGCGATCGGTTTCTACTTGTGCGCGCCACTTAAGGCGCGGTTTTTCTTCAATAAGTCGGACGTTAGACTAATAGTTGAAGAGTCTGCGAGCCAGAGTGTTGGTGTGCACTCGCTTTACATCTCCTAATACTTTTAATCGTCCAATTTGGATCTAACTAACCTATAGAACGCTGTAGAGCTCGTTGAATCATCATCTGCATAGCCCTCCAACGCGAACGGGAATTTTTCGCTCAAAACGACCAAGGATCTCTTCATCCGCTTTAGAAAGGGGTACATGCCTCAGGGCCTGGGATGATAAAAGACTTATATAGGATCTCCTTAATGCCTCTCCTTTTCTGTACTACTGTTCGTCGATGTTGTGTGTCCTTTTGTGTTCACAGAAAACACTTAGTCTTACCCTCATCTACTTCTAAACCGATTTTTGCCGCTTTCTTCTCTATACATACTAGCAACGTGGCTATCACGTTGGGTCCGACAATTTACGTCAACATCGTCGGCGTCGAAGATTTTTTCCTCTGGAGTTGTCTCGGGAGATTTTCACAATCCTCCCAAGAATGATGTTCAAGAAGCGACATGCCAGTGCTTCGTCTTGCCTAGGTCCTTTTATAGTATCGAATGTTTCGTTGTCGACCTTGTTGGATAAAAGAGAATTCTCCATCGTCATCCTGCACAGACACACTAGTTTGGATGGTATACCAGGACTCGACAGGGCTCTGTATAGTTCGTCTCTAAAAACGCTGCTTTATTAAGCATCGATTAAGATTTCTTTTTTTTTTTCAGGATCCGTCGAAGTGTGAAGATTTAAAGAGTTGTGGACTTGTTGACCACACTGTTAAGCGTTGATCCAGGCGTTCACATAATACGGCAGAAAGAATTTTGTTGGCAATGCTAAGGAGACTTATGGCTCTGTAATTGGCGCTGTTCAAAGGGCAGACGATTCTGAGGTTCCTTTCTTAAGACATACTTTCATCCCACCAAGTTCAGCTTATGAGTTGGTAAATGTTACTTTCTAGCATTGAATTTGGATATCAGCCCTTAAATTGGGTGTTTGGTAGATCGCCAATATTGAATGGTCCGTTCTGCCTAAAATTTTGTTGTTCAACGCCTTTTAACAGTCTGTAGAACGAGGGTAGGCTCTGATCGGACTTAGCTTGGCAATGCATAGTGTTTGTAACTCTGACTACACTTCAAGTGCTTATTTTTAACCTGCAAGTGGTAACCATCGGGTACTGGTCTCATTCAACCGGATTTGACTTGCTAAACGATAAGCGCGAGTGTTGATAACAAGACGAAAAACAGCAACACTTTTAACAGTCAGGTCAGAATTTACCCGGCCTGCTGTCCCAAGCGAACCTACCCAAGCTTCTTCGACATATTCGGACAACAGGTTGTCTAGAAATTTCAAGGGTTAGTCAGGCCCCTTGAACAGAGATGGTGGCGGATGAATCGAAAGGCAGCGTTCAATCCCCTAGTGGAACCTGATGGCCCCGTGTCCCAGGGGTATCTTATAAATTGAAACTGGCCCTTCAGGTTGGGGGTTTTGCTTTGGGTTAACTACCCAACCATGGAAACACTAAAATGTTACAAAGCAACCAATAGCCTCGGAAAGGACTGATTTTACTGTTGACGACCCGGCTAAACGAAAAAAGGACAACGACGTTCGTATCGCGAATGGAATGCGAGAACATTAAACAGGAGACGTGAAAGCGAACAATTAGCGGAAGTCCTAAACTGCTAGAAAGCAGACATTACTACCATCCAGGAAATACTATGGAGTGGGCCGCGCAAAAAGAGGTTGAAAAACTGTGACATCACTACGGACCGTGTTATAGTGAGCAGAAACAGCAACTATTCGGATGCGGATTTGTTAAAAGTGACATGCTAAGGCAAGAAGTCTTACGTTTCCAAGACATTACGAACGCATTGTAACTATCCGCATCAAGGCCAAATTTGCCAACATAAGCCTTATATGCGCTCACGCCCCAATAGAGGAATAGGATGATTATAGCTAAGGACTGCTTCTATGAGCTCCTTGACAAAACCTATGAGCGACTACCGAAGTTCGATGTTAAAATCGTGCTGGGAGATTTTAGCGCAAAGGTAGGAAGAGACGACATCTTTAGCAGTATTGTCGGAAAACATAGCCTACACGACAACACGTCTGGTAAGGGACTTAGGCTAATTGACTTCACTACGGAACGAAATGCCACTATAGCCAGCTCACGGTTTCCTCACCTAGATATCCATAAGGGGACATGGCGGTCTCCAGATCAACGAACGGTCAATCAAATTGATCGCATAGCGATAGACAAGCGGCACGCATCCAGTATTTTGGATGTCTGAACATTCAGAGGAGCTAACATCGACTCGGACCACTACCTTGTTGCAGCCAAGGTTAGAATGCGGATATCCACCACGCCACAACAATCCAGAAATACTGTAAAAAAATTGAATGTCGAAAGACTGCAATCGCAAGAGACCGCCAAGACCTTCACGCAAAGCGTATCCCTTAACCTCTCGATAAGCATACCACCAGCATCGAATGTCGAAGAACTATGGCAACGATGCCAACAAGCCATTAGATCAGCCGCAACTGATGTGCTAGGTTTCTCGCGCCCACCAGCAAGGAACCCCCGGTTCGATGAGGAATGCCGACAGATGCTCGCAGCCAAGAACGAGGCCTACAAGGCTAAGTTGCAGGTGAAGACGAGAGCTGCCGTTGAGCTCTATAGGCAGAGAAGAAGAAAAGAACACCGGCTTTTCAGAAAGAAGAAAAAAGAGCAAGAAAAGCAAGTGATCGAGGATATAGAGAGGTTCCACTTCACGAGCTATGTTCGCAAGTTTTACCAAAGTGTAAGGCGTCAAAACCAAGGATACAAGGCTCGTACAGAATCCTGTCGAGATGAACAAGGAAGTATTGTAGTAGACACACATTCGATGCTGAGGATATGGAAGAACCACTTCTGCAGACCGTTTAGCAGCGATGACGAACAACATTCCGCTGAGGCAGAACGAATATTGGCAACGACAGCGAAAACTGCTAACCACCCGACCTGAGTGAAGTCAGGATATCAATATCTAAACTCAAGCTGAATAAGGCTGCCGGAAATGACGGCCTCCCCGCTGAGCTTTATAATGCCGGCGGAGATGACTTGGTAAGTAACATCCACCAACTCCTAAGCCAAATCTGGTCGGAAGAAAGTATGCCTGAAGAATGGAACTTCACCATCGTTTGCCCGATTCACAAAAAAGGAGGCACCTGGGCCTTAACCAACATGCATCTCCAATTAGCCCGGTCATAAGCAAAATATATTTTACCATACTTAGAAAACAATTTGGACTACCTTCGAAAAATTAATTATGCCTCTCGTATAATTCGAATGCAGCGCTCCCGGCGCGGCGTACCTCCAAACACCGTCCGGAAGTACATTTTTAATAATATACCTCAACGCCAATGAATTTATATTCGCTATGTTCATCGATCATCGAAAAGTTAAATCCGCAAAGAAATTTCCATTAAACCGAACTTTGGACCTTCAAATTTAGCTAACAAAAGATATACCCAACCTGTTGCTGGGCTAAAGCCTGACACACTCAGCAAACATTTGCTCTTTGGACATTCCGTCGAATTGATGGTAAATATTGTCTCTGGCAAAAGATACATCTAAGCGGCACCTCAATGCATGGGTGAGAAAATAAGAAAAGCGGTTGGGTTTGTATCTCAGGCGTCAATGTCCGGCATGGATCACTTCCACTTCCGCACCACAATCGACGATTACATCAGACTGCCAACAGCTTAAAGGAAACGAGCGTATTTTCACGACAATTCTATTTACTGTGTCAAGGCAGGCGGACACGATATTTTGAAACCTTGTAGGGTAAGCATGTGCTCATACGAGCACACAAGTCTAGATTCTTATTAGTCAATATAAGCTCGCACGGCGCCGCCACATTAGCCATGGTCCAAAGAAGACTACCAAAGCACGATAGGCTAATTAAATGAAAAAAAGATACACCAGCGGTGGACTTGTATCAGTAGTCATACCAAGAAGTAATTCGGATCGAATGTGGTTCGAGACATGAGCAGTGAGCACCCAAGGGCTATGGTGGCGGCTAAACTTGACCGCGGCGGGTTACGGACATTGACCGCTGACTATTGCATTAGATTTTCGTCCAGAGTCGTAAAAAGTTACTCGTATCTGATCGTAAACTTGTTTTCACTTTCGGCAGTAGGCCGTGATTTATGTTACTTGTGAGTAAAGATAGGCACTGGGCTGTGGGCTGAGGGTCTAGGGAAATTTTAACGACTATATCGATGATGCAATTGAGAAAGATTCAAGTCGCATTTGAGATACTTTGTGAGTGTGTGTATCGCAACAGCGCAGACTATGGATGTTCATGTCAAGGTAGTGTGAGGTTGAATTCCAGGAAACAACTCAACCGGATCGCAAATTTGAAACGAGACATATGGAGTTAGGATGGTACGTATCTAATTATGTTATAACATTCAGATAGCGTTACATATGTTGTACCTGTGGTTGATTTATTTGGTGGCAGTTATTGTTCATTGTGCAATTGTGCATTTTTATCTGCGTGAAACAATAGTGGACTTTCATTTGTTAAGACATTGAGGCACATCATGTGCTGACGTAACTGAGAATAGTTATAGTTCACGAATCTGTGATATTTTGTGGAATACCTTCAGGATTTTAATTGGATGCTTTTTATCCTCTAAAGTCCAGCATGGATACCAGTGACCTACTTCTGGAGACTCATTTTCCTGGTAGCTCTTCTAACCCCGTGGATACTGAACCAGAGTTGTTCAGTACATCCATTCCACATACCAATATTATCATCACAAAGAAAAACTTCTTTGGGCCATCAAAAGCTTCAAATCATTTTAAATCCATGGACCAGATGGTAACATACCTGCGGAAATTCAATACAAACTTGAGATCCTGCAACCATTGCTACTAACCATCATGACCAGCTGTCTACGGTTAGAACGTATCATCAAAGCATGGACGGAAGTAAAAGTTGTATTCATCACCAAAGCAGGAAAGAGCTCTCACATAAATCCGAAGGACTTCCGTCCGATCGGCCTATCTTCTTTTCTCCTTAAAACCTTGAAATTATTGATATACACATCCGTACTAATATAGAACCGACTGCACTCTCCAACTCCCAAGATGCATATTTCAAGGGTAAGCCGGTTGAAACAGCGCTTCACTCTCTGGTACGCATCGTCGAAAACTCACTAAGAGCATAAGGGTATACTATGGTGGCTTTTCTTGATAAAAAAGGAGCTTTTAACAAAGTCAAGGCAGAAGCTATCACAAAGGCACTTTCGGATTTAAATGTTGATGACTCATTGGGAGTGTAAGTAAATCAGGTACTCACAGAATCAATCACACAAATCTTGACCCCACAAGAAGGAGTACTCTCTCCTCTTCTCTAGAATCTAGTACTCCACGAGCTTCTACTAAATCTAGAAAGGGAAGGATGCAAAGTAATTACCTAAGCGCATGACATGGTAATAGCTGTACTCGAGAAAAACCTTGATATCCTCAGGGCTTTATTACAAAATGGTCATTCGATACTCTCCAAATGGGCCACCAGATGTTGACCCGGCGCGAACCCTCAAAAAACCGAATTGATCCTTTGAGCAGGAAACACAAAGTCCAGCATATTGAACCTCCCAAACCTAATTGCGTCAGCCTCAAGTTCACAGAATCAGCCAAATATATTTGTCTGGCTTTCGATAAGAAACTGAACTGGAAAGCCAACATCCAAGAACGCGTCAAGAAAGCCACCGTGGTCTTATACTCTTGTAAAAAGGAAATCGGAATGAAGTGGTGGCTTTACGTGTCTATTGTTAGATCCATACTCCTGTATGGTGTGTTTATCTGGTGGACGGCTTTAGAAACAGCCTCCAACCGGAACCCACAAGGTAAAGTTCAAGGATCAGCTTGTTCCTAGAGCTCCGGTAATGCATATTTTAGCGGAGCTCTAAGAACAAAACGCTTCGCAGCCCTGGATGCTATCCTACATCTAGTGACCCTAAATATGTGCAGCAAACATACCGCAGTTTGCGCAGCTGTGAGACTGACAGCTTCTTCACAATGGACACCCGATCAGGGTGAACACAAAAAATAAAACGGAATCACCTTAACGTTACCAAAAACACCGACCACACCACTACCCAACTAAGTCTTGAGCATTATTTCAGGACAACCATTCCGAGTCGCCTTGAATGGGATTCGGATTCGATGGGACTTACATATATAAACGGATTTGTTTAAAACAGAATCTTGAGTGGTTGGAGGTGTTTTCTCCAAGATGCTTAGCCTAAGCATATCATTTTGCCTTCCCGATCATTATAGCGTTTTCCAGGCGGAAATCATGGCAATCAAAGAAGCCTTATCCTGGCTGAGAAGGAATGTAATATCCACGAAGTATATAAACATCTTCAACGACCTCCAAGCCACAATCAAATCCCCGGAAGCCAATCCACGAATTTTGAAATCAGTCCACGAATTTTTCCATTCCCCTCTTTTAAGTGTCGGGCCACGGATACATACCATGGAATTACAAGGCAGATCATTTTTCCAGATAGGCGATTAACCGTTATATTCTACCGCCAGTAGATATGTCTGGTATACCCTTCGCTACATGTGAATCACAGATCGAACTGGATGCGATCAAGAAAGCAAACCGCAGATGGATAAACGGCACAACCTGCCAAATATCCAGCAAATCTGGCCAAATTTTTACCAGAAACGCTCCATCTGTTTGACAATGCTGAACAGACAAAAATCAGCACCATAGTCGGTGTCTTGCTCCTCACTGTCCTATTGGCCTACATGCAAAAATACTAGGAATCTTCAGCAATGATTTCGGTACAAGCGGCTTTAAAGAAGAAGAGCAGGAAAGTACTACTCACGTACTAAGCTCCTCTTTTCCATCTCTCTCATGAAAAAGGAAGTTTCATCTGGGAGAGTAATTTTTGGACAATTTATATAGGATGGCTAATATCAATGTCAGAAACTTCCTTCTCAACAAATTTTGCTCTGAATGTTTGAATTCGAACGAATAATAGGAAGTCGACAGACCCACGTGGTACTACATGAACCTTTATGGTTTAAGTAGCACGCGCATCACGTATAACCACTGCAACCTAACCCTACCTATCTCCTAAGATGATTTTTCTCTTCATATATCAGAATATTGCACCCTGAATCACTTGGAGACAAAACACAAATTCTTGGCTCAACAGGATAGCAATGAGATAACGATCTTGGCTTTTATTTCGCAAACACTCACTAAATCAGGCTTTCGGGGTAGTGGAATGTCTGATTCAAGATAAGCATGTCTTGACAAATATTAATTTCATATCATTTCGGTTAGAAACGTACAGGCTAGGCTATTCAACTAGATCATGCTGTCTATTGCCACTAGACTGGTTTATTTATTTGAAAAGATACTTGATGGTTGTTGGAGGAACAGGATACATACTTCGCAATGCCTACTGATGAAACTGGGTGTTGAATTGGATTTATTAATGCCCTGATCATTGCAGCCCTGCTATACGGCACAGACCGTATCAAAAGTGGATAATGAACTTCTTGGTCGTTTTAAGCAAAACGAATTTTGAAAAATATACGCACCGTTTTCCTTTAAAATGTTATAGAGACGATTATCCGATAAAGACTAAGTGTAGGCAGTCAACACAAAAGGACACACAACACCGATGAATTGGACAAAACGTCATTATTGACAGACTTTGTCTACTTCGTCTCTGCTTTCAACTTTGTCAACAACATCTCGTCAATAATAAAACGAAAAATTACTATTGCCAACCGCTGTTTTTTCGGTCAATTTAGTAGTAAAGCACTAATTCGAAGTACAAAGATTTTCATCATTGCAAGTAAAGAAGCGTGGACCCTATCAAAAGCGGGTATTGTCATACGAGACATATGACAATCGACATACGACATACGACATACGACATACGACATACGACATACGACATACGACATACGACATACGACATACGACATACGACATACGACATACGACATACGACATACGACATACGGCATACGACATACGACATACGACATACGACATACGACATACGACATACGACATACGACATACGACATACGACATACGACATACGACATACGACATACGACATACGACATACGACATACGACATACGACATACGACATACGACATACGACATACGACATACGACATACGACATACGACATACGACATACGACATACGACATACGACATACGACATACGACATACGACATACGACATACGACATACGACATACGACATACGACATACGACATACGACATACGACATACGACATACGACATACGACATACGACATACGACATACGACATACGACATACGACATACGACATACGACATACGACATACGACATACGACATACGACATACGACATACGACATACGACATACGACATACGACATACGACATACGACATACGACATACGACATACGACATACGACATACGACATACGACATACGACATACGACATACGACATACGACATACGACATACGACATACGACATACGACATACGACATACGACATACGACATACGACATACGACATACGACATACGACATACGACATACGACATACGACATACGACATACGACATACGACATACGACATACGACATACGACATACGACATACGACATACGACATACGACATACGACATACGACATACGACATACGACATACGACATACGACATACGACATACGACATACGACATACGACATACTCCATGTCAAAAAAAAACTTCGTATTAAACATTTAAGATGGTTCGGAAATGCACGGAATGCATACCCGGCCTGCTGTCGCAGGCGAACCGAACCAAGAACAACCGATTACAATAAATTTTCACACTTCTGCAGATCCTGGAAAAACTATACAGAACTATACAGAGCCATGTCTAGTTTTTGTATACCGCCCGAACTCGTCCGTTTGTATATGTTGAAGATGGAGAACTCTCGCTGCTCCATCAGGGTCGGAAACTATCTCACCGACACATTCGATACCAAAAACGGATTCAGGCAAGGCGACGCACGGTCATGTGACTTCTTCAATCTGATTCTTGAGAGGATTGTGCAAAACTCACGAGCCAACACCAGTACTGACCAGTACTGACTCTGACAACCTTCAGTAGTAAGGCCCTCACTCGAACTACTAAGGGGATCATATATAAGTCCCTGATCATCCCAGTCCTGCTCTACGGCGCTGAAGCATGGACCGTCTCCAAAGTTCGATAAGGAAATCCTTGGTCGATTTGATAGGAAAATGTTCGAAAAATCATCGGTCCCGATTGCGTTTAGGGGCTATGGAGACGAAGATTCAACAAAGAACTATACGAGCTGTGGAGCGACCTTCCCCTGGCCAAAAAACTTCGCATTGAAAGTTTAAGATGGCTAGGATATGTAGAACGAATGGCCACCAATACACCGGCTCTCAGAGTCTTCGATTCCCAGCCAGACATCGGACGCAGTAGAGGAAGACCTCGCCTTAAGTGGCGCGCACAATTAGAAGCCGACCTCAACCAACTTGGAGAGCGCTACTGGAGGCAGTTAGCTAAGGACCGGGCTAAATGGATGTTTGTTGATGCCCAGGTTCATTCCGGACTGTAGGGCCACTTAATTCAGTAAATAAGTTTCCGATTCATTTAACCCCAGAACTGGCAGGAGGTCCTCTTCTTTGTGGTTTACGATGTCAAGCCTGTGACTGATCAGTGTTTCAGGTTCTTTGCACATGCCCTCCAGAACCGGCAATTCTACTAACTCATGTGACCATTAAAATGAAAAGTACGTGCAGGGGCCTAGTGTAACAATCCCACGAAAAGCTTCTCAAAAATAGCGTACGGATTTGGAATTAAGTAGGAGGTTCTCTTGTTTGTGGTTTACGATATCTAGTCTCTGAATGGCATCCGTAGGTTTCAATTCGTGTACCAATTGAATTTTGTTAATGTGTAGCTTTAGGTATTTTTTTTTACAAAAAAAACGTTGCAATGATTACGAAGGAACCTTTAAAGAACTTTCGAGCTTAGTATAAACATTTGGTCTATGGTCTATCTGCGGATCCAGAAGAGGGAGCATTACACCTTCGTTTATAGGATATAGGCCGATTTCTTGCCCTATAACTCTATCGACATTGTACCCATTAAGCAGTTTCTGGAAGTTTTGCCTAAATACATCTACAATTCCATGAGAGTCAGTGACTAAGTTGCCATCTTTAGTTCGTAGAGCCTGCATACCTATATGGAAGCTGGGCAGTTGCTGGGAGTTTAGTAAAATTGATGGATGTTCGGCTTGTCGCACTACTCTTCGATTGCTCTTAGCTAGTAGGTTGTGTGTTCTCGGGCCATGATTTTTGCTGCGATGTGAAAGTGCTCAAGGCCGGCGCTTGGCCCTGTCAATGACATGAAATAAAATAACGCCGAGCGAAATAAAACCGAATTGCGAAATAAAGCCGAGTTCACAGAGAGAGAGGGAATCATACTTTGCACACATCCGAGTGCGAGTTTAAAAAAATTTAATACGGGTGGGCAACCCCCTGCTTGGGGGGTCATTGTTGGATTTGAGTTGAGTGAGAGGTTGAATGTATGTGAATTTAGAATTTATATGCAACCCCACCGCTTGGACTAACTGTTGGTGAAAGCCTGTTTGTCCATATATCCAGCCTCGCAAGCAACCCAAGTCCTACAATAAGTCGTCCGAATCGGCTTTATTTCACTAAAACGAAGTGAAATAAGACCAAACATTAAAATTCGGCGTTATTTCGTTTTCATAAAGTGAACTAATCCCGAATTTTGGAATTCGGTGTTACTTGCTCGACTTTATTTCACAGCACCGTTTGGCCCTCTGAATGTGTGTGCATCCAAGTTTTTGGATGAAGGCTTTTCACGTATGAGCACACGGCCGATTTAGTTAGCGGTTGGATCATCTGGACATCGCATCACCAGGTTGCTTTGTGGATTTGAAGTCGTGGGAACCCAGCTTAACATACATTTGCGAAGTCTGTTAGTCCAAAGACAATATCTGTTGTCATATCGTGGAGGCTGTGCTTTCCAACTAACGCGTCGAAAGTATTTCCTTACATTAAAGCCAGCTAATAAGTCATGTCTATTGAAGTCTTTGTTTACTAACTCATCAATCCCACATTGCCCTTGTCCAAGCATTTTATCAGCATTACTCAACTTTTAAGTTAAAAGCTAAAATTAAATAACTCCCGTCGCAATTAGCTAGTAGGGTTCTTCATATTCGCCCATTCCAAGAAGTTGACATTGAGGCTTACGAATGCGCACATTCAAACCCACGAGTTCAGCCAATTTACCCAAACAAATGTACACCAAGCTAAAAAAAAAAAAAAAACACACATTTCCCATAAACAAGGCGGCGGCGTACCGCCATAAACGACATTTTAATGGCGGTTTCGTAACCGTTTATTCCTACACAAAAATGTTGATACAAATGTTCTGCGAATCATAACAACGCTGCATAGGTATGCGCGTCAGACGGGATGGAACACCCGTAGTTGTGGTACCATCGCGTCGTTGGAGTAAAAGTTGCAAGGTCGTTGGTGAAGCCGGTTTTCCTCGTCGAAAGCAAAATGCAACGTGTTGCGCAGATCTCGAGATGAGAACAACAAATTCAATTCACTGGAAGCGGGTTTTCATTGTATCTACGGTCATTCATGAATCAAAACACGTACACACATGGTAGGATGAGGTGTAGATACTCATGCATTACATCACAGTTCGATGAGCATCTCAAGCCACCTGGATATTTACAGTCGATGAGACTGCTTGGTGACTGTAGTTGCAGTTGAGTTTTAGGCTTTGATTCAGGTTTTTGTGTGCAGCTTTTTTTTTTTGTAACTAGTTCTGTCACAAATCCCGACCTACCTTTACCCTATTGACAGATACAGTGAGGGGATATTTTTCATTGGATCTGCCAGATTGATTACAAGTTCGTGTAAGGAATAATTCAGAAACCCAGTCGAAGGTCGATTTCACCGCTTTCGTAGAAAAACTATCCACTCAACTCTGAGAGTGTAAAACCTTCCACTGACGGAAGTCACTTGTGTCGAAGGGCAATCGTACAGGACCTGTTGACAGGGTTATTACGGATTTTTCCGTAAATTTGCGTTTATTTCTAGGAAGCGACAATTACGGTATTTTCTGATGGAAAACAGAAGCTAATTGAGAGCTTATGTGTGGAATGTTGCACAACAAATTATAAACAATTAGGTTGATTATTGTTATTCTTTCAGCGCGCTGCGAAAGTGTCAGTCTAACGCGCGTGAGTATGGGCTGACGATCTTATTGACCTGCGCTTGATCTTCGGACATGTTATATTTTTTTGTTAAGCTAAGCTTTTGTCTTAGATGCCGTCATCTGCCGCGTCGTCGTGTGACAGATAAGTGACATAGTGCAAAGTTGTTAACGTTAAGTAGAAAATACGTTTTGTAACAATTTTCTATTTTTTTAATAGGCTGGTCAGCAACTAAGCTTGGTAATTGCTGATAGCCTTGAGTGGGCAAATTATTTAGTATTATATGCATTTCTTTGTAATAGGAAATATAAAAAATTCAAACAAAAATCAAGCCATAGGCAATACTAAATCTTTAACGACCATTTTCAGAACATTTGCCATTTTTCAGCATCGAGACGGAATTCGATGAAAGGGAATTCGGCGTGCCCTTTGTTAACAAAATCCTCAAAATGTGAGTTTTTCGCAAAAAATGTCATGAGGCTCAATTAGTAACATACCGGTCCAGCTCTTGGCAGGATTAAAATAAAAGCACCGGGTAGGCAGAAAGTTGGGTCAGATTTAGTGTATTTCTTACGCAACAAAGTTATCATCAGTGACTGTATATGCAACAGTGTGCTGCATATACAATTCTAAGAATTACAATCTTTTATAGAGTACTACGCTATTGGTTAGGTGTTGTAGAACGAGGGTAGACTCTGATTGGCTTTAACTTGGCAGTGCCCAGTGGTTGTATCTCTGACTGTACATCAAGTGCTTATTTTTACCTCAAAGTGGTAACCATCGGGTACTGGTCTCATCCAACCGGATTTCACTTGCTAAACGATAAGCGCGAGTGTTGATAACACGACGAAAAACAGGAACACTATAAACAGCCAGGTCAGAATGGCACGGAATGAATGCTGTCCCAGGCGAACCTAGACAAGCTGCTTCGACATATTCGGACAACAGGTTGTCTAGGAATTTCAAGGGTTAGTCAGGCCCCTTGAACAGAGCTGGTGGCGGATGAAACGAAAGGCCAACGGCAGCGCTCAATCTAATAGTGGATACTAATGGCCCCGTGTCCTAGGGGTATCTAATAAATTGAACTGGCCCTCCAGGTTGGGGGTTGTGCTTTGGGTTACCCAATCATGGAAAAATATAACGGTTACGAAGCAACCAAAAGCCTCGGAAAGGACAGATTTTATTGTTGACGACACGGCTAAACGAAAAAAGGACAACGACGTTCGTATCTGCGACTGGTATGTGAGAACATTAAACAGGAGAGGTGAAAGCGAACAACTAGTGGAAGCCCTAAACTGCTTCAAAGCAGATATTACTGCTATCCAGAAAACACAATGGGATAGGTCGGGCAAAAAGAGGATGAAAAACTGTGACATCTACTACGGACCGTGCTATAGGGAGCAGAAACAGCGACTATTCGGATGCGGATTTGTTATAAGTGACAGACTTAGGCAAGAGGTCTTATGTTTCCAAGACATTAGCGAACGCATTGTAACGATCCGCATCAAGGCCAAATTCGCCAACATAAGCCTTATATGCGCTCACGCCCCAATGGAGGAATAGGATGATTATAGCTAAGGACTTCTTCTATGAGCTCCTTGACAAAACCTATGAGCGACTACCGAAGTTCGATGTTAAAATCGTGCTGGGAGATTTTAGCGCAAAGGTAGGAAGAGACGACATCTTTAGCAGTATTGTCGGAAAACATAGCCTACA
This sequence comes from Rhingia rostrata, assembly GCA_949824845.1. Classification (NCBI taxonomy): domain Eukaryota; kingdom Metazoa; phylum Arthropoda; class Insecta; order Diptera; family Syrphidae; genus Rhingia; species Rhingia rostrata. Next base: position 25,998,500 of record OX463756.1, read on the forward strand.
CGACAACACGTCTGGTAAGAGACTTAGGGTAATTGACTTCGCTAGGGAGCGAAATACCACTATAGCCAGCTCACGGTTTCCTCACCTAGATATCCATAAGGGGACATGGGGGTCTCCAGATCAACGAACGGTCAATCAAATTGATCACATTACGATAGACAAGCGCCACGCATCCAGTATTTTGGATATCCGAACATTCCGAGGAGCTAACATCGACTCGGAACACTACCTTGTTGCAGCCAAGGTTAGAATACGCCACAACAATCCAGATATACTGTAAGAAAATTTAATGTCGAAGGACTGCAATCGCAAGAGACCGCAAAGACCTTCACGCAACGCGTATCCCTAAACCTCTCGATTAACACCATACCAACAGCATCGAATGTCGAAGAACTATGGCAACGATGACAACGATGACAACGAGCCATTAGTTCAGCCGCAACTGATGTGCTAGGCTTCTCGCGCCCACCAGCAAGAAACCCCTGGTTTGATGAGGAATGCCGACAGATGCTCGCCGCCAAGAACGAGGCCTACAAGGCTAAGCTGCAGGTGAAGACGAGAGCTGCCGTTGAGCTCTATAGGCAGAGAAGAAGGTAAGAAAAAAGAGCAAGAAAATCGCGCGATCGAGGATATAAGGAGATTCTACTCCAGGAAAGATGTTCGCAAGTTTTACCAAAGTGTAAAACGTCAAAGCCAAGGATACAAGGCTCAAATAGAATCCTGTCGAGATGAACAAGGAAATATCGTAGTTGATACACAGTCTATGCTGAGGATATGGAAGAACCACTTCTGCAGACTTTTAAACGGCGATGACGAACAACATTCTGCTGTCAAGCAGAACGAACCGTTCAATATTGGCAACGTCAGCGAAAGCTGCCAACCACCCGACCTGAGTCAAGAGAGGATAGCAATATCTCAACTGAAGCTTAATAAGGCTGCCGGAAATGACGGCCTTCCCGCCGAGCTTTATAAAGCCGGCGGAGATGACTTGGTAAGTAACATCCACCAACTCATAAGCCAAATCTGGTCGGAAGAAAGTATGCCTGAAGAATGGAACCTCAGCATCGTTTGCCCGATCCACAATAAAGGAGACGCTCTAAACTGCGCCAACTACAGAGGCATAAGTCTCCTCAACATCGCCTACAAAATTCTATCTGCCGTGATATGTGAACGCCTGAAACCGTTTATCAACAACCAGATCGGCCCTTATCAGTGTGGTTTTAGGCCAGGAAAGTCCACAACCGTTCAAATCTTCACACTTCGGCAGATCCTGGAAAAAACCTAAGAAGTCCAAATCGATACCCCCCACCTATTCATCGATTTCAAAGCCGCATATGACAGCATTTACTGAGACGAACTATACGGAGCCATGTCTAGTTTTGGTATACCGCCCAAACTCGTCCGTTTGTGTAGGATGACGATGGAGAATTCTCGCTACTCCATCAGGGTCGGAAACGACTTCACTGACACATTCGATACCAAAAAATGATTTAGGCTAGGCGATGAGATGCGCTGTCATGTGACTTCTTCAATCTGATTCTTGAGAGGATTGTGCAAAACTCACGATCCAACACCAGAGACACAATTTTCCAAAAATCTGTACAACTACTGGCATACGCCGACGATATTGACATCATTGGTAGGACCCAAGGTTATGTCATAGCCACGTTTGCTAGTATAGAGAAGGAAGCGGCAAAAATGGGTTTAGCAGTAAATGAGGGCAAGACGAAGTATATGCTGTCAACACGAAAGGACACACAACATCGACGAATTGGACAGAACGTCACCATTGACAGATATAACTTTGAGGTAGTACGGGACTTTATCTATCTCCGTTCCGCTATTAACTCTGATAACAACATCTCGTCAGAAATTAAACGAAGAATTACTCTTGCCAACCGCTGTTTCTTCGGGCTAAGAAGGCAATTCAGTAGTAAAGCCCTCACTCGAACTACTAAGGAGATCTTATATAAAACCCTGAACATCCCAGTCCTGCTCTACGGCGCTGAAGCATGGACCGTCTCAAAAACGGATGAAGAAATCCTTGGTCGATTTGAGAGGAAAATTCTTCGAAAAATCTTCGGTCCCGTTTGCGTTGACGGGCTATGGAGACGAAGATTCAACCAAGAGCTATACGAGCTGTACAGTGACATGCCCCTGGTTAAAAAACTCCGCATTGGACGTTTAAGATTGCTAGGACATGTAGAAGGAATGGACACTAATACTCCGGCTCGCAGAGTCTTCGATTCCCAGCCAGACGTCGGACGCAGTAGAGGAAGTTCCGCCTTAAGTGGCGCGCACAAGTAAAAACCGACCTCAACCAACTTGGAGTGCGCAACTGGAGGCAGTTAGCTAAGGACCGGGCTAATTGGAGAGGCATGTTGGTTGAGGCCCAGGTTCATTCCGGACTGTAGCGCCACTTAAGTAAGTAAGTAAGCTATTGGTTGGTACTATTGGTTGGAGTAGGGATAGATTCTGAAAGAAGTCAAATTTGATGGGGCTTGCGATTATTGTTTCAAAACTCGAGGAACAAATCGAATCGAATAAACTTATTTTTTACAGGCTAGTAAAGCTTCAAAATAGTATTCGCAACAAACGTAATCTATCTTCAACATGAAAAGAGTTCTTGAAATTCTAACGTGGAATGCCAATGGCCTTTGGCAGAAACTTGGAGAACTTGAATTGTTTATGTAGGAAAAAGATATTGACGTCTGTTTAGTATCAGAAGCTCACACAAAGAGTAATTCTCACTTAAGGTTACCTCGGATAGCATGCTCTACTTCCATCGAATAAGGCTAGAGGTGGAGTCTCACTATATATAAAAGAGTGTATCGAAAATTCGATTGATCTAAAATTAGAAATCGAAACAGTGCAAGTTGGCTCTATACAAGTTAAAAGCAGACAATTCTTTCTGAAATCATCTTCTATTTACTGCCCACTTGCTTTACTCCCTTGGAGAGCGCTTTGTCATCGGAGAGGACATTAATGCAAAACATACATTCTGGGGATCTAGATGCATATCACAGAAAGGCAGGATGCTGTACGATCTTGGTCGAAAGTACAATACCGAATTTTATTCTACGGGAACACCAAATTACCAACTTACCAACTCAGTTGGCCAATGTTACAAAAATACCGGATTTGATCGATTTTTTCTTCGTAAAAGGTATGCCGTCCAATCGAATAAAAGTTGACGAATGCTTTGATATTTGCTCTGATCATTCTCCGGTCATTCTAACAACGAGCGAGTCAATCATTAGAAATGAAAACCCACCCAGACTAACAAACGGAAAAACCAACTGGGAAGGCTTCAAAAACGATATTGAAAATAATATTCGACTGAGTGTATCGCTTAGATCCCCCTTAGAACTCTAAGTCGCGGTTGACTGATTATCGATGCCGTTCAAAAAGCAGCATGAAATAATACTCCTCAACAACGCAAAATAGAAGGCTATAGCAATATCAAGTACCCATGGGAAATAAAAGATTTGGTTAGACAAAAAAGAAAAGCTCGAAAGAGATGATACCAAACTCGTGCCCCGCAAGATAAAACACATCTCAACCGGTTGAGTAACATGCTATCAAATTCGACTAAAAACTTTAAAACTTATGCAGAAGAAACTTATCTCCAGCCTAACCGCTGGAAAAGAATCGAATTACTCACTTTGGAAAGCAATTAAAGTCATAAAACGGTCAAAAAACGCTGTGCCACCAATTAGGGTAACTAATTAGGCAAAAAGCGATAAAGAAAAAGCAGACGTTTTTGCCGCACATCTTGGGGAAACATTTAAACCAGAAAACATTAATTTATTCGAGATTACAACCGATAGTAATCTAGTTAGATATGCTTAAACGGGATATACAGAAATGAACGCCTAAAAAAGCTTCGGGTTATGACCTGATTACAGGATACCTTCTTAAAATGTTCCCCGTATAAGCATTAACTAAACTCCATACCATTGTAAATGCAGCAATTAGATTTGAATACATACCAAGGCAGTGGAAAGTCGCAGAAGTGATTATGATTCTCAAACCAGGAAAATCACCGAATGAAATAAAATCTTACAAACCTATTTCACTTCTTCCAATAATTTCAAAAGTTTTTGAAAGAATTATACTCGGTCGCTTATACCCCTTTATTGATCAGAAACGCCTGACAATCAATTTAGGTTTAGAAGTAAACATTCGACTGTGGACCAAGTTCATCGATTTACTGATGCAATTGAGAAAGCTTTCGAAGAAAAGAAAATTTGCTCAGCCGTATTTCTTGAAGTGTCGCAAGCTTTTGACAAAGTTTGGCATAGATGCCTTCAATTCAAACTAAGACAAGTTCTGCCTGAAAAATTATATAAAATCCTCGTGTCGTATCTTGAGCATAGACTCTTCCGTGTGAAACTAGGAAACGAATATTCGGAGTTCAAAGAAATATTGGCAGGAACACCCCAAGGAAGCGCCTTTGGACCATTCTTGTACCTCCTATTTACACGTGATATCCCACAAAAAAACACAATAGTTGCCACGTTTTCTGACGATACAGCTATTCTAGCAGTTGGCACAACAATAGGGGAAACAAACACGAAAGTACGAAACGCTCTTCACGAGGTTAATGAATGGACAAAGACCATGCGGATTGCACTTAACGAGTGTAAATCGATTCATGTAGATTTTTCGTATAAACGGACAACAATTTGTCAGTATTTCTCAATACGGTTCGAGTCCCTTTTGCAAATGAAGCGAAATATCTCGAAATAACAATCGATGCAAAATAAAAATGGAAGTCACATGTTAAAAAAAAAATGCGAAGAACTTAAAAATATGTACAGAGAACTGTAGCCCGGTCCTTAGCTAACTGCCTCCAGTTGCGCTCTCCAAGTTGGTTGAGGTCGGTTTCTACTTGTGCGCGCCACTTAAGGCGACGTCTTCCTCTACTGCGTCCAACGTCTGGCTGGGAATCGAAGACTCTGCGAGCCGGGGTATTGGTGTCCATTCGTTCTACATGTCCTAGCCATCTTAAACGTCCAATGTGGAGTTTTTTTGACCAGGGCCATGTCACTGTACAGCTCGTATAGTTCTTGGTTTAATCTTTTTCTCCATAGCCCCGTCAACGCATACGGGACCGAAGATTTTTTGAAGAGTTTTCCTCTCAAATCGACCAAGGATCTCTTTATCCGCTTTTGAGATGGTCCATGCTTCAGCGCCGTAGAGCAGAACTGCGATGATCAGGGTCTTACATAAGATCTCCTTAGTAGTTCGAGTGAGGGCTTTACTACTGAATTGCCTTCTTAGCCCGAAGAAAGAGCGGTTGACAAGAGTAATTCTTCGTTTAATTTCTGACGAGATGTTGTTGTCATAGTAAATAGTGGAGCCGCGATAGACAAAGTCCCGTACTACCTCAAAGTTAACTTTATACGACCATAGAGTCACGAAAAAATCTAGTTTTTCATCAAAATTCTTAAGATTTTGAATTTGAATTCGATTTTGAAATTTTTACACGACCCTGGGGTCGTTATAAGTTATTTTGTCCAAAGGCTGCCGTATTCCCTGAGGTATATTATATTTTCGAAATTATTTTCCTATTTCCCAATAAGGCTAGTTCTGGTCTTGCTACTTTATCGGAAAATATTGATAAAAATTTTCGCAGTCTCCGTTTGTTGATCTCTCCATTTAGACAGCAATTAAACAGATCCAAATTCGTGTATTCTATCTACTCGATTATAATGGGTGATCCAAGTAGAGATACTTTTTTCAATAGCCTTTGACAGATCACGTGTGAGTCGTGTCATGCTGTCATGTTATTTTTGTTTAGTATTGTTTGGCAATTCATAATGGAAAGACTTACGCGTGAACAACGTTTACAAATTGTTCAACTTTATTATGAAAATGCACGTTCTGTGAGGAATGTGTTTCGTGCACTTCGCTCAACTTATGGTCAACATAATCGGCCTACTGAGCGTACTATTCGCAACACCATCACCCATTTTGAGACCCAGCATTGATAATTGGATAATATTCGACCGAATAGACCACGTCCAGCACGCTGTGAAGAAAATATAGCGGCCGTAGCTGAGAGTGTACACGAAGACCGTAGAGAGTCGATTCGGCGCCGTTCACAGCAACTCGGACTGACGTATGGAACGACTTGGCGCATTTTACGTCAAGATCTTAAATTGAAAGCGTACAAAATACAGCTTGTGCAACAACTGAAGCCGCTCGACCTTCCCAAGCGACATCGCTTCGCTCTATGGGCTCTTGAAAAGTTCCAAGAAGATCCGACGTTTTCGAGGCAAATTTTGTTTAGCGATGAGGCCCATTTCTGGCTCAATGGGTATGTAAACAAACAAAATTGCCGCATTTGGGACGAAGAGCAACCTGAAGAGATTGAAGAACTGCCACTTCATCCAGAAAAAACAACGGTTTGGTGTGGTTTGTGGGCCGGTGGAATCATCGGTCCATATTTCTTTAAAAATTATGCCGGTGCGAAAGTAACCGTCAATGGCGACCGTTATCGTGCCATGATAACCGACTATTTGATGCCTGAAATTGAAGCTCGTGATCTCGGCGACATTTGGTTTCAGCAAGACGGCGCCACTTCCCACACATCGCATCAATCAATGGACTTATTGAGAGAACATTTCGGTGAGCACATAATTTCACGTTTTGGGCCGGTCGATTGGCCACCAAGATCGTGTGATATCACACCGTTAGACTTTTTCCTGTGGGGATATATAAAGTCAAAAGCTTATGCCTATCCTAGTAAATTATTCTGTGTACGTATAGGCCCTATATGAGTCATTTTTTTTAAATGAATTAATAAATTTGAAATATAAAAAGAAACGACTTTAAATACGAAGTATGATCGTCTTGACTTAAGTCGAGCACCTTAAAAAAAAAGCTGTCAAAAAAAAAATGAACAATATCCGGTTTTACCATCACTACACTCAATGGTCATATGATATGTTAAAATTCAGTTTAATTACCTGACATTCTGACGCACTATGAACACACTCATGGGGATACACCTTGAAAAGCCCAAATGACCACAACATTAAGATCTCTGTGAAGACTGTAATAAAGGAGTTAACAATTAATAGTTTATAGCACTGACGACGCTAACCATCTTCAACGGAGGTAAGTGACGTTGAAGGTGTAAGTTCAATTCTTGGCAAGAATTGATAGTAACACGAAAAAGCAAGGTGTGCCTTTACCGATTAACTTAGTTGATCATCTATCTTGGTAAACGAGTCGAAAGATTTCTTTCTTGAAGCTTTTGCTGTAGGTTATAAAACAGGACCGGCATGATCTAATCAGACCTTATATAGAACCTTTTCAGTGGATATTATTATTAATCACCTACTTAATTCGAAAATACATTTATTGTCAATGGAAATTCTTCGCCTGATTCTGAAAGGTGTGATTTTAAAAATTGGGCCCCTAGTTATTACAATAATGTCCTTGATGACTTCCTATAATCAGTCTTTCCTCGTTAACTTTTGAGCCAACTTCACCATTTTTTTTATACAAGCATGCACGGCAGTGACAACAGCTTTCGACAAATGGTGTCAATGTTGTTGGAAAACAGCTAATAGTTGTAGAGATTTTTGAAAGATTGGTGATACGTTGTTAACAGGGGAGTTTTGCACAATCTTGTCATGAAGAAATCATGACTTGACACCACTTTACCTCTAAATTTTTTGTTGTTATTAAAATTTCGCTGTGGATGCAGAGTTTTCCAGGATCTTTGCAGGTATAAAGGTTTTAACTGTTTTTGTCCTTTGTTGGTCTTAATATGGGATGCCCAGATAGTTATGAAATACGTCTATAGGCGTTATTGAACAGACGTGTGTTTTTCTTGTGGATCTGGCAAACAATTTCTGAGCTTCAATTCTTGTTAATATGTTCGGATATTATGCTCTTTATCAAGTCATTTACCTTAGCTTTATATAGCTGAACATGAAAGCCGCCATTTTCCTGTTTCATTTAGATGGGTTTGATATCATTAATTTGTTTGACAGTCGAAAACTGCTCATCATACTCTCAACATTGTGTGACACAACGTAGATTTCTCTTGTTCATTTTGACAGGATCCTGTTTCGAACTTGTAGCAGTGGCTGCGAGGACATTTTGGTCAAACTGTTGAACACGAAAGTTGTCGCTTTCGATCACTTTTTCTTGTTCATTGCGAAAAGGTGTTGTTCTTCCAATAAATTTTGCCAATAAAGCTCTTTGCCTGCATCGTTTTTTAAAAGCCTCCATCTTGTATTTTCAAGCAGTTGAATTCTCCGCGAAACCAGGCATTTGTGGCCGGTGGGTGGAAAAAACATTTTATAGAAGCATTTTGCTGGTCTTCGACACATGTAACAGATGGAATGGAATTAATGGAGCTATGAAATATGTAAGGTAGTAACAAGAGTAGATGTCAGAAACGATATAAGGTGCTGGAATGTTAAATAAATGAGTGCCTTCTCTATATCGCAATGTTGTCCTTTTGTATGACTGTTTTTTGGACAGGAAAACTTTATGTTCCATTACATAAATAAATATGAGGAAATCATGTGCTAGTCCACTCCGAATTTTATATGCAGGGTGTCCGCCGGGAAGGTATCATACTTTGTTTTGCCGCCATTTTGGTAAACATTAGTCTTGACAGTTCATGTTTGGTAGTCGTGAAGTACACACGTGGCAAATATATAGAACCGTTTTTTCGATTTCAACCATACAATAGCAACTTCAAAGCCCTTGCTGTGTATTAACAAAAAAACATCTTATATCCGTTTATTATCCAGCTGCGTGCACTGACCGACAAGCAGACTGACGGATAAAACACTAGACTCGCTTTTCGGAATCCTCCATCATCGTATTGTTAGGTTAAATTATTTTTAATGAGTTTAGGCGAACCTATAATGCTCCTGAGATACTGCTTGCATATGTTTTTTTACTCTGCTCTTGAATTGTTTCAGATTGTTTATTGGTGGTTGCTGTCCTTAAAAATCATGAATGTTCAGCAGAAACAGAGTGAGTGAGAGAATGGATCCTTGAGGTACCCAAGCGTTTATAGAGAATCTGTCTGAGAAAGTAAAACTATGAGAAGGCAACAATCTGCGGTGCGAATTATTTGACACTCCATGAGATCCCATCTTTATATAAACATCCTTGAAATGTATGTATGGTAAATAAAATATAAGTAACAATATTGGCTAAGTATTTAGTTTGAATTTTATTTTTAAAATTTTTTTTCAAACATTTACCAAAGCAGTTTTTTTTTGAACGCAAAACAAAAATCACCACTATATCGAGGAATCGGTTTTTAGAGCGCGATATCTTGTATGAAATAAAATATTTGGCATTAACGGCCGATACTGGGCTTCTAAGCATGATTCTCCATTCATTTGTATGTGCAAAAATATTATTTTTGCTAGAAAGAAGAGGACCTTTCGTTTAACGCCGAAAGGGGATTTTGGGAAGCTTTTCATGACAGTGTTACTCTTTAATGTTTGTCAGAGTTTTGCAAAACTTCCTTTTTCTTGTAAAAGTACATTTAATCAAACATTTTATCAAAATCAATCATCGATTTCTGTGACGATGAGAAAGTTATGTGAAATTTTTGGGAGCAAAAAAGTGCCAACAAGCGCAATATTTTCGTGTAGTGAATGATTTCGAAGAATGAGGGTTTTTAGGTGATAGGCCCAAGCATGTACCACAACGTACTGCAAGATCGGCTGAAAACATAACTGCTGCTCAAGGAAGTGTTCAAAATAATCCGTCAACCCCAATTGAACGCCGTGCTCAGGAGCTTGGTCTTCAAAGAACAACTTTGACCACAATTTTGCGCAAGGATTTGCATTTGTTTCCATTTAAGATTCAGTTGTACATATGCCAATAGGATGTTACAGCTAGCCCATATAAACCCCGATTTTCACGAAAAAATCATAATGAGTGACGAGGCACATTTTCATTTCAATGGATATGTGAATAAACAGAATAGTCGGTTCTGGGCAATCGAAAATCCTCAAATTATTCATCAGTCACCTTTGCATCCATTAAAAGTTACATTCTGGTATGCAATTTGGTCAGGAAGAATCATTGGACCTTACTTCTTTGAAAATGAAAACGGCGTAACGCTAACTGTGAATGGGGAGCGATATCGTGATATGGATAAAAAGTTTTTAACGCCACAACTGTATGGTTTGGGCTTGATTAATATGTGGTATCAACAAGACGGTGCCACATTGCATACAGCCAGGATTACAATGGAATTACTGCGTGGCCTCTTTCCACAACAAGTTATTTCAAGAAATTGTAATGTTAATTGGCCTCCACAGTCGCCTGATTTGACTGCTCCGGACTTCTTTTTGTGGGGATATCTGAAAAGCAAGGTTTATGCAAACAAACCAGAAACGCTTCAGCAAACTCAAACAAAATATTCGTGATGGAATTAATGAAATACCGCGTTAAATGTGTGAGAATGTAATGACAAATGTGCTCAAAAGGGCTCGAATTTGTGAGACTAACAGAGGCGGACATTTAATTGATATTTTATATTTCATACATAATTGCCGACATTAAATAAAACATTTAACAATATATGCTCCATTCTCTTTCATTTAATCAAAAATTATAAACATACAAACATGTCCCAGCGGACACCCTGTACCAATCCCATCCACTCGAACGCGTGGTACACCAGTCTGTCAAACTCCTTCTTTTTCACCACAAATCAATGGATGATACAAAACTAAGTGCATGCGGGATTCCGATTTATCCGATTTACATCTAAGAAGATGTGGCCAGAGTATCATAAAATCAGAACCAACAAATTCCTTCGAAGAAACAGAAAATCCCTTTTCGCCTCAAGTGGGCATTATTATTTGAATTTCTAAAGAACAATGAACAGGAAAATGGATCTTGCAGATGAAGAATGCTTTTTCCATGACCTAAGTGATTTTTTTCAGAAATCTCAGGTCCTTTCATTTTTGGTTTTTAATATCCATGAACGTAAAAAGGGAATAAATATCAATGGCCTCCGTGGGATGATCAAGAACGAGTACCATCAACCAACCTAATTTAAACTAATATTCCAGATTATGCTTAAACATTTTGGTTAAAATTGATCAAATCAGTTATTTTGGAGGATGTTTTTTGATTCGTAACAATACATCATAGATGGGAAGTACCAATTTATTGGATATAGGACGTTGGACCGTTGGACCGTTTTCTCGCATCAGTATCCATTTAATGGTTAACAACTGTCGTTTCATTTTTTACTCATCCTACACCGTCAGGCTTCAAGTGCTCTGAATATTCCATAACATCCTGTTCTCAAAATATGTCCGAGTTTTACGCTGTGACAGTTGCCCCCACCGTTTCAATCAAATCGAGCCGTTTGAGAAATTTTACCGGTCAGACAATAAGAACCCTTTTGCAAAGAGCATTCGTCCATCTAAGATCCTTCTGTATTTAGACTTTATACTCAGTTATCTGAAGGGAATATTCGGTTGTCTGAAATCATTCATTATTCCGAATTACATCATGAGCTCGTGAGTAGCTTTTACTCCCAACGAACATCCGCAATACTAAGCTTTCAGATGAAAAGATTTTTTCGAAACAAATACCACTAAGCAGAACTGTGGTTATTATTTAACGATTGGATTCAGAAACAACTTATGAAATATTTGAAAATGCATACTGTATAATTTTTTTCTTAACAAAATATACTTTAAAATTTGTTTAAACAATAACATGCCTTTGGCATATGCCTTTTCGTTCTCAACTAGACTATACTAAGTTGACCTTGGCCATCAAAGAATTTATGCAGTTAAAAGCTGACAGGTATTCATAAACAGCATGCACTTCCGATAGTGACCTTTAGTAGTATTGATTCGGTTTACAATTTTTCTAGGAAGTTATTGATTAAACACATTTTCAAAGTAAATAAACATTGAATTTTATTTGCAGTTTATTCTAAACATTTCTAAGGCACCTTTGTGCTGTGCGAATGAAAACAAAAATTCATTTGTCTATGCTGACAAGAAACAAAAATAAATATTTATAAACATTTCATATAAAACCCCCCGCTACACATGATTAAACCTTCTCAACCAGTTTGGTCAATTAGATGCAAATACAATACCACGCTTTTCATACTCCCGTATGTCACAAAAAAGTATCTCATTCCATATTACATATTACCTACCACCAAAACTAGTCTTCTACCATCCGCCAAATCAACCCCATCGTTACGTCGTTACAAATGAACATTGCAAATTCATCCTCCTCTCACATGTTCATTCTCTCTCTCTCTGGTTATGCTCTCTCCCACTGTTAAAATCCAAATCGAATCTCAAACCCCAATGCTAAGTCAGAAGCCGACGTTTGCCGTAAACTACTAAACTACAACAAACCTTGGTTGAACCTAACGATACTCTGGTTTGGTGACTTTCGCACACTCACAAACAGCCGCTTCGAACAAACTTTAACTTGGCTCAAAGCAAAAGAGGGTTAATTCTGGTTTGACTGTGTATCTGTGACAGACGGAGACCCCATCATGTATATCGTATCTCTTCGATATGGCTTAACATTATTTTAACTTAAGACCGTCGAGAAGTTTTCAATTCAGTTAAGCATAAACTTTCAGACGGTTCGGTTAAGAGCTTCCCAGTAAGCTGCATCTCAAAGAAACGGTCACAAACGAGGATACAGACAAAAGGGAAGGATATCACCGTGTAACGTGTGTCTTCACAACAAGTCGTGATATTTAATTTTCTTCTTCCTGATGTCAATCGAATTAATTAATCTCGTGGTGTATGGATGAATTTTTTTTTTTTTTAAATTAACGGAATAAAATTTAATGAAAAGCATGATTTAAACGATTGCTTACCAATTAAACAAAAAAAAAAAAACATAATCGAGGATTAAGCCAAAGCCATTCTGTGTGTTTTATTGTGGTGTTGTGTTGTGTGCCATTGTGTTAAGAAAATCAATTTTTTATTAGTTAAGTAGTTCAATACATTTTTCGTAAGAAACAAACACAAAAACTCATCCAAAATGGAAAGGAACTTCACATCAAATTACCAATTCGTCGCCGATATTGTTAAGGTAGCCATTGATGAACTTCAGACACATCATGTATCGAGAAATTATACAGGACTAATTCCGAGATATTACTCACTCGTCGAGGAGGAATATGGAGGTTTGTATTTTTTTTTCTTTAGAGTCTATGTGGGGAGGGGAGTAAATGTTGTTTGCTGTTTGCATAATGCCACCGAAAGGCAAACGGGTATACTTTTTCAGAAATAGTAAATTCTTAAATTAGAAATGTGCAACGAGTTATAACGAGCTTTTAATCGTGATTTTATGCATAATGTGATTCTATCAGCAATGTATGCTGGTGGCTTGTTTGGAGTCAATTTTATTTTTACTTTCAAGTTGCTAAACAAAAGAGTTGATGTACGAACTGCTGGTGCTTTGTTTGAACAATTTTGTGGAACACTCTTTTTGGATCGACTTTTTACCAGAAAATTTAGATTGGATATTATTCTTAGAAAATATATTCCAGATATATTGAGACATGATCTGAAACAAATTGGGATTATGTTACTGTTGTTAGCAGTTACATTTTAACTCCTCCTGGCGCATAAGCCAACAAACAAGTACTTCCATCTCTTTTCGTTCGTAAGGTGATAACTAAGGACTTAGTTTCCCTCAAAATAGTTGCCGCCAATATTTTGTATGGTCTACTTACTTCCTTACTCTCTGAGGATTTCATTTTAAACACTGCTTTCTATGTTATCATTTGATTTTCTATATACAAAAATGGGCATCAAACAGATAAAATGGAGTAGAAACCCCATTTACTCTGTTTGATGTAAGGATCGACTTTTGTTTCTCCAGCACAGAACCAGAGTTCATTAACGAACTTTGTTGAGGATATAATTTAGACAACGACTACCAAATTCTGTTCGAGATATTGTCAGATCATTACCATTTTTCGCAGGAAAAATTGATTTCATGTTGAATTCCAGCACGCACTTCATGTTGAATTCCAGCATGCACTTCATGTTAAATACCAGCATGGGCTTCATGTTGTATTCCAGCATGGACTTCATGTTGAATTCAAACAATTTTTATTTTTTGGGACTCGATATTTTCTGGGAGTTGCACACTGGATGTAGGAGTCCCAAAAGACTTTAGTGGTTCCGTTTATTCTACTGCCAGTGAACAAAACTCACCAATTTTTCATAACAAAAACTGTTGTTGGATTGCAATATTTTTGTCTTTTAGGCGTTGATCCTTCAGCCAACTATATCAAAATTCTGGCACATTGATTGACAATAAAATATCTGGCATTAAATGGCTTGAAAACTACCTTCTCCATTATTCTTTGTGCCAAGTTTTATTTCTTCCTCAAAGAATAGGACCTTCTGTTTGACGCCGATTTCGAACGTTAAATTTGTGAAGCTTTGCACACTTTTTATACACTGCGGTCTGTGGTGTTTGCCACACTTTCGCAAGAGGTCGGGCAGTGAAAAATGTAGCTGTTGTCAGTTTCGTTCTTTGAGCTCTGATAACCCGGCTCTAATATCGCAACGCAATAACCAATAGGCACTCACAATAATTATCACTTTTGTTTAAGGCCAGAAATGTTGTTTACCAGGAAACTTTTATCTGCGCCTTAGCTTACCCAACTCAAGCCATTGGATATCAGGTACCTTTATACCGTGTTACACATTAGATAATCAATCGAAAGTAAGAACTAAATCGGTGACAATAAATCCCCATATCACATTCCTTGTCGCAGCAATTCGAAAACATGGAAATGCTGTCTCATGTTGACAATAAAACGCCTTGGGTTGTTGTACGACTTCTTTAGGCAACATTTTGCAAGAATGCTTTTGATACCAAATGATCTTCTTACGCAATCGTGATCAAGCTGATCGAAAAAAAATTTCAAAGTTGACAACATGACACGACGGCAGCATTTATAATACCTCTGGTGATTATTCTCGAAGGATTCGCAAGTTGTTGATGTGATCAAGCACATTATAGTCCGCTGCTACATGCGGAGATGTTTTCGAAAGATGATAAAATATCGAGTAAACAATTATTTTCGATTCCCTTTATGTTGAAAGTTTATTAAATTTTCAGAAATCAAATACCTATACGATATATTCAGATTCAGATCTCGCCGACTCAAATTTTAACATTGAGTGTAACTGTTTTAAGAATTACTTATTCTTTGGGGGCAACAGGAAATCAAACTTTAAAACTGAACTGTTGCGGTAGTTCAATACATTTCGATCAATTTTTGATAGAAAAATTGATAAATCATAAGTGCTACCAAATTAAATCACCACATATGGAGTCAAATTTATTCCTGCACTGAAAAACAGATCACGAAGCTGTTTTTCAGTGCAGGATTGAACAACTCCAGATTCAATCCAGGTTAAATAGATTACGGGTCAGTTAAATCTGGGTCAACTCAGGACTAAAAACTCGGTCCTGAAATGTCAGTATGGAACATATTTCTAGTGCGCGACCATAAAATAAAAAATTATTCATGTCTGTGACTTTCAAAAGCCTGATCAAACTATTTTTTTTCATTGCTTTTTGTTGAAAAAATAAGTACTAAAAATTCAATATTACATAATTAGTACACCATTTTTGTTTATCTTCATTGGAAAAGATTTCTGGAGACTATGAGATGACCCAAAGCGATTTTTTCAGCGATAAACGCAAAATCGAAAGACTATTTTACGACTTGATTCACTATAATCGTTTTTCTACAAAGGATTTTAGCAAAAAACTGAAGATACAATCTATCTATCCTCTAACTATGTATCGGGTTTTTCAACAGGGACGCTACAAAAGTTGAGCGACAGGGACAGCAAACGACGCCATATTTCTTGCTGCACTTTTGAGGTTTCTCTTCAGTTAGGTTTATCATTTTATAATGGAAAGATATACGATCCAACAACGAGTCGAAATTATTAAAATTTACAACCGAAATTCGGAGTCAGTGGCCACAACGTTTAGAGTGCTACGTCCAATTTATGGTCGTCATAATCGTCCTAGCAGATCAACAATTGAGCGTCTAGTAGAAAAATTTGAATTCACAGGCACAGTACAAAATGTTCCCGTGCCAGTGAGACAAAGAAGTGCCCGTAGTGTCGAGAATATTGCTGCCGCTGAGGCTTCAGTTGAAGAAAGCCCAAATGTGTCTCTCACACATCGTCTCAAGCGTTGGGCATCTCTGTGACGTCGTTGTATCCAATTTTGCGAAAAGATCTTGGCCTACATCCTTACAAGATTAAATTGACGCAAGAACTGAAGCCGCTTGACCACCAGAAGCATCGTATATTCGTGAATTGGGCTGAGCAACAACTTGAAAATGATTCGGATTTTCATAGAAAAATCATCTGCAGCGATGAGGCTCATTTCTGGCTGAATGGCTTCGTCAGTAAACAAAATATGCGGTATTGGTCAGGCAGCAATCCACACGTAGTCCATGAGTCAGCCCGAAAAAATTACGGTTTGGTGTGGTTTATGGGCCGACGGCGTCATTGGGCCGTACTTCTTCCGTGATGATCAAGACCGGCACGTTACTGTGAATGGGAATCGCTACCGTTCAATGATAACCGAATATTTTTGGCTCCAATTGGATGATATGGACTTGGAGGACATGTGGTTTCAACAGGACGGTGCCACAAGCCACACAGCGAATGCCACAATCAATTTATTGGAAACCAATTTTGGAGAACGTGTTATCTCACGAAATGGTACAGTCGCTTGGCAGCCTCGGTCGTGCGATTTGACGCCGTTAGACTATTTCCTGTGGGGCTACGTCAAGTCTATGGTCTATGCCAACAAGCCAGCGACGAATGATGAACTTCTTACGAACATCGAACGTGAAATCGCAGCAGTATCGGCCGATTTATGCTTGAAAACCGTCGAAAATTGGGTTCAGCGTCTGGACTTCTGCAAGCGTGCCCGTGGTGTCCATGTAAAATAAATCGAGTTCCATACATAATGGCATCGAACGTACTTTCACAGGAACAAAGAATTCCATTGATATCCAAAACCGTTTTTATTTTATTTAAAAAAAAACGTTTGTAGCGCTCTTATTGAAGAACCCTTTATACAAAGGGTGGCTAAATTTCAAGGGCCGATGTTGATTTTGAATAAAAAAAAATTATTTAGGAAATTTTTGTCATTTCTTTTGATTATGATAATATTGGTTTGCCTAAATTATTCATGGAACAAAATATCGCCCAAATGGCCACCGCGACCTCGGCGGCACACCTAATTCCGATGGTCCAAATTTTCGATAACGCTGAGGCATAATTAGGGTTCTATGCCGTTAATGTGCCGAATTATCTCATCATTCAAATCTTCAATTGTTTCTCGCTTATCAACGTACACCTTTTGGCTTAAATAACCCCAAAGAAAGAAGTCCAACGGTGTCAAATCACATGATTTTGGCAGCCAATTGACATCGCCACCACGTGAGATAACAAGGCCATTGAATTTGTCACGCAAAAAAGCCATTGTTTCGTAAGCTGTGTGCAAGTGGCACCGTCCTGTTGAAAGCACATATTGTCCACATCCGTATCTTCCAATTTGGGCCATAAAAAGTTCGTTATCATCTCACGATAGCGAACACCATTCACAGTAACTGCCTGACCCGCTTCATTTTGGGAAAAATACGGCCCGATGATGCCGCCAGCCCATAAACCACACCAAACAGTCACTCTTTGTGGGTGCATTGGTTTTTCGACAGTCAATCTTGGATTATCATTCGCCCAAATGCGGCAAATTCTGTTAATTGACGAATCCACAGAGGTAAAAATGTGCCTCATCACTGAAGATGATTTTCTTCGAAAATTGATCATCCACTGTTGCCATATCTTGCCACCATTCTGACCGTTGACGACTCTTGAAATGGTCAAGAGGCTTTAGTTCTTCAGTTAATTGGACCTTATAAGCGTGTAAATACAAGTCTTTATGCATAATGTCCATAAACGACGAGCGTGAGAGGTTCCATTGTTGGGCACGACGACGAGTTGAGGTGGACGGCTCTTCAGCCACACTATCGCGAACAGCAGCAATATTTTCTGCAGTACGAGCTGTACGAGCATGCACTGGAGTTTTCACATATCTTATGAACTTGGCTTGCTAAAATTTTTGCACGATTTTTCCGATTTTTCGCACATTTGGACGATGAAATTGACCGAAACAATCACGAAGTGCACGATATGCGTTTTGATTTGAACGCCATTTTTCATAATAAGCCTGAGTAACTTTATCGCGTTGCTCGATTGTGTATATTTCTATGGTTAGAATTGAATTAGTCTGAAATTAAGAATTATCGAATGCAAGGCAGAAAAAAACTTGACGTTTAGGTGTGGTTCACATTCAACATTTAACCACCTGTTACATACAAATTAATGTTTGTTTGTATGTCCTTTATATGCATTTGATCATGTGATGATCTTTAGCAAAGTTGTTGTGCATCGGCCCACTAAGGTTTCTTAGTTGGTACGATCAATTTTCGACCGATGGCACCACTCTCATTCCAATGAATTTCATATATTTCCGTGACAGTTCATGCTGATTTGAACTGAAACGAAAACAGCGAACGAATGATGTCCGTTTCGAGTTGTGAATGACATAATATTTTATATAAATTTTGAAATTCATGTTCGGCTCACACTGAACAGACAATACTGTCGTTTTTGAATATTTCATTGTGAGAAAAGTAGTTTTAAATAAATAATTCAATCGAATTGCAATACGCTTGCTATATAAGCAGCCAAAAACATCGATTTCAAAACCATCAACTTCACCATTAAGAATGGAATTCCCAGCGAAACGACAACATATAAATCATTCGACACTGTGGTGAATCAAGACGAAGTTGTCCACTATCCAACTGAATTCTTGAATTTGCTTGATTTGCCGTTCTTACATTGTAAATTGGCGTACCAATCATTCTTGTTCGAAACAAAAATCCACCACAACTTTGCCAGACTCTTAATAAAGAAAATGGTGAACAATGTCATCGAGGCAATCATTTTGACTAGAAAATTAAAAGATGAAGACGTACTGCTACCGCGTATCCCAATGGTCGCGTAAGATATCCCATTAGATTTCAAACGTTTGCAGTTCCCGGTGCGACTCGCTTTCGCAATGACTATAAACAAAGCAAGGAAACAAGGACAATCGTTGCAAGTGCGTGGGTTAAATTTGGAGAATCCGTGCTTCTCACATGGGCAGCTTTACGTGGCCTGCTTACGCGTCGGAAAACCTTCTGATTTATTCGTAAACGCATCAGATGGAAAATCAAGAAATATTGTCTATCCCACAGCACATCAATAAATATCGAATTGAAACGAAACGCTGCAATTTCACAATTTTTTTTCGAAATGACCAAAATCAATAAAATGACTCAAAATGAACTGAATGTTTGCAAATGTCTTTCCTTTACGGCACAGTTACTTTTATTTTAAATGTTTGTATACTCATGATACCCTATCCCACAGGGGTATATTGGTTTTGGCATTAAGTTTGTAACATAGTGAAATAAATTATCTAGATATACCTCAAATTATATGGATCGACTCAGAATCGCTAGCTGAGTTGATCTAGCCATGTCTGTCTGTCCGTCCGTCGGTATGCTGTGTGTCACCGATTTTTGGGCCTTAAATTTTAACCTACAGGTTTGAAATTTGATATATATGTACTCTCTATCCGACGAAGCAGAACAAGTGTAAAATTTTCTTGAAATCCGTATACTTCCACGACCACTTTAAAGAAAAAACGTTCTTTCTTGCAAAATGGTCAGATATTTTGAAAATGTTTGTGAAGACGAACTACTACTACTACTAAAGACATCTTATATAAGACCATGATCATCCTAGTCCTGCTCTACGGCGCTGAAGCATGGACCGTCTCAAAAGCGGATGAAGAAATCCTAGGTCGATTTGAGAGGACAGTTCTTCGAAAAATCTTCGGTCCCGTTTGCGTTGACGGGCTATGGAGACGAAGATTCAACCAAAAAATATACGAGCTGTACAGCGACATGCCCCTGGTCAAAAAACTCCGCATTGGACGTTTAAGATGGCTAGGATATGTAGAACGAATGGACACCAATACTCCGGCTCGCAGAGTCTTCGATTCCCAGCCAGATCTTGGACGCAGTTGAGGAAGACCTCGCCTTAAGTGGCGCGCACAAGTAAAAACCGACCTCAACCAACTTGGAGTGCGAAACTGGAGGCGTTTAGCTAAGGATCGGGCTAATTGGAGAGACATATTGGTTGAGGCCCAGGTTCATTCCGGACTGTAGCGCCACTTAAGTAAGTAAGTTGTGAAGACGATATTTAGACGATCCTAATAATTATATTTCATCTATATGCAGTTTTTGCCACTCCTACATTTTGAGGGTGCTTTCAGCAAAAAACCTTTTTCAGTCAAATTGTAAAACATTCGAAACAACTTTTGTATAAAGTCATTGGCTATGATAATATAACAAAAATTTAAACCACGCCCACTTTTTGGAGGCGTTTTTATACAAAAACCATTAATATACCTTACGCCATTCCATATGCAGGAGAAAAACGTTGTTTTTTGTTGAACCATACAAGATTTTCATAAACTGTCTAAACAATATGTTGCGAGAACGTCAATTTTAATATTTCCCTGCTATAAAGCCAACATTTTAGGGATATTATTTTAAGGATGGGATGAGATAGGGTATAAAACGATGCACCCTTCTCATATGTTTTTTGTACAAATAATTCAATTTTTTTGTCTGAAAATTTAGCATTTGAAAAATTTTTATCAAGCAACAAATGTGCTTAAGCGAATTCTAATGAATTAGTAGGCAAGAGGCCATAAGACACTAGCACACAAAACATAAAGAAAATTTAATCTGCCGTTTATTTTTAACAAATATGAAAAGATATGCGAGAAATCTAAAAATATGTCACAACGAAATACAAAATTTTATTGGTAGCAGGGAGTCTTTTCGCCCACTTCAGGCAGGAGGGTAAATTTTCTAATGAAATCAAACGAAATTTAATTAAGTGCTACATTCTTAATTTAAAAAAGTTCTATTTGACAATATTGCGAAAATTTTCTTAACTAAAAAAAAAACAAGTATTTTAAAAGGTTGTAAGCGATATGGTTAGTACTCTATGCCATCCCATCTTTAAAATGAAAATCCCCAAAAGTGGGCATGGCTATAAACATTTTGGGAAGGATGTCACCACTACTTGTTCAGACATATATCAAATTGTTTTTTTTTTTTTAAGAAATAGTATTTAAACAAAAAGTGGGCTTGGCTTAGAAAGATATAAAGGGTGATCCATTTCGAGGTTCCCTACTTTTTTAAAGAAAAAACACAGAAATTTCAAATTTAATGGAGAATGTTTATTATCATTTGAAAGAACATTCTTTGGCATTTATTTTTTGAAGATTATGTCTATCAAATGTTGGCCGTTGCTACGTCGCAGATGGTCCATCCGTTGAGTCCAATTTTCGATCACTCGTTCGAGCATTTCGACTGGTAACTGGCGAATGACACGCGTGATGTTTTCATCCAAGGCCTGAATCGAGGCGGGTTTGTCGGCAAAAGCTTTTGACTTTACATATCCCCACAGGAAAAAGTCTAACGGTGTGATATCACACGATCTTGGTGCTGGGTCTCAAAATGGGTGATGGTGTTGCGAATAGTACGCTCAGTAGGCTGATTATGTTGACCATCAGTTGAGCGAAGTGCACGAAACACATTCCTCACAGAACGTGAATTTTCATAATAAAGTTGAACAATTTGTAAACGTTGTTCACGCGTAAGTCTTTCCATTATGAAATGCCAAACAATACTAAACAAAAATAACATGACAGCATGACACGACTCACACGTGATCTGTCAAAAAAGGCTATTGAAAAAAGTATCTATAAATTATCGCACAGGTGGCCTCAGATAAGCTGGAGATTTTTGAAAAATAGAAAAATAATCCTGCCGAAGCTGGGGCTACGCATTCCTCTGAGCCATCCTGCGCCCGAAGTATATTATTTACTTTTATTAAATTCAATTTCAATCTCTTTTAGTTAAAACCTAATTCGTTATTATGAAAGTATGAAATTCAATGCAATTGTTTATATAAAATCCCTTGTCTTGCTGGGATTCGAGCTCGTGTTCTCTCGCACAATAGCCCAATACGCGATCCACTAGGCTGTACTCTGGACGTTCTACCGAAACATCTTAACGTATGGTAGATGTACACACATATCCGGAAGTTTAAAAACAACCTTACAGAGGCTATACCATCTACACTTCGGTTATTCTTGTAAATTTTCCTGCATAATGTCCTAAATAGGCTTCTACCCGAACAATAGACTGCAAAAATGCTCAACCTCTGCGCATAAGTACTTTGTAAATTGTAAGGCCTACAGAAATAATTGATTTTGGAAAATACATTTTATTGCATTATAGAGGAATAATTATTGTTAGTTGGGTGATTAGGTAATCAATGACTAACGTGATAGCTACTCAGCGTGTTTTAATACGGCGGGTTAATGGTAATATAAGAACTTCGTCTATGGAAATCTTGAATTTGATCAAAAATTGCTTAGACATTTTTTTCAAAAGTTAGTCAGTGTCAATCAGTTTAGAATAAAATTGGGTACGTACAATTTTATCTTATATTTATTAGATTTTTTTTTAAGCATTTAACTTGAATGCCAGAATGATCCAAAGATTTAAGAGCCCCACTACAGACTTTTTATCGGCCGATAGTTTGGTCGCGCTGTTAGTCAGTAGGAAGATATATGGAAGTGCGCACACAAACAACGATTCGAAATCGGCCGATAAAATAGTTTGATAGGCTGCCCGATTGCATTCAAACTAAAGCCAACTGCTAATCACCATGGAATTAAAGAAACGCGAGCACACTACCGATTTTTTAGATGGCTGATTGCTCGTTTGGCTCTGAACTTTGGGCGCTGGATTTTCGTTTTACTCGTTTTTTTTTTGTACAGGGTGGCGCACCAATTGTGATACAATAAGAAATTCAAATAACTTTTTTTTTTAATCGATGTATTTCATTTTTTTTTTATTGGTTAGAAAATTAAATTTTATTTTAAATAGTTAGTTGTTTTTAAAGATTATAGATCGCAAATAACCTCCACCCTCTCCCACGCATATGCGGCACCTGATCAAAAAATTATTCATTGCGGCTTGAAGAGTTGAAGTTGGGATCGCCTCAATTATTGTCGTTATGGACTGCTTTAATTCAGTTAAATTCCTGGGCTTCGTTTTATACACCTCTTGCTTGACATAACCCGATAAAAAGAAGTCTGGTGCAGTCAGGTCAGGTGACCTTGGGGGCCAGCGAAGAGTGGAGTTCCTAGAAATTAATTTGTTTGCGAATTTTTTGTTTAGCTCCGCCATAACTGGTCTGGCTATATGTGCAGTTGCTCCATCTTGCTGAAACCAAACGCTGTTGAATGGTATACGTCTTCGGCGCAGTTCTGGGTAAAAAAAACTCCTTCAACATCTTTAAATAACGGTCCCCATTGACAGTAACGGTTACACCGTTTTCTTCAAAGAAGTACGGCCCGACAATACACCTTGATGAAACTGCGCATCACACAGTGACTCGTTCTGGGTGCACTTCCGTCTCATGGAGCATTTCTGGATTAGACTCTTTCCATATACGGCAATTTTGCTTGTTTACATTGCCGTTAAGATCAAAATGGGCCTCATCAGACATGAACAAACAATTGATCAATGTATTGTCTTCTTCGGCCATTTATATCATTTTTTGGCAAAATTCCAGGCGAACAGGCAAATCCTGAGGGTTTAACTTGCTAGTAATTTGGACTTTGTACGGAAACAAGTTTAAATCGTCATGAAGTATCCGTTGTAATGACCGTCTACTAACTCCAATTTGCCCCATAAGTTTCGGGTCGAAACGCTCGGATTGGCCTGTATTGCAGATACTACTGCTGCGATTGTATCCTGAACCCGAACATTGGCATCTCGATGGTACGGCCTTCGTGCGATGCTTCCAGATTCGGCAAACATGTTTACAAACCTCATAATGGTCCATCTACTCGGGGGATTACCGCCAAACTCCCGCCTAAATTCCCTTTGGACGGAAATGACGGACTGCAAAGCATGGTACCGTTGCACAATCCAAATTCTTTTCTCCGTATCCCAAGCATCCATTTTTATAAATCTAAATAGTAACCTACAAAATAAAAAAAAAATAAGCCGATTACTCACACAGAAAAAAAGTTATTACGTTTTATTTTTGTAGCACGATTCGTGCGCCACCCTGTATAATCAAATAAATATTAAAATTTCTCGAAATAACTTTCATTTTGCGATCGCTTATGACATTCACATGTGGATTCTCTGAATCTTCATTGTATACATGAATACATGAACATGATAACAACGGTAATATAAAAATGATATTATTGACAGTTTTGCAAAAATGATTCATTTAAATTTTTTATCAATTGTAAATCTTCTAAATTGAAGTGGAAGTTTGTCCGAGCAATGTCTGACTGTTGACTGTAAAAAAAGTACTGAAACCAAGAGAAGTAAAAATCGAATTAGAGCTGCAAATGCAGAATGTAGTTGAACAATTGGATTTATAAATGAAAACAAGCCATGCTCACGAAGCAGTATAACTAGAACGTCTTCGCTGTGCTAGCCGGAGTATTTAGTGTCCATTCGTTCTACATGTCCTAGCCATCTTAAACGACCCATGCAGAGCTTTTTGTCCAGGGGCATGTCGCTGTACAGCTCGTATAGTTCTTCGTCGAATCTTCGTCTCCATAGCCCGTCAACGCAAACGGGACCGAAGATTTTTCGAAGAATTGTCCACTCAACTCGAACACTCACACCAAGGATTTCTTCATCCGCTTTTGAGACGGTCCATGCTTCAGCGCTGTAGAGCAGGACTGGAATGATAAGGGTCTTATATAAGATCTCCTTACTAGTTTGAGTGAGGGCTTGACTACTGAATTGCCTTCTTAGCCCGAATAAACAGCGGTTGGCAAGAGTAATTCTTCGTTTAATTTCTTACGAGATGTTGTTGTCAGTGTTAATAGCGGAACGGAGATAGATAAAGTCCCGTACTACCTCAAAGTTGAATTTGTGAATGGTGACGTTCTGTCCAATTCGTCGATGTTGTGTGCCATTTCGTGTTGACAGCATGAACTTCGTCTTGCCCTCATTTACTGCTGAACCCATTTTCGCCGCTTCCTTCTCTATACTAGTAAACGTGGCTATGACATCACGTTGAGTCCTACCAATGATGTCAATATCGTCGGTGTATGCTAGTAGTTATAACGATTTTTGGAAAATTGTGCCTCTGTTGGCTCGTGAGTTTTGCACAGTCCTCTCAAGAATCAGATTAAAAAGTCACATGACAGCGCATCGCCTTGCCTAAATCCTTTTTTGGCATCGAATGTGGCAGTGAGGTCGTTTCCGACCCTGATGGAGCAGCGAGAATTCTCCATCGTCATCCTACACAAACGGACGAGTTTGGGCGGTATACCAAAACTAGACATGGCTCTGTATAGTTCGTCTCTATAAATGCAGTCGTATGCGGCTTTGAAATCGATGAGTAGGTGGTGGGTATCGATTTGGACTTTTTTTTTTCAGGATCTGCCGAAGTGTGAAGATTTGATCGGTTGTGGACTTTCCTGGCCTAAAACCACACTGATAAGGGCCGATCAGGTTGTTGGTAAACGGTTTCAGGCGTTCACATATTACGGCAGATAGGATCTTATAGACCGTGTTGAGGAGAATTATGCTTCTGTAGTTGGCGCAGTTGAGAGGGTCTCCTTTTTTTTGGATCGGACAAACGATGCTGAGGTTTCATTCATCAGGCATGCTTTCTTCCGACCAGATTTGGCTTATGAGTTGGTGGATGTTACTTACCAAGTCATCTCCGCCGGCTTTATAAAGCTCGGCGGGAAGGCCGTCATTTCCGGCAGCCTTAATAAGCTTCAGTTTAGATATTGCTATTCTGACTTCACTCAGGTCGAGTGGTTGGCAGCTTTCGTTTTAGTTGCCAATATTGAACGGTTCGTTCTGCCTGACAGCGGAATGTTGTTCGTCATCGCCGTTTAACAGCCTGCAGAAGTGGTTCTTCCATATCCTTAGCATCGACTGTGTATCAACTACGATATTTCCTTGTTCATCTCGACAGGGGTCTGTTCGAGCCTTGTATCCTTGGCTTTGACATTTTACACTTTAGGTAAAACCTGGGAACATCGTTCCTGGAGTGGCACCTCTCGATATCCTCGATCGCGCGCTTTTCTTGCTCTTTTTTCTTCTTTCTAAAAAGCCGCTGTTCTTCCCTCCTTCTCTGCCGATAGAGCTTATACAGCTTAGCCTTGTAGGCCTCGTTTTTGGCTGCGAGCATCTGTCGGCATTCATCGTCAAACCAGGCACATCAATTGCCGCTGATTTAATTGCTTGCTGGCATCGTTGCCATTGTTCTTTGACATTAGATGCAGGTGGTATGATGTTTATCGAGGGGTTTAGGGATACGCGTTGCGCGGAGGTCTTTTAATCAGCCAGAAGGCTTTAAAATGATTTTAGACGTTCTTAAACAATAGGTATATTCCTATAAGGGGCCTCTATTTGATTGACTGAAATTTATCCCTGGTACACAATGAATTTCATACTAGTCCTGATTTTCCTGGAGTGATTGGTACTCATCATACAAACAAATCAGAAATATTTCTTTCACAGCAATGGATAATGAATAATTGCATTCACCATATGCTTAAAACAATGCCGGTCTAACACTGAATAAATTCATGGTTAAAATTATTCTCGATCTCTTTAATACAAATAAATAATTATTCTTACAGCGCGAATAAAACCAACAAAGTGTTTTCAATAGAAAATACCAAAAGTGGGTCAGCTTATGTAAACAAAGAGTTTTCAAAATAATCATCTCATGATAATAAACTGAACGTGTCTATTTGTTTAAGTAGATCCAATGAAAAAAAAAAAATACTTTGAGCAGCGAATTGAACTACATAATCTTCACGAGTCAAAGATCGAATCAGAGGTGTAACTTCTATTTTCCATTCAAGATGTGCAATACCAAGTAGAGCAATAGGATAGGTTTAACGATTCAACATCTCGTTACCTAATTTTGTTGCTTAGTTAACCTCGTTTTTAGAGCCGTAATACTTGTCAATAAACAAGTTATTTGATTTTATTATGAAACACAGAAACCTAGAACATCGTCTATCATTGCCCCCAGAGATATATGTATCAAAAAATGTTTCATATTTCTTGTGGTTCTTAGCACCGCTTAGGAATCGTTGATTTTCCAATTAAAATGTAAAATTAATAAAAAGGTGACCGCAGACCAACTAACCCGAATAAAACATGCTTCCAAATTTATTAAAACACTTACAAACTTTTAAGCGCAAATTATATAATTAAACAGGATGTTCTGATGAATTTTTATCAACTATGCAAGTTTAAGGCTCATTTACATGTCTGATTGATTATCTCATTTTTTCTAAGAAAGACTGGTTTTTTGGCATAAATTGTATAAATAAATTATTTTTTATACAGGGTGTCCGCCGTGAAGGTATACTACTTTATTTTGCAGCCATTTTGATAAACATTAGTCTTGACAGTTCATATTTGGCAGTCGTGAAGTAGACTGGTGGCAAATTTATTATGAAAAAATATTCGATAAACCAGCGTGTTTTAATAGTTCAAAAAATTTTATCAAAATCAATCATCGATTACTGTGAAGATGAGAAAGTTACGTGAATTTTTTGGGAGCAACAACGTGCCAACAAAACGCACTATTTATCGTGTAGTGAATGATTTCGAAGAAAGAGGGTCTATAGGTGATAGGCCAAAGCATGGACCACAACGTACTGCAAGATCGGCTGAAAAAATTACTGCTGCTCAAGGAAGTGTTCAAAACAAATCCATAATTCGACGCCGTGTTCAGGAGCTTGGTCTTCAAAGAACAACTTTTGGCCATAATTTTGCACAAGGATTTGCATTTCTTGCCATTTAAGATTCAGTTGGCACAAGAGCTTCTTCCACAAGACCATTTACGCCGCCATACATATGCCAATAGTACCTTACAGATAGCCCATGACGAAGGCCATTTTCATGAAAAAATCATAATGAGTGACGAGGCACATTTTCATTTGGATGGATATGTGAATGAACAGAATAGTCCATTCTGGGCAAGAAAAATCCTCAAATTATTCATCAGTCACCTTTGCATAAATTAACAATTGCAGTCTGGTGTGCAATTTGGTCAGGAGGAATCATTGGACCTTACTTCTTTGAAAATGAAATCGGCGTAACGGTAACTGTGAATGGGGAGTGATATCGTGATATGATTGAAACCTTCTTAACGCCAAAACTGCACGCTTTGAGATTGATTAGCATGTGCTATCAACAAAATGGTGCCAAATCGCATACAGCTAGGACTACAATGGAATTACTGCGAGACCTCTTTACACAACAAGTAATTTCAAAAAATGGTGATGTTGATTGGCCTCCACGGTCGCCGGATTTGACTGCTCTGGACTTCTTTTTATGGGGATATCTGAAAAGCAAGGCTTATGCTAACAAACCAGAAACGCTTGAGCAACTCGATCAACATTTTCGTGATGAAATTAATAAAATACCGCGTGAGATGTGTGAGAATGTTATGTAAAATGTGCTCAAAAGGGCTCTCATTTGTGAGACTAGCAGAGGCGGACATTTACCTGATATTGTATTTCATACATAATTGCCGACATTAAGTAACACATTTATCAATATAAGATCCATTCTCTTTCATTTAATCAAAAATTATAAACAAACAAAGTAGTACACCTTCCTGTACATTAAATAGAAATGCGTTTTATAAAGGGCGTTTTTTTTATAGGTATAGATCTTCGAATCGAAATAAAACACAAAAAGGGCGTTTTTTTAGAGGTATAGATCTTCGAATCGAAATAAAACACGAAAAAATCAATTGAATGTCCATTAGTTTAGCTTTATTAGAAGGATAATTTTATGCCATTAATTCCTAAATACGACTCGGGGCATGGGGCTGCCGCAGCTGGTTCGAATAAAGCCAAGTCTAGAGGTCCAATTTTCAACCACCTTTTCGAGCATTTGGGGCCGTATGTCGGCATAACACCACGAATGTTGGCTTCCAGGTCCCCTAACGTTTCTGGTTTGTTTTTTTTTTTATAATTTACACGTACTCAAGGGGTTGTGAATACCCTTTTATATGTTACCATAGTACGAGCGTTAGTGAAGGGGAAGAAAGGGAGGATAGGAAAGATTTTGGATGTAGTGGAGACTTAAACTCCATGGGTGGTGTCCGAACTAGCTTCGGGGAGTCACTTTTTCTTGTGTTCGTTAAATTTGAAGAAATTGTTGGCGTAGATGAGCGAATTCACATATCCCCAAAGAATATAATCCAATGTTGTCAAATCACACGATCCTTATGGCCAATTGACAGGTCCATTCCGCGAAATTATGCCCACATCGAATGCTACCTTTAATAAATCGTTTCTGACGTGCGCTGTGTGGGATGTAGCGCCGTCTTGTTGGAACCACATGTCATCCACATTCATGCCATCCAATTCGGGAACAAAATAATCGGTTATCATTGCTCTGTACTGGTCTTCATTAACGGTAACTGACTCTCCAGCTTCATTTCGGAAGAAGTACGGCCAAATGACTCCATCAGCCCATAAAGCACACCAAACAGTCAGTTTTCGTGGATGTAATGGCGTCTCAAGGGTCTCAAGGGTCTCATGTGGATTTGTGGATTCTCTTCACTCCAAATGCGGCAGTTTTACTTGCTGACGTAGCCATTCAACCAAAAATGAGCCTCATCACTGAATAAAATTTTTTCGATGAAAATCAGCATCGAGGTCAATCTCATTTTCGGCCCATATACCAAAATCACGAAGCACTGCATGGTCTCGCGGATTTAATTCTTGCACAAGCTGGATCTTGTTTGGTCGTAAGTGAATACCTTCCCGCGAAATTTTCCATAAAGTTGATGGACAAAGCCGCAATTGCTGTGTACGGTGGCGAATCGATTCATTCGGGTCCTTTTCAACACTTTGCTTTACAGCGGCAATTGTTTCTTCCATGCGAACTGTTCGACGTCTCTGCGGATTCCTATTATCACATAGAGTAAACGTAGTGCAAAAACGATCCATGGTTAACCGAAATAATTGCTCTGATGCACGATAATGTCGACCATAAAATGGACGAAGCTTGCGGTAAACTTCGAGAACTGAACCATTATTTTCGAAATAAATTTGCGCAATTTGCAAGAGTTGTTCGTTTGTCAACCTGTTCACTATAAAATGGCAAATCAAATTGAACCTAAATAGCTTTAGAGTTGCCCGATTTGACCACAAAATATCAGTTTTACCTCTATTCGAAAAACCATCCTCTAAAAAAACACACCTAACATTAAATTTCTATTTAATTTGCTTTTTATATTTTGAAACACAGTGTCAGAAGTGGGAACTAATCTATAAATTTAATTTATTTACAGAGCGGGTATACACGTTTGAAATTTAACAATTCAACTGTTGTTGTTGTGTTCTCAAATACTGACGTTTCTAATAATAAAATATCGATTTAAGGGGGCTCAGAGGCGCGATTGTTATTGCGATGAACTACCGTGCAGAAGTTCTGGGTTCGATTCCCAGACGTAGCAACACCTAAGTGATTTTTCACTGGCCCTCCTCTCGTGACGATCTGACAAATCATCCGAGTAGGATCAATTGTCAAGAAAAAGCTTCTCTCAAATTCGCCGTTCGGAGTCGGTATAAGACAGGAGGTCCCGCCATAGTTGAAGAAGTGCACACGAATGAATGGTTGTGAGTAGCGCTGGTTGTTATTATCGGACTTAGTTCTTTGAGGAAGCCGCAATTAATTTGTTTGGTTAACGTGTCCCAATTAACGTTTTTTTATTGATTGCGTGCAAAATCTTTCTGGAGGCACAATTTTCCAAAAAAATCAAAGCTCGGCCCTTGGTACTAACGAGATTGTTGCGCCAAAATTTGTGAAATCACTCCTTCAATACTATCAAATTCAGCCCAAATGGCGCACTTAGTTTGTTTCCTATTCTTCTTTTAAAGTGGTCAGGAATTAACCTAGGCCTCAACAAAACGTCTCCTAATTCGGTTCATCGCTCTTCATTTCCCAGCCATCTGAAACGTCCAATGGCCAGATCTATGAAAATGTATAGCATGTAAATTTCTTCATCTTCATCTGCACAGCCGGTCAACACAAGCTGCAGTTCCAAAGATTATCCAAAGAATTGATAGATAGATAGATAGATTTTTTATTCAGATAATTTTTAAGTTTACATGGTCTGAGTTGCCGCACATTGCCTTATACAGAGATTTGATACCTAATCCATCTTTCTACTGAAATACTTTAATATTTGTGGTAAAGAAAATAAATTAAATAATCATAAATCGAGGAAAAAAAAACATTTAGAAAAACCTCATTTAAACAAAAAAAAAATGTATAAATATATAAATAAATGAACAAATACATGAATAAACATGAAAATAAATAAATATGAAAAAAAAATAAATAAATAAATATATTAACAAATAAATAAATAAACAAATAAACAAATAAACAAATAAACAAATAAGCAAATAAACAAATAAACAAATAAATAAATAAAACAATTAAATACATAAATAAATAAATAAATAAAACAAATAAATAAATGTATAATAATAAATAAATAAATAAAAAAACAAGTAACAAATAAAAAAAATAAATAAATAAACATATAAAACAACATATAAATAAACAATTAAATAAATAAGTTATTTCTTATACATGTAACTAGATTGAAATTGTTTAGAGATATTGCAAGAACTACGACTAGGAAAAAATATTTTTTATCAAAGTGTTATCAGAGTGACCGCTGCGGGCATTAAATTTTGCCATAAGGGTGTTTATTCTTTCAGAGATCAATTCAACATTCGCTTTTTTATGTAAAACCCTTGTAGAGAAATACCATGGAAGAATTAGCATCATTTTTAAAAGTTTATTTTGTGCGATCTGTAACTTCGCTATATGGCACTTGGCGCAATGACCCCAAACCTGGCATCCATACATAATTATTGCTTGAAATATGACTTTCTGTAATATCATTTTGTTTTCAGTTGATAACAGCGACTTTCTGTTTATAAAGGGATATAAAAGTTT
Organism: Rhingia rostrata; assembly: GCA_949824845.1. Classification (NCBI taxonomy): domain Eukaryota; kingdom Metazoa; phylum Arthropoda; class Insecta; order Diptera; family Syrphidae; genus Rhingia; species Rhingia rostrata. The sequence goes on from OX463756.1 coordinate 26,030,766, forward strand.
TGTACTTATAACGGGTGATCCAAGTAGAGATAATTTTTTCAATAGCCTTTTTTGACAGATCACGTGTGAGTCGTGTCATGCTGTCATGTTATTTTTGTTAAGTATTGTTTGGCATTTCATAATGGAAAGACTTACGCGTGAACAACGTTTACAAATTGTTCAACTTTATTATGAAAATTCACGTTCTGTGAGGAATGTGTTTCGTGCACTTCGCTCAACTTATGGTCAACATAATCGGCCTATTGAGCGTACTATTCGCAACAACATCACCCATTTTGAGACCCAGCATTGATTATTGGATAATATTCGACCGAATAGACCACGTCCAGCACGCTGTGAAGAAAATATAGCGGCCGTAGCTGAGAGTGTACACGAAGACCGTAGAGAGTCGCTTCGGCGCCGTTCGCAGCAACTCGGACTGACGTATGGAACGACTTGGCGCATTTTACGTCAAGATCTTAAATTGAAAGCGTACAAAATACAGCTTGTGCAACAACTGAAGCCGCTCGAACTTCCCAAGCGGCATCGCTTCGCTCTATGGGCTCTTGAAAAGTTCCAAGAAGATCCGACGTTTTCGATGCAAATTTTGTTTAGCGATGAGGCCCATTTTGGCTCAATGGGTATGTAAACAAACAAAATTGCCGCATTTGGGACGAAGAGCAACCTGAAGAGATTGAAGAACTGCCACTTCATCCAGAAAAAACAACGGTTTGGTGTGGTTTGCGGGCCGGTGGAATCATCGGTCCATATTTCTTTAAAAATTATGCAGGTGCGAACGTAACCGTCAATGGCGACCGTTATCGTGCCATGATAACCGACTATTTGATGCTTGAAATTGAAGCTCGTGATCTCGGCGACAATTGGTTTCAGCAAGACGGCGCCACTTCCCACACATCATGGAGTTATTGAGAGAACATTTCGGTGAGCACATAATTTCACGTTTTGGGCCGGTCGATTGGCCACCAAGATCGTGTGATATCACACCGTTTTTCCTGTGGGGATGTGTAAAGTCAAAAGCTTTTGCCGACAAACCCGCTTCGATTCAGGCCTTGGAGGAAAACGTCACGCGTGTCATTCGCCAGTTACCAGTCGAAATGCTCGAACGAGTGATCGAAAATTGGACTCAACGGATGGACCATCTGCGACGTAGCAACGGCCAACATTTGATAGACATAATCTTCAAAAAATAAATGCCAAAGAATGTTCTTTCAAATGATAATAAACATTCTCCAATAAGTTTGAATTTTCTGTGTTTTTTTCTTTAAAAAAGTAGGGAACCTCGAAATGGATCACCCTTTATTTATTTTGTTGACTAAACAATAGCTTTGAATCAAGATGAATTCCTAAGTATTTAACGGAAGAGCTCCATTCAATTGACACATTAGCCACTTGTAAGTTATTGGAGGGAATGTAACATACTTTTCTTTTTCGTGTGAAAAAGAAAGCTTGTATTTTTCCAATATTTAACTTTATTTTCCACTTGGTAAAATAGTTTAAAAGTATTTCTAGCACATTGGATATATTCCTCTCGATAATGAGAGGATATTCATGCGATGTAAATACAGCAGTGTCATCCGCGTAAATAGCAATACCGCAAAGAGGTGGATAAGGAATATTAGATGTAAATACATTGTACAATATAGGTCCGAGAACAGAGCCTTGTGGAACCCCAGTGTTGAAGTATTTTATTTCAGATTGAACATTATTAACAGACACACTAAAAGAACGATTACTTAGAAAACTTTGGATTATTTTACACAAAAAGTACGGGAAATAGAAACCAATCATTTTGAAAAGAAGGCCGTTATGCCACATAGAGTCAAAAGCTTTTTCTAAAGCAAGCCCATGCCTGTGGATTTTTTTGAGAGCGTTGTTCTTTAACATGTTTGACTAATCTTAAGGCCTGGTGAGTAGTGCTGTGGGAGTTCCGGAAACCAAATTGTTCATTTGGAAAAATGTTATGATCCGAAATAAACAGCATTAACTTTTCCTTAATAATTTTTTCTAATAGCTTGCTAAGTCTACTGAGCAGACTAATGGGCCTGTAACTTTCGACTTTGTTGGGAGGTTTGCCAGGTTTGTTGATATCCAAAGAATTGTTAAGTCAAAACGACCAAAATTTTCATTTGGTTCCGTAGAGCAGGGCGGATCAAGGTTTTGTAAAGGATTACCTTAGTAGTTCGAGTGAGGGCTTAACTACTAAAATTGCCTTCTTAGCCCGAAGAAACAACTGTTGGCAAAATATTTCTTCGTTATATTGTTAATTGCGGAGCTGATGGGATGCAGACAAAGTCGATTCTGATATGCAGGGCATATATTTGTCTAAATCATTTTTTTTAGGTTAGATCGTTGCAGACGGACGAGTTCGGGCAGTATACCAAAACTAGACATGGCTTTGTAGAGTTTGTTTCTATAAATGCTGTCTTAGGAGGCTTTTATTTGGATATCTTGTTTTTATTGATCAGTTGTGGACTTTCCTCTCCTAAGCCCACATTGATAAGGGCCGAACTGCAAACAGGTCCTTGGTAAACGGTTCTGGCGTTAACATATTATAGCAGATTGGATATTGTAGGCGATGTTCAGGAGACTTATGCCTCTGTACTTGGAATAGCTCAGTCTCAGAGGGCTTATTTTTTTTGTGGATCGTGCAAACTGTGGTGAGGTTCCATTATTCAGGCATACTTTCATCCGGCGAAATTCGGCTTTAGAGTTGGTGAATGTTATTGGAAAAATTAACTCTACTGGCATTATAAAGCTCGACAGTGTTTGGTAGTTTTCGCTTTTATCGCCAATATTTGGTCGTTTCGCCGGACAGTAATTCCATTATTTGTCGTAAAAAAGTGTTTCAATTCTGATTATGAATATGACTTGTCGACCCAACTAACGATTTCGCTTCGATATAGCACTATCGAAGCTTTTTCCCCATTAGCAGTTTTATCTGAATGAAGTCTTGTGGGAAAATATTTGGCGCACTTTAAGGAAGTTATTTACTTCTATAAGACTTCTAAAAATACTTTTAACAAGCCCAACGGAAAAAAAAACTTTTTTTGGTTTATAAAAGGCCTTACAAAAGCAAAATATGGACAAGACTTTTAGAAAATATTTACAAAGATTACAGAAAATATGTGCAAGCCGTCTTCGAAGTTCATTATTATTATTATTATCTTTTATTAACAGGTAATTTAAATTACATGGTAATCTTAAAATTAATGAGCGATCTCTGCCCGGTGTTTTACCTTTGACTTTGCTTAGGCATGATTCAAATTCGATTGGGGAGATCGGTTCTTCAATTCGTCTAGCGGCCGGATTAGTTGCATGTAGTGGCAGAGGATTATTGAGGGTGCAATTCTTAGCACTAGTGAAGTTAGAGTGAAAATTAGAGTCGTCTGAGAATTTTGACCAGGTTTGGGCAAAAAAGTTACAGATTAGGTCTTGATCAGTAATTATATGGTTCGGTGACTTGACTATTTTTATTTTGGATGCTGAACGATTTCCAGTCAACATTCGAATATTATTCCAAATTTTGGCAGGAGGGGAGTTGGGATTGATGGTGGCTGTAAATTCAGAAAAGCTTTTAGCCTTACTGTCTTTAAGTAATCTGCCAAACCTGGCATTCGTTTTTTTTGTAGAGGATTTGATTGTATTGCGTAGGCCTCTTTTGGAATTCTCTTAGCGCTAGCATCTTGTCTTTAAGGGACAGTTCTCTTGTTTTTTGCTCCAAATGTTGGGTGTGTCTGAGGAATTGAAGTGTTAGCAGCCATTCGGATTGCTTTTTGTAGCAATGCGGCTTCTTTGTTAGTATTTGCGGTTGGTTTTATGTGCTGTAGGTATTCGTTAAGGTAATTTTTGAACAGAGACCAATTTGCATGGTCAGTTTTAAATTTTGCGATAACGATTTTGTTAACAGTTGTGTGACCAAAATTGACCGATGTCATTATGGGGTATTGGTCACTGTTGTTAATGTCATCTAGGATTTTCCAGGAGGTAGATGAAAGTAGTTGTGGGGAGCAGCAAGTAATGTCTATATGGGTAAATATGTTATGTGTTGACAGGTGAGTTGGAGAGCCGTCATTTAAGAGAATAAGGCTGGAGTTAAGAAGGAAATCTTCGAAAACTGCACCTTTAGAGTTTGTGGAAGCTGATCCCCAAAGAACGCTCCAAGCATTGACTTCACCACAAAATATTAATGGTGAACTGATCTGATTAACAATGTTGTGTAAATCAGTCGGTTGTAAATGTTCGTGCGGAGGGAGGTAAAGGCCAATGTAGGTAATTTTCATATTAAGTTCAATTTCACAAGCGATTACTTGTAAATTTGAGTTGAGATTTAGTATTTTATGTGGTAGGTTTTTCTTTACCAGAACTTCAAAGCATTCTTTTTTTAATGTTTTCTTTTTGTTTTTATATATTTTTATATTTTTAGTTTTATTAATTTCAATATCAAAATCTTTTAATTAAAACCGTTCGTTAAAACAATTCGTTATGAAAGTATGAAAATTAATACAATTTACTACTGGGATCCGAACTCGCGTTCTCTCACACGGTAGTCCAACACGCTATTTTTTTTTTAACTTCCAAATTCATTTTTTATTTACTTAAAAAATTAACTTACTACTAGACAAAAATGCTTAAATATAACTTATCAATAACTGGTTTACTTTATCTAACTTACCAGCCCTTAGTGGGCGCTGTAACCTTATATTTCACTGTTTTATTTTGCCATTAGGCTAAAATTTGCCGGTTTTTTGGTTTTATATTTAATTTTTAATTACAAGGAAAAACACGCTATCCACTAGGCTGTACTCCGTAACATGACAGAACAGTAAGTACAAGGAGTTACTTGAATATTGTTGACTCATTCTCAGGTAGGTTCCCGATCTTTTTACCTTAGCTTTTGTAAGCCTTCCTTAAGCTCTATACATGCTATATAATCGAAGTTCTACCGATAGACCTTAACGTGTGGTACATGTACACACATCTCCGGAAGCCTAAAAATGACCTTACATAGGTTATACCATAATAACTTCGGTTATGCTTGTGAATTTTCCTTAACAAAGTATTAAACAGGCTTCTACCCAAGCAATCAAAAGCAAAATAAATCAACCTCCGCGCATTAGTACTTTATAAATCCTGCAGAAATAATTGCTTGTGGAAAGTAAATTTTATTGCCTTTTGGAGGATTAAATGTTGGTTGGGGGTCTCTTATAATGGGATACCTTGTACGTTAACTTTGTTAACAATATTACGCATTTGTTGTAGCGTGGTGAATGTCTGCATTTTTAGCTTGACCTCAACAAGGTAGTGATCCAAATCGATGTTTGCCTCTCGAAATGTGTCGACATCCAAAATACTGGAAGCTTGCGATCAATTCGATTGACTGATTGTTGATCTGGACACTGCCATGCTCCCTCCTTGATATCAAGGTAATATTGCCATTTCGTTCCTGAGCGAAGTCAATTAGCACATGTCCAGTTTCTACCTTTGTCTTTAAATCGTCAGGTAAAAATAGTTCTTAGCAACGATATATTTTAATGAGTTTTTATCATAAGACTAAAATATATGGTGCCAGTCTGATAACATTATACAGGTAAAAGTAACCAATAAATGATCTATTGAAATTCAATCCTACGCTCAATAAGATAGACTTGAGCAAAAATTTAAAAATCTTCAGGTCTTATAAAGTTTTAAAATTCTTAAAATGTAACAAACAAAAATAAAGTTCACCATTTCCATTTCTCGTGACTGCATTTACGACAACTGAAACGCCCAAGCGTTCCGGATCATTTTTCGCAATTGCGTGACGGTTGTCGACTGAAGTTTGCTCTTGTAACGTCAGCGGTAATTAAACAAGGGAACCACTAACTGACAAATCGCCGGAAATGATTTCCAATCAGTTCGCATTTCTTTAAGTTGTTTCTCATAAAAATAATTTACCAAGTTTTTCCTCAAGTGTTAACTTGTAAATTTTGTGAGCTTGAAGTTGAAATGGGTTTTTATGTCGAAATGACAGATCATATTTTGCCTAGTTACCCGCAAGAGGGAGCTTTATAAATTTTCGTTGCTGAGGTATATTAGTTTTAAGTTTTTTTTCACTTGTAATAAAGAGGCAAAGTAAGGACTGTATATGGATTGAATCACAATCGAAAAATGGATCGGTTTAATCACCAGTTTTGGGTCCTGCATTTTCTGTAGAAACCTTTTTTTGCTGCCGTAAAGGAATTTTTGAAAAGTATCTGAACGATATACCTACAATGTTATTACCTACATACAAAACTTTGAAACAGTAATGGAATTTGACTACCTAGGCTCGTTTACCACCAATACAATGACATCTCGTCAGAAATCAAGCAAAAAATTATTCGGCAGGAAAACTTATAAAACGCGTGGTGGGTGTACGACTGGGTCGTACGCAACATTCCCTTTCACAGCTAGTTGGGCATTAGATCAAATCCCAAGCATGAGAGAATTTCACGATATTCATAATTTGGCCAAAACACACAAATGTAATAGGCATTTCGATTATTGATGCTAAAAATGATATAAATAATGTCGAAATGTGATTAATCGAACGTTTATACAGGAATTTGAAGGAATCGGTGTCTATGTGAATAATTGTGATTTTGGCCAATAACCCAAAACTGAAAATTTCGTTGAGCGATAGTAGGGCCGCAACTAATTATGTGGAATTGTTGCAAACAGTAATAATATTATAAACAATAAATTTGATTCAACTTGACTAAATATTTTACGAGAAATTGACAATTTTCGTTTTATGGCATAAATGCAAAAATCCCTTATATCGATTTTCTCGAGAAAAAAAATGGTTATGCAGTTTTGTTTCAACTAATATGCGCAATGCGCATGGTATATGTTTAGTTTAGTCAAAATCGTTAGAACCGTTTTCGAGAAAATTGAGGCTATGCATAATTTTTTTAATGGCAAGTACCCGTAATAACATGGCTAAAAGCAAACGAAAAAATGGCCTAGAATTATGACAAAAAAAAAGCCGAACGCGAGGTTGGAAGCAAATCGGTCCAGTCGCTTAGGCTGGAGTGACCATACGGATATACGAACCGACGAACCGACGGACGGAATTAAAAAAAAAAACACTTTTTTACAAATAATGTAAGATGGAGTACTTCCATATGTCATTCTGACTAACGCCAACTTTTTTTTTAAGGGGTGGGGGTCTTACAAAAACCATTGGATACTTGAATACCCTATCCCATAGCATATACCTTTGAAAACCCTTTATAAAGTTGGGCAGTTCATCTGGTTATTTATTTACTTAAGTGGCGCTATGTATGTATGGCGTTCGGTATGAACCTGGGCCTAAGCCAATATGCCTCTCCAATTGGCCCGGTCCTTAGCTAACTGCCTACAGTTGCCAACTACATGTTGGTTCAGGTCGGCTTGAACTTATGCGCGCCACTTAAGACGAGGTGTTCTTCTACTGCGTCCGACGTCTGGCTGGGAATCGAAGACTCTCCGAGCTGGAGTATTGGTGCTCATTCGTTCGTGACGTTCTATTCAATTCTCCGATGTTGTGTGTCCTTTCGTGTTGACAGCATATAATTGGACTTTCCCTAATTTACTGCTTAACCCATTTTTGCCGCTTCCTTCTCTATACTAGCAAGCGTGGCTATTACAACACGTTGAGTCCTTCAAATGATGTCAACATCGTCGGCGTATGCTAGCAGTTGTACAGATTTTTGAAAAATTGTGTCTCTGGTGTTGGCTCGTGAGTTTTGCACAATCCTCTCAAGAATCAGATTGAAGAAGTCACATGAAAGCGCATCGCCTTGCCTGAATCCTTTTTTGGGATCGAATGTGTCGGTGAGGTCGTTTCCGATCCTGATAGAGCAGCGGGAATTCTTCATCGTCATCCTACACAAACGGACGAGCTTGGGCGGTATACCAAAACTAGCCATGGCTCTGTATAGTTCGTCTCTATAAATGCTATCGTATGCGGCTTTGAAATCGTTGAATAGGTGTTGGGTATCGATTGAGACTTGGGTTTTTTTTCTAGGATCTGCCGAAGTGTGAAGATTTGATTGGTTGTGGACTTTCCTCTCCTAAAACCACACTGATATGGGCCGATCGATTGTTGGTAAACGGTTTCAGGCGTTCACATATTACGGCAGATAGGATCCATCCTGTAGGCGATGTTGATGAGACTTATGCCCTGTAGTTGGCGCAGTTTATTGCTTTTTCAGGATCGGTCGAATGATGCTGAGGTTCCATTCTTCAGGTATACTTTCTTCCGATCAGGTTTAGCTTATGAGTTGATGGATGTTTCTTACCAAGCCATCTCCGGCTTTGTAAAGCTCGGCGGGAAGGTTGTCATTTCCGGCAGCGTTACTAAGCTTGAGTTTAGACATTGCTATCCTCACTCCACTCAGGTCGGGTGGTTGGCAGTTTTCGCTGTTGTTGCCAATATTCTCACAATCTGCCTGACAGAAGTTTTCGCTGTTGTTTCAAATATTCTCACATTCTGCCTGACAGCGGAATGATGTTCGTCATCGCCGTTTAACAGTCTTCAGAAGTGGTTCTACCATATCATCAGCATCGACTGTGCCTCAACTACGATATTTCCTTGTTCATCTCGACAGGATTCTGTTCGAAACGTGTATCCTTGGCTTTGACGTTTTACACTTAAATAAAACTTGCGAACATCGTTCCTGGAGTGGCACCTCTCTATATCCTCGATCGCGCGCTTTTCTTGCTCATTTTTCTTCTTTCTGAAAAGCCGGTGTTCTTTTCTTCTTCTCTGCCTATAGAGCTCAACGGCAGCTCTCGTCTTCACCTGCAGCTTAGCCTTGTAGGCCTCGTTCTTGGCTGCGAGCATCTGTCGGCATTCCTCATCAAACCACGGGCTTCTTGCTGGTGGGCGCGAGAAACCTAGCACATCAGTTGCGACTGATCTAATGGCTTGTTGGCCTCATTGCCATTGTTCTTCGACGTTCGATGCCGGTGGTATGGTGTTAATCGAGAGGTTTAGGGATACGCCTTGCGCGAAGGTCTTGGCGGTCTATTGGAATTGCAATCTTTCGGCATTAAATTTCTTCACAGTATTTCTGGATTTTTGTGGCGTGGTGGATATCTACAGTCTTAACTTGGCTGCAACAAGGAGGTTGTCCGAGTCGATGGTAGCTCCTCGGAATGTTCGGACATCTAAAATACTGAATGCTTGCCTCTTGTCTATCGCTATGTGATCAATTTGGGTGACCGTTCGTCGATCTGGAGACCGCCTTGTCCACTTATGGATATCGAGGTGAGAAAACCGTGTGCTTGCTATAGTGGTATTTTGCTCCCTAGCGAAGTCAATTATTCTAAGTCCGTTACTAGATACGTGTTGTCATGTAGGCTATGTTTTCCGACAATACTGCTAAAGATGTCTTCTCTTCCTACCTTTGCGTTAAAATCTCCCAGCACGGTCTTAACATCGTACTTCGGTAGTGGCTCATAGGTTTTGTCAAGGAGCTCATAGAAGCAGTCCTTAGCTAAATCATCTTATTCCTCCGTTGGTGGGTGAACGCATATAAGGATAATGTTGGCGAATTTTTCCTCTATACGGGTCGTTACAATTCGTTCGTTAATGTCTTGGAAACATAAGACTTCTGGCCTAAGTCTGGCACTTATAACAAATCCGCATCCGAATAGTCGCTGTTTCTGCGTGTCACAGTTTTTCATCCTGTTTTTGCCTGGCTCGTCCCATCGTATTTCCTGGATGGCAGTAATGTCTGCTTTGTAACAGTTTAGGACTTCCGCCAGTTGTTCACTTGCACCTCTCCTGTTTAATGTTCTCACATTCCAGGTGCAGATACGAACGTCGTTGTCCTTTTTTCATTTAGCCGTGTCGTCAACAATAAAATCAGTTCTCTCCGAGGCTATTGATTGCTTCGTAACCGTTGGATTTTTCCATGATTGGGTAGTTAACCCAAAGCACAACCCCCAACCTGGAGGTCCAGTTCCAATTTATTAGGTACCCCTAGGACACGGGGCCATCAGTATTCACTACGGGATTGAGCGCTGCCATTGGCCTTTCGGTTCATCCCACCATCATTTCTGTTCAAGGAGTCTAATTTATCCTTGAAATTCCTAGACAACCTGTTGTCCGCATATGTCGAAGCAGCTTGTCTATGTTCGTCTAGGACAGCAGGCCGTGCCATTCTGACCTGGCTGTTTATAGTGTTGCTGTTTTTCGTCTTGTTATCAACACTCGCGCTTATCGTTTAGCAAGTCAAATCCGGTTGGATGAGACCAGTACCCGATGGTTACCACTTTGAGGTAAAAATAAACACTTGATGTACAGTCAGAGTTACAACCACTGGGCATTGCCAAGTTAAAGCCAATCAGAGTCTACCCTCGTTCTACAACACCCAACCATCTGCTTCATCCATTTAAATTACTTGCAACTTCTTCTCCAAATCTATAATGTTTGGATCCCATTTCAAGTGATGATAATTCAACACTGCACACCTATACAGCTTTTTAGATAAGTGATATTCAACGCAGTATCTAGGTTAACCTTTACGCGACTATTTCACTTCATATTTCCAATCTCTTACTATCCGCAAAATAATCTTCTGCTTCCCTCAATCATTGGGTTTCATAACCTTGTGGGACTAAGTACTAATTGCTAAAGGATCTAGAAAAGAAAAGATAGACACAGGCTAGTAGGCCAGTCTTGAACTTTGAAAACATTAAATTTCGTGTTGAATTTGTTGACCCATTGACCGTTGTTAGAAATTGAGAAATGGTGGTGTAGTAGCTAAGTAGTTCACATTTGTATTCACAGCCACACGTTGAGAAGAAATATGACAACCAGAGCATTCGAAACTGGCAAAAAGTTGAAGGTCCATTTTATCTGTGTCAAAATTATGATATCATCGAGAAGCTAAGACTTAGGCCTTTTTAATATCTCACATTTGGTTTTATTGGTATATAGTTAAGGAGTCTGCACAATCATTGACATACATCTCTTTAAATAAACCTTCGCTGTTTTATTTACTTGTAATCTGTACCACTTCCATCAAAGTCTAATCACCCCAAAACGATCTCATATTGCATAAATAGCCAAAAATCCACGGTTTGCCAAATAAATCCTCCACAATCCCTAAATATCTATCACGTTAATCTCCCAATAACATAACAACCCAAAAAGTGATAACCCCCCACATGAGTACAATCTTAATCGATTGAAAAATCTCGCGTGCCTAAGATACATGTATCTGTCATATCTAACCTTGATGTCATAATACATTCACTAAGCGCAAGCATGACAAACGAATTAACGTTTCGTGTTTAATTTATTTTAAAGGAACCTTCAACAAACCGCCCTAAATGCCTCTTCAGAAAAATTGTTCAACCAACTCTTAATTTCCGGTTCTTCATGATGCCAACACAAAACGAGAACGAAAGCGAGCGAGAAATTCGAACCATTGAAAGCGAAAGCTTACCTTGAGTTCAAAGAACTTGTACTCGCATCGATCCGACATTTTGCGAATATGACGCAAGAACGGTGTAACAAGTGAATTCCATTCATTTCGCTTTTTTTTTTATTAAATAACATGAATCCCAGAATTAAGTAAGTTTCGGCATTTTCAAGGTTCTACCTCCAATCAGTGTTGCCAAACACTCTTAATTACTTGTATCTCAAACACTACACCAGTGCCCTCTGATGCACCTCACCATGACCTCTTCACATGACCATAGCGCTGTACAATGGAGTACACATGCAGTTTTATTTAACTACCACTCACATCAACATGGAGTAGTACACGCGTAATGGCATCTAGCTGAACTGAGGGAATGAACTTGTTGGCAATTATTGACATTGGCAAGGTCGTCTTAGGTACGGCACAGCTAGAGTCCCAGCTAATGGCAATGTTTGAAGAGACTGCTAGCGCTATTATACGTTTAGCCGGTAGATTCAAGTTCATCATTATTTTGTGACATATTTGTGTCTTTTTTATCGCTTAAGTTATTTTTTTTTTAATTGAGGATTGAATGTGCTTTTATGGAGTTAAGTATCGTCTTTGTCTGTTGCACAAGACTCTGATTGTATCTTTCGAAAGCATTTTGTTCTCAAGGTGTGGCGTGCACAATTTGGTGAGGAGGGGGGATAGTTAATTGGTTTTCAGATACTTCAGTTGAAGTTTTGTGCTGTATAGATACGGAAATCGGAGGATAAGAAGCTTTTGATTTTTTTTTAAGAATGGCATTGACTGGTTATTCATAGATAGGTTGTTCGTAAGAGTCAAGTTTGGAATTCATTTACGATGTTTTCCGTTCGTTTCGATGAATATACATAACGTAAAAATTATCAAATAATTTGGAATATAATTTAAAGTTCAAGTTCAATAGCACTTCCGGACGAACCAACACGGATTGAGATCGACTGGTTGGACGAAAATCGTTAACAAGGTCATAGCAAAAGACCCGACGCGTGGTGTGATTTTGTAAGTTATTCCAAATTTAAATAATGAATCGTCGTTAATACATAAACTTGGCTGAGTCAGGCTGATCTTTTTCCGGTGTCCAAAATTGTCATTTCGCACACATGAGGGCTATTGACTGTTTTTTTTTTTAAACCAAACCTCGCGGTAAAAAAAAGTTGAAGATGTCTCAGAATGTATTGAACAAATTTTCATAAATTATTAATTACGTACCACAATTTGGGAATTTTTTCTTAAAAACAATATCGTGCCTCGCGTTCGCGGCACTCACAGGAAAATTAATTTTATGAATGCTCTGCATGTAGACTTGGTTGTGGCTGACATTTCCTGATGAATATTTTCTATCAAATGCGCCAGGGATGCTTGTTTATTGGCGTAAGTTTTAGGAGTTGACCCTATACACAAAAAAAGTCCACAGGTTTTAGATCTGTGATAAGTTGAGGCCACTTTATGTCACCTCTCCTGGTGAAAATTTCATAAACTCGTCGCAGAGACATTGATCTGTCCTGCTCGAAAGTTGTCCTGTGTGTTAGGTCAGGTAAGTTTTGCAATTCAGGTACCGATTACTCCGCAAAACTCAGTGAATTCACTGTAACTTGACTAAGTCAGGCTGATAAGGCACGTCCAATTACATTTTCAAAAAAGTATGCAATTCGACATTTAGTTGTTGACGAATTAAGGGTTTTCTGATACTTGCGTTTCGGAATACTTACTTATTTAAGTGGCTCTACAGTCCAGAATAGACTTGGGCCTGAACTAACTTGCCTCTCCAATCAGCTTTTCCCCTAGCTAATTGCCTCCAGTTCCGCACTACAAGTTGGTAGAGGTCGGTTTCTACTTGTGCGCGACACTTAGAGCGAGGTCCTCCTCTGCTGCATCCGACGTCTGGGTGGGAATCAAAGACTCTGCGAGCCGGAGTATTGGTGTCCATTCGTTCTACATGTCCTAACCATCTTAAACGTCCAATGCGGAGATTTTGACCAGGGGCATGTCGCTACACAGCTTGCATATTTCTTGGCTGAATCTTCATCTCCATAGCCCATGAACGCAAACTGGACTGACGATTTTTCGAAGAATTTTCCTCTCGAATCGACCACGGATTTCTGAATCCACTTGATACGGTCTTTGCTTCTGCGCCATAGAGCAGGACTGGGATGATCAAGGTCTTATGTAGGATCTCCTTAGTAGTTTGAGTAAAACTGCCTTCTAAGCCCGAAGAAACAGCGGTTGGCAAGAGTAATTCTCGTATAATTTCTGACGAGATGTTGTTGTCAGAGTTAATAGCGGAGCCGAGATGGACAAAGCCAAAGTTATATCTGTCAATGGTGACGTTCTGTCCAATTTGTCGATGTTGTGTATCCTTTCGTGTTGACTTGACTTTATATTTCCCTCATTTCATTTTTGCCGCTTCCTTCTGTATAATAGCAAACATGGATAAGACATCACGCTGAGTCCTACCAATGATGGCAATATCCTCGGCGTATGCTAGTAATTGCACCGGTTTTTGAAAATTGTGCCTCTGGTGTTGGCTCGGGAGTTTTGCACAATCCTCTCAAGAATCATATTGAAGAAGTCCCATCATACCGCATCGCCTTGCTATTTTTGGTATCGAATGAATCGGTGAGGTCCAACCTGATTGAGCAGCGAGAATTCGCCATCGTCATCCTACAAAAACGGACGAGTTTGGGCGGTATACCAAAACTAGACATGGCTCTGTAAAGTTCGTCTCTATAAATGCTGTCGTATGCGGCTTTGAAATCGATGAATAGTTGGTGGGTGTCGATTTGGACATCTTGGGTTTTTTCCAGGACCTGCCGAAGTGTGAAAATTTGATCGGTTGTGGACTTTCCTGGCCTAAAACCAAACTGATAAGACCGATCAGGGTGTTGATAAACGGTTTCAGGCGTTCACTTACCTCGGCGGATAGGATCTTGTAGGCGATGTTGAGGAGACTTATGCCTCTGTAGTTGGCGCAGTTTAGAGGATCTTATTTTTTGTGGATCGGGAAAACGATGCTGAGGTTCCATTCTTCAGGTATACTTTCTTTCGACCAGATTTGGCTTATGAGTTGTTGGATGTTACTTACCAAGTCATCTTCGCCGGCTTTATATAGCTCAGCAAGAAGGCCGTCATTTCCGGCAGCGTTATTAAGCTTCAGTTTAGATATTGCTATCCTCACTTCACTCAGGTTGGGTGATCGGCTGTTTTCGCAGTCGTTGCCAATATTCTCACATTCTACCTGACAGCAAAATGTTGTTCGTCATCGCCGTTTTAAAGTCTGCAGAAGTGGTTCTGCCTTATTATAAGCATCGACTGTGTCTCAACTACGATATTTCCTTGTTCATCTCGACAGGATTCTGTGTAAGTAAAAATTGCGAACATCGTTCCTGGAGTAGCACCTCTTTTTATCTTCCATCACGCGCTTTTCTTGCTCTTTTTTCTTCTTTATGAAAAGCCGGTGTTCTTCCCAACTTTGCCATCCAACCTTGGCTGATTTTGAAACGTCTTTTCAAGCACCTTGTAGAAACAGTCCTTAGTAGTATCACCGTCCAGTCTTGGGATACAAAAATTGCATTAATTATCTTAATCTCGGTTTGACCAGAATTCACAGCCAGAAATCGGTTCTGCATTCCACGCCGTTTTCCTATGCACGCAAGGGAAAACAAAAGAGTTGTTGTACGAACTCATTTATCATACTCCAGCTTCAAAGCCACAAAAAGGTTTTTTTTTATTTTAAATGATTTCAAATTAATTTCCCCGACAATTATTATTTAATAAATAGTCTCAAGCACCCTTCATTGATTTTCTAGATCCTATCAAATCAATTTGCAGTCCGACGCCCTGATAATTACTTCGCTCGGTTATCTCTTAAACAATCGTTGGTTTATGGCAGTCTACGGATTATTAACAGCTTTTTGTACAAGCCTGTGAAGCGATTACTGCCTAGACACCATTCAACTGTAACCTATCTCTGGTTTTATAATAATTGTGCTAATTTTACGTCACAAAGAAGTCGCATCTATGAGATTGTCATTGTATCTCGAATTAATGCTAATTTCTCCTGTGTTTGTTTAATAATCGTTATTAACGAATAATCTCTTCAATACAAGTTAGCTGTCGATGAATGGTAATTTATATCCGATCTACAATCTTTTTCTAACGAAATAGAGGTTCTCCAAGTAGAATTGAGAAGGTAGTTCACCTTGAAATAAACCAAAACTTTCTCGCTATTAATTCGGGTTTTCTATTAGCAATCTTCTCCATGTAGCTCTAGATAGACAGCAAATGCAATCTTATCGATGAGGAAATGTTTATGTTATGTGAAATATTAAATGAGATGTTAAAAACAATTTTTTTTATTTTTTTTTTCAGATCCACGAGCGAAACAATTTCCCCTCATGGACAATCCCCTGTACACATTCGGCTTAGTTGGAATTTATCTGTCATGGGTTTTAGTTGTAGGTCCACTATTTATGCGAGATAGGAAGCCGTTCAAGCTGCGACAAACCCTTGTCGTATACAATGCATTCCAAGTAGCGTTAAGTGGTTATATGTTCTATGAGGTAAGTCAAAACAAAATTATTATTAATAGGCTTAGAGGTTGGAGGTTATAAGCATACACTGCAGTAGAAGGAGTAGTTATCTCATAAGCTTTGCACGTATCATAGATGTTGGAGGGTTATTAGATAATTAATTAGTTTTAATAAGACGTTGTTGGAGTTAACGAGGTATGCACGTATGTTTTTTTGAAGTCAATAATTTGTATGAGGCAATCTTTGGGAAAATAATATTCCATGCTTGGTTTTTAAATTTCTAAGCAAAAGAAAAAAAACTCTGCCCTAGGTGTTGATATGTCTGGTAACGTAACTGCTATTTTACGTAACGTGGACCTAAGAGGCCTAAAACGATGTAGATAACATTGTCTCCCATTTTCTTTATTGAAGGAAATCTAATCTTTATAGATCACCTTACCATCTGGGTACTGTTTCGCCTGTGTGAATTACCGGTTCGACCTTCAACAGCTATAATCTTATAGATCAGCTGACCATTCAAATTCTGGTCGTATTACCATCAAAACTGATCCAGCAGATACCTATCATCTCTTTTTTCAGCTTGACAAAAAAATAATCCAAAAGGTATTTTACGCGGATACCTATACAACAAAATTTGTTAGCAAAACTAGTTGATGTTACTGCTACAAAACAGACGTTACTGCCATCCAGGAAATATAGTGAGCAGAAGCAGCGACTATTTGGATGATGATTTGCAAAAAGTGCCAGACTTGGGCAAGACCCATATCAAAGCTAAACTTGCCAATATTCACCTTATATGCGCTCACGCTATGCCGTGATATAGGAAAACAATGCTCGTAGGCCAGCAAGGACAAGACGCAAGTGAAAACGGGAGCTACGCTGCCATTGAGCTAAATGAGAGGAAATATGGGGGAAAGATCACCGGCTTTTCTGAAAGGAGAAAAATGGAGCAAACAAAATATCGAGAATGAAGAGAGGTGCTATTCCAGTAAAGATGTTCGCAAGTCTTAACAAAGTGGTATACAAGGAATATAAGCTTCAAAGAGAACCCTGTCGAAATGAACAATAAAATAGCGTAGGTGAGGTCAGGAATGTCCACAACTAATCAAATCTTCTAACTTCGGCAGATCCTGCAAAAACTCAAGAAGTCCAAAAAGGTACCCACCATCGAGATGGACAAGGAAATAGCGTAGCTGAGGCCATGAATGTCCACAACTGATCATCAACTAAAGATCACCGGCTTTTCCGAAAGGAGGAAAATGGAGCAAAAAAAATATCGAGGATGAAGAGAGGTGCTATTCTAGGAATGATGTTCGCAAATCTTAACAAATTGGTATACAAGGAATATAAGCTTCGAAGAGAACCCTGTCGAGATGAACAATAAAATAGCGTAGCTGAGGTCAGGAATGCCCACAACTGATCAAATCTTCTAACTTCGGCAGATCCTGCAAAAACTCAAGAAGTCCAAAAAGATACCCACCATGGAGATGGACAAGGAAATTGCGTAGCTGAGGCCAGGAATGTCCACAACTGATCATCAACTAAAGATCACCGGCTTTTCCGAAAGGAGAAAAATGGAGCAAACAAAATATCGAGGATGAAGAGAGGTGCTATTCCAAGAAAGATGTTCGCAAGTCTTTACAAAGTGGTATACAAGGAATATAAGCTTCGAAGAGAACCCTTTCGAGATGAACAATAAAATAGCGTAGCTGAGGTCAGGAATGCCCACAACTGATCAAATCTTCTAACTTCGGCAGATCCTGCAAAAACTCAAGAAGTCCAAAAAGATACCCACCATGGAGATGGACAAGGAAATTGCGTAGCTGAGGCCAGGAATGCCCACAACTGATAATATCTTCTTACTTCGGCAGACCCTGCAAAAACTCAAAAAGTCCAAAAAGAAGCCCACCATCTATTTATCGATTTCAAAGCTGCATACGCCAGCATTTATAGGGACGAACTATACTGAACCATTTCTAGTTTTGGCATACCGCCCAAACTCGTCCGTTTGTGTAGGATTACGATGGATGAAACGACTCCACCAACACATTCGATACCAAAAAGGGTTTAGGCAAGGCGATGCGCTGTCATTTGACTTCTTCAATTTGTTTCTTGAGAGGATTGTGCAAAACTCACGAGCCTACACCAGAGGTACAATCTTCCAAAAATAGCATACACCGACGATATTGCCATCCTTTGTCGGATTCAACGTGATTTAATCCATTTGAACTTCTTGGTTTTTTTCTGTGATCTGTCGAAATGTGAAAATTTTATCAGTTGTTGACTTTCCTGGCCTAAAGCCACACTGATAAGGGTCGATCAAGTTGTTTGTAACTTGTTTTAGGCGTTCTCATATTACGGCAGATAAGACCGATTTTGAGGATACTTATGCCTTTGTAGTTGGCGCAGTTCAAAGGATCTCCCTTTTTGTGATGTGGGGTTCCATTTTTCAGGAATACTTTCATCCGAACAGATTTCTCTTATGCCGGCTTTGTAAAGCTCAGTGGAATCGCTGCCATTTCCGGCGGCCTTAATTAGCTTGAGCTTAAATTTTGCTTTCCTTACTTCACTCAGGTCGGGTAGTTGGTAGCTTTTGCTGTCGTTGCCAATATTGAATGTTCGCTGTGCCTGACAGCGAAATGTTGTTCGTCATCGCCGTTTAACAGTCTGCAGAAGTGGTTGTTCCATATCCTCATCATAGACTGTGTCTCAACTACGATTTTCCTTGTTCATCTCGACAGGATTCTGTTCGAGCCTTGTATCCTTGGCTTTGACGTTTTACACTTTCGTAAAACTTGCGAAAATCTTTCCTGGAGTGGCACCTCTCTATATCCTCGATAGCGCGATTTTCTTGCTCTTTTTTCTTCTTTCTAAAAAGACGGTGTTCTTCCCTTCTTCTCTGCCTATAGAGCTCAACGGCAGCTTTCGTCTTCACCTGCAGCTTAGCCTTGTAGGCCTCGTTCTTGGCTGCGAGCATCTGTCGGCATTCCTCATCAAACCGGGGGTTTCTTGATGGTGGGCGCGAGAAGCCTAGCACATCAGTTGCGGCTGATCTAAAGGCTCTTTGGCATCGTTGCCATAGTTCTTCTACATTCGATGCTTGTGGTATGGTGTAAATAGAGAGATTTAGGGATACGCGTTTCGGAAAGTTCTTGGCGGTCTCTTGCGATTGCAGTCTTTCGACATTAAACTTTCTTACAGTATTTCCGCTTTGTTGTGGCGTGGTGGATATCCTCATTCTTACCTTGGCTGCAAAAAGGTTGACTTCCAAGTCGATGTTAGCTCCTCAGATTGTTCGAACATCCAAAATACTGGATGCGAGCAATGTTATCAATTTGGTTGACCGTTCGTTAATCGTATGGATATCAAGGTGAGGAAACCGTGTGCTAGCTATATTGGCATTTCGTTCCGTAGCGAAGTCAACAACCTAAGGCCTTTACCAGACGTGTTGTCGTGTAGGCTGTGGTAGTTCCATAGTAGTATTATTTATGTTTGACCTGGGTTTCCTAATGAAGCAGATATTTAGATCTTGTAGTTGTCTAAATCAAATGTGGAAAACAGATCCACGATAAGGTTGCTGGTAATGGCTGCGTTATATTCAATTACCGTAGCTAATTGAAGTTGTACACCTTCAAATCAAGGGTGATACCTTCGACTGTTGGATGATGAATTCATATCCAGTCAACAGTTTCGGATAAAATGTTGAAATAGTGTCGCAGGTGGATTGGCATTTGGTTAGCGATTAATGCACCATAAAAGATCCCCGAAAAGAAAATGTAAAGCCATATAACATCGAAGTTAGCAGGTTCCATCGATTCCTCTCTCTGGCATGCTAGGACAGATCTGGTGTATCCACAAAAAATTACCTTAAAACGGAACAGTGGATGGCATAGTCGTAGTCAGGCCACAGAAGATACGTTTGGTCCGTAGGTAACTTGTGTTTCTGTTTCGACCAGAATGTGTGGTCTTTCTCTTTCGAGAAGTTAATGTATAGACATTGACGTTTGTGTATTCCATACCTCGAATGTTGCTGCACTCTGTAACAAGTTTGGTTCTAATGTTTGTGTTGGTGTTGGTGTTCGTTTTAGTGTGTTTCTTTTACATGTTACTAACCCTGGAAAAGTTTTAATATTCAATAATTTATTTTTTTAATTTCAGCATCTGATGGCAGGCTGGTTGAATTTTTATAACTTGAAATGTCAACAGGTGGACTACTCAGAAGGGCCGATGGCAAAACGGGTAAGCATCAAAAATATATTCTATTAAGTATTGCGTCATATCGAGGACAATATGGCCCTCCTACGACAAAAAAAAAGAACAAACGATATATGGAAAGAATTACGGCGATAGTCACGGGGCACTGGCCAATTGGAGCCCATGCGGCCAAACTAGGGATCTTATACAACCCTCAATGTTGCAGTTGCGGGAACACAAATATGAGAGAAAAAGCCTCTCCCATGTCATATGCAAATGTCCGGCACTAGCAAGAGCCAGATTGCGTAAGACCAACCATTTTTCGACAACCTTAGCGATATCTCGTGCAAAAGGATACAAGGCTGGATTAAGAGACCGTCTGTATAACATCCACAACATCAATCATACTAAAGGTCACACGAGTCGTGGTAACAGAAAAGCACATAAGTGCTACTTGGGTTCATGCCGAACCGCCACTTCTACCTACCTACCTACCCATCAGCACTGCTAAATTCCATATTAAAACATAACTGAGAAACAGGACCAATTATTACTGAACTGATGCTGAAGGTAACAGACAACCCAACATGTTCATGCAACGAAACAATTCTTACATCTAACCAGGAGTCGGATTTGAACTGCCACAGGGTTCCTTACTGGACTTTGTCAAGTCAAAAACACCTCAAGTTAACACTTGCAGACTATGCAATAGGGACTGAGAATCAGCAGAACACATCCTGTGTCACTGTAACTGCCTAATCAGATTACGTCAACACCATCTAGGTAAACACTACCTTGAGACAGAGCTCACATCTGACAGCCCACTCAAAGATTTACTAGGATTCATCACAAAGTCCGGTTTCATGAGTGAGCTCTAATTGAAGTTAATCACAAAAGGCCCAAGTAAGGTCGCAGTGATATGGTAAATTGCTTCCAACTCCCTAATCTAATCTAATCTCATCTATTCAAATACACGCAACAACAACCATTCGCTCTTAGATTTTAAGCTTTACAACGACCTATCTACATATTTACTCATCCATACAACGTCTATAAATAAAGTCTAGGTTTTAAAATAAAACAAAATGACATAAGGCTTAGAGATTTAAGCCTCCTCAAGACTCCAGATCCACACCCATAGCTATTATCCGAAAACAATCGGTTTAAAGTCATCCAACCAAAGGCAAACAGCTTTTCGGGAATACCCCCAGACGTCTTCATGGACAACTGAAACTCCAACCGTCGCGTCGCCTTAAACTGAAACCAAAGTATATATTATCGATCAGTAGAACCTTTTGAATAATCTATTAACACCTCGTGTGCCATTCACGTCTTCGACTTTATGAAGCACACACCCTAACCTCCACGGTACCTATGCAAACAGTCAACTTGGTTGCGTTATTTAAAGACTCTAATTGCGAGCGTATTTAGCAAACAAATATGTTTAGGAGAATTCTGCGATACTATTACATAACGCTGCTGGGAAACTTCGCATACCCAACCAATGACCATGAAGTAGTCCATCAAACTCGTCATATCTGCAAATACACAATTTGGCGCATTCGCAAATGCGTTTGACCGTCATATATCTAGGAAGTTGAATAAATAAAATAAAAAACGCTTTTAATGTTTTTTTTATTGATAATGGAACAAGATTACCAATTTTACAATTAACAGTTTTGAATTAAACGAACTACTCCTACTGTAGATACATTTATTGTTTCGCCCGAGGGAACATTCAGTTCAGGGGTAAAGTGTAAACTTGAAAACAAAAGCAACAACTGTGCTATAATTGATTTACCATATTACCGTGATTAAACAAATCCAATAATTGTGTTACCACATCGATATTAGTTTGTGCAACCTGTCAGTCAGCAGATACAGAGATACGTGTTAACCACTGTTTCCACTTTGGTACGTTTACACCGTTTTGCTATATTTTGCCACAAAAATTAGAGATGTGGTACTATTGTGTTGGAGATGCATTTTGTTTGAGACCCAGGTTCACCCCGGTCTGTAGCGCCACTTAAGTAAAATACTATGGTGTGCATAATTTCGAGAATTCTGTTGAATTCGTGCGCAAATCAATTATGAGTTTCGTATGTATCTACAGCTGAATCATGTGGTAAATCACCATATTAATAATGATGTAAGCGCTTAAAGTGCTTAAACTTTGAGCCCTAAAATATTAACTGCCTAAACTTTATGACCTTCACACTTAATATAGCACATCGTTCAACCACTTCAACAAAATCATCAAAAACCTCAAAGTTAAGCATTAAAACTTCACTTTATCACTATCAATTTAATTTCAAACACAGCCGTAGAATATTAAGAATCAAAATTTTATCACCTAAACTTAAAGCTGTTAAAAATGTTTTTTTTTGTACATAAGCTCAAAGGCCTGAAGTATTTACCACCTAAACGTTAATTAAACTAGAAGCTCTTAAACTTCAAGTGCGTAAACAAAACTAAATCTAGAAATGGAACACTTGAACCTACAATCCCTTGAAGTGATTCTCTCAGAGTAGTCTTAGCAGCTGGACAGTTTTACTCTTGGATGTTAGTCAGATCAGGGACTTAACGCACTAACCACCGCAAGCCAAATCCTTTTAATTCTCTAGACTCGCCAGTAGTCACTGCGACAAGGCCTAGTCTTTTCACTTGCAGGCCGATGGTGCAGTGTTCTATGAGAACAGCGATGGTCTTACTTCTATGCTAACTTTTCAGCTTAAATAAACGAGGGAGCACTTCTTGGTAAAATCAATGGATCATGTGTAAAGAAGACACGCGGCAAATTCATTATGCAAAAATATTCGAGAAGCCAACGTCTTTTAATCGTTTTATCAAAATTAATCATCGATTACTGTGACGATGAGAAAGTTACGTGAAATTTTTGAGAGAACAAAACGCAATATTTGTCGTATAGTGAATGATCTCAAAGAAAGAGGGTCTGTAGGTGCATGGACCCTAAGCATGGACCACAACGTACCTGCAAGATCGGCTGAAAACATTATTGCTGCTCAAGGAAGTGTTGAAAACAATCCATCAACCTCAATTCGACGCCGTACTAAGAAACTTGGTCTTCAAAGAACAACTTTGGGCATAATTTTGCACAAGGATTTGCATTTGTTTCCATTTAAGATTCAGTTGACACAAGAGCTTCTTCCACAAGACCATTTAAGCCGCCATACATATGCCAATAGAATGTAACAGCTAGCCCATGACAACCCCGATTTTCATGAAAATGTCATAATGTGTGACGAGGCACATTTTCCTTTGATGGGATATGTGAATAAACAGAATAGTCGGTTCTGGGCAATCGAAAACCCTCAAATTATTCATCAGTAACCTTTGCATCCAATAAAATTTAAAGTCTGCTGTGCAATCTGGTCAGGAGGAATCATTGGACCTTACTTCTTTGAAAAAGAAAACGGTGTAACGTTAACTGTGAATAGGGAGCGATATCGTGATATGATTAAAAACTTTTCAACGCTACAACTGCATGCTTTGGGCGTGATTAACATGTGGTATCAGCAAGACGGTGCCACATCGCATACAGCCAGGATTACAATGGAATTACTGCGAGACCTCTTTCCACAACAAGTTATTTCAAGAAATGGTGAAGTTGATTGGCCTCCACGGTCGCCTGATTTGACTGCTCCGAACTTTTTTTTCTGGAGATATATGAAAAGCAAGGCTTTTGCATATAAACCTGAAACGCTTGAGCAACTCAAACAAAATATGCGTGATGAAACAAATGAAATACCGCGTGAAATGTGTGAGAATGCAATGAAATACGTGCTCAAAAGGGCTCGCATTTGTGAGATAAACAGAGGCGGACATTTACTTGAATAGCCGACATTAAATATAAAATTTATCAGTATAAAATCCATTCTCTTTCATTTTATCAATAATTATATGCAAACAATTTAGTATACCTTTCCGGCGGACACCCTGTATAAATAAGTAAACGAATTTTTTGTTCAATATACCGAGACCTCAGCTAATCAAGGACATATTATGGTAAATGAATACCCAAGTTAAGCACGAGGTTATGCCTAAAAAAGAAAGTGATGAAATCCATGCTAAGGGTCGACCATCTCATCACTCGGTTGCACAAGGAATAGATGTTTCATTAAGTCCAATCAACTTTTCCTCAACCTACTTCCGGTTAACGTTACAAAGTCCTTTTTGTACAATTTTTACTTGTTGGTACATTTTTCGTTTATATTTGGTACAATTCGACTTTTCGATGTGGAAACGCTGTCATCTATTAACTCTATCCATCTACTCCGCGATTGATACATTGATTGCTTCCTTTCTCGAGTGCAGGTTGTGTCAGTTTCGGAAACCGACATTCATCATAATGAAACGCATCAGTGCACCTGAATGCATTGTTACTCGTTAGAGTCTCTCTTGTCGAAGAATGCGCGTTTGTTTGCCAAATCACAATTGTATGACAACACAACGCGTTCGAGGGTCAGATGGAGTAGAAGTTTCTTTTTTTGTTGTTATTTGAGGCATGATTACATGGATTGCGTGCTCGAAAATTATTTTGCAATTATTGTCGCTACTCACTTTGGATTTGGACTGATATTCTGTTTTTGTATCTTCTTGCAGATGCTCAACCTATGCTATATATACTATCTTTCGAAACTGACGGAGTTTGCTGACACAATATTCTTTGTGCTAAGAAAGAAGTCGTCACAGATCACATGGCTGCACGTGTACCATCATTCGCTGACACCTCTTGAGACGTGGGTTTTGGTTAAATTCATTGCAGGTAAGTCACTTTTTTTTTTTAAAGCTATTTGAGTAATCGGTAAGGTTTTAACGAAACTTTGTATTTCCGAACAATAAGACTAAAAAAAAAAAAAGTTGACGCAACAGGCTTATCACTACCCAGGGCCGAGCTTTCTCACAACCATTCATGTGTGCATGTGTACTTCTTGCACGATGGCAGGACCTCCTGTTTTATGACCACCCCGAATGGCTAAGTTCGAAAGGAAGGTGACCTAAGCCTGCTGCGCAGTAGTTCATCCCACTAACCATTGCCCCACTGAGCGAACGATAATAACGCCTTATGGGAAAACATTTGGTCACTTTTAAGAAGCTATTAACTTAAGACTTGTGGGCATATATTTTCTTTTTAATCAGCACTCACTATAGTGTCTGAGCAAAACTCGCTTTAGGGAAGTTGAGAATCAGATCTTTTCTAATCTTTGCTAGTACTTACGACGGTTTGGCAGAAGACATACCTGATCTTCAAGTGAGACTATAGAGTTCGCTATGAATTTACTCCTAACAGTTTTCCCGTGTGCCCTTGTATCCTATCCAAAAGGGGCAGTGAGTTTTTTTTGTAGAACTTGACCAAATGTGGGTATTAATTAGTTTGGCTTTATATATAGAGCTCAGATCAGAAGAAGTAAAATATTTCTTGCATCGATTAAGTAAGCGTTTTACTGATATATTTTGAATAGACTTTGCAGAAGCAAATAAAATCTACACCAAATAGTGGCTTTTTCGGAATGCCGAAATCCCGAAATTCAACAATTTTGTTTGTTGTACCCGTTCATTCAGAAATGGGCCTCATTGCTGCAGATAAAAAAAAGGTCAGTTTACAACTACTCCATAGGCTATTCACCGAACACACGTCGTTGTCTATGGTCGATTACCTTCAGCTCCTGGCTCACTTGAATTTGGTACGAGTGCAGTTCCAATTCACAATTAAAAATCAACCAAGTTCTGGTCTGCGAAAGACCGGATTATACCGCACGGACGACCGGCGACGACGATTATTTCGTTAGATCTTGTGTTCCGTCGACGTCCGGCCCTAAAATCTCTAGACCCTGCCCTATAACTTCTAGTTCTGTCCCTGCAACCCTACCCTAAAATCTCAAGACCCTCAATCTCTGGCCCTACCGTGGCACTACAATCTCTAGACACGGCCCTACAGTCTGTAGACCCTGCCCTACAATCTCTAAGCCCAGTCCTAAAATCTCTAGATCCGGCCCTAAAATCTCAAGACCCTCAAAACTTTCTAGACCCTGCCCTACAATCTTAAGACCGTAAGGCCGGGTCTTGAGATTTTAGCTCTAGATCCAGCCCTAAAATCTGAAGACCCTCAAAACTTTCTAGACCCTGCCCACAATCTCTAGACCCTGCCCTACAACTTCTAGTTTTGGCCCTGCAACCCAGCCCTAAAATCTCAAGACCCTCAAAATGTGGCCGTACACTTTCTAGACCCGGCCCTACAATCTCTAGATCCGGCCTTATAATCTCTAGACCCTGCTCTGAAATTTCTATATCCGGCCCTACAATCTCTAGATACGGCCCTACAATCTCTAGATACGGCCCTACAATCTCTAGACCCGGCCCTAAAATCTCTAGATCTGGCCCTATAACTTCTAGATCTGGCCCTACAACCTCAAGGCCCGCCCCTAAAATCTCTAGATCTTGCCCTACAATTTCTAGACCCTCAAAACCCAGCCCTACACTTTCTAGACTCTGCCCCACAATCTCTAGAACCGGCCCTAAAATCTCTAGATCTGGCCCTATAACTTCTAGATCGTTCCCTATAACCCTGTCTTAAAATCCTCAAAACCCGGCCCTACACTTTCTAGACCTTACCCCACAATCCCTTGACCCGGCCCTTAAATCTCTAGAAATTGTATGGCAGGTCTAGAGATTGTAGGGCAGTGTCTACAAATTGTAGGGCAGTGTCTATAAATTATGGGGCCGGGTCTAAAGATTGGAAGGATAGGCCTAGAAATTTTAAGGTAGGCGTCTAGACTGTGTCCTAGAATTTGTTGACCACCCCGCCTTCAATTTGAAGACTCGGATGCAAAATTTGTAGACCTGCCATACAGTCTCAAGACCCTGCACTACAATCTTAAGACAATTTGCAGACCCTGCGCTACAATCTGTAGGCCCGACCCTACAATCCTTAGACACGGCCTAACAATTTAAAGAACGTGCGCTACAACCTCAGGATCCGTTTATCGTTTACTTAACCAGTGAAATCAAATTTACCTACCACACTGCAAATAGTCCTTTCGACCGTAGAATTGGCAAAGCGCAAATAACAATTTTAAAGCTTCAATAATATATCCGCTATCAACTGTTAAAGTTCGGATGTCTCTATTGGAAGACCCTTGGAAAGCTTACTTTTGTTCATCTTTGAAGCAGTGGAATAAATTGTAGATGGCTTTGCTTTCACTCTTCTTGGGCTGTAACTCTTCCATTTTGCCACCTAAAAGAATCTGTTGGATCCTTTTTACTAAGATATACCAACGTCTCAGACATATCTCTAGCTGCGTCTCATTTTGGGCCGAAAGGTGTACTATTGGTGGAAACTAAAGATACACAATACGTTATGGTACCGAAACTCCTATACGACGAGCCATAATTTTACGGAAACACTAAAAAAGATTATAAGCTCCTGATAATTCGTAGGCACTTATAAAATATTAAAATTAATATTCTTCTCTCTTTTAGGTGGAAACGCAACATTCCCAAATATTCTGAACAACTTTGTGCATGTATGCATGTATTTCTATTACATGATGTCCGCAATGGGTCCAGAATACGCAAAATTCCTTTGGTGGAAGAAGTACATGACTGAATTGCAAATCGTAAGTATCTAACTATTTTTTAAGTTAAATCAACTTAATACTAATTAATTCACTATTGTGAACATCATTATTGTAATCGCAAATCAAAATATAATTTTTAAATTGAAATTATTTTGACTAGTCTTTTAAAAATTTAACAAGTTTTCGAATTATTAAAAATCACAAGTTTTTAAAACTTTTAAGTTAATTCACAATGGACATTTTTAATTTTTGAATATCTTTAAGTAAACCAACAAAATTTCCAACTGTGTCAACATTGATTTTGTTGGTTATAATATTGTGTAAGACATTCGAAAACAGTTTTGATTACTGTGAATAAAATTTGATTATTGTGAATGCATTGACATCATATTCTGGAGCATACTCTCATTTAATGCTAAACCCATTTTTTGCCACTTCCATCTGAATACTAGCAAACGTGGCTATGACATCACGTTGAGTCCGATCGATTGTGCCTCTGGCGTTGACTCGGGAGTCTTGCGCAATCCTATCAAGAATTAGATTAAAGAAGTCACATGAAAGTGAGTCGCCTTGCTTTATTCCTTTTTTGGTATCGAATGTGTTTTAGAGGTCGTTTCCGACCCTGACGATCTACACAGACGAACAAGTTTGACCGGTATACCAAAACTAGACAGAATTCTCTCTGCTCTATCAGGGTCGGAAACGACCACACCAAAACTAGACATGGCTCTGTATAGTTCATCTCTATAAATGCTATCGTATGCGGCTTTGAAATCGATGAATAGGTGGTGGGTATCGATCGGGACTTCACATATTACGGCAGATAGGATCTTGTAGGTGACGTTGAGCAGACTTCTGTTTCTGAATTAGGCGCAGTTCAGAGTGTCCCCTTTTTGTGGATCAGACAAAGGATGCTGAGGTTCCATTCTTCAGGTATACTTTTATCCGACCAAATTCTGCTTATGGGGTGATGTATGCTGCTTACCAAATCTGCCGAAGTATGAAGATTTGATCAGCGTTGGACTTTCCTTATAAGGGCCGATCAGGTTGTTGACAAACGGTTTCAGGAGTTGCCATTATTGAATGGACCGTTCTGCCTGCCAGCGGAATGTTTTTCGTCATCGCCGTTTAACAATCTGCAGAAGTGGTTCTTCCATATCGGCATCGGCTGTATCTCAGCTACGATATCTCCTTGATCATGTCAACAGGATCCTTTTTGAGCCTTGTATCCTTGGCTTTGACGTTTACTCGCAAACATCGTTCCTACAGTGACACCTCTCTACATCGTCGGTCGTGCGATTTTCTTTCTCTTTTTTCTTCTTTCTGAAAAGCCGGTGCTCTTCCTTTCTTCTATGTCTATAGTTTTCAATGGCAGCTTCACCTGTAGCTTAACCTTGTAGCTCTCGTTCTTAGTTACAAGCATCTGTCGGCTTTCTTCATCAAATCCGATGTTTCTTGCTGGTGGGGGCGTTTCTTGCTGGTTTCTTGTTGGAGCAGCCTATCTAATGGCTTTTTGCTATCGTTGCCGTTGTTCTTAGACATTCGATGCTGGTGGTATGGTGTTTATCGAGAGGGGTTTGGGATACGTGTTCCACGAAGGCTTTGGCTTTCTCACGCGATTGCAGTTTTTCGATAATCGATTCGATTTTAATCCCTCGGAATGTTCGTGTCGTGCGATGGTTGCCTCTTGTCCATCGCAATGTAATCATTTGATTGACCGTCAGTTGATCTGGATACCGTCATGTGCACTAATGAATATCGAGGTGAGTGGCATTTTGATCCGCAGCGAAGGCAATTAGACTGAGACCATTGCTAGACGTATTTTCAAGTAGGTTGTGTTTTTCGACAATAGTTCTCAATATGTCTTCTCTTTCCACCTTTGCGTTAAAATCTTTCAGCATAATTACAACATCGTACTTTGGTAGTCGATCATAGGTACTGTCAAGGATATCGGAGAAGCAGTCTTTCGCTATATCGTAATTTTCCTCCACAGGAGCGTGAGCCCATATAAGGGCTTATGTTGGCAACTGTGGCCATGATGCGGATTGTAACAATGCGTTCTGTTATGTCTTAAAAGTTGAAAGCATAAGAATTCTTGCCTAAGTCTGGCATTTTAGCAAATCCACATCCAAATAGTCGCTGTTTCTGATTACTTTAACACTGGTCTACTATGGACCGTCACAGTTTTCCTACCTCTTTTTACTCAGCCCATCCCATGTATTTCCTGGATGGCTATAATGTCTGGTTGCAACCCACTAAGGGCTTCGGCTGCAACTCTTCTGTTTAATGTTCTCACATTGTAGGTGCAGATACGAACACCGTCGTCAGTTTTTCGTTTAGAATGGTCGTCAACAATGAAATCAGTCCTTTCCAAGACTCCTGGTTGATTCGTCGACAATTTTTTCCATGTAGTCAAACTAAAGCACAACCCCCAACCTGAAAGGCCAGACCCAATATATTAGGTACCCTTGGGACACGGGGCCACCAGTATTCGATACGGTATACTGATTGTACTGCGTATATATATTAGATACCCTTAGGACACGTGCTTTTTCAACTCTTTGTAATGCAATTCTATAACAACTTCTAGCACCACCTGTATTCGCTACGCTATACTGCGTATGCCGTACCATCTCTGTTCAAAGTACCAGTTGTCCGAATATATCAGAGCGGCTCCAATAGCTTCTTGACTTTGTCCATTCATCTTGGGAACTCTCCCGTTGTCGTCTGGGAAGGTTTCTTTTTTCTAGGGTACCTTACCTCTAGCAAGTTTCGGTCCACGAGTGGTATTTTGTTTTGTCCATTGTCATTTAATTCTCCGTTAATTTTGAACCCATTAGTGTCATATCCCCTTATTGCAGGTGATCATGATCCCAAGAAACGGCCTTTACGAGTGAGTAACAATGCGACTGTATTTCCTAAGAAAGTGACGATTTGAAAGGAAACCAAAAATCATGCCTGGCTCAAAATTTCTATAAATCCTTCAAAAGACTTCATTACATCACTTACTTATCCGTACAAGGTACACAAATGTGCTTTATTGGAGATCTGAGTCAAGGTAGCCTGTTCGTAACCGTAACCATACAAATAAATCGACTTCTGACCAATGACAGCTTAAGTCAAGTACACTGCCCTCTACCAAATCGTTTAGGTTGTTTAATTGCAAGCTCATTAAACTCCGATACGAATTGGTGTCGATGTGAAAAGTCAGCATTTCATCACAAAGGATTTGGAAAACACAAACCTCATTAAAGCAAAAACAGATTTTGCAATAGTAATTGAAAAGTTCATCAACCGCAAACAAGTATCCCCCCGTATCTATTTGATTAAGAAATCATCATCGTTTACATTGTGTAGGCACTTCTGTTAGTTCAACATGAAAGCTATTAAACTGCCGAATAACAAATCGACGAAGCAGTAGAATAAACTCCTGGATTAACCAACATTGGTATTTCCACATCCAAATCCGAAAAAAGATTTTTCTTACTTCCACACTTGCGAGTCTTGTCGATCCGATCTTATGGCAAATCGAATGGTGAGTGCATTCAAGCACCGGCAACAAATAAAATGTCCGCAAGTTGTTATTCCAGCTATTCTATCAGCATTTTGTTTTGCAAAATATCGGTTGTGAAATTTTTGATTTCCAGTTTGGTTGCTTATTTTTTTTTTTCTCCATTTTTTGTTTTCATCGTAAGTGCATGCTGCATTACACAGCAAGTAAACGATCTAAGTAACGAAGAATTCTACAACTAGGTCATGATTTGGCGCGAAAAGTGGTGTATCTGTGTATCCACATTCACATTTACATGAGGGAATGAAATATCCACCAAACGATCGGAATTGGTTTTTTTTTTTTAGTTATTTTTTCGCATGAGTATGTCATGTTGGGCAATTTTGTTTGACAAAGATAAATAGGATATCATTTTTTGGAGTAGATAGATATTGTTGCGGTTGAGATTGTTTATCGGATGTAGTTTAATTTTGTTATTATACGCACTATAAATGGTGTGAGAAATCCCACCTTATAGTGGAACACATTTAAGCAAGTGTTTGCGAAGATATTTGTATCTTAGGAATGATAATTGCTGTATAATTTATGGCGAAGCTATTTGATTTAATTGAAATTGAAATTGAAATGTATCTACCGGCGAGTGGCATATGCTTATTTGAATAAATTATGGAAATCAAATGATGTAGTCTAAGGTAAACAAGGTAAATGCTAGTATGAATTGTAAAGACAGAAAGAATACCCGTTAAAGCGGTAATTTAACCATTATCACAAGAATCCACGGGCTCAGTGGCGCGATGTGCGATGAATTGACACGCAGAAGGTCTGGGATCGATTCCTAAATGATTTTTTCACTGGCCCTCCTCTCGTGATAATCTGACAAATCAGCCGGGTAGTTTCAATTGTCATGAAAAGCTTATCTCAAATTAGCCGTTCGGATTCGGCATAAAACAGGAGGTCCCGCCATCGAGCGAAGAAGTACACACGCACACATGAATGGTTGTGAGAAAAAAGCTAGGCCCTGCGTACTAACGAGCCTGTTGCGCCATAAATTTATTTATTTTTATTTTTTAGAAAAATCCACACCCCAAGTCAAGGTGTTGATGTGGGTCAAGTAATCAATTTGTGACAAATCCCAAGGTTTTTATTTTTTGTGTTCTGTGGGCTGGTGGAAATCTCAAAAGACACGATGTGGAACCTTAACGTTGTGCACGTGCACAAATGAGAAATGAGATCAAAAAATATTGCGGGCTGTTCCAGTACGACCCGCCATAAAACAATTTTTCTTGTATGCAATGCGTCATCTGTATGACTTTATAATCTTTGCTGCTACGCAGTTAAAAATACCTAAAAGCGTTTTATATAATAATTTTGACAGCGATCGTTTTCAAAACCACGCAACTGGAGCCCAGCTCCTTTCTGTGACACCTTTACAGTGTCAGAAGGCTTACTTTGCTTGCTTTTGTCTCAATATGTTCATTCACCTTAATCAACTAATTTGACCACTCTAGTGTGGTATGACCATACTGGATTCTTCATTTTCCTTAGACATGAGATATGGCTATCATTGAATAGCATCATTGGAACACAAAACATGATGAAACTGAAATTATATTTGAGACTTTATTTACAACAATCACTGCGAATTTCTTTTGTTTAAATCGCCCGATTGAGAAAACAACCACAGTTGAGGTTAGGGATGATCGTACAAAAGATTAATGACATGTTGGAAAAACCGAAAAAGTGAAAAAAGTCATTGAAACCAATGTGTTTCTTGATGCAATGATTGGATTTTTTGTGATTTATTTTTTCTTTTGATTTTGATTTTGATTTTTTATTAAAAACTAAATTTTTTTAATAAAACTGCTTTGAAATAAATTTCGCACTCTTGATGTTAATAAATATGCTGAATGTCTAGACCTACTCTTTTTATTACGGTAGCTTTATCAATCTATCAACCCATATAAAGTATGAGTGGCACATTGATTTGTCTTATCTTATCGATATTATATACGCACCACTTATCCTTCACCAGTTTGAGTGAATCGGTCGAACCTTTTTACGCCATCGTACGTTTTAGCTGACTTCTCAATAAAAACTCAGATCACATCTTTAACGAACACACCCATTCACTTCCATTAAAAAATTAGCTGTCAGCGACGATCGGCCATCGCAATTCCGCCAATACATCTGGCCGTCACAATAGTAGGTAGTAGTAGGTTTATCGTCAAGAAAATTAAAATTTATTTATAGTTGAATTGAATTGAATGTAAATTAATTCATCTCCAATAATGTTTACATATTGGGCATAAATTTCCTTCAGCACAAACTCACTTTTTCACCTTTTTTTGGCTTAAACTATTCGTCTTCGCGTGCTGATCACTTATCCGTATTTAAAAATCGTCGCTCACATTTAGTTCACAAGTTATGATAAAAATGAAATTTCACTTTTTTTGATTATAATTCGATACAAATTGTGTGTAGTTTGACTTTTTTTGCTGTTGTCATGTTGAAAAAAACATACCAAATAAAAATAATTTAACAAACAAATCTGTTGACCAAGGCGCCAGCCTGACGACTTTACATACCCTGATGCTCCGCTCGAAGTTGCGTGAGCGTAGACTGTCCCCAAAAAGACAGTTGAGACGATACCAGTTAAGACGATACCTAGAGTAT
This sequence comes from Rhingia rostrata, assembly GCA_949824845.1. Classification (NCBI taxonomy): domain Eukaryota; kingdom Metazoa; phylum Arthropoda; class Insecta; order Diptera; family Syrphidae; genus Rhingia; species Rhingia rostrata. The sequence goes on from OX463756.1 coordinate 26,064,736, forward strand.
CGTTAACAAAAAAAAAAACCGTTGGCTTTAGGCGCCTGCCTGACGACTTTACATACCCTGACCAGAGCAACGGGGTTAAGTGACCGTAGAAAGAGGTTTAAAATCCTTTGATTTTTATTTTTACATTTTGGCAAATAAGTAGTATTTTATTTTTTTATCTGGCAATGCTGCAGTGGTATGTTCTTCTTCTTATTTATGATTCAGCTATGTGTGCAATGTCAAAAAATTGTTGATTTCTATAGGGATTTTTCGAATTTTGTTTGTTTAATAATTTTTAAACTAATTGAGAGCGACGATTTAAAAAAAAGGTGAAAAATGTGAGATTGTGCTAAAGTAAATTTCTTCCACAAAATGTTAAGACCTGTGAAACTTTACGGCTTGCCTGCGTTAGTGAGGAGTTAGTTTAATTATTATTTAGTCATTTAAATATTTCAATCATCACAATGATTAATGGCCAACATTAAGTTTAAATATACCATGTTACTCCAAAAAGTGCTACTATTAATGTTAAATCTAGTAATTGAATTTTTTTTATTTTAAGTGCATTTTTAATTTTCTTACCTTAATTTGTGCAAAATTTCTCAAATCATGGTAGAGAAATGCAAATCCCTTTCAAACCGATGACCTGATAGTGTCGGGAGGTTTTGACTTTCGTTATACTGTAACGCTGCTCTCATCTCAAAGATATGTTTGACTGCTTAGGCCCTAACATCTATCGTGCATTTTTCCAGAGCTTAGTTCTACTGTCCTGACTTTGATATTTGTTCTAACTTCTCGATGTGTCATTGCGCTGCAAATGCCCATGCTAGCAAGAGATCCCCTAAGCTTGCTCGTTCCGCAAGTCATTGATATGCGTCTCCCACAAAAAATGGCAGTCTATGGTGAGACCTAGTTAGTATTTACAACCTTAAGGTTTTCGCAGTTTAATGAATTGGCGCATCTAAAGGGTTTTAAGGTTCTGTGTGAGTGTAGTATCATTGGGCCGCAAGTCATTGATATGCGTCTCCCACAAAAAATGGCAGTCTATGGTGAGACCTAGTTAGTAGTTAGTAGTTAGTTTAACCACCAGGCTATTGTCACGACATCATCTTCCTATATCTAGCGTTAAATTTGGACTGTATTGCCCTTGTTGGTTCTTCCAGAGATGGACGACATTCCATGATTTACACATCGTCTGTATATGCAAATGGCACATCGTTCTTTGAGGCACTTTAGCATTTCGTTAGTAAATATAATAACAAGCAAGGAACCCAGCTTTGAACCTTGTGCAACTCCATCCACCACTCTATATTCATAGTTTGATACACAGTTTGATACGGATCTTCCTCCGCTCAAGAAATCTGTCTATGGCAAGAAAACTGTAAAATTTAAAGTAAATTGGGAATTTCGAAAAAAATATTTTCTTTACTAAAGGGTTTTTCAATAAGAGCGCTACAAAAGTTTTTTTTTAAATAAAACAAAAACGGTTTTGGATATCAATGAAATTCTTTATTCCTGTGAAAGTACGTTCGATGCCATTATGTCTGGAACTCGATTTCTTTTGCATGGCCACCGCGGGCACGCTTGCAGAAGTCCAGACACTGAACCCAATTTTCGACGGTTTTCAAGGATAAATCGGCCGATACTGCTGCAATTTCACGTTCGATATTCGTACGAAGTTCATCAATCGTCGCTGGCTTGTTGGCATAGACCATAGACTTGGCGTAGCTCCACAGGAAATAGTCTAACGGCGTCAAATCGCACGACCGAGGCGGCCAAGCGACTGGACCATCTCGTGAGATAACACGTTCTTCAAACTTGGTTTCCAATAAACTGATTGTGGCATTCGCTGTGTGGCTTGTGGCGCCGTCCTGTTGGAACCACATGTCCTCCAAGTCTATATCATCCAATTGGGGCCAAAAATATTCGGTTATCATTGAACGTTAGCGATTCCCATTCACAGTAACGTGCTTGTCTGAATCATCACGGAAGAAATACGGCCCAATGAAGCCGCCGGCCCATAAACCACACCAAACCGTAATTTTTTCGGGATGCAATCATGACTCATGGACTACGTGTGGATTGCTGCCTGACCAATACCGCATATTTTGTTTATTGATGAAGCCATTCAGCCAGAAATGAGCCTCATCGCTGCAGATGATTTTTCGATGAAAATCCGAATCATTTTCAAGTTGTTGCTCAGCCCAATTCACCAATATACGATGCTTCTGGTGGTCAAGCGGCTTCAGTTCTTGCGTCAATTTAATCTTGTAAGGATGTAGGCCAAGATCATTTCGCAAAATTCGCCCAACGCTTGAGAACGACGTGTGAGAGACACATTTGGGCTTTCTTCAACTGAAGCCTCAGCGGTAGCAATATTCTCGACACTACGGGCACTTCTGTGTGTCACTGTGCCTGTGGATTCAAATTTGTCCACTAGACGCTCAGTTGTTGATCTGCTAGGACGTTTATGACGACCATAACTTGGACGTAGCGCTCTTAACGTTGAGGCCACTGACTCCGAATTTCGGTTGTTAATTTTAATAATTTCGACTCGTTGTTGGATCGTATATCTTTCCATTATAAAATGATAAACCTAACTGAAGAGAAATGTCAAAAGAGCGGCAAAAATATGGCGTCATTTGCTGTCCCTGTAGCTCAACTTTTGTAGCGTCCCTGTTGAAAAATTGGGCCCGTTGAAATTCGAAATGCATCATCTGCTCTCGAACGCGAATGTTCGATCAAAAATATAAGTTTCTGGCGGAATTGTAAATGCTCGATATTATTTCAATCCAAAAAAATATATTTTTGACGGGATGAATTTCGCTGAGTCCGCAAGTTAAGTCTAAAACCTTGTTTTGTTCTTGAATTTCATATTTATCTAGGAGGTGAAGTGGTTCATATCCCGATTGTTAAAACGCGTTTTTATTAACTACGCCATTTGCAAAACTCCGACAAACATTTCAGATTCTGCCAAAAATAAAACTTTGTACACAAAAATCGTCTGGAGAACCTAAATAAAAGGGCCTTACCTCATAATTTTTACTAAAATTTTTTATTTCTTCAGATCGTGTAGATTGATGAACTTAAGCTCAACATACAATTACACGCCATCTTGTAAAAAAAAAATTCAAAGACCACCAAATCGGAAGCAAGTAATGCCCAAAGGAAATCAATAATTGAAATTCAAAAACAAAGTCGCAACAAATACCTGTCTATGTACCCAGATACTAATAAACCTGATAGCCACCATTAAATTACAAGGCTTGACCCACTTTTCGTTTACTTTTACGCACAACGGTCTTGAGTCTGCACATGCCTAGTGGCGAATTTTATGGACTTACTAAACCACAACAGTATCCGTTCATGTATGCGAATCAACTCGCGCACCTTCTGCAAATAAGATTCATGCCGTATACGGTATAGCTTTGTATAGCTCTTATCGAGCTCTAAAGAGGACGCAAATCTGCACAAGAAGAGATATATGTTACGAATTCGAATTCAAAGTTAACTTTCGATTTCACTTAAGTTGCTGTAGAAAGCACAACTTCTAAACTTCGACGGACATGATCAAGTCCTGAATTGGTAGCATTTACATAAAATGGCATGCAATCAAATCTGGTCCGAAGTGACTTTTTGAACATACATCGACTCCATTACTAAAAGCTTGAGTTTATTTTGCCATTGACCATCGGTAACTGACGTTTAAATGTGACATACGTCACAAGGGTACTGAAGACATAATTGCAAAGTGTGGAAATTGATTGCGGCTACGCCCGTCATTTTGTTGTGGAAACATCGCATCGTTGTGTTTTTTTTTTCCGTTTGTTGAAGCTCACGAATGCATTAATCTCACTTGACAGTAATTAGACTTGCACGGTTGAATGCGACTTATTGCGCGCTGTTTTTGCGTCTGGCTAATAAACCTATTAGATGAAAAGTGACACCAAGTAACAGAGTATGGAATGAATATACTTGCTATGAGGAAACTTTAGCTATGAAAAGAATCTTATAATCCGGTGTAAACAGACGCTAACTTGAGAGTGAGGTAGGTATTAGAATGTGTGTTTTTTTTATCAACTGGTTTTATCGTTATTTTTACTGATGTAGGTACATACAACAGCAAGTTGTGTGTGTGTCTGTGTTTTTTTTTTTAATTTATTTTAATAAAATCAATGACTCCGTTATGTTTATATTATAAGCTTATAGCAGCATGTGTGGTTATAGTAGCCTTCTTTTTATTAATTCCGTGTAGGACTGGATGAGAATACAACATTGGGGATTCATAACAACACAGCGATTTGGCAGCACTTCCGGTGAACTGACATTTCCATGTTTTCATGTTAATTCATGTTAATTGTCGTTCGTTTCCAAAACCTATAAAACCAACTCTACTTTATATTTATAATTTTTAAAATAATTGAAGAGAAAACAAGGTTTTCACTTGTCTTTTAATTGACACAATTTGACAGTTGAACGTTGGTCTTCGAAAAAACACAATTGGCAGTTCATTTACTCGTGTGCATTGAATTGACTCAAAAGTGTTGTCTTTGTCCGAAATTTTGGCCGCTTTCTGAAATTCAAATTTAGTAAGACATCTCAAATAAAGCTGTGTTCTCATTGGTCAGTCTACAAAATTAGTTACGGTGATATTTGAGGAAAACTCTCTGACGTTGAAGTTATTGGGTTGTCATTGATAATAAAAATATTATCGGAAAAGTTTTTCTCTTCTGAAATGAAATTCAGAAGAAAAATGTCCTCTTAAAGTTTTCAGAATGTATGTTTTGACATATTTTTGCACAAATCGAAAATTTATTTTCATTCATGGGGACAGTTTGCGCAGAGTTGGAGCTACTAAATGAAGAAAAATTAGAAAGCTATAGAAACATGATCGTTGGGTATAAACCCGTTTCCCCGATCAGTAATACTACGCCAAACTTTGCAACCGAAGAAAATAATCCAAATTTTAATTTTTAAAACAACGCATACCGAGCTATAAGCTTCGTGATTTTGAATTGACAAAAAGAAAGACTAATTCCAAATTTGGAAAACTATTTCCTTTGTCATAAAAGACAGTTGGAAATCTCGTTTGTCATTGAAGTATTCCCACATGATATTAGTTAATTTAAAGTATGTTCACGGGTCTTTTGTACAGGGTGTCCGCCGGGAACGTATACTACTTTGTTTGTTTATAATTTTTGATTAAATGAAAGAGAATGGATTTTATATTGAAAAATGTTTTATTTAATGTCGGCAATTCAAGTAAATGTCCACCTCTGTTTGTCTCACAAATGCGAGCCCGTTTGAGCACGTTTTTCATTACATTCTCACACATTTCATGCGGTATTTCATTTGTTTCATCACGCATATTTTGTTTGAGTTTCTCAAGCGTTTCTGGTTTATATGCAAAAGCCTTGCTTTTCAGATATCTCCAGAAAAAAAAGTTCGGAGCAGTCAAATCAGGCGACCGTGGAGGCCAATCAACTTCACCATTTCTTGAAATAACTTGTTGTGGAAAGAGGTCTCGCAGTAATTCCATTGTAATCCTGGCTGTATGCGATGTGGCACCGTCTTGCTGATACCACATGTTAATCACACCCAAAGCATGCAGTTGTGGCGTTAAAAAGTTTTCAATCACATCACGATATCGCTCCCCATTCACAGTTACCGTTACGACGTTTTCATTTTCAAAGAAGTAAGATCCAATGATTCTGCCTGACCAAGTTGCACACCAGAATGTAACTGTTAATGGATGCAAAGGTGACTGATGAATAATTTGAGGGTTTTCGATTGCCCAGAACCGACTATTCTGTTTACTCACATATCAATTCAAATGCAAATTTTCCTCGTCACTCATTATGATTTTTTCATGAAAATGGGGTTCGTCATGGGCTATCTGTAACATTGGCATATGTATGGCGGCGTAAATGGTCTCGTGTTAGAAGCTCTTGTGTCAACTGAATCTTCAATGGAAACAAATGCAAATCCTTGTGCAAAATTGTGGCCAAAGTTGTTCTTTGAAGACCAAGTTCCTGAGCACGGCGTCGAATTGAGGTTGATGGATTGTTTTCAACACTTCCTTGAGTAGCAGTAATGTTTGCAGCCGATCTTGCAGTACGTTGTTGTCAATGCTTGGGCCTATCATTTACAGACCCCCTTTCTTCGAAATCAATTACTACACGATAAATAGTGGGCTTTGTTGGCGCATTGTTTCTCCCGAAAATTTTAATTGTGCTACGATTTTTGTTGCTGTGCCATTGACCTGTATTGACTTACAGCGCAGTTATCTCCGTCATAATTATAAAGCTGAAACGCATTACGTTTAGTAAAAGCCAGACGTGCACATGCGATTTTCAGTTCTAGCGATATAAAAATCGTGGTCGCAAAAAAATTAGACTATGCGCTTGCGATACCTCACAGAAGGTCTGGGTTCGATTCCCAGCCGTAGGTACACTTAAAATTATTTTTCACTGGCCCCCCTTTCGTGAAGATCTGACAAATCATCCGACCAGTATCAATTGTCAAGCAAAGCTAATCTCAAATTCGCGGTTCGGAGACGGCATAAAACAGGAGGTCCCGCCATCTTGCAAGAAGTACACACGCACACATGAATGGTTGTGAGAAATCTTGGTCATGGATATTAACGAGCCTGTTGCGCCAAAAGTTTGTGTTTTGTACTTTGATTATTCAACCGGAATGATGACAAAATGGTTGGGACCGGATGCAGTGGCCTATTGGTGAGTGCGTTGAACTACGAAGCATAGGATCGCTGGTTAAAATCCCGAGAATGACAGCACATACGTTTAAGTAACTCAATTATGAGAAGCTTCTCAAATTTGCAGTTCGGATTAAGCTTTAAGCAGGTAGACCACTTCTTTTGGACAGGAGGAGGTTTAAGGAGCTGAATGGAACCTTAATGCCAAATATTAATAATTTTTTTCAATATGACCAAATAATCGCAACGGAAACAAAATTTAGTTTATTGACAATTCTTTTGTCTCAAAATAACCTGGTGGATATGGATGGATGTATATAGATTCTGTCCAACTGCCACTTTTTTGTTCACTTAAATCAATCCGGCATTCTCTGGCCTAATAGTTTCTTTTACGCCTTTTTAGATTTAAGTGCAACAAAACAACTAAATTACAACACTTCTCTGTAAAAACAATTTTTATACTAACGAGCCATCTGTTCAAGTGTTCTAAGATTCATGCTAATCCATTATTTCCGTTTTATTTTGCGGCAAAAAAAACGCTTGCTGCATTTTTTTAATCGCTGCGATTGATAAGTTGCTTTTGTGTACTCTCTTATTAAATAACGGGCCACATTTTTTGCGACTAAATTATGATGCGACAGAAAGTTGCAAGTGCGTGCATACCAACATCTTGTTAGGACAACGATTTTTTATACGCAGCGACTTAATTGCAAGTATGTCGACACACTTGCCAAAACATGATTAATTTTAAATTGCAATCGCAACCTTTTAAAAGTTAATAGTGTTAGGTGCCATGTGTGCCCATTCATTTTTAAAGTTATGTGATGTACTTTTTGCGTTTAAATTGTCGTGCGACGGAAAACGCAAGTGCGCGCCTGCCCTAAGACTACGCATGTATGGATGGATCATATGGAAGTGAATTATAACTAGAATCATGCTGTCGTCTATAGATAACAGTTCCGCCCTATGTTCATTAGAACCGAGCGATCTTGTTGTTTTTCAAACGATTTTTTTTAATTTTCATGTTTACTATATTGAACTACTGCGAACAATCGTCAACGATTGTTTTACTAATGCCTGGTCTCGGACCAGCACGAACTAGAGCACTAGCTTACTAGCGTTGGCCGTAACCGCGCCCTTTGGCTGCAACTTTTTGGCTGTCTCTCTGGATACCTATAGGATAATTGGATGATTGTTACGTATCTATGGTCAGATGGTCGTTTGAGTTGACGATCGTAGTCAAAATAGATTATGAGAATATTGTAACGGGTGATTTTTTAAGAGTTAAGTTTTTTCAGGTTGACAGCACTGGTTAGTATCAACAATTCGTGCTGTTATCATCAAATTTACTTTGTTGGACATTAAACCATCGACTCGCATGCGTACAATGGCGTACCGAAGAGAATATTGCAGTCGTAGCGTCCAATGTTAATGAAGATCATAAAATGTCAATTCGTCGTCGTTCTCAGCAATTGGGCAGGTTTTACTCAACCACATGGAAAATTTTACGTATCGATTTGGGTTTGAAAGCCTATAAGATTCTGCAATTTTATAGGCTTTCACGAATTGAAGCCGAATGACCTACCACAATGTCTTATTTTTGCTGAATGGATCTTAGAACAGCTCCGTGAAAATCCGCTGTTTTATCGAAAAATTGTGTTCAGCGATGAGGCTCATTTCTGGCTCAACGGATAAGTAAATAAGCAAAACTGTGACATATGAAGTGATGAACAGCCACATGCCATACAATGATTTCCGATGCATTCCGAAAATACGACAGTTTGGTGTGGCTTTTGGGCTGGTGACATCTTCGGTCTATTTTTCTTCAAAGACGACCGTGGAAGAAACGTTACCGTCCACGGCGAACGTATCGAGCCATGATACGCGACTTTTTGCCCCAGTTGGCTGAGTTGAACCTGGTTGCTAGGTGGTTTCATCAATACTGTGCCACATGCCATACAGATTGTTAAACAATGGAAATGTTGAAGGATGATCAGCTTATATCTCGAAATGTCCCTGTGAGTTGGCCGCCAAGATAATGCGATTTAACACCTCTTGATAATTTCTTGTGGCGTTATGTAAAATCGTTATTACCAGCCGAACACGATTGAAGCCTTACAGGATAACATAACTCGCGTAATTCGTGGTATATAGGACGAATTGTTCGAAAAGTGACTCAAAATTGGACCTTCCAAATGGACCATTTGAAACGCAGCCGCGGACAACATCTCGTGAAGTTGTCTTTAAAACCATTTACGGCAAAGGCCTACTTATCGATTACGATAAAAAAAATTAATATATGATGCAAATTTGAGTGTTTTATTCGAATTTAAAAAAAAATATAAAAATCAATGTAGGCATACAGGCGTCAATGAATGTCCCGCGGTCGCCAGAACCGAACGTTCAATATTGACAAGGATAGTGAAAACTTACAGCCACCCGACCTATATTATAGTGAGGATTGCCATATACAGACCAAGGTTTAACTATTTGTTGCCTAAGCTTAAGGCTCGATATACTCTGTAGGATTTTTAATTGTGCTACGATTTTTGTTGCTGTGCCATTGACCTGTATTGACTTACAGCGCAGTTATCTCCGTCATAGTTATTTTGTTATTACTTAGGAGTTTCAAGACCCCGCGAGGAGTCTTTCCCTTCAAATATGTTACGCCTAGAATGTAGTTCCGTTGTCAATTTTTACAACGAAAAAAAGCGCTGACATTGGCCTTTCCGGTCACCATACCATGTTTTCCAAATGTATTACAGCAGCTCATTTAGGTTGTGTGATTTATGAATGCTCTGTGGTAGTATCTCTTTACTTCCAATTGAAAAATAATATCACAAAAAGTCATTAAAGAGTGACTCATACATTTTTCTCAATAACAAATCAAACCAATTTCAAGCTGAATAAAACCAAATTGCGCCATATGGTCTGATTTATCCACAGGCAAGTATAATCAATCCATTCCCATGGATACAAAACTCCTAAAAAAAAATGCCCGATCAAAGAATTAAAGCAAAAACCATCCACTATCTGAGCGATCTAATTTTCCACATCCTTTCTAATTAAAAGTACCGCTGTTTTATTTTACCCTCATACAATGAATGCACTTTCGACTTCCACTTCCACTTAAACGGTACCCACTCGCAAAACTCAAAAATTCAATTCTATCGCAATTCTTTGGCGCGCAGAAAAAAAACAAACAAAGCCACCGGCAGACGGCAACACTACCACACGAAGCCAAAGCCAATGGCCTAACGTCGCACGTTGTCGTCGTCGCGTCGTCGGGACAGCGCGTATATTTTTCATTATTTCTGAACTTTAAAGTCTTAACCCACTGCCATACTATGGTGTGGGCTTGGCAGCAACCAGTGGCGATGCCAATTTATGTTGAAAACTTTAAAAGTGCAAGTGCCCGTAAAAGGATTACCTACCTTATGAGTTGAACATGTCGTCGACACTACTTTTACTTTTTTTTTTTTTCTTATTCGTTGCAAGTCATGTTGCAAGTGCATTGCACTACATTTAAACTGACATACCGGAGAATGACTGCATATAGATACAAATGTATCTATACAACTGAGACGGAGTTGGTTACCTTTTTTCGGATATGTTTGTATCGGACCTGATCGCGCTTTTAACCGGATTGTTGCGTAATCGCTGGGGTCCGAGGTAAGTTTGCGTGGTGGCGCGATGCAGTGTACGAGTATCTTGTGCATCTGTCTTGTGTGTTAATGGTTCTCTCATCGCTCGGATGACCAATGAATTGTTTTGTAGGTCACAGATGCAGAGGAGATTCAAGCGAGAGCGGGGAGTGAGCATTTGATTATTTTCATATTTCGTGTGTGCAATATATTAGCACTAGATGCGAGTGAGTTAGTATCATATCACAGACACAAAGTTGGCAGGCTTTATTGGTTTATAGCTAATTCTTGATGAAAAAGAAATGAAACAAGTTCTACGTCTGTAAATTGTTTACGACAGCTACAAAAAAATATGCAGAGCAAGACTTGACGGAATCTACCCATTGATCTTGACTACCTATAAAGCTGGAGCTATAAAGAGCGCTAGTCCGGAAAGAAAAGTTGCAATCAAAGTAGGTACTAAAATGTTAACGGCATTCTAATTGTTTGTTACGGTGTTTAGATAGTCTTTATGAGGCAGTGTTATTCACACTTTGTAGTCAGAGGTATCACTTAAAAATATTTATACCCAGCTCGACAAAAAATTGACCAACGTTGTTGCCAAAAGTCTTGGTAAGGACTGATTTTATGCTAAATGAAAGGAGGCAAAAATATAATTAACTGGACTTGTAATGTAATGTTAGGTTACGTCGTAACCTTCTAGAAAACACTTCTTAGACGTCATCTAATTGAAGGATGTTGGAACGAACACACCTTTTCATACGTTCTACATGTGTCCCACAAAACAGCTGATGAACTCGCTGTCAAAACAAATGTATTTTAATGGGAATTGCAAGAAAATAAACAAAATTAAGCAATTTGGTGTGTGGAATACGAGGTGGAGCCAGAGATAAAGGAAGCAAAGAGGTACCAAACTTCTACCTCTCTCACCCTGAATCCCCGCAAGAGTTAGTTGTTTTTGTTGTAATCCACCCCCAATGCACTCCTGTCTGTGAATACATGTATTTCCGAGTAAAAGAATTCAGCAGGCGAGAAATTTTGGGTTTGGACACTTTCATTAAGAGCTGTTTAGCAGTGTGGTAGATTTATTTTTTTATGACATTTTAGTCGACATTCATTTATTTTTTTGCGTTTGTTGTTTTTGCGTGCGTGGAAATATATTCGCACTTTGTCCTGTCGCACTTCACAAATTAACTTTATGTAAACTTTTAAGCCCATTTTTTTTTTGTTTTATTTTGCACTTCAATGTTACACAAACAAACGAAAATAGTAAAAAAAAATGTAAACAAACTAAATTATTAAATGACAGCTCAAAATTGTATGTTTTGGTGAATACAAACATATGTTTTTGAATGTATTCAGTGAAGTAAATGTTTGTTTTGTAAATTATATGAGTTGAATTTATTCAACTCCTCCTTAAGGACAAAAACAAACTATTTAAGTGTAATAATTCATTTTTAAACAAGATGATTTCCGAGAGGATGTATTAATTTAATAATTCTCTACGAGTTTTCGTAGTCGATTCCTACTTGTTGCGTTATTCGATATGACTGCTATGGGCAGACAAAAATGACGAACTCCGAGGATTTTATTCAATAAAAATAATTTCACAAACAAATTTTGCACCTAGTATGACAGCTGTGTTAATTGAAATGTCTAACGAAACCTGATCAAAGTTCGGTCTGAAAGCACAAGTGGTTTTCGAAAACTCAGTTTTCGATTCGGTGTATAAGCACTACTAGTAGAATGGGTAAGGAGACGAATTTAAACAAATTGTGTCACAACATAATGTAGACAATTTCCGCTTTGCCAAGTGAGGAATAATCCTGACGTGTGTTCACTTATTTGACTTGTTACAATCTGTCATTAATTCTTTAGTAACCTCATTCCTTAACTTAAGTTGAATTATTTGATTTCAAATAATTTTATTTTATTAATAAACGATTGTAACAAGCGAAGAAGTGAGCACACATCATTGGAACGAATGTGCTTCATAATGAGCGAATTTTCTTATGTTTTGTGTTCCAATGACAGGTGTAAATACAAGGTGACGCAAAAGTAATCCTCCTATCAGAAAATGCTATAAATTTTGCGATTGGCCCCTAATGTCAGTTCTGTTTTGACATTTGTGTAGTAAACACATGCGAAATACACGTTAATAAAAAATGTTACGCTACACTGCTCCAGAACGCGGAATATTGGTGACTATTTATTTGGGCAATAATCGGTCGGTGACTTTGGCACAACGTGAATTTCGTCGCAGATTTCCTAGCCGCCCAACGCCTACTGGTGAAACACTGCGACGTTTAGCCGCTCGCCTCGAAGAGACTGGCACAACACGAGATGCTGCCAGGCGTGGCAGACCCCGGAGTAGCCGTTCTGCAGAGAATATTGCTGCTGTAGCCGAAGATGTCATGGAAGCGCCGTCGACATCAACCAGACGAAGTGCCACGCAAATAAGTATCAGTCGACGGTCTCTACAGCAAATTTTGGTACAAGATTTGAAGATGTTTCCGTACAAAGTCCAGACGGTGCATCAGCTGTTAGCTGCTGACCGCCAATCGCGTCTAACATACGCTCAAGCCATCCTTAATCACCACCAAGAGGAAGATGATTTTTCATCAAAAATAATCATGAATGATGAGGCCCATTTCCATCTTAGCGGGTACGTAAATAAGCAAAATTTACACTTCCGGGGCACTGAAAATCCGCGTGTAACTCACGAAGAGCCATTACACCCGCTCAAAGTCACTGTATGGTGTGCTGTTTTCGCTGGAGGAGTCATCGGACGTGTTTTCTTCGAAGACGTCTCGCGGGCCAAACGGTTACTGTGAATGGTGAGCGCTACAGAGCAATGATCAACGAGCTCTTTTTGCCGCAACTTGATGAATTGGGATTGCAAAACATGTGGTTCCAACAGGACGGTGCAACGGCACACACAACCGATATGCTGAAGGATGCATTTCCCGGGCGCCTTATCTCCCGTTTTGGCGATTTGCACTGGCCAGCAAGATCGCCTGATTTGACCGCTCCAGACTTCTTTTTGTGGGGCTTTTTAAAGTCGCGGGCTTATTTCAACATGCCTCAGACTCTTGCAGCTCTTAAAGACAATATCCGTCAAGAATGTGAGGACCTATCGCCGGAAGTTTTGGCCAAAGTGATGGAAAATGCCATAAAAAGGGCTCAAATGACAATCAATTGTGGCATCATATTCTCGCGTTGATGTAAAAAAAATTAAAAGACCAAATAAAAATAATCCATAAGAAGAATCAAAGTTTTTAATTTTTTTTTTAAATTACAGCCAAAAAACATCGGAAGGTTATTTTTGCGCCACCTTGTTCTTGTTATGGACAAGGGCTAACTTGTTTTCATAACTTCTTTTGTGTGGGCTCTGACAGCCTCTGAAAAAAAAACCTCACAGTGGTTTATTTTTCTATTTCAACTCCTGTGCATCGATTTCCTTTACTAGCTGAACAGTGGTTTCTCTCCTTCTGGGACTGTTTCAACGCTGGTGAATCGAGTGAAACAGCTTTCATCTGGGCTCCTTTCCTAACTGAACAGATGGCGCTGACATTACATTATGAAGGGTTTTCTGTATGACACCGCAGTCACCCTCTAGATCTGAGAAACCTAAATTAAAGTTTTTCTTGGATTGCCTTCTGAGGAGTGAATGCGACTGACATCTACTGAGGGCAAATGAAGACCAAATCTGCCTGAAGGTTGAGTGATACTCTCCATTAGAAAAAGAACGACATGGGTTAAGCCAGAATCCCTAATTCTAACACTACAACCTCATCTACAAAAGAAAACCGATCTTCCTCTTCTGAAAAGTCTGTAAGCCATTCCCATTGACATCTACGGTAGACATATGGTTACCAAATCTGCCCGAAGATTAAGCGATAGTCACCAATGGAAAGTGCACAGTGCATGTCAAGCTGTAACGTAAATTCTGACGCTATGAAAAAAACAGTAACGGACTTCAAATGTTGCATTGCAGAGACGAAGCGACTGGAAACAACTGAAAGTCCTATACGGTGAATCTCTAGAAGTCAGCCGATAATCACTGCACTGTAGAGAGGTCCACCCAACAGCCTCAGGTACCATGTGTTCGCGCTATTGACTAAGCACCCGCCAATCAATGCTGATCTCAGCGCTTCTTACCCAACGTTTCGAATTGTTTTGCTTATGCCACGATTGTTTTTCCGAAAAGCTTGGCAGATTTGACGATAAAGAAACATAAAAATACGAAGCTACACCACTTAAGGATTTAAAAACTTCAGAATTAAAAGAGACTTATCGGATATTAGGAAGGTAGAACCTTCAGCTGTGAACAAAAATTTACAATTGAATTTCTAAAGAAAATCGATAAAAATCGATAGTTTTTTGACAACCAGATCGATTAACCATGATGCAATAGCGGTGTTATCAAATAAATCATCATTCATGGAAATTCAAATTAAAACTTTTCCCGTTTCATAACAAGACTTAGTCTGTTTAACTTTTGAGTTAACTCAGCATACCGAAGAACCGAAGCTAAGGTTGATCCCAGTGACATAAAATAAACCAAAATATCCAAGCAGTAGTTGAATAAATAAATTTGGTCCAAGTGGCCGTTAAATGGTTTATTAACAAATTTGTGTTCAAAAGATTGGACTTTTTTTTTGTAAGAAGGCGAATTGCAACATCTTATTAACATAAAATGTTAATCTGATCAACATGCAAGGTTACTTCAAAGTAATATGCAGCTGACAAATAAATAAACGCTGAGCTTGCATACAAATAACGATGAAATATGTGATGCTTGTGATATCTGGGGAAATATAATAGACGCGACAAAATTACTTGGCGGTGTATACATTTGCAGCTAAAAAAAAATTGTCAGATGTCATGTGTATATTTTTTGACAGTTGGATAAACGTACGTGAATTAATTCAAAACCAAAACTCAAATGGGTTAGATGGTAAAATATGACAACGATTTACTGTAGTTTTCACCATGAACGATTAATTTATTATTATGCTTCGAAAATATAGATTTTCTTTAGTTGTTTAGCTAACTTTCATCAGGTGGTACTTCAAGCAACTAAAGATTTTGTTTAGTTGCTTAGCTAGCTGTCTTCAGGTGCGCACTTCAAGTTGATAGATCGTTTTTTTAATTGTGCCCGGCACTTAGGATAATATACCAACGGAATCGAATCGAAGAATATTTGCATTAGTAAGCATACGTTGTCCAAATATAGTTTATTGACAAAAGTCTACAGCTCACTAAGTTTGTCATTTCAACATTACCTCCAAAGTCCGTCTGGGCGCGGCAAAAGGAATCAAATAGTGTTCGAAAATATTTATATTTTTAGTTGGGCTAGGATGATCTGTTTCTTATACAAAATCAGACTTTCTTACTTACTTACATACTTCAGTGGCACTACAGTCCGGAATGAGCCTGTGCCTCAGCCAACATACCTCTCCAATTAGCCCGGTCCTTAGCTAACTGCCTCCAGTTGCGCACTCCAAGTTGGTTGAGGTCGGTTTCTACTTTTGCGCGCGAGGTCTTCCTCTACTGCGTCCGACGTCTGGCTGGGAATCGAAAACTCTGCGAGCCGGAGTATTCGTGTCCATTCGTTCTACATGTCGTTACCATCTTAAACGTCCAATCCGGTGTTTTTTAATCAGGGGCATGTCGCTGTACAGCTCGTATAGTTCTTGGTTGAGTCTTCGTCTCAATAGCCCGTCAACGCAAACGCGACCGAAGATTTTTCGAAGAATTTTCCTCTCAAATCGACCAAGGATTTCTTCATCCGCCTTTGAGACGGTCCATGCTTCAGCGCCGTAGAGCAGGATTGGGATGATCAGGGTCTTATATAAGATTTCCTTAGTAGTTCGAGTGAGGGCTTTACTACTGAATTGCCTTCTTAGCCCGAAGAAACAGCGGTTGGTAAGAGTAATTCTTCGTTCAATTTCTGACGAGATGTTGTTGTCGGAGTTAATAGCGGAACCGATATAGATAAAGTCCCATAATATCTGTCAATGGTGACGTTCTGTCCAATTCGTCGATGTTGTGTGTCCTTTCGTGTTGACAGCTATACTTCGTCTTGCCCTCATTTACTGCTAAACCCATTTTTGCCGCTTCCTTCTCTATACTAGCAAACGTGGCTATGACATCACGTTGGGTCCTACCAATGATGTCAATATCGTCGGCGTATGCTAGTAGTTGTACAGATTTTTGGAAAATTGTGCCTCTGGTGTTGGCTAGTGAGTTTTGCACAATCCTCTCAAGAATCAGATTGAAGAAGTCACATGACAGCGCATCGCCTTGCCTAAATTCTTTTTTGGTATCGAATGTGTCAGTGAGGTCGTTTCCGACACTGACGGAGCAGCGAGAATTCTCCATCGTCATCCTACACAAACGGACGAGTTTGGGCGGTATACCAAAACTAGACATGGCTCTATATAGTTCGTCTCTATAAATAATGTCGTATGCGGCTTTGAAATCGATGAACAGGTGGTGGGTATCGATTTGGACTTCTTGGGTTTTTTTTTTAGGATCTGCCGAAGTGTGAAGATTTGATCGGTTGTGGACTTTCCTGGCCTAAAACCACACTGATAAGGGCCGATCAGGTTGTTGGTAAACGGTTTCAGGCGTGCACATATTACGGCAGATAGAATTTTGTATGCGATGTTGAGGAGACTTATTCCTCTGTAGTTGGCGCATTTCCTTTTTTGTGGATCGGACAAACGATGCTGAGGTTCCATTCTTCCGACCAGATTCGGCTTATGAGTCGGTGGATGTTACTTACCAAGTCATCTCCGCCGGCTTTATAAAGCTCGGCGGGAAGGCCGTCATTTCCGGTAGCCTTATAAAGCTTAAGTTTAGATATTGCTATCCTCACTTCCCTCAGGTCGGGTGGTTGGCAGCTTTCGCTGTCATTGCCAATATTGAAAATCCGCATCCGAATAGTCGCTGTTTCTGCTCACTATAACACGGTCCGTAGAAGATGTCACAGTTTTTCATCTTCTTTTTGCCCGGCCCATCTCATCGTATTTCCTTGATGGCAGTAATATCTGCTTTGTAGCAGTTTAAGGCTTCCGCTAGTTGTTCGCTTGCACCTCTCCTGTTTAATGTTCTCACATTCCAGGTGCAGATACGAACGTCGTTGTCCTTTTTTCGTTTAGCCGTGTCGTCAACAATAAAACCAGTCCTTTCCGAGGCTTTTGGTTGCTTCGTAACCGTTAGATTTTTCCATGATTGGGTAGTTAACCCAAAGCATAACCCCCAACCTGGAGGGCCAGTTCCAATTTATTAGATACCCCTAGGACACGTCGCCATCAGTATCCACTACGGGATTGAGCGCTGCCGTTGGCCTTTCGGTTCATCCAACCATCATCTCTGTTCAAGGAGTCTGATTTACCCTTGAAATTCCTAGACAACCTGTTGTCCGAATATGTCGAAGCAGCTTGTCTAGGTTCGTCTGGGACAGCAGGCCGGGTATTCATTCCGTGCCATTCTGACCTGGCTGTTTATAGTGTTGCTGTTTTTCGTCGTGTTATCAACACTCGCGCTAATCGTTTAGCAAGTGAAATCCGTTTGGATGAGACCAGTACCCGGTGGTTACCACTTGAAGGTAAAAATAAGCACTTGATGTGTAGTCAGAGTTACAACACTGGGCATTGCCAGGTTAAAGCCAATCAGAGTCTACCCTCGTTCTACAACACCCAACCGTATCTGTATTTGTCGCTGCAAAAAATCGTTCACCACAAATCGTCAAATCCCCAATGAATTTAAAATACAAATATCTACTCGGTTTGACAGTGACAGGAAGAATTTAAAGATTCAAACCGTTTTTTCTATACCCTATCCCATAGGGGTATATTCGTTGTGACACATAGTTTGTAACAGAGAAATAATTTAGCTAGGTATAGCTTAAAGTATATGGATCGACTCAGAATCGATAGCTGAGTTGATTCAGCCAAGTCTGTCCAGTTTTTGGGCCTTAAATTTTGAGCTAGAATGATGAAATTTCGTACACGTGTTTGTTGTTGCTCCGTGCAGAAGAAGTGTAAAACATTTCGAAATCCGCCTATTGCCACGCCACTTTTGGAAAAACGTAGTTTTAGGCCAAACCGTTAGAAATTTTGAAACAGTGTCTGAACGACATATCTAGACAATCCTAATGTTTATATTTTGTCAATAAAAAGTTTTTTGCCACGACCACTTTTTGGAGGCGATTTCAGTAAAAAAAACATTTTTCGCCAAAATTTTAAACATCTCGAAAAAAATGTTGCTGCAAAATCATTGGTCTCTTTTTTTCTTCGTTTATATCATTTTAACTTACGCCCACGTTTTGGAGGCGTTTTCGTACAAAAACCATTTCTATACACTACCCCATAGCTTTTTTGATTTTAATAAACTGTCTGAACAATATGTTCAGACAATTACATTTTCTTTATATCATCACCAACAATCCTACATTTTGGAGATTTTTTTTTTAAGGATGGCATGAGATAGGGTATTAAACGCACAGCGGATCGTATCCTTTTCATGTATTTTTTTTTTTAATTTTAACTAAGACGCCACTAGCAGCTTATCAGGAAGAGACTACAGACTTATTTTTGAGTAGCATAAGTCATATTTCGCTTACTAAATAAACTCTTAAAGATTTTCCTCCGTTGGCGCTGTATAAGCTGAGATTTTTTGATTTAGTGGAACAACTTTCTAACCAGAGCATAACTTTTTCTATCATTATTAGGTGTGATGAATGGCCTGCAAGATGTTAAAAATACAAAATTATTGACTTAAGCCAATCCTGAGTACTAACAGAAAAACACCCATAAATTTATAAAGTTTACCAATAATGCTGACTTCGAAAAGCCCAAATGACTTCCCTGAGGAATATCAGATTTTGCTTCGAACTGTATTTCCAATTCCAATTGACAGCTTCCTATTACTAAGGTAAAATGTAAACCAGTTGTTGGGTATTAAATGGATGCCAATTACTTCAAATTTCCTCGTAAGCAATTCGTGATCTACCCTATTAAAATTATAAACAAAATCTGTATAGATTTCCTCTATCTGTGAACCTCCTTCAATTGTCTCTAGAGCAATGCCCTTGTAATTCGATTGTTTATTTTTAAATTCCTGTTTAACTTATTAAAAGCGAATTTCTGACAAAATACCTCTTATACACATTGTGCTAACGGATGGCGATGTTCAAATTTCTCAACCTCTATGGGGAATTTTTTTGCATACCTATATATACTTTTGTCTAGCCAATATAAAATACCAAAAAACACACGCCAACTACTAGGAAGTTCTACCGGTCTAACTATTTTGCATTTTAAATTTTCGACTCCACCTTTATCTTAATATGTACGTGTTTCTCAAGGCTGAAATATGTTCCTAAGCTCTAAATATATTTATAATAACGTTCGATACTTAAACCTCGCCAGTTTGTCTGAATATTTCACCAATAAACTGGGAATGCCCTCTTGAACAGTCTTGTTCATCGAATTGACAGTAGTAAAGGGTGATCCATTTCGAGGTTCCCTACCTTTTTAAAGAAAAAAACACAGAAAATTCAAATTTAATGGAGAATGTTTATTATCATTTGAAAGAACATTCTTTGGCATTTATTTTTTGAAGATTATGTCTATCAAATGTTGGCCGTTGCTACGTCGCAGATGGGCCATCCGTTGAGTCCAATTTTCGATCACTCGTTCGAGCATTTCGACTGGTAACTGGCGAATGACACACGTGATGTTTTCCTCCAAGGCCTGAATCGAATCGGGTTTGTCGGCATAAGCTTTTGACTTTACATATCCCCACAGGAAAAAGTCTAACGGTGTGATATCACACGATCTTGGTGGCCAATCGACCGGCCCAAAACGTGAAATTATGTGCTCACCGAAATGTTCTCTCAATAAGTCCATTGATTGATGCGATGTGTGGGAAGTGGCGCCGTCTTGCTGAAACCAAATGTCGCCGAGAACACGAGCTTCAATTTCAGGCATCAAATAGTCGGTTATCATGGCACGATAACGGTCGCCATTGACGGTAACGTTCGCACCGGCATAATTTTTAAAGAAATATGGACCGATAATTCCACCGGCCCACAAACCACACCAAACCGTTGTTTTTTCTGGATGAAGTGGCAGTTCTTCAATCTCTTCAGGTTGCTCTTCGTCCCAAATGCGGCAATTTTGTTTGTTTACATACCCATTGAGCCAGAAATGGGCCTCATCGCTAAACAAAATTTGCCTCGAAAACGTCGGATCTTCTTGGAACTCCTCAAGAGCCCATAGAGCGAAGCGATGTCGCTTGGGAAGGTCGAGCGACTTCAGTTGTTGCACAAGCTGTATTTTGTACGCTTTCAATTTAAGATCTTGACGTAAAATGCGCCAAGTCGTTCCATACGTCAGTCCGAGTTGCTGCGAACGGCGCCGAATCGACTCTCTACGGTCTTCGTGTACACTCTCAGCTACGGCCGCTATATTTTCTTCACAGCGTGCTGGACGTGGTCTATTCGGTCGAATATTATCCAATAATCAATGCTGGGTCTCAAAATGGGTGATGGTGTTGCGAATAGTACGCTCAGTAGGCCGATTATGTTGACCATAAGTTGAGCGAAGTGCACGAAACACATTCCTCACAGAACGTGAATTTTCATAATAAAGTTGAACAATTTGTAAACGTTGTTCACGCGTAAGTCTTTCCATTATGAAATGCCAAACAATACTAAACAAAAATAACATGACAGCATGACACACGACTCACACGTGATCTGTCAAAAAAGGCTATTGAAAAAAGTATCTCTACTTGGATCACCCGTTATTTCAAATACTTGAATACGAAATCTAGTGTGAACTACTTTATTCAATGACCTATGGTTAAGATTGAACCTTGGTAAGTGTGTAACACCAATTGATGCATTTGATAGACCTACCTTCAACAAGCGAATAACCTGAAGACAAATCCTTTTCAAAAAAATACCCCAAAAGTTTTCAGCTGTCAACCATGACAGACCAATTTGAAGCCTCAAAACTTACGATTTTCTTATTCATTTGCGTGGAACTGAATTTGCTGTCAACAGACCTATTATATTGAGGGTACCTAATAATTTACTTCGCTTATACTATGTTTACACGCAGTAGAGGCAGATATATGTAGACATTTGTAATTAGCATTTAGAGATAAGTCCATGGGAACTTTTTGGTCATAAGTACGAACGCGATTCAACTTGACATAGAATTAGCGTTTGTGATATTTATTTATGATGGCTTACGTCATGTTGACTGAAAATATATAAATCTCTAAAAGATTGACCAGTTGTTGATAGTACAAAATGACATTTGCATAAATAAGCTTTTGTTAGTCAAGAGTTAAGCTTTACCTACCTGATAGTTGAAAAGAACTGAAGCAAATGTTAGCAATGAACCGGAAGTGGTCCTCCAATGTTAATTGATTTTTCATTGAAGAATAGATATTGCTCTTCCTGTCAAAAGATTATATTTAGAAGTGGTCTTTCAGCTTTTTGCATATTCTATTGGAAAGGGAGTAGGCTAGATCAGATTTTAATTCGGAAGGTTTTCTCTTGACTCGTTGACATTGAATTTACTGTTGAATTCGTTTTATATTGATAACCTTCTAGTTTTTTAGCCCGGCGATAGCATTGAGAAAATTAAATATAAGAAAAGAGGAGGTATGACAGGAAACATTGATACCATGTTCAGGCGAGACAATGGACTTTATGGTAATGCCTGTGTATTCAATGCAATAATGTTTTCATTGCCTTTTTGAAGCAACAAATTACACTCTATTAAGCCCGAAATACACCTGCAGAATTTTCCTTGCATAATTGATAGAACAGTGAGAGTGAACAGATGTAAAATCTGTCAGCTTTGCAGTTCTGCAAGTTGTTTCTACTTCTAAATCCACAATAAATGTCATAAACACTAAAGGGCCGCTGAGAATGGGTATCTGTAGCTGACGCTTGTAGCTGAGCCAAAATGTAAAAGCCAGGCAAACCGTAAGCGCTTACAAAATGTGAATCTGTAGCTTGAAGTTGAATGAATGGCAACTTCATGCAAGAAATGTATCTCTCTTCTGATAGCGATACAAGATACCAGCTACGGATATGAATCCTTTAATCTATGTCAAGTTAAATCGCGTTCGTTGATGGTTGGGTGTTGTAGAACGAGGGTAGACTCTGATTGGCTTTAACTTGGAAATGCCCAGTGTTGTAACTTTGACTACACAAACTTGCTAAACGATAAGCGCGAGTTTTGATAACACGACGAAAAACAGAAACACTATAAACAGCCAGGTCAGAATGGCACGGAATGAATACCCGGCCTGCTGTCCCAGGCGAACCTAGACAAGCTGCTTCGACATATTCGGACAACAGGTTGTCTAGGAATTTCAAGGGTTAGTCAGGCCCCTTGAACAGAGCTGGTGGCGGATGAACCGAGAGGCCAACGGCAGCGCTCAATCCCGTAGTGGATACTGATGGCAACGTGTCCTAGGGGTATCTAATAAATTTGAACTGGCCCTCCAGGTTGGGGGTTGTGCTTTGGGTTAATTACCCAACCATGCAAAAATCTAACCTTCACGAAACAACCAATAGTCTCGGAAAGGACTGATTTTATTGTTGACGACAGGGCTTAACGAAAAAAGAACAACGACGTTCGTATCTGCACCAGGAATATGAGAACATTAAACAGGAGAGGTGCAAGCGAACAACTAGCGGAAGCCCTAAACTGCTATAAAAAGCAGATATTACTGCCATCCAGGAAATACGATGGGATGGGCCGGCCAAAAAGAGGATGAAAAACTGTGACATCTTCTATGGAACGTGTTATAGTGAGCAGAAACAGCGACTATTCGGATGCGGATTTTCAATATTGGCAATGACAGCGAAAGCTGCCAACCACCCGACCTGAGTGAAGTGAGGATTGGAATATCTAAACTGAAGCTTAATAAGGCTGCCGGAAATGACGGCCTTCCCGCCGAGCTTTATAAAGCCGGCGGAGATGACTCGATAAGTAACATCCACCAACTCATAAGCCGAATCTGGTCGGAAGAAAGTATGCCTGAAGAATGGAACCTCAGCAACGGTTGCCCTATCCACAAAAAAGGAGACGCTCTAAATTGCGCCAACTACAGAGCCATACGTCTCCTCTACATCGCCTACAAAATTCTATCTGCCGTGATATGAGAACGCCTGAAACCGTTTACCAACAACCTGATCGGCTGTTATCAGTGTGGTTTTAGGCCAGGAAAGTCCACAACCGATCAAATCTTCACACTTCGGCAGATCCTGGAAAAAACCCAAGAAGTCCAAATCGATACCCACTACCTATTCATCGATTTCAAAGGCGCATATGACAGCATTTATAGAGACGAACTATACAGAGCCATGTCTAGTTTTGGTATACCGCCCAAACTCGTCCGTTTGTGCAGGATGACGATGGAGAATTCTCGCTGCTCCATCAGGGTCGGAAACGACCTCACTGACACATTCGATGCCAAAAAAGGATTTAGGCAAGGCGATGCGCTGTCATGTGACTTCTTCAATTTGATTCTTGAGAGGATTGTGCAAAACTCACAAGGGAACACCAGAGGCACAAATTTCCAAAAATCTGTACAACTACTAGCATACGCCGACGATATTGACATCATTGGTAGGACCCAACGTGATGTCATAGCCGCGTTTGCTAGTATAGAGAAGGAAGCGGCAAAAATGGGTTTAGCAGTAAATGAGGGCAAGACGAAGTATAGCTGTCAACACGAAAGGAAACACAACATCGACGAATTGGACAGAACGTCACCATTGACAGATATAACTTTGAGGTAGTACGGGACTTTATCTATCTCGGTTCCGCTATCAACTCTGACAACAACATCTCCTCAGAAATTAAACGAGGAAATACTTTTGCCAACCGCTGTTTCTTCGGGCTATGAAGGCAATTCAGTAGTAAAGCCCTCACTCGAACTACTAAGGAGATCTCATATAAGACCCTGATCATCCCAGTCCTGCTCTACGGCGCTGAAGCATGGACCGTCTCAAAAGCGGATGAAGAAATCCTTGGTGAATTTGAGAGGAAAATTCTTCGAAAAATCTTCGGCCGCGTTTGCGTTGACGGGCTATGGAGACGAAGACTCAACCAAGAACTATACGAGCTGTACAGCGACATGCCCCTGGTCAAAAAATTATGGATTGGACGTTTAAGATGGCTACGACATGTAGAACGAATGTACACCAATACTCCGGCTCGCAGAGTCTTCGATTCCCAGCCAGACGTCGGACGCAGTAGAGGAAGACCTCGCCTTAAGTGGCGCGCACAAATAGAAACCGACCTCAACCATCTTGGAGTGCGCAACTGGAGGCAGTTAGCTAAGGACCGGGCTAATTGGAGAGGCACTTTTGTTGAGGCCCAGGTTCATTCCGGACTGTAGCGCCACTTAAGTAAGTAAGTTGAATCGCGTTCGTACTTATAATCAAAAAGTTCCCGTGGACAAAGGAAAATCATTATTCTACGATATTTGGCATCATTGGATTATGACGTTTATTCCACAAAACAAATCAAATACTCAAGATTATCAAAAATGTATGATAGAGGGAGTGACTATTTCTCAACGTAACCAAAGTTTTTACTTTGCGCCGAAATTACTCACGAATGTCACTATTATTAACCACAAAGCCTGAAAAACACGTGCAGAATAATTCGCCTTGCAGATTTGACAGAACACACAGTTTTCAATGGGAGTAAAGAGTGAATTCATGAAAAATCTGCAAGCATTGCAGCCCTACAAGTTTTCTCTATCGACTGCAAAGGTAAAAGGCACCACAACACAAGAAAAAATTATATTTGGCGTCATTGGATTATGACGATTATTATGCATAAAAAAACAAATCAAAAGTATCAAAAATGAAATACAGGCTCTACTCAATAAAAACATTTATTTTGCGGTGAAATTACTTACGAATGCCAATTTTACGACCCACAAGACGTAAACATATCCAACGTTAGCCATTGTTTGTGTTTTAATGTTCAATTAATATCAACACGCACCATAACAATAAGCTGAATGCTGTGACAGGAGCCACTGCACCGTATGTCAAACAAATATTTTGCTCAAGTGTCTTGCTTGTTGCACCACATACAGAACCACTGCGCATGTGTTTCGGGCATCACTTCGCCGATTTCGAACAGTAAAAAGAAATTAAGGTGTTGTTATTTGTTACTTGTTGCACCATTGCAACCAATCAGTGATGCCAAATCAAAGTTTTTTTTTTTTTTTTTTTCATTTATAAGGGTAATATTTTATGGGTTAAGTTTTTTGAAGTTCCCAAGCGGCATCGCTTCGCTCTATGGGCTCTTGAAAAGTTCCAAGAAGATCCGACGTTTTCGAGGCAAATTTTGTTTAGCAATGAGGCCCATTTCTGGCTGAATGGGTATGTAAACCAACAAAATTGCCGCATTTGGGACGAAGAGCAACCTGAAGAGATTGAAGAACTGCCACTTCATCCAGAAAAAACAACGGTTTGGTGTGGTTTGCGGGCCGGTGGAATCATCGGTCCATATTTCTTTAAAAATTATGCCGGTGCGAACGTAACCGTCAATGGCCGTAACCGTTATCGTGCCATGATAACCGACTATTTGATGCCTGAAATTGAAGCTCGTGATCTCGGCGACATTTGGTTTCAGCAAGACGGCGCCACTTCCCACACATCGCATCAATCAATGGACTTATTGAGAGAACATTTCGGTGAGCACATAATTTCACGTTTTGGGCCGGTCGATTGGCCACCAAGATCGTGTGATATCACACCGTTAGACTTTTTCCTGTGGGGATATGTAAAGTCAAAAGCTTATGCCGACAAACCCGCTTCGATTCAGGCCTTGGAGGAAAACATCACGCGTGTCATTCGCCAGTTACCAGTCGAAATGCTCGAACGAGTGATCGAAAATTGAACTCAACGGATGGACCATCTGCGACGTAGCAACGGCCAACATTTGATAGACATAATCTTCAAAAAATAAATGCCAAAGAATGTTCCTTCAAATGATAATAAACATTCTCCATTAAATTTGAATTTTCTGTGTTTTTTTTTTTTCTTTAAAAAAGTAGGGAACCTCGAAATGGATCACCCTTTATGATCCTCTGTTCATAGTTCGTAGCCCCTATTTTTTAATAACCACTTCTCCGACAAACCTGTTTTAATGAAAATTCTTATTTATCTTTTCCAGGCTCAATTTATCCTCTGCATAGGCCATACCATTCGTGCACTCTTCTCAACACAATGCCAATTCTCGAAATTTATCTCGACCCTGTTGTTCTTCAACTCAACAATTTTCTTCGTTTTATTCATGAATTTCTACATTCAAAGCTATAAGAAGACAAAAGCAAAGACACTGGAAGCAGCGAACTGCAAAGCGGGCGTGAAAGCGGTGGAGGGTCCTAAAGAAAAGGTCAACTAACCAAATGATGTCACAAAAAAAAATATCATACAACCACCCCCTTAAGACTTTGTTTATTTTTTTATTTTATTATTTTTTTGTATATATAAAGAGTTGTAGGTAATTTTACTTTTTTGTTACGTAATATTAAACAAAATGGGAAAAATAGTTTACAGTCAATAGTTATTGTCTAAATAAGACATTTGTTGTTACCAGATGTATACAGAAACAAATAAAAAAAACCAAAAGAACTCAACACATGTAAACAAAATAAATCACAAATTGTTTTTAAATAATTAGCTTAAATGTACAACATAAATTAGATGTAAGATATAGCTTGCCAGAGATTTTTATTTTTAATGTTTCTGTATATCATTTTATGTATAATTAAGTGCAATATTAAGAGAAAATATTGTCGGAGACTTATTGCAACAAGAAAATTGTTAAACATGACAATCGAAACATAAGCGGGCATAGTTAAGCTTGGTATGTGTTATTCTGTTTTTTTTTTTTTATCGAACCAAATTAATTTATCATTAGTGGGAATATTTTATATTCATGTTACACTAGAGTTAGAAATTACAAAATGTAAATATAGTACACGTATACAACAATTTTTACTCTTGTTCTTTTTATATTGTATCCTAGTCTTAAATCGAAATAACAATAATATATAGAATTGTTAATTTAAGTTTTATAATACAAATACATATCTGAATGAAATTGTGTTTTTTTTTTTTGTTGCCACTTATTTTTTTAATTAATAAAACATTTGTATTGAAAATTCATACGATTTTTATTTATTTTTGTATGAAGTATACTTACTTACTTAAATGGCGCTACAGTCCGGAATGAACCTGGGCCTCAACCAACATGCCTCTCCAATTAGCCCGGTCCTTAGCTAACTGCCTCCAGTTGCGCACTCCAAGTTGGTTGAGGTCGGTTTCTACGCGCGCCACTTAAGGCGAGGTCTTCCTCTACTGCGTCCGACGTCTGGCTGGGAATCGAAGACTCTGCGAGCCGGAGTATTGGTGTCCATTCGTTCTACATGTCCTAGCCATCTTAAGCGTCCAATCCGGAGTTTTTTGATTAGGAGCATGTCGCTGTACAGCTCGTATAGTACTTGGTTGAATCTTCGTCTCCATAGCCCGTCAACGCAAACGGGACCGAAGATTTTTCGAAGAATTTTCCTCTCAAATCGACCAAATATTTCTTCATCCGCTTTTGAGACGGTTCATGCTTCAGCGCCGTAGAGCAGGACTGGGATCTTATATAAGATCTCTTTCGTAGTTCAAGTGAGGGCTTTACTACTGAATTGCCTTCTTAGCCCGAAGAAACAGCGGTTGGCAAAAGTAATTCTTCGTTTAATTTCTGACGAGATGTTGTTGTCAGAGTTAATAGCGGAACCGAGATAGATAAAGTCCCGTACTACCTCAAAGTTATATCTGTCAATGGTGACGTTCTGTCCAATTCGTCGATGTTGTTTGTCCCTTCGTGTTGACAGCATATACTTCGTCTTGCCCTCATTTACTGCTAAGCCCATTTTTGCCACTTCCTTCTCTATACTAGCAAACGTGGCTATGACATCAGGTTGGGTCCTACCAATGACGTCAATATCGTCGGCGTATGCTAGTAGTTGTACAGATTTTTGGAAAATTGTGCCTCTGGTGTTGGCTCGTAAGTTTTGCAAAATCGTCTCAAGAATCAGATTGAAGAAGTCACAGGACAGCTCATCGCCTTGCCTAAATCCTTTTTTGGTATCGAATGTGTCAGTGAGGTCGTTTCCGACCCTGATGGAGCAGCGAGAATTCTCCATCTTCATCCTACACAAACGGACGAGTTTGGGCGGTATACCAAAACTAAACATGGCTCTGTATAGTTCGTCTCTATAGATGCTGTCGTATGCGGCTTTGAAATCGATGAATAGGAGGTGGGTATCGATGTGGACTTCTTGGGTTTTTTCCAGGATCTGCCGAAGTGTGAAGATTTGATCGGTTGTGGACTTCCCTGGCCTAAAACCACACTGATAAGGGCCGATCAGGTTGTTGGTAAACGGTTTCAGGCGTTCACATATTTCGTCAGATAGGACCTTGTAGGCGATATTGAGGACACTTATGCTTATGTTGAGAGGGTCTCCTTTTTTGTGGATCGGGCAAACGATGATGAGGTTCCATTCTTCATGCATACTTTCTTCAGACCAGTTTCGGCTTATGAGTTGGTGGATGTAACTTACCAAGTCATCTCCGACGGCTTTATAAAGCTCGGCGAGAAGGCCGTCATTTCCGGCAGCCTTATTAAGCTTCAGTTTAGATATTCCTATCCTCACTTCACTCAGGTCGGGTGGTCGGCAGCTTTCGCTGTCGTTGCCAATATTGAATGGTTCGTTCTGCCTGCCAGCGGAATGTTGTCCGTCATCGCCGTTTAACAGTCTGCAGAAGTGGTTCTTTTATATCCTCAGCATAGACTGTGTCTCAACTACGATATTTCCTTATTCATCTCGACAGGATTCTGTTCGAGCCTTGTATCCTTGGCTTTGACGTTTTACACTTTGGTTAAACTTGCGAACATCTTTCCTGGAGTTGCAACTCTCTATATCCTCGATCACGCGCTTTTCATCCTCTTTTTTCTTGTTTCTAAAAAGCCGGTGTTCTTCCCTTCTTCTCTGCCCATAGAGCTCAACGGCAGCTCTCGTTTTCGCCTGCAGCTTAGCCTTGTAGGCCTCATTCTTGGCTGCGAGCATCTGTTGGCAACATCAGTTGCGGCTGATCTAATGGCTTGTTGGCATCGTTGCCATAGTTGTTCGACAGTCGATGCTGGTGGTATGGTGTTAATCGAGAGGTTTAGGGATACGCGTTGCACGAAGGTCTTGGCGGTCTCTTGCGATTGCAGTCTTTCGACATTTAATTTTTGTACAGTATTTCTGGATTGTTGTGGCGTAGTGGATATCCGCATTCTAACCTTGGCTGCAACAAGGTAGTGGTCCGAGTCGATGTTAGGTCCTCGGAATATTCGGATCGTATCGCTATGTGATCAATTTGATTGACCGTTCGTTGATCTGGAGACCGCCATGTCCCCTTATGGATATCGAGGTGAGGAAACCGTGTCCTGGCTATAGTGGCCTTTCGTTCCGTAGCGAAGTCAATTAGCCTAAGTCCGTTACCAGAAGTGTTGTCGTGTAGGCTATGGTTTCCGACAATACTGCTAAAGATGTCTTCTCTTCCTACCTTTGCATTAAAATCTCCCAGTACGATTTTAACATCGTACTTCGGAAGTCGCTCATAGGTTTTGTCGAGAAGCTCGAAGAAGCTATCCTCAGGTATATTTTCTTTTTCCTCCGTCGGGACGTGAACGCATATAAGACTTATGGGTGTGAATTTGACGTTGATGCAAGACTAGCATCGAAATGATATCGTCAAACACTAAAGCGCTTAGAAGTTTAAGAGCCTAAGCGACTTTTCAAAAATTTGAGTAGGTAATCTGCGTTTTAACTTATTTATCTATAACTCTTTTGATAAAAACAATAAAAATAATAAGTAAACAAAATTGAAGTGTTTTACAATGTTAGCAATATTTTTTATTGCAAGCCACTACGAAATATTTTCAGTATGTGTAGACAAAAAAAACAAAAATGTCGCTTAGCCCCTTCATCTGTTAAGCGCTTCAACTACTTTACGAAATTATAGCCCTGAATAATGAATATAACAACTGGATTGTTAAATAAATGCGTTCATACAAGTGACGCTTAACATTTATTTGAAACGGCAGTTATTTTAAAGAATAAAATTGGCAGCACTGGATTTTCCCTGTCAATGCAGCGAATTCTCGCAAAAAAATTGTGTCTTCACATAATCTATTGAATATCAATCGCTGACATGAATATATATTTTTATAATCTTTATTAAATAACCTAACTAACAATTTCGCTTCGATATAGCACCACGAAGCTATTTCCCTCCCAGCAACATTACCTGTAAGAAGTCTCACGGAACTTTAAGGAACCTATTTACTTCTATAAAACTTCTTTGAATACTTCTGAAAACCTTATAGAAAAAACGTTGTTTGCTATAAAATGATTTATAGAAGCAAATTACAGACTTCGCAAAAAGTATTTCCGAACATATTTGCAAAACTTCTCGAAGTTCAAAAATAACCTCATTTTCATGATTTCTTTTTGTTATTTTATTAGGAGTATTCATTCAACGTCGGAAAGTCGTCGTAAACGTTGTAGACGTGATAAAATTACGACGTGATAAATGTACTGTCAAAATTTGTATGGGAAATCTTTTCCAAAAATATCGGAATTTTATCACAGAAATTGGGTGCGTAAACTGAGATGTAAACATTGTAAGCTTTTGAAATTCTATTTTGACATCTAATCGGTCATTTTCACACAGCACACGTATTAGATAAACTGGAAAAATATATGTAGAACGGAAAGAGAACAATGGGAACAAAATTCTATCAATAAATAAATCTCTGAATTGATATTTAGTTCAGTGTATTACCGCATTATTTAGTGGTACAGTTGAAAAGTCGTTCATGAAACGTCGTCGTAAAATTACAATCTTTCGCACGTAGTGTAATTACGACGTTGCATGAAAACATTGATTATTTACTTTTATTAATTTAAACCCTTCATAAGAAGAAAATATAGCGGCCGTAGCTGAGAGTGTACACGAAGACCGTAGAGAGTCGATTCGGCGCCGTTCGCAGCAACTCGGACTGACGTATGGAACGACTTGTCACATTTTACGTCAAGATCTTAAATTGAAAGCGTAAAAATACAGCTTGTGCAACAACTGAAGCCGCTCGACCGTCCCAAGCGACATCGCTTCGCTCTATGGGCTCTTGAAAAGTTCCAAGAAGATCCGACGTTTTCGAGGCAAATTTTGTTTAGCGATGAGGCCCATTTCTGGCTCAGTGGGTATGTAAACAAACAAAATTGCCGCATTCGGGACGAAGAGCAACCTGAAGAGATTGAAGAACTGCCACTTCATCCAGAAAAAACAACGGTTTGGTGTGGTTTGTGGGCCGGTGGAATTATCGGTCCATATTTCTTTAAAAATTATGCCGGTGCGAACGTAACCGTCAATGGCGACCGTTATCGTGCCATGATAACCGACTATTTGATGCCTGAAATTGAAGCTCGTGATCTCGGCGACATTTGGTTTCAGCAAGACGGCGCCACTTCCCACACATCGCATCAATCAATGGACTTATTGAGAGAACATTTCGGTGAGCACATAATTTCACGTTTTGGGCCGGTCGATTGGCCACCAAGATCGTGTGATATCACACCGTTAGACTTTTTCCTGTGGGGGTATGTAAAGTCAAAAGCTTATGCCGACAAACCCGCTTCGATTCAGGCCTTGGAGGAAAACATCACGTGTGTCATTCGCCAGTTACCAGTCGAAATGCTCGAACGAGTGATCGAAAATTGGACTCAACGGATGGACCATCTGCGACGTAGCAACGGCCAACATTTGATAGACATAATCTTCAAAAAATAAATGCCAAAGAATGTTGTTTCAAATGATAATAAACATTCTCCATTAAATTTGAATTTTCTGTGTTTTTTTCTTTAAAAAAATAGGGAACCTCGAAATGGATCACCCTTCGGGAGTCCCAATCGGACATACACAGCTAGGTTCCATAAATCGAGTGAAATTACTCTTGTAAATCGAGTGAATTGGTTTTTGGTGTTCCACATTCCGACCGATTTCATAACTTCGAAAAGTTTTTGAAATCACTTGGTGAAATTAATGACAGCTGGATACCTGTCTTACATATGCGACATTGCGAAATTATCTCTTTACGTGATAAATTGTTTTGTTTAGAAATTCTGCTTCAATTTAAAGATTTATAAAGTAATGATTGTTACTAATATTGCTGCGGTGTTAGGAATTGAAAAACTAAACTGTGCTGAGGAAAATATAAGAATACGATTAGAGCTCTTTCTGTTCTTCGTGATTGCAGATGCTGCGTAAGTAAAACAGATAAGTTTCAAATAAAAATTAATATTTTTTTTTTTTAGATTTATATCATGTTATCGACCTAATAAACATGCTTTCCAAATGTTGCTACAAACTGTTGTGACACACCTTAAACCATAATCGATTCCTTGTGTGTTGTAGTTGGCCGCAGTTTTGCGTACCCTTACCGAAGAAAGCTTCCAGAAATACATTGCAGAAGATTCAGATATTTGGAACACAAAATTTCTTCAAGATGGATCAAAAATTCAATGTCGGATGAAGAAAAACTGAAATCAGAACAACATTTCATGGACGAATTTTTGTGTTTGTCTCTGTTAAAAAATGTTTTGTTTAATATATTTATTTAATTAAAATCTAAATAACATTCAAAATTACATTTCTACACTCAGATAATATTTACTTACATTTTCCATCGCGTCAGCTGATCCCAACAATTTGAATTTCACAGATACTGAAATGATCGGATTGAAATCACTTACAAAACGATAAAACCGAATTGTGGAACATGGAAACTCACTTATTTTTAGCTTCGAAAAATGTGAAATTGAAATCGGTAGAAGTGGAATGTGGAACCCAAAATTTTACTTTCTACCGATTTCAATTTCATTTCGAGTGAAAGTGAAATGTAGAACCTAGCTGACAGTCCAAAACGCTCACCACTATAAACTGTACTCTGGAACATAAAAGAACAGAAAGTACAATGAGGACTTAAATCGTGTTGACTCTCCGGAAGGTTCCCGATCTTTTCACCTTTTCTCCGATTTTGTCCCGATCCTTTAACCTTAGCTTTTGTAGCCATCATTCGTAAGCTATATACATGCTTTGCTTCGGATTAACTTCGTGCGAAGTTCTTCCGAAACATCTTGACGTATGTTACATGTTCACTAGTACACACATCTCCAGAAGAATAAAAACATCCTTACTGAGGTTATACCATCAAAACATCAATTTGGCTTGTGAATTTTCCTGCATAATGTCTTAAACAGGCTTCTATACCCAAACAATCGACTGCAGAAATGCTCAACCTCCGCGCACAAGAACTATATACGGCCAACAGAAATAATTGCTTCTAAAAATTAAATTTTATTGCCTTACAGAGGAATAATTGTTAGTTGGGGATTTTAGCAGCAATCTTAGAACAATTTAAAAACAAAACGACATCCGTTCAGAAGTCACACTTCCAACACAACCACCAACCACCTCCAACTTCACACAATAGCCAGCGCCACCATTTCTCTTTCAATTATCTACCATTCTCTTTCAAACAAAATACCAATAAAAGGCATTGTTTTGTACTCTCTCAGTCCACATAATTTTTACGAAAACAAATCACCCTCTCTGTCTTATTTCAACTTTTTGACATTTCCAAGCTCTTCGCCCATTTTTTCATTCGTCGGGGACGGGACCGAAAAGAAAAATTTCAAATCAGAAAAAAAAAAATCGCACGAACACGTAAAAAACACATCATCGACCAACCAATAAAACGTGAAACTAGTAAAATAAATAAATTCTCGTGCTCAATAAACAAATTAAATCGCCATTTTAACCGCTGGTCTGTCTCCGTCGATCCGCTGCCGCGCCACCTCTGTCCATTCTGTCGTGAGTGATCCAATATTTGCATAATAAATTGCCCATCGAATGAAACGAATTACTATTGGAAATCATAAGACACCATCGTAAATGTGTGTA
Organism: Rhingia rostrata; assembly: GCA_949824845.1. Lineage (NCBI taxonomy): Eukaryota > Metazoa > Arthropoda > Insecta > Diptera > Syrphidae > Rhingia > Rhingia rostrata. Next base: position 26,099,210 of record OX463756.1, read on the forward strand.
GCTTCTCGAGATTATGAAATAACAACGCGAACCCGTGTACAGAATTTCACGTTCGTTCTAGGGTATGCGAGAAGTTGTAGCAGAACAAAAGCGTAAAGACCCCAGCAGCGCAGCGAAATAGGAAAAGTTTTTTTTTTCCGCAAAGACGTCCAGCGAGAGCAAGTGTTTTGTGCCAATTCCGCAGAGACCCACCAATGACAGTCACAACTATCCATGCAATGGATGTGAAATCACAAGTAAATCCTCCATCCTCAACGACGAACACATGCCAGGCTGGAGTTGCTGCTGCCGCTGGGGTTTCCAACAGTCATTGCATTGCAATGCGAACAGATAATGATGATGGTGTCAAGGTCTTGCTGATGAATGAGAACTTTCACCGCAACGACGACGATGGCGACATCGAATGCGACGAAGTGGTTGAGGTGGATGGAGTAAATGGCGCCACTGGGCTAACATGGAACGATGCACAAAATCAAGTCACCTGGCTGGATGACGAGGAGATTGACAATTTGGATCTGGACGTGGGCCATATGTTCTTCAATCGTGTGGACAGCACTGAGATTATTTACCAGCCCAAGAAGAAGAACGTCAAAATGGTGGGAAAATATGTGATGGGTGATGTGCTGGGTGAGGGATCCTATGGCAAAGTGAAAGAGGTGTTAGACTCTGAGAATCTAAATCGACGAGCTGTTAAAATCCTTACCAGGCGAAAGCTGCGCCGAATTCCAAATGGCGAGCAGAATGTTCAACGCGAGATCCAGCTGTTGAAGCGTTTGAAGCACAACAATGTCATCGAACTGCTGGACGTATTATACAACGATGAGAAACAAAAAATGTACCTAATTATGGAGTATTGCGTTGGTGGCTTACAAGTAAGTTAGATGGCACACGGTCCCATGAATAGATGGTAATTGATTGGTTTTTTTTTTCTAGGAGATGCTGGACCACGCACCAGAGAAGAAACTACCTCTGAATCAAGCGCACGGATACTTTTGCCAGCTGATTAATGGGCTGGAGTACTTGCATGGTTGTAGGGTGATTCACAAGGATATTAAGCCGGGCAACTTGTTGCTGACGCTAGACCAGACGCTAAAGATCTCCGACTTTGGAGTGGCCGAACAGTTGGAGACGTTCGCCGATGATGATACATGCACAACGGGGCAGGGTTCGCCGGCTTTTCAACCACCGGAGATCGCCAATGGACAGGAGTCGTTCTCCGGCTCTAAAGTGGACATATGGAGCAGTGGAGTTACATTGTAAGTTGGAATTAAGAGATTGCTTAACTTTTTTTTAAACAACTATTGGGTCAACCAACGTTGGTTGGATGGGCAATTGTTTGCAACGGATGTCGGATAGAGAAGGTGGTACCATAATAATAAGAATAAATTCAACGAAAGCTTATCCTAACTCAACCGTTCGGATTAAGGATAAAACAAGGGTCCCACCACCATGTAAGAACTCCATACGCATGAATGAATAGTTTTTAGAAAAAGCTAGCCGCTGGATACTAACGAGACTGTTCCGTTAACAAACTCTAGTATGCTAGATCAGTCATATTTCCAATACATGAGTAGAAAACAGTGTTTGGTCACTAACATTACATTACCTGGAGTTCATGATTCTGTCTTTTTCAACTTGGATCAACCGCTATCGCGATTTCATGCTAGCTATCCCATAAGTGTATAACAAGTTGGGTAAACATGGCTTCTACTTACACTCGCTGTCTTAAATTTCCTGATGAACTGAACAGAACACCAAAAATGTCGTTGCGATGGGATCCATTCGGAGTATAGATTTTCCATAATCCCATTGTAGGTTTTGCAAAGCGTCTTCGTCTTCATTTTTGCATTCGATCTTCACGCTTGATTGGTTGTTTATCCAATGCCCGACCATAGTCCCCCTTTTTCGGAGTGTGTTCCCATTCAATCAGGACTTAGGTCCATTATGGTCTTTGGACCGTTCTATTATACAGAACATCTGTTTCAATTAGTATCAGGCATCGCATATCATTTATGACATAGGTGGACACTTTCTAGGTGCTACAAATATAAAAGATCATCACCTTTGGACCACCATTTTGGAGTGACTAATGATTGCGCAATCCTCTTAAAATCTTTGACAGCATACCATCGGGGAAGCTATTTGAGCTTACAAAATTGGCGCAATAGTACGGAATGAACCTGGGCCTCAACCACTATGCCACCCCAATTAGCCTGGTTGGTTGAGTTGGTTGAGGTCGGTTTTGCTTGTGTGCTTCACTTAAGGCTAGGTCTTCCTTTACTGCGTCGGAGGGTTGGCTGGGAATAGAAGACTCTATGAGCCGGAGTATTGGTATCCATTCGTTCTGCATTTCCTAGCCAACTTAAACGTCCAATGCGGATTTTTTTGACCAGGGCCATGCCGCTTTACAGCTCGTATAGTTCTTGGTTGACTCTTCGTCTCCATACCTCGTCAACGCAAACGGGACCGAAGATTTTTCAATGAATTTTCCTCTCAAATCGATCAAGGGTTTCTTCATCCACTTTTGACACGGTCCATGCTTCAGCGCCGTATAGCCCTTATTTACTGCTGAACCCATTTTTGCCAATTTCTTCTCTATACTTAGCAAACGTGACTATGACATCACGTATAGTCCTACCAATGATGTCAATATTGTCCAATATTGTCGGCGTACGCTAGTAGTTGCACTGATTTTTGGAAGATTGTGCTTTTGGTGTTGGCTCTCAAGAATCAGATTAAATAATTCACATGACAGTGCATCGCCTTGCCTAAATCCTTACGAACTTGTATGCGATGTTGAGGAGACTTATGCCTCCGTAGTTGGCGCAGTTCAGAGGGTCTCCTTTTTTTGTGGATCGGGCAAACGATGCTGAGGTTCCATTCTTTAGGCATACTTTCTTTCGACCAGATTTGTCTTATGAGTTGGTGGATGTTACCTACCAAGTTATCTCCGCCGGCTTAATAAAGCTCAGGTGGAAGGCCATTTTCAGCAGCCTTCTTAAGCTTGAGTCACTTCATTCAGGTCGGGTGGTTGTAAGTTTTCGCTGTAGCTGCCAATATATAAAAGTTCTGCCTGACACGAAAATGTTGTTCGTCATCGCCGTTTAACAGTCTGCAGAAGTGGTTCTTCCATATCCTCAGCATCGACAGTGTTTCAACAACGATATTTCCTTGTTTATCTCGACAGGATTCTGTTCGAGCCTTGTATCCCTGGCTTTGACGTTTTACACTTTGGTAAAACTTGCGAACATCGTTCCTGGAGTAGCACCTTTCTATATCCACGATCGCGCGCTTTTCTTGCTCTTTTTTCTTCCTTCTGAAAAGCCGGTGTCCTTCCCTTCTTCTCTGTCTATAGAGCTCAATGGCAGCTCTCGTCTTCACCTGTAGCTTAGCCTTGTTAGGCCTCGTTCTTGGTTGCGAGCATCTGTTGGCATTCCTCATCAAAAAAGGGGTTTCTTGCTGGTGGGCGCGAGAAACCTAGCACATCAGTTGCGGCTGATCTAATGGCTTTTTGGCATCGTTGCCATTGTTCTTCGACATTCGATGCTGGTGGTATGGTGTTAATCGAAAGGTTTAGGGATACGCGTTGTGCGAAGGTCTTAGCGGTCTCTTGCGATTGCAGTCTTTCGACATTAAATTTTTTTACAGTATTTCTGGATTGTTGTAGCGTAGTGGATATCCGCATTCTAACCTTGGCTGCAACAAGGTAGTGGTCCGAGTCGATGTTAGGTCCTCGGAATGTTCGGATCGTATCGCTATGTGATCAATTTGGTTGACCGTTCGTCGATCTGGAGATCGCCTTGTCCCCGTATGGATATCGGGGTGAGGAAACCGTGTGCTTGCTATAGTGGTATTTTGCCCCGTAGCGAAGTCAATTATTCTAAGTCCGTTACTAGATACGTGTTGTCATGTAGGCTATGTTTTCCGACAATACTGCTAAAGATGTCTTCTCTTCCTACCTTTGCGTTAAAATCTCCCAGCAGGATTTTAACATCGAGCTTCGGTAGTTGTTCATAGCTTTTGTCAAGGAGCTCATAGAAGCAGTCCTTAGCTAGAACATATTTTTCCTCCGTTGGGACGTGAACGCATATAAGGCTCAGGTTGGCGAATTTAGCCTTGATGCAGATTGTTACAATGCATTCGCTTATGTCTTGGAAACATAAGAATTCTTGCCTAAGTCTGCCATTTATAACAAATTAGCAACCGAATATTCGTTGTTTCAGCTCATTATACCACGGTCAGTAGTAGATGTCACAGTTTTTCATCCTCTTTTTCCCCGGCCTATCCCATCGTATTTCCTGGATTGCAGTTATGTCAGCTTTGTAGCAGCTCAGGGCTTCTGCTAGTTTTTCGGCTGCAACTCTCCTGTTTTGTTTTCCTCAGACTCCAGGCACAGATAGGGCTGCCGCTGTCATTTGTTGTTTTGCATGGTCTTCAACAATAAAAATCGGTCCATCCCGAGGAGCCTGGTTGCTTCGTAACAACGATATGAGTAGGTCGTTAACCCAAAGCACAACCCTCAACCTGGAGGGTCAGTTCCAATTTATTAGATATCCCTAGGACACGTGGCCATCATTATCCACTACGGGATTAAGCACTGCCGTTGGCCTTTCGTTTAATCCACCACCATCTCTTACCCTTGAGATTCCTAAATGAAGCTGTGGATGGTTTGCTAGGTATTAAGGCATTAGCAGTCAGTTTCCTACTCCTCGAACTTTTTCGATGACAATTTTTTAGGAAGATTTTCCCAACTCTCCTACCTAAACAATCATCCAAGGTGAGACACATGGTATAAACAGCTTCCCCCTTCTCGAATCGTCTTCCGTTTAAACTCTCCCTTGTCCTTTGAGTTGAGATAAGCTATTCTTGCAATTGATACTGCTCGGATGTGTTTACTGTTTTTCATTGAGGCGTTTCTACGGCTGTGAATCAAAACCATGCCTTCCGTGCGGCACTAACCATCGTACCACTGAACCAACTATATCTATCTTACATTTAATTGTTTTCACGACAAACTCTTTAGCATTATCCCCGAATGAAGGGGGCTCAGTGGATCAGTGGTTAGTACATTGAACTGCCATGCGAAAAGTCTCGGTTCTGATTTTTCACTGGCCTTAGGTTAGGTTGTAGTGGCTGAACGCGGTGTGCGGCCACACTTAGACCATAAAGGTTTGTTGTGGTACCACGTGGATCTGTTGAATTTCCTATATTCGTTCACCTAATTGAACCATTCAGAGCTAACTATGTAGCGAAGGAGGTTTCTGACATTGCTGTTAGCCAGCACACCTAGATTGTCGAAGGAGTACTCTCCCAGATGAAGTTTTCTTTTTACTGAGAGAGTAGGACTAAAGCATAGAAGCTGAGCGATACTTTCCTCCTCTTCTTCGTCTAAGCAGCTTCTGCAGAAGTCATTGCTGAAGAGGCCTAGTCTTCTAGATAATGCTGCTGATGTTTGATCTGTTCAGCATTGTCAAGCAGATGGAGCGCTTCTGGTTAAAGTTAGGCCAGAGTTGCCTGGATATTTGACACGTTATGCCGTTTCTCCATTTGCAGTTTGCTTCCTTAATCGCATGCAGTTTGACCTGTAAATTACATGTAGCGATGGGTATACCAATCATGTCATCTTGCGTATAGAATATCGTGGGTTGTACCCTGTCTGTCAAGCTCATCTGCCTTGCAATTCCCTGGTATGTATCTGTGGCCTGGCACCCAAAAGAGTTGAATGGTAAAATGCTCCGCCATCTCGTTAAGAGACAGACGGCATTCGTGGGCTGCTTTCGAATTGAACGAGATTGCTTCCAGGGATTTTATTGCCGCTTGGCTGTCACTGAAGATGCTAATATGCATCGCAAATATTACATTCCATTTCAGTCAGGACAAGGCTTCGTTGATTGCCATGATTTCCGATTGGAAAAGTCTAAAATGGTCGGAAAGAGAAAGGATATGCTTAGGTTAAGAATCTCAGAGAACACCTCCACCTACTCCGGATTCTGTTTTAGACCCATCCGTGTAGATGTGAATTGAGTTATTTGTTTCGATCGAATCCGACTCCCATTCAAGGCGACTGGGAATGATCTAAACGGAGTTGGGTAGTGGTGCGGTCTTTTTTTTTTTGTAATCTTAAGGTGATTCAGAATCTTTGTGTGTTCACCCTGATTGGATGTCCATTGTGAAGATGCTCTCAGTCTCACAGTTGCGGTCTGTTTGCCGTAGATATCTAGATGTAGGATTGCATCTAGGGCTGCGGAGGGGGTGGTTCTAAGAGCTCCGCTAATGCATATGCACGATATTCTTTGAACTTTACCTAGTAGTTCGCGGTTGGAGGCTGTTTCTAGAGCCGTCCACCATATGAGACTGATGATACCTACGTAAAGCCAGGAAGAGACATGTGGTTGCATACCGGATTGTTTTTCCGATTGCCTTTTTACAAGAGTACAGGGCTACGGTGGTTTTCTTAAAGCGTTCTTGGATGTTGGCTTTCCAGTTCAGTTTCCTAACCAAAACCAGAACCATGTATTTGGCTGATTCTGCGAACTTGAGACTGACGCCATTAAGTTTAGGTGGGTCAACGTGCGGCAGTTAATATTTCTATCTGAAAAGGACCAATTCGGTTTTTTGAGCATTCGCGTTGAGTCCACATTTGGCGGCCCAATTAGAGAGTACAGAGAGCCCATTTTGTAATAGATCTCTAAGAATATTAAGGTGTTTCCCTGATATAGCTATTGCCACGTCATCCGCGTAGGCAATCACTTTGTATCAATCTCTTTCTAGATTTACTCGTAGCTTGTTGGCCACTAGTTTCCAGGGAAGAGTAGACAGGGCACCCCCTTGTGGGGTGCCACAGCTAACGCATCTGCGGATGAGATACCAAGATTAGTGTTAACAATTCTGCCTATGAGTAGCTGATTCAGCTAGATTTGATTAGCTCTCCCAGCGAGTCATCGATTTTTAACTCCGAGGGGCTATTAAAACATGTTTGCGTCCTAACATACGTTAGGACGCTAGACAGTTAGGACAATAAGCTAGGAAATTACGCGAAAATCCTGTGTTACCATTTCTGGCATTGCATGGGTACTTCTAGTTTTAATTCGCGCGTTGATTGTGGTCACTTGACTTTGTTGTCTCTTTGCTGTCCAATACCACGCTGTTCTTGAGGCGTATAACTGATGACTCATCATGAAGACGCGCTGTTTTTTTTTTTTTCGTTTTATCACATCCAACTTTGCGTCTCAGTTCGTTTTCAAACAAAGGGAGCGAGAACACTGCCCCTCCTCTACATTACATCAGACAAATCTTTCGAGCCGTGAAAATTTATTTCAACTCAGAAATCCAACTTTGGCATAACACTTTCAGTTCCCCCGTTTTGCATGCACATACGAAGGGTTCCGAAAAGCCTGTTCCCCTTAGATTGAACTTGTATACGAACCCAAGTCTAACCCAAATTGTTTCTTTGTAGATACAATCTAACCACTGGACTCTATCCGTTCGAGGGGGATAACATTTACAGGCTTTTGGAAAATATTGGACGAGGGCAATGGGTTGCACCCGACTGGCTCTACGAACTGGACGACAAACTAGCCAAACTAGTGTTGGGAATGCTGCAATCAGATCCAGACAAACGTTTTACCATACAACAGATTCGCCATGAACCGTAAGCTTAAAACACACACACACCCACCGCCCTTTTCGCTTTATTTAACCAACCCAACTCCTCCTTTAGTTGGTTCGTTTCAGCTCCTGAAGGTAAGGGACCACCAATTCCCATTCCACCACTTAAAGACGACAAATATCGTCGTTCCACCGTACTGCCTTACCTAGACGCTTGCCACTACGAAGCTGACTACGATCAGGAGGAGAACTACTTCACCGAACACGATCTGAATCGTAAGTTTGTCCTCACCATCACGTTCGGCGTCAATATAATCATAAGACGGTACTTTGTCTATTTACAGAAGAACTCGCCCGTCAAGCAGCGGCGGCCGCTGCCGAAATACGGGCTCACAAGAACGCCGCATCTGCATCGAATCCAACCATTTCTTCAGTGGGAGCATCAGCAGCAGCTGCAGCTGCTGCATCCTCCAACAGTCTCAAGGAAAATAAAAAGCATTCATCGGCGTCGTCACTCAAGCGGCGGGCGAAGAAGCTGACCTCCTGTATATCGGTCAGAAAGCTAACACATTGTCGACCGTCTTGAAACGCTTCAGCCGCGACACATCAGCGCAATTTTTTTTTCCTCTTCTATTTGTAGTATTTATCGTTTGCTATTTTTTATTTAATTATTTTTTTTTCTAATTATTACCGTTACCTTCACCCCAAAACAGACAAATCATCTTAGATAAGATCAAATTGCGTTTCAACGAGTCACAAAGAACTTCAGAACTTTCCTACCGACAATACAAAACTCTCATTCACACGATCGTTCATTATATTCGCAGTCTAATCCTGTTCAGCCATTAATTTGTGCATGTCCTTAAAATCCTTTTCTACTGTGTTTACATTGTTCTCTCTGTCGCTACTCACTCCTCACAAATGATTTGGACGTCGAACCATCTACAAGTGGGTTTCACTTTTGCTTTTACTTTCGTTTTCTACGCTCTCGGTGTAATGTTTATTAAATGGCAAACTGTTTGCAAACAAGTGTATGTATGTATTCTCTGAAAACAAAAAAAAAATGTAAAGATCACTGCTGGTCAGATTGGTCTGTAACCAAGGATACTTAGACAAAAATGCATGTTAGTGGGTACAAAACAATAATTTAACAAAAAAATGAAACTGAACCCAAAGTGGAAAATATTGTTAAATTCAATAAAACAAAAATTATGAGACTATGTATATGGTGGGGGTTTGAACTTCCTTAGTGGCGCTGCAGATACAGCCCGGTTTAGCATGGTGAGTTACTTACTAGGTGCAGTTGCGCACTTCAAGTTGCTTGAGGTCGGCTTTTCTAGAGAATGCATGCTCTAGCTCGAACCAAATTTGGACGAAAGTTTCCCATTGACCAATGGCGATTCATTGAAGGAGGAATGCTGGGAGGGTTGCCTGCTCATCGCACAGCTGACAACGCACAAAGGATTCCTCTTCTATAAACTCCGTTGGTTATCAACTTCAACCATTTTTGTCGCCGATAAGAAAGCCCCATCATCGAAAAGGAATTCATAACGTAGCCGCTACCAGAGGCTGCAACCTTGTTTGCTGGACCTCTCCATAATGAATTGAAATAGGGTAAGGTCCCCCTATCAAAAAAAATAATTCCCAGACGAAAGCGAAAGCGTATTCCCAAGATGGGGTGAACGGTGGCGTCTACAGTCCCAGTTGGGATGGGGAAGGTTAGATTGCAGTGGCTGCATGCGATGTGCGTGCACACTAAGACCATATAGGTACCACGATGAGCTGTCGACTTTTCTATATTTGTTTGCCTAATTGAACCTATAAGTGCTAACTATGTAGGGAAGGAAGTTTCTCACATATATTAGCCAGATCGCCTAGATTGTCGAAGAAGTAGTCTCCCAGATGAAGCTTCCTTTTTCCTGAGAGACCTCAACAAGAGCATAGCAGGTGAGTAATACTTTACTCCTCTTATTCATCAAAGCAGCTTCTACAGAAGTCATTGCTGAAGAGGCCTAGGTTTCATGCGTGTAGGCCTATAAAACAGTGGCCTGCAAGGACACCGATTATGGTGCTGTTCTGTTCAGCATTGTCAAGCAGATGGATCGCTTCTGGTTAAAGGTTGACTCTATATTTGGCAGGCTGTGCTGTTTATCCATCTTAGGTTTGCTTTCTTTATCGCACTCAGTTTGATCTGTTATTTACATGTAGCAAGGGGCATACCTAGCATACCTACTGGCGTTAGAATAACAAGGGTGATCCCCTATCTGGGAAGCTCACCTGCCTCGCAATTCCCTGGTAAGAATTGATGAGATGGTCGGCATTCGTGGGCTGATTCGAGTTGAACGCGATGTTTTCCAGGGATTTGATTGACGCTTGGCTGTCGCTGAAGATTTTAATATACTCCGTGGGTATTACATTCCTTTTCAGCCAGGACAAGGCTTCTTTGATTATCATGATTTCCGCCTGGAAAACGCTACAATGATCAGGAAGGCGAAAGGATATGCTTTGTAACCCCATCACGGAGAAAACAACCCCACCACCTCCAGATTCTCTTGGACAAACAAAATAATCAATTTTAGCAGCTGCGACATATTCGGACAACAGGTTATCTAGGAGTTGGTGGCGACAGATCTGAGATGCCAACGGCAGCGCTTAATACCGTAGCACTGATTGCCAGTGATCTGGGGGTATCTTATAATTTGGATATGGCCTTCAAGATTGGGATTGTTTTTGCATTAACTGCCCACTCAAAAAAAATTGTTGTTACGAAGCAACCAACGCCTCGGAAGACCGATTTCGTTGTTGACGACCATGCTAAACGACAAAGGACACCGACGTTCGTATCTGAATTTGGAATGTGAGAACATTAGACAGGATAGTTGCAGTCGAATAACCAGCAGAAGCCCTAAGTTGCTACAAAGCAGATATTCCTTCCATCCAGGAAAAAGGATGGGATGTGTCGGGCAACAGGATGATCGAAATCTGTGACATCTACTAAGGATCGTGTTTAGTGAGCAGAAACAGCGACTATTGGATTTGTTATAAGTGCCAGACTTAGGCAAGAAGTCTTATGGTTCCAAGACATTAGCGAACGCATTGTAACAATCCGCATCAAGACCAAATTTGCCAATATAAGCTTTATAGCGGTCATACCCCAAATGGAGGTAAACGATGATATTGCTAAGGATTGCTTCTATGAGCTCCTTGACAAAACCCATAAGCGACTACAGAAGTACGATGTTAAAATCAATCTGGGAGATTTGAACGCAAAGGTAGGAAGAGAAGACATCGTTAGCAGTATTATCGGAAAATAATACCCTACACACATCAGGTAACGGACTTAGGCTAAGGAGACATGGCGGTCTCCAGATCAACGAACGGGCAACCAAATTGATCATATTGCGATAGACAAGAGGCACACATCCAATACTTTGGATGTCCGAATATTCTGAGGAGTTAACGTCGACTCGGACCACTACCTCGTTGCGGCCAAGATAAGAATGCGGGTATTCATTACGTCACAACAAACCAGAAATACTGTCAAGAAAAGAGACCGCCAAGGCATTCGCACAACGCGTATCCCTTAACCTCTCGATTCACACCATACCACTAGCATCGAATGTCGAAGAACAATGGCAACGATGCCACCAAGCCATTAGATCAGCCGATCGAGGATATAGAGAGAGAGGTGCCACTCCAGGAACGATGTTCGCAAGTTTTACCAAAGTGTAAAACGTCAAAGCCAGGGGTACAAGGCTCGAACAGACTCCTGTCGAGCTGAACAAGGAAATATCGTAGTTGAGACACAGTCTATGCTGAGGATATGGAAGAACCACTTCTGCAGACTGTTAAACGGCGATGATGAACAACATTCCGCTGTCATTCAGAATGTGAGAATATTGGCAACGACAGCGAAAGCTGCCAACCACCCGACCTGAGTGAAGTGAGGATAGCAATATCTAAACTAAAGGTTAATAAGGCTGCCGTGAATGACGGCCTTCCCGCCGAGCTTTATAAAGCCGGCGGAGATGACTTGGCAAGCAACATCCACCAACTCATAAGCCGACTCTGGTCAGAAGAAACTATCCCTGAAGAATGGAACCTCAGCATCGTTTGCCCGATCCAAAAAAACGAGCCCCTCTTAACTGCGCCAACTACAGAGGCATAAGTCTCCTTAACATCGCCTACACATGTGAAAACCTGAAACCGTTTACCAACAACTTGATCAGCCTTATCAGTGTGGTTTGAGGCCAGGCAAGTCCACAGCTGATCAAATCCTAGAAAAAAAGAGATTCCATATCGTTACCCACCACCTGTTCATCGATTTCAAAACAGGGAACGACAGCGCAACAGTAGAGACGAACTAGGCAGTGCCATGTCTAGTTTTGGTATACCGCCCAAAGTCGCTATTAACTCTGACAACAACATCTCCTCAGAAATTAACGTACTCATCGTACTCTAGGTCTTCTGAAAGGGTGTTCCTTGACCCCCTCCGTTTTTTTGATATTTTTCTTTTGTCAATTGGGTTCACATTCAAAGCCGCTATCCACGATTGAATGTTTGGTCACCTATCGACCCCATGGTTGTCTAGGCAAGCAGCAGGATCATGTGAGGGCTGACACTAGCCCTTATAAGTTGTTATGCAAGAGACGGATCGGTGCTAACCAGGAATGTTACATCAACGGTACAGGTACAGGGTCGTCTCCACCATAACATTGGCCTGAAAGCTATTTCAACTGAATGTCACGCCTGCTTACTCAGGAAACAGAATAACACAACCGTCAGCCAATATATGCGTATAAATCCAAATCGCCTTGACAGAGTTTTTAGGTGTTCCTTTGAACTGTTCAGCCAAGCCCTCCGTCTCTGCCGCTCTTGGTCAAGAACTGCTTATTGGGAATTTGCAGCTAACCTGCACACCTGCAGGCCGTTCACAATCCGCCACATGTGACCCCCACAATTACCCATCAGCTTATCTGGCTTATTGACTGTCACACCCTTGTTGGACCAGCCATCTCTTAACCTCTGAAACGTTGTAACAACTACTTGACGGTGCCTATAACATGATGTGGTGGTGTCTCACCGGGCGACAAGGGTCCAAAAAAATAAAATCGCTTGATAGCCACATTAGCATCACGATTGTTGTCATCACGGAACACAATCTTAAAGCAAGGAATCTTCTTCATCTTTTCAGTGGAAATAAAAGAAAGCTTCACATTGAAGGCCCCAAAGGCCTCTACTACTTGTCTAATATGGAAGTGTAAAGCATCATTAGTGGTATCACCGTATCTCAGGAAGTTGAAAGCCAGTTTCATTGTTTCGGACCAAATCTGGCCAAGGAGTGCTAGTGAACCGTTTGCAGCCTACCCTAACCATGGTGATTGTATGAAATAATGATAAACCGTGCCCCTATCCAATGCAACCAACCGCGTTTCCATGTTTTCTTTCTCTGGATATATTCACTTTCTTCAACACACTTATACATAACAAAATATTCTCTTCCGCACCAGTTCATGTGTCCACTGTTTCTGGCGGTGGATTATCTATATCTCCCATGTGGAACATTTGATGGTAATGTGAGCCCAATTTCGGCAGCTTCTTCTGCATTATGTTGCGCAGAATATCGACATACTGTGGTGGAATTTTCGAAGTATTTGCATTGCGCCATCTTAGAGCATTGTTGTCGCAGGTGAAGAGTGCCGGTGATGGTACATTATCCTTGAGGTAGCTCCAAATGCATTCTTTCAAAATGAGAGCAATCTAAAATGACACATAATCAGTAAGGAACCTTTAGAGAGAAACACATTATACCACACCTCTGGTGGATCAAAATGCTCCACAATCATGTGCAGACTGGCCAAAGGCGGTGGCAACAACTGTCCCATTGATAGTATCTGCAGCAGCTTCTGTGTACATTGCATCAGTTCTTCGTTCTTGTCGATTTTTTGGAACTTGTTGACTATGGTGAGACTTAAGAATAAGAATGCTGGGGGAAGGTATAGATTGCTTACCGTTTTTCGCCCGCCACTGATGAAGACATGTCGCACACAGAGCACGCAGAAGCACTGAGGAAAAACACAAAGCTGGCCGGTGGGTTGATATTAAGCCAAGTAACGCCCAGAGGATTGGTGATGAGATAAATGCTCGTCGTATGCGCAGATCGCGTTCCATGGTAACCTTTGTGAATTCCTCATCGGGAAAGGGTAAGCCATTGTACATTACGTCGGTGGACACCATTTCCATCAGAAGCAGGGAAACCATTGAATATCCTTCAACTTGGTTTGGTTTTTCCTTGAAATAAAAAACATCCTTGCGGGGGTGGTTTTGAAACGTTTTAAGGCGTTTGACTTACGAAATCATTACAACATGAGTCGATGGCCTTCAACAGCAATCCCTGGAGTTCTGGATCTGGTTCTGTTGGCCTTGCAATACTATTTTCCGGACGTAGTCCTTTACCAATCACTCCTGCATGGAGAACTGTACGATTTGCATTTGGTCCTACGCAATGCCTTTGATTCGAGAGGATCAACATTTCGTTTTCGGGAATTGCCGTCTCTTCAACTTCCGATTCTTCATAGGCCCCGAAGAGGTAGCCGTAGAAGAAGAGGGAACCTTCGACTAACTCTCGTAGACAAGCTGATAGGGCAGACTTTCTTGCACTACACTGTCGCTGAAAGAGATTAAACGCACGATTTACTGCTGTCGATCGTAGAGTGGGACCTGGAATTTATAAAAAGATTCAAAGAAGTTGGACGCTTAAAAGCTTATGTCATACGCACTCTTTTCCGTTAGACTCCAGAAGAAGTACTTCACCGTCAAACTGGATAGCTTCAGAACCTCAGCTGTACTCATGACGTTTAGCTTTGAGCCGGCGTCTATGGTGTTAAGCAGGTCAACGATTGTGTGTGCTAGGATTGCATGATCACTTTGCTTCGGCACAATGATTGGCTCATCGGTGTCCATCGGTTCTACTTTGGATTGACTCATCTTCGTGCGTTTAATGGGTTTGGTATGGAATGAGGTGTTATCGTTGCTGTTCATTTGACGTGCCGAATCCTCCATTTCTATGATCAGTTTCGTGAGAACACAGTTGAGAACCTGTAGAACTTTTGGCAGGCAGTCATTAAGGGTATTGACGACACTTTCCTGTTTGAAGTAGGATATGATGTTCTTCTTTTCTAACCTGGAAGGAGGAGAATCATGTAAACAGGGGAACCAATAGCAAAAGGGGAGGGAGGTGTATAAAGAGGGATTTATGTCGCTAGAAGCGTCGTCTTATTTTAATGAGCAATAGACGACGATATACCAAGCGGAACATTAGTGCCAACTCATATTCGGTGGCCAACAGTGGGACATAAACTAAAAGCACACCTAACTGCGATGGTTGCTCTGTTCTTGACCAAATCTTGAACGAAAACCACTTACTTTGCCAAGGACACCAAATTTTGAAAAGTATTCAACGCCTGCACCTGTTTTTCCTTCTCATGAAACTGCAATTTTAGCAAAACCTCCTCCAGAGTCATTTGTATTCCCGATTTGATTCCGGGAAAGTCCACGACACCACTCTGTCCACCAATGATGCGTATTACAGCGCCAATACCAGCTTTGTTGATGGTGTACGACTTTCTCAAAAGTTCCGATATAGTCTGGTGGTAGATATGTGTATGTTGAGTGGCTGCAAGAAATGACAAATGAATCACTATCCCAATTGGAATTCCAGATCTTCCACTTACAAACAAACAACAGCAACCGCACAGCTGTCTGCTGTTCTATCATATTCGAGCTGAGGCAGGCTTTCCACAGCAGACACTTGGACGCATCGGTGCCCAGATCACTCAGAAGCGGGCACCGAGTATTTAGAAGAATCACCTGTTCCAGCTCCTGAAGATTAAACTCCAAAAAGTCCTGACACCACGGATACTGTTCTGCTAGCTTTGCCACAATCATGAGGATCTTCGAGCCATTAGTCTTGAGATTAAGTATCAGACTGTTGAATGCCGGTTGCATGTCCATGAAGGTTTTGTTGGTCATCCAAATGGGAGTCTGTCGGATGATGGCTTCGATCAGGGAGTCGTTATCTAAAGAGGAACTCGTCAAGTATGTATACTTTGTGATTGCATAGCTACAACTTACACAACTCGAGAAACACAGTGACCGTACATTGCAGCATGGACTCAGAGTAGTGGGAGATTTGTGTGATGAATGGAATTATTTGCACGTGGACGGATTTCTTTGGATGAAAACCATCATCCAGCATATCCCGGATAGCCTGCATAAGTTCCTTCTCATGAGCATATGCGAGATAATCCAGAATACCGATTTCCGAATCAAATCGACATCGAAAGTCGTCTGAAAATCGCTTTAATCCGCATTGAAGGATCTGCGAGATGATTTTCAGCGGGAAACACCCTCCCAAACGAGCGACCACCCAATCAAATGTGAGTGAATACCTCTGAAAGGCAGCTGCAATAACAAACCAATTAACAGAGCTCTCCTTTACTTAAGTTATTTCCTTACCAAGTAACGTCTCAACACAAGACTCCGCTTCGGCGTTTGTCAATTTTCTAAAGCACGAGCTAATCAAACTTAGCAATCCCTTCATTGCACTGCAGTTCAACCAAAAATTGCAAGACGCTCCAATGCTCATCTTTCGCTTGTGCGAATATTTATCGGAGAGTTTACCCACCAAATCAAGACTCCATGAGGCGATCAGAGGGCCCCAAGCAGGTGGACCTTTGTTTACCAAATTCTCCAGTGCTTCCTGAATGTCAGCAAATGATTCATCATCTTGTGGTAGGGAATTTTTAGTATCACTTCCAGCGGTGGCAACGAAATTACCAACCGCCACATCGAATACAAGGGAAAAATACTCGAAGACAATTTCTCGCGATGCTGGCAGGTCATCGAGTAGGTGTAAGCTAGTTCGCACCAATTGTGGAGCGCTGATGGTTTTCGGATTGCCACGATGGCTGGTCACAGCCGTGATGAACTGCTTTAGTTCGATGAGAATATGTTGTTTCAACATTTTCAAGCGGCGTTGGGTATTTATTTATTTATGTTGGAGGCGAAATATAACAAGTAAACATCACATAACGGCCGTACAACAAAATGTCAAAATGGAAAGTGACAGTTTCGATGAATGCAAGTGTGGCGACATCTATATTTCAAAAGGTATTATCGAATTGTTGGGACGTGTTCAGAAAAAGTCGTTGTTGGCCATTTGGATTGTTAATTTTCGATTCTGTGTGCTTATGGTGTTTTCCATTGGGAAATCTTGATTTTGATCTGAAAATTTATCTTATTTGTTACAAATGGAACACGATTTCATATTGATTTTTGTTTGTTTTTGTTTTAGTGGAATTTTGTGTCTGTGTAGTTATCGAGTATCAAACCTGATCAGCCTGTATCATTGTGGTTTTAGGTTAGGAAAGTCCACAACTGATCGTATCTTTAAACTTCTGCAGATTACTCACTTACATCACGGGCATTAGAGCAGGAATATTATGGTCAACAGCGAGTTCATCCAAGATCAAAGCCATATTACGGTGATGATTAGGATCCGGTGATTTGGTGGTGCCTCTTCTTTCATTATTGAAAGCGGAGAAGCTATTTTTCACATGAATCATTTTGCTATCTGGTAAGAATTCTTACTGAATACTTTCATCTTCTACATGGGAAATACTTGTTGCTTTCGGTAATTGTTCATGTAATTGTGCACATGATGGTGTATAAATAACAGTTGTGACTTGGGACACACTTTTGAACGGCCTTTCATCTGCTCGAAAATATTTAATTATTGCACAATGCGTTTTGCCCAATCCACAAAAAAGGAGACCCTCTATACTGCGCCAACTACAGAGGCATAAGTCTCTAAGTCTAATATCGCCTACAAGATCCTATCTGCAGTAATATGTGAACGAATGCAACCGTTTACCAATAACCTGATCGGCCTTTATCAGTGTGGTTTTAGGCTATGAAAGTCCACAACCGATCAAATTTTTACACTTCGGCAGATCCTGGAAAAAAAACCGAAGAAGACCAAGTCGATACCTACCACCTATTCATCGATTTAAAAGCCGCATACGACAGCATCTATAGAGACGAACTATACAGAGCCATGTCTAGTCTTGTTATACCGCCCAAAAACGACCGTTTGTGTAGGATGACGATGGAGAATTCTTGCTGCTCCATCAGGGTCGAAAACGATCTCACCGACACATTCGATATTAAAAAAGGACTTTGGCAAGGCAATGCGCTGTCATGTGACTTCTTAAATTTGATTCTTGAGAGGATTGTGCAAAACTCCCGAGTCAACACCAGAGGCAAAATTTTCCTAAAATCGATACAACTACTAGCATACGCGGACGATATTGACATCAAATTTGTAGGACTCAACGTGATGTAATAGCCACTTTTGCTAGTATAGAGAAGGAAGCGGCAAAAATGGGTTTAGCAGTAAATGAGGGCAGGACGAAGTCGGACGCAGTAGAGGAAAACATCACCTTAAGTGGGACGCACAAGTAGAAACCGACCACAACCAGCTTGGAGTGCGCAACTGGAGGCAGTTATGTAAGGACCAAGCTAATTGGAGTGGCATGTTGGCTGGGGCCCAGGTTCATTCCGGACTATAGCGCCACTTAAGTAAGTAAGTAAGTTGCACAATGCGTGGCAGGAGTCATGCATGCCAGGAGTCATGCATGCCATGAGTCATATTCGTCGTGATGCTGATCTTGCAAGTTTTTATCTTCTTTTAAATAATAGGTATGTGCCCACTTTCTCTATTTTTTCAATCTTTCATCAATTATTTCTCGGAAATCTAGAAATTTTCTGGAGGTCGTATTATATAATATATATGAGCAGTAACCTAAGGTGAATTGGCAAAATCGTACCTTAATATTCAGATAAACGTCAAACATATTTTGCAATTTTTGTTTCCCTTAATTATTGGTTTTCATTATCTAATTGTTCTTTCTCAGAAAAGTAAGTAATAAATAAAATAAAACGTATAATATCGGTTACCTTTTAAATCAAAAATCTTGGAATCAAAAATCTTGACAGGTCAAAACAAAATCAACTGTTTTCCTCTTTTCTGAGTACGAACATTTTTACATTGTTTTGACAGGCATTTTCCCTCAAATGGTAGATTGATCCGGGGATTAGATTGACGAGTATAATCTGTCACTTAGCCCTAATTTACGGCCGTGGTATAACATTTGAATTATATTGTCAGGAAATTTAATGCCATCGGTTAGAACCCACCTCACTTGAAAGTTGCACATACACACACAAATGAAACACAGTTACAGTGGATATAACTTTCATATTTGTCAATCTAAACCCCGACTGACCAATGAGAACAGAGCTTCAACGTAGTTCCTGAACGCGAAAATGCGCAATTTTTAAATGATTGATACAACCTTACTGTCGTTTAAAACTGCAGTTGTATGCTGTTCTGTATTTCAATGAATATAAATATTTGGAGCAACAGGCTCGTTAGTGCCCAGGGCTGAGCTTTCTCACAACCATTCATGTGTGCGTGTGTACTTCTTACACGATGGTGGGACCTCCAGTTTTATGCCGACTCCGAACGATGAATTTAAGATAAACTTTTTGTTTGACAATTGATATCACACGAATGATTTGTCAGATCATCACGAGAAGAGGGCCAGTAAAAAATTATTTAGGTGTTGCTACGGCTTCTTCATAGACCTTCTGCTATGGCTATAATCAGGATTTATTAAATTATAACTTAGGCTGTATGTCCTTCCTAGAAACTTGTACAATAGTTCACTTGTACTCCCAAAACCATAATCATCCCTAGCGAGGTATGCGTCGGAGCGGAATATTCTCCGATTTTGTACGATTCGGAGGATTTTAGCTTCGAGGTATTCTTCTGAAAAGTTGGTTGGAATATATCTCCGACATTTCGCAACGCACGCTGGCGAATTGCGTTGAAGTGCGTTCATGTGCATTTTTCGTCCAATTTTTGACAGCTAAGTGCAATTCTTTTTCCAATTTCCTCCGACACAAATTCTTGGCTGAATTTATTTACGCATTGTAGTGAAGTGATTTTTACTCCGATGACAGTATGACACATACCACGAATGTAATTTGAACCTCCGACGTCGTATGCGTTTCGGAAAATTGTCCACTACGACGGATACCTCGCTAGGGCAGAATATCTCATAATCAAAAACAACTAGATATAACCCTTTAATCCTAAACATGCTTATTGGAGATTCCCTTTCACTTGTTCATTTCACTTTTACTTCATCGTATATTCCGTTGGAGATGCTATCTTAATGAAAACCGGATTATTTCACCGACATCGTCCAACTATTTCAATGTCAATCTTTGAAATGGCTTCCAGTAAGTGAGTAAAAAAAAACTGAACCACCCTACCAAAATAACGGTGTTAGATATGCAAGTGCTTAAACCGGTTTGGACACATGCCCCAGCATTAATAAACGCTGATTATCTAATCACTGACTAACTTTTGATATTTTCGCGAGTATTTAATATGGGAAAACCCGTAATATTAGTCAGCGTTCATACATACGGGTGATGGTATATAACTAACGACTTGTAACAGTGAAACGAATTTAAACATTTTACAAACTTTTGAAAACAAAATGTTAAGATCATTCGTAAATTCGTATCTTAATTCAAATTTCTAGACTTTGGGTTACAGTGTCTGTTTGCTTGGATGTATTTTGATAAATATTGATACTTCTAAGCTACTTCACTCAATGTTAGATCGAAAGGTGGCATATTGGCTAAAATCAGCTCCATTTAAGTAAGAACCAAAACCTTTATTAAAATCTTCTGGAACGCCCCAAAAATTCAGCAAAGTCTTTTTTACTGTAATACATATCTTACAGTAAAAAAGACTTTGCTGAATTTTTGGGGCGTTTAAGTTAGAACCAAAACCTTTATTAAAATCTTCTGGCACGCCCTCTTTGTGGCACTGCACCAAAAATTCAGCAAAGTCCTTTTTACTGTAAGATACGTGTTTTGCATTATGCAGAGCGTTTTAAATGTCACTAATGTGATTTTTATCCTCAGTCCGAAATTGTAAAAACTGAAGTTACGTTTTTCTGTCACTGGGGCGACTTATTGTATGAAAACAAACACAATCTGACATTTGTATGATGGAAACATTTAAAAATTCCTTGAGAATTGAGTGCAAAATAAGAACAGAACAAATTACAATATATAAAGTGATTATATATACAAATTATAATATTAAAAGTTGTTGTTGTTTGAAAAAAAACAAGAACATAATAATCTTTACTACACGAAAACTTATCAACTTCGTTCTTATGTTCACACCTTTCAATGACACTGGATATCAATTTCACTGTTTTTATTTCAATTTTATAATTGTACACACTCTCGTAGTATTTTTATCAGAATTTATCTATTTACAATATGTAATAAGTGGATTTACTCTGATTTTTATAAAGGTACTTATGATTTGTGTTTCACTTTGAACAACTTATAATTTTATATTTAAAAGCAAATAGTTCAAAAATCAGTACTCCCGTTGTATAAAATATTTTATTGTGTTTCTCCAAATCATTTTGAAGTTTTAATGAAAGAGACAACACACTTGTGAGGGAGATAGTTTCACGAAGTAATCTTTTGGTTTCACATTTATGGTATAAAGAGAAACGGAAAGCTATTGTTACTGTTTATTTGAACAATTTCTGGCAGTGTGAATTTCGCGAGACTTCTTCGTTTGTAGTGTTTTCAAATCTCGTATTAACCTCAACAAACTACAAACCTTGAGATGGAGTTAGGCATCTCATCAAACTCATTAAAAGTCGAGTTGCTGTCCATATTTGGGGCTCTATAAATAATACAGTAGTGGATTATTTGCCTACGGACATGGAATTTCAGCCATATAAAATAAAATTCCGGATTGGAACATTGGCCGTATTGTTGTTGAATTTAGTATGCTACATCACTACGAATGTAAATGGCGAGACCGCGGTGAGAGAAGAATAATGGCACCAAGTTATATCCAGGTAGACTTAGTTCTGAAATTTCAGAATCAGCGCCCACCTGTATTTCACAAAGTGCCAAAACAGCTGCCTTGCTTCACTTTCTAAAGATTGATAGCTTCTACTGTAGGCAAATAGCAATAAACGTTGTACACAGACTGAAGGATACATTCCAATGAAAAGCGAATAATATGAAACATGTCACTGCCATTGTAACGTAACCTATAAAAAATGACGATCCTCTACTTATCTTCAGCATGGAATATACATTCATCTATAGGTAGGTAGAACGAATGGAAATAGACAAAAGTCCTATACGGCGAATATTTATTCATCTTGAGAGAAGGATCTGATGGTTGGGTGTTGTAGAACGAGGGTAGACTCTGATTGGCTTTAACTTGGCAATGCCCAGTGTTGTAACTTTGACTACACATCAAGTGCTTATTTTTACCTCCAAGTGGTAACCATCGGGTACTGGTCTCATCCAACCGGATTTGACTTGCTAAACGATAAGCGCGAGTGTTGATAACACGACGAAAAACAGCAACACTATAAACAGCCAGGTCAGAATGGCACGGAATGAATACCCGGCCTGCTGTCCCAGGCGAACCTAGACAAGCTGCTTCGACATATTCGGACAACTGGTTGTCTAGGAACTTCAAGGGTTAGTCAGGCCCCTATTCGGGCCTGACTAACCCTATTCGGATGCGGATTTGTTATAAGTGCCAGACTTAGGCAAGAAGTCTTATGTTTCCAAGACATTAGCGAACGCATTGTAATGATCCGCATCAAGGCCGAATTCGCCAACATTAGCCTTATATGCGCGCACGCCCCAACGGAGGAAAAAGATGATATAGCTAAGGACTGCTTCTATGAGCTCCTTGACAAAACCTATGAGCGACTACCGAAGTACGATGTTAAAATCGTGCTGGGAAATTTTAACGCAAAGGTAGGAAGAGAAGACATCTTTAGCAGTATTGTCGGAAAACATAGCCTACACGACAACACGTCTGGTAACGGTCTTAGGCTAATTGACTTCGCTACGTAACGAAATGCCACTATAGCCAGCTCACGGTTTCCTTACCTAGATATCCATAAGGGGACATGGCGGTTTCCAGATCGCTGAACGTTCATTCAAATTGATCACATAGCGATAGACAAGCGCCACGCATCCAGTATTTTGGATATCCGAACATTCCGAGGAGCTAACATCGACTCGGACCACTACCTTGTTGCAGCCAAGGTTAGAATACGGATATCCACTACGTCACAACAATCCAGAAATACTGTAAGAAAATTTAATGTCGAAAGACTGCAATCGCAAGAGACCGACAAGACCTTCGCGCAACGCGTATCCCTAAACCTCTCGATTAACACCATACCACCAACATCGAATTTCGAAGAACTATGGCAACGATGCCAACAAGCCATTAGATCAGCCGCAACTGATGTGCTAGGTTTCTCGCGCCCACCAACAAGAAACCCCTGGTTTGATGAGGAATGCCGACAGATGCTCGCAGCCAAGAACGAGCCCTACAAGTCTCAGCTGCAGGTGAAGACGAGAGCTGCCGTTGAGCTCTATAGGCAGAGAAGAAGGGAAGAACAGCGGCTTATTAGAAAGAAGAAAAAAGAGCAAGAAAAGCGCGCGATCGTGGATATAGAGAGGTGCCACTCCAGGAAAGATGTTCGCAAGTTTAACCAAAGTGTAAAACGTCAAAGCCAAGGATACTAGGCTCGAACAGAATCCTGTCGAGATGAACAAGGAAATATCGTAGTTGAGACACAGTCGATGCTGAGGATATGGAAGAACCACTTCTGCAGACTGTTAAACGGCGATGACGAACAACATTCCGCTGCCAGGCAGAACGAACCATTCAATATTGGCAACGACAGCGAAAGCTGCCAACCACCCGACCTGAGTGAAGTGAGGATAGCAATATCTAAACTGAAGCTAAATAAGGCTGCCGGAAATGACGGCCTTGAGTTGGTGGATGTTACTTACCAAGTCATCTCCGCCGGCTTTATAAAGCTCGGCGGAGATAAGCCGAATCTGGTGTGAAGAAAGTATGCCTGAAGAATGGAACCTCAGCATCGTTTGCCTAAAAACTGCGCCAACTACAGAGGCATAAGTCTCCTCAACATCGCCTACGAAGTCCTATCTGCCGTAATATGGAACGCATGAAACCGTTTATCAACAACCTGATCGGCCCTTATCTGTGTGGTTTTAGGCCAGGAAAGTCCACAACCGATCAAATATTCACACTTCGGCAGATCCTGGAAAAAACCCAAGAAGTCCAAGTCGATACCCACCACCTATTCATCGATTTCAAAGCCGCATACGACAGCATTTATAGAGACGAGCTATACAGAGCCACGTCTAGTTGTGGGATACCGCCCAAACTCGTCCGTTTGTGTAGGATGACGTTGGAGAATTCTCGCTGCTCCATCAGGGTCGGAAACGACCTCACCAACACAAGCGATACCAAAAAAGGATTTAGGCAAGGCGAAGCGCTGTCATGTGACTTCTTAAATTTGATTCGTTAGAGGATTGTGCAAAACTCACGAGCCAACACCAGATCCACAATTTTCCAAAAATCTGTACAACTACTAGCATACGCCGACGATATTGACATCATTGGTAGGACCCAACGTGATGTCATAGCCGCGTTTGCTAGTATAGAGAAGGAAGCGGAAAAAATGGGTTAAGCAGTAAATAAGGGCAAAACGAAGTATATGCTGTCAACACGAAAGGACACACAACATCGACGAATTCGACAGAACGTTACCATTGACAGATATAACTTTGAGGTAGTGCGGGACTTTAGCTATATCGGCTCCGCTACTAGTCAGAAATTAAACGAAGAATTACTCTTGCCAACCGCTGTTTCTTCGATCTTAGAAGGCAATTGAGTAGTAAAGCCCTCACTCGAACTACTAAGGAGATCCTATATAAGACCCTGATCATCCCAGTCCTGCTCTACGGCGCTGAAGCATAGACCGTCTCAAAAGCGGATGAAGAAATCCTTGGTCGATTTGAGAGGAAAGTTCTTCGAAAAATCTTCGGCCCCGTTTGCGTTGACGGGCTATGGAGACGAAGATTCAACCAAGAACTATATGAGCTGTACAGCGACATGCCCCTGGTCAAAAAACTCCGCATTGGACGTTTAAGATGGCTAGGACATGTAGAACGAATGGACACCAATACTCCGGCTCGAAGAGTCTTCGATTCCCAGCCAGACGTCGGACGCAGTAGTGGAAGACCTCGCCTCAAGTGGCGCGCACAAGTAGAAACCGACCTCAACCAATTTGGAGTGCGCAACTGGAGGCAGTTAGCTAAGGACAGGGCTAATTGGAGAGGCATGTCTGTTGAGGCCCAGGTTCATTCCGGACTGTAGCGCCACTTAAGTAAGTAAGTAAGACTGAACTGCTCACATTACGCTAACCTAATGTTTACCCAAAAATTAGGTAAATCAATTCTCTCTTCAATAGAAAAAATAATGCACCGTTATATAGAAGAACAGTTTAGAAACAGAGTAAATTGTTATTACTATTCAAAGAAGTGGTGCAAAAAAGGGGAAATAAGTATAAAGACATTGACGCAAAGTTATCGTCAATCGATGTTTAAGGGTTTAACTCCACTCTAGTAAACATACCATTCTTAGGTAAAAGCCTTAAATTATTTTCAGCAATAGACAATTTTTAACGTGGCGCTAAATAGTGTATACTAACGAACGTACTCTAAGTCAAACTCACCTAAATAGTGACAGTTCTGACAATCAAACAAACCCGATTTCAGTGAACCTCTCAAAAACACCAAAAAGTGACTGCGAAAAAAAATATTTCAGCTGTTTGTGCCTTTGGCCTATTTGAAAATGACAGATGACATTACGATAACTCTGCATTAAATATTTAAAGTGAGGTTTCGGTTGCTTTAACTTTAATGTAGAGTGATAAGTGATAACGCTAAAGTACACTTTTTGACGACTATAATTATCAAAACGTGTTAGTACGTGATAAAATAATTTAAAGGTCGGCTTTAAGCGCCTATAAATTTGCGCCACTGTGTATAATCTCAAAGTATTAAGGTTATTTTTTGTAGTGTTTTTTTTTTTTATTTAAGCGGTAATTCAATAGGTAAATTGTACTTCTTGCTACTCGAAATGAAAATAATTGAATCTTAATTTAGCCATGCCCCGCGGAACCCATTTGACCACGGAAGAAAAGGCAAAAATCACAACTCATAGAAAGCACGGCCTAGAAAATCGGTCAATTGCTACCAAGATAAGACGATCCTTTACCGTTGTCTGTCAATTATGGCTATGCCAGAAGATCTGGTCGACCAAGCGTTCTTAGCGCCCGTGAAAAGAATATTATTTCACATGAAGCCAGGAGCCGAATTCCGCAACAGTGAGTTTAGCTGTGTACACGAAAAAAATGTGTACACTGTCTTGTTCCGATTCCACAAGCGTGCAATTGAGATTTTTTGACAGTTGTCATGTACAGTAGTGAACAAAATTATTCACTCATTTTTTGGCTGTGAATAAAGGCCACGTGAAAAATTGGACGAAGAGAAAATATTGTTCACCACGGTGTAATGAAAATGAATTTAGTTGACTCGTCTAACAAAAATTATTAATTTAGCACAAAATATTGTTCACCACGGTGTAATGAAAATGAATTCAGTTCACTCGGCTAACAAAACTTCTTAATTTAGCACACTCAAACTCACTACATGTTGCGGAATCGCACAAACGGGTATGGGTGTAAACAGGTAGTGAATGTGAGTTTTGTGAAGTGTGTACACAGTCACAAAACCCAGGCTTGCGGAATTTGGCCCCAGGAGAAACATACTGAATTTTGGTCAGATAAGGCGCAAGTGTACCTTCCAGTATGTGCAAGAAGAGTACAGCAAGTGTTGAAGGAAAATCCCAACCTTCGATAAACAAAAATGATGAAAAAGCCGCTGTTGTAGTTGCATCATAAGGAGGCCAGACTAAGGTTCACCAGAGAGAACATGGCATGGACCCGGGAGTAGGAATCCGTAATTTTTTCTGATGAAAAAAAAAATGAATTTAGACGGTCCAGACGGTTTCAGTTTTTATCGGCGTGATTTGCGACACGACAAAGCAGTGAAAATTAGCCGACACTCCGGAGGTGGAAGGGTGATGATTTGGGGTGCGTTTGGATTCCATGGAAAAATCCCTTTGATGTGGGTACTACCCAGAACGAACGGTACAAAATACAGGATAATATTGGAATATGCCCTGTACGAATTTGGAGAAATTCCGGGGGGTGAACACTTTATTTTTTAGCAAGACAATGCTCCCACTAATACGACAAGAACAGTCCGCGAATGGTTTGAAGTCAGTGGGCCAAGGTGTTTACCATTGCCATTATGTAGTCCCGACCTTAGCCCAATCGAAAACATATGGGGGATCATGGGTGGAAAAATCTTTTTGAATGGGTGGCAATACAGAAATGTGGAAGAGCTTGAGGCACAAACAATCAAGGCATGGAACAAGCTCAATGATGAAGTTTGCATAACTTGATAAACTCTATGCAGTATAGAATTTTTGTTATTGAGAGCCGAGGCGGTTGTACGAAGTACTGAGTTACAGTTTGGTAGTTAAAACTAAACATTTCGTCGTTTTATGCTTAAAATGCTTTCTGTCCTTATACTTATTTCGCAGCAAAAAATTATGTTTTTGGAGCTCATTAACGATGAACATAAAAAACAATCCATGGCGTTCAAAACAAAATTTTTTTGTTTGATTATAAAATTGAATGAAGTAAATATTTTGTTCTACTCTTTAAATTTCGTAATAAATTCAAATTAAACAATTGAGCCGCCCGTGTCTTTATACTTATTTCGGTCACTGTACCTCAAAGCTAAAGGGTGATCCATTTCGACGTTCCCTACTTTTTTAAAGAAAAAAACACAGAAAATTCAAATTTAATGGAGAATGTTTATTATAGTTTGAAAGAACATTCTTTGGCATTTATTTTTTGAAGATTATGTCTATCAAATGTTGGCCGTTGCTACGTCGCAGATGGTCCATCCGTTGAGTCCAATTTTCGATCACTCGTTCGAGCATTTCGACTGGTAACTGGCGAATGACACGCGTGATGTTTTCCTCCAAGGCCTGAATCGAAGCGGGTTTGTCGGCATAAGCTTTTGACTTTACATATCCCCACAGGAAAAAGTCTAACGGTGTGTTATCACACGATCTTGGTGGCCAATCGACCGGCCCAAAACGTGAAATTATGTGCTCACCGAAATGTTCTCTCAATAAGTCCATTGATTGATGCGATGTGTGGGAAGTGGCGCCGTCTTTCTGAAACCAAATGTCGCCGAGATCACAAGCTTCAATTTCAGGCATCAAATAGTCGGTTATCATGGCACGATAACGGTCGCCATTGACGGTTACGTTCGCACCGGCATAATTTTTTAAGAAATATGGACCGATGATTCCACCGGCCCACAAACCACACCAAACCGTTTTTTTTTCTGGATGAAGTGACAGTTCTTCAATCTCTTCAGGTTGCTCTTCGTCCCAAATGCGGCAATTTTGTTTGTTTACATACCCATTGAGCTAGAAATGGGCCTCATCGCTAAACAAAATTTGCCTCGAAAACGTCGGATCTTCTTGGAACTTTTCAAGAGCCCATAGAGCGAAGCGATGTCGCTTGGGAAGGTCGAGCGGCTTCAGTTGTTGCACAAGCTGTATTTTGTACGCTTTCAATTTAAGATCTTGACGTAAAATGCGCCAAGTCGTTCCATACGTCAGTCCGAGTTGCTGCGAACGGCGCCGAATCGACTCTCTACGGTCTTCGTGTACACTCTCAGCTACGGCCGCTATATTTTCTTCACAGCGTGCTGGACGTGGTCTATTCGGTCGAATATTATCCAATAATGAATGCTGGGTCTCAAAATGGGTGATGGTGTTGCGAATAGTACGCTCAGTAGGCCGATTATGTTGACCATAAGTTGAGCGAAGTGCACGAAACACATTCCTCACAGAACGTGAATTTTCATAATAAAGTTTGAACAATTTGTAAACGTTGTTCACGCGTAAGTCTTTCCATTATGAAATGCCAAACAATACTAAACAAAAATAACATGACAGCATGACACGACTCACACGTGATCTGTCAAAAAAGGCTATTGAAAAAAGTATCTCTACTTGGATCACCCGTTATATATGCCAATAGTGACGTTGTGTCCAATTCTTCGATGTTGTGTGTACTTTCGCCTTTACAGCATATATACAGGTCTTACCCTCATTAACTGCTGAACCCATTTGTGCCGCTTCTTTTCTATATTAGCAAACGTGGCCTTGAGATTACGTTGAGTCCGAACAATAATCTCAACATCGTCGGCATATGCTATTATTTCTACCGATTTATGGCAGATAAGGCGTCTGGTTTTGGATCGCGAGAGTCTTGCAAAATCTTCTCAAGAATGATGTCAAAGAAGTAAAATGAATGCGCGTTGCGTTGTCTAAATCCTTTTTATCGAATGTAACGGTGAGGTCGTTTCCGACCCTAATGGAGCAGGAAGAATCCAACATCGTCATCCTTTACAGATGGACGATTCGATTTTGGGCGGTATACCAAAACTAGTCATGGCTCTAAATAGCTCGTCTCTATAAATGCTGTCGTATATGCGGCTTTGAATTCGATGAAAAGGTAGTGGGTGACGATTTAAACTCTAAGATTTTCTTCCAAAATATGCCGAAGTGTGAACATTTTATCAGTTGTGGACTTTCCTATCTTAAAAAACCACTATGATAAAGGCCAATCAGATTATTGGTTTCAGGCGTTCGCATATTACGGCATAAAGAATCTTATAGACGATGTTGAGAAGAAATATGGTTCTGCAGTTGGAGCAGTTCAGAGGTTTTCCTTTTTGTGTATCGGGCATTCCATTCTCTAGGCATACTTGT
Source organism: Rhingia rostrata (assembly GCA_949824845.1). Taxonomy (NCBI): domain Eukaryota; kingdom Metazoa; phylum Arthropoda; class Insecta; order Diptera; family Syrphidae; genus Rhingia; species Rhingia rostrata. The sequence continues at coordinate 26,128,770 of OX463756.1, forward strand.
ATCTGACTAAATTTTGCTTATGAGCTGGTAAATGTTACTTACCAAATCATCTCCATGGGCTTTCTAAAGCTCCGAAGGAAGACCGTCAAATCTGGGAGTTTTGTTAATAATTATTCTAGATATTGATATAACTCACTTCACTAAGGTTTGATAGGTTTTGCATTCGTCGTCCGTCAGTATTGAATGGTTCGTTTTCGCCGACAGAGGGAGACTGTTCGTCATCGGCGCTTAACAGTCTTCAGCAGTAGTCGTTTCACATTCTCAGCATCTACTGTGTCTCAACTACAATTTTTCCTTCTTCATCTCGACAGGATTATGTTCAGGCCTTTTATCCCTGGTTTTGACGTTTTACACTTTGGCAAAACTTGCGAACATCATATTCCTCGATCACGCGCTTTTCTTGCTTTTGTTTTCTTCTTTCTGAAAAGCCCGTATTCTTCTCTCCTTCTTTGCCTGTAGAGCTCAATGGAAGCTCTCGTCTTTATCTGTAGCTTAGGATTGTAGGCGTCGTCGTTCTTGTCGAATAGCATCTGTCGGCATTCGTCATCGAACTAAGGGTTACTTGCTGCTGGGCGCTAGAAACATAGCACATTAGTTTCGGCATTGTGTTGACAGCGTTGCCATTGTTCTTTGACATTAGAAGTGGTGATGGTGCAGTGAAATAACCCCCACTGGGCTTATTTCCTATTCGAAATGGAGATAAGCCCTGCCACGAAAAAGCATTACCCCCCGTGGGTGTTGTCGCCATTTGAAATTGAAATTCTATTCACGCTTGGTGTATGCAAAGTTTGAATGTGAGTGGGGTGGCACGCTGTCCACCTGCAACCACCCTGCTTGGGTTTACTCTTGGATTCGGGATGTGTGCGAGTTTGGATGCATAAAAAGGAAATAAACCCTACAAGCAAAAGGTATTAACAGCAGCGAGACTAATTTCCATTTCCCAATAGAAGACTTTATGTGTTTGTTTCCTTTTTGTTGGGAATTAAGCTCCATCGGTCATGGGTCTTATTTCTGCAGGGGTTATTTCACTGCACCGTTGTAGATATGGCTTACTCTTGGATTTGGGATGTGTGCGAGTTTGGATGCATGAAAGGGAAATAAACCCTACAAGCAAAAGGCATTAAGAGCAGCGAGACTAATTTCCATTTCCAAAAAGAAGTCTTCATATGTTTGTTTCCTTTTTGTTGGGAATTAAGCTCCATCGGTCATGGGTCTTATTTCTGCAGGGGTTATTTCACTGCACCATTGTATATATGGCTTACTCTTGGATTTGGGATGTGTGCGAGTTTGGATGCATGAAAAGGAAATAAACCCTACAAGCAAAAGGCATTAAGAGCAGCGAGACTAATTTCCATTTCCAAAAAGAAGTCTTCATATGTTTGTTTCCTTTTTGTGGGGAATTAAGCTCCATCGGTCATGGGTCTTATTTCTGCAGGGGTTATTTCACTGCACCGTTGTAGATATGGTCTTAATAGAGAGGTTAAAGAAAACTCATTTTAACTTGGCGTCCATTTTCGATTGCAGTTTTTCTTCATAACATTTTTTCACAGTATTTCTCATTTGTTTTGGCGGCGCGAATTATATATTTTGAGAAGCCGCTGTCCAAAGCAAGGCTACACTCTCCAAGAAGGTTGATAAAGAACTAACATACAAAAATAATGATTTGGGATCATTCTGTAGAATGAGTAACAAAAGTGTGCAGTTTGCATTTCTTAATGTGGTGTAGGTTTTACATCGAATTTCGTCTGAGAATTCGTTGGTAATATAACTCGCGCATGATGAACATCCGAAATTTCTCCTCCGGTGCAATAAGGTATTCCTGTATTATATTTGGGTCTGAACTCTTTGGTTACCATTGTTCCTGGAGTGGCAAAAAAACCGTTGCCGGTGTCTACATCCTCGATCTAAAGCACCCATCAATCAAAATACGTACTAAACACAGGAAACCAAGGACTAGTCTTTGCTTGATAAAATTATGCCTCTCGTTTTGCTATACCATTTACGCTGCCGTACATATGACAATAGGATGTTAAAGCTAGCCCATAACAACCCCGATTTTCATGAAAAAATCATAATGACTGACGAGGCACATTTTCATTTGAATGGATATGTGAATTAAAAGAATAGTCGGTTCTGTGCAATGGAAAACCCCCAAATTATTCAACAGTCACCTTTGAATCCATTAAAAGTTACATTCTGTAGGAATCATTGGACTTACTTATTTGAAAATGAAAACAGCGTAACGGTAACTGTGAATGGGGAGCGTTATCGTGATATGATTGAAAACTTTTTAACGCCGCAACATTACATTCTTGCAAAAAATGTTACCATTATTCCTGGAGTGGCAAAATAACCGTTGCCGGTGTCTACATCCTCGATCTAAAGCACCCATCAATCAAAATACGTACTAAACACAGGAAACCAAGGACTAGTCTTTGCTTGATAAAATTATGCCTCTCGTTTCGCTATACAGAAATATGTTGACCTCATTTTTAAAGCTAATGAGTAATTGTAACTATCTTCCATCTTAAACCCTTTTAGGAACGAATCGAATTGCGCTATCATTAGTCAGTAATAACTAAACGTTTTGAAAAATAAGTGAAAGCGCTAAGCTAATGCACTTTTTTTCGGCAACAATTTTTCGATGCTTACATGAAATGTTGATTACTTTCTCACGTTTGTATAACACTTCAATTTCTCATCACTTGAAAAAGTCAAAGTCACTACAAAAATTCTGCTAAAAGTCCATAAGCTCAAATTCATTACAAAACATCAATTACATTAGCGAAACATTAGCATTTTCCTTCTGTTTTTTTGCATTCTGGTATCATGATTCAGATTGGTCCGCTAACAAATTTAACTGTAAATTAAACAATAATTATTTATTCGCCTCAATCAATATTTCCACACAGACTTTGACCATGAACTGAAAAAAAAAAAAACGGTGGATTGCGTTAATAAAATATAAAAAAAAAAAACAAAAACACACAGAAACATCAACAAAGTGTTATATGGAAACCGGAAAATTATATCACCAGCACACAACACGTGTAGAGATGGTATCTGCGTATACGCACTCTCTAAAAAAAAACGAAAAGTTTAAAACAATAAATTATCCATGAGGTTGTACCTAGTAGATGCAGCATCCACTGCATCGAGACGAGTGCAACTTGAATCTGATTGGTGGGGTAGTTGCTGCTCTAACCTAGTCCATATTACCAATGGATGATCAACGGTCATCACGCCGCCGAAGTGGGTGTTGGGAAACCTGAATTTGATGGTGGAGACGCAATTTCGAAATTAGGAGGTTTGAAAACGAAAGTGAAGCATTTGTCTTGTTGGATGTGGAAGTCTAAACTAAGAGGGAAATATGTACATAACGTTACAGTTTTTTTGATTGACTTTGATGGTTTTGCTGACGAGAATTATTGAATAATAATTAACAAAAAATAAAAAAAAACTTGTAATCAACCGTTAGGAGAGCGCATTTTTTTTAGAAGTGAAATTGATATTTCGAATGTAACACGCGGTGCTTACTTTCTCCACTTCTTTAGCTTTTAGCAGTTAATGAAGTACAGGGTGTTCGCCTGGAAGGTATACTACTTTGTTTTGCCGCCATTTTGGTAAACCTCAGTCTTGACAGTTCATATTTTGCAGTCGTGAAGTAGACACATGGCAAATTTATTATGAAAAAATATTCGATAAACCAAAGTGTTTTAAACGTTAAAACATTTTATCAAAATCAGTCATCGATTACTGTGACGATGGGCAAGTTTCGTGAAATTCTTGGGAGAAACAGCGTGCCAACAAAACGCACTATACATCGTTTAGTGAATGATTTCGAAAAAAGAGGATCTGTAAGTGATAGGCCCAAGCATGGACCACAATGTACTGCAAGATCGGCTGAAAACATTACTGCTGCTCAAGGAAGTGCTCAAAACAATCCATCAACCTAAATTCGACGCAGTGCTCAGGAGCTTGGTCTTCAAAGAACAACTTTGGCCACAAGTTTGCACAAGGATTTGCATTTGTTTCCATTTAAGATTTAGTTGGCACAAGAGCTTCTTCCACAAGACCATTTACGCCGCCGTACATATGAAAATAGGATGTTACAGCTAGCCCATGACAACCCCGATTTTCATGAAAAAATCATAACGATCATAGTGACGAGGCACATTTTCATTTGAATGGATATGTGAATAAACAGAATAGTCGGTTCTGGGCAATGGAAAACCCTCAAATTAGTCAACAGTCACCTTTCCATCCATTAAAAGTTACAGTCTGGTGTGCAATTTGGTCAGGAGGAATTATCGGACATACTTCTTTGAAAATGAAAATGGCGTAACGGTAACTGTGAATGGGGAGCGATATCGTGATATGATGGAAAACTGCACGCTTTGGGCTTGATTAACATGTGGTATCAACAAGACGGCACCACATCGCATACAGCCAGGATTACAATATAATTACTGCAAGAACTCTTTCCGCAACAAGTTATTTCATGAAATTGTAATGTTGATTGGCCTCCACGGTCGCCTGTTTTGACGGCTCCGGACTTCCTTTTGTGGGGATATCTGATATCTGAAAGGTTTGTGCAATCAAACCAGAAACACTTGAGCAACTCAAACAAAATATTCGTGATAAAATTTATGAAATACCGCGTGAAATGTGTGAGAAGGTAATGAAAAATGTGATCAAAAAGGGCTCGCATTTGTGAAACTAACAGAGGCGGACATTTACCTGATATTGTATTCCATACATAATTGCCGACCTTAAATAAAAATTTATCAATATAAGATCCATTCGCTTTCAATTAATCAAAAATTATAATCAATCAAAGTACCATACCTTCCCGGCGGACACCCTTTACTTGAGAACCAAGAAAACACTGCAATAACAGGTGTGACATGTGCAGTTTTGTAGTCTTGATTCTCTCCGAGCATGTGTGACATCTTTCATATTTGGAAAATCCAACTAAGTGGCTAGAATCATGCAGATTGAATGTGATTCCGAAGAGACCAGCACCGGTTCTCTTTACTAACAAAAGATCGACCCCAACGTTTTGTCTTCATAAAATACTAGCATCCCGGACTTTCGGAATATTTCCAGCCGTCTTCATTTTATCAGAATGATCGTTGCAATACCGTGCCCCTTCATATACTCCCTGATAGCATGTATGTGGTCACAATGTTCTCGGGGGACAATGATTTTGATTGATGGGCGTTTTATATCACGGATGTAGACAACAACAACGGTTTCTCCAAGTTGTAGGGGAATTGCTAGAATCCATTGTTGCCAATCCAGAAATAATTGTTATAAACGCTAACAAAATGTCAATATAAGACCAAGAGGTACAGACACCATACCATCAGCATCTAATGTCGAAGAACAATGACGATGCGATGTCAACAAGCCGCAACTGATGTGCTATGTTTCTCGCGTACATCAGTAAGAAACGCTAGGTTTGATGAACAATGCCGACAGATGCCGATGAAGACGAGAGCCTACCCCTACCATTGAGCTCCATATGCAAAGAAGGATTCAAGAACACCGGCTTTTCTGAAAGAAGAAATAACAGCAAGAAAAGCGCACTATCGCACTTGCGAAATTATGTTCGCAAGCCTGCCAAAGTGTAAAACGTCAAAGCCAGAGATACAAGGCTCGAACAGAATCCTGTCGTGATAAACAAGGAAATATCTTAGTTGAAACAAACTCGACTTACTTCTGCAGACTAAATAAAAATCTTTCGCTGTCAGGCAGAACCAACCATTCAAGAGGCCTGACTTACCCTTGGACCTGTTTTCCAAATATCTCATGCAAGTCGCTTACTTTGCCCATCCTTATTGTGTCTGCAGACGCAGCCATTGCCTTCATCTTAGGAATTATTCTGCTGCCGTCTTGGAAAAGAAATATAGTGCGATCTAAGTGAATGAGGACAACAATATCTAAACTAAAACTTAACGAGGTAGCAGAAAATGACGGCCTTTCCGCGGAGCTTTATAAAGCCAGGATATATAATCTTACAACAACATAACTCAAATGCAAAATTTAGTCGGATATTAAAGCCTGCGTGAAGATTATAACCTGATCATCATTTTTGGGATCCACTAAAACGAAAACCCTCTGAACTGTGCCAATTATAGAGCGATAAGTCTACTCAACATCGCCCTACAAGATCCTATCTGCCTTAATATGTAAAACGTTTACAAACAAGCTGATTGGCCCTTGTCAGTCTGGTTTTAGGGCAGGAAAGTCCACAACTGATCAAATCTTCACACTTCGTCATATACTGGGGAAAAAAAACTCAAGAAGCTTAAATCGATACCCCCACCAACAATTCATCGATTTCAAAGCCGCGTACGAAAGCATTTATAGATTGGGACATATGGAGCTGGTATTCCAGTCATTCGGTTGGTGGTTTTGTGCATGCACACTTCTATGGGTAAGACCTCCGTATTTGAAGAGTTCTGCTGACAATCCACCAGAAGCTGCTACCTTGTCATTATTCAGCTTTTTTAATGGCTGCGCTGACTTGTTCACAGCAAGGATGCAGCTTTATCTCTTTAATGACTAGATGTTGGTCTGTTTCTAAAACTTTTTCCCTCTTGACAGCAACTGCTGGAAATGCTGCATGAAAATATCTACAATTGCCTGTCCGCCAGTGATTAGATTATCATTGATATATCGTACAGCACGCGTTCCTACTTCGAAGCCACAAAGCCAGTTGCTTGGGGTTTTTTTTTAAATTGACGGAAATTCTTGTCGCTAATTGGCAAAACGCTGGATCTCTTCTCTCTCCTTCTTCAGGCTCGATGGTCCCGCGAGGCGCTTCAGCGATCTCATCCTACTACGGGTAATCTTTCGGAAGTGGCTGGTACCTCTTTGATGATATTGCAATTCTATATCCGCTGGGTGTTTATATTGATGGAGGATGAAGGCATAGCGGGGAGTATTTCACTCAGTAGTTCCTTCTGGACTCTGGCAATTTGTGGCTCACTGAGGCAACGAATGGAAAGTCCTTTTTTTTCAGCATTTTAAACTTCTTCTCTTTGGACTCTCGGGTTTTAAATTTGGCTTCGACATGAAAATGTCGATTCGACTTTTTCCTCTGTGAAAGTGGATGTTGGATGAGTCCGCATGCATCTATCAGCACATGGTTACATATATTTGTTGGCGGTTTGACCATCTGAAGAAAGCCAGGTGGCTTTGTGGATTCAAATTCATGGAAACCTTGTGCTGCTGATCACAGTTTTATAAGCTGTAAGTCAGAAACCATTATCTGTTGGCAATTCGTGGAGCCTGTGCTTTCTTAGGAAAATATGTTTTCTTTTCAATTTTTGTTTTAAAGTCCAGTTTTCACATCGTACTCCAGACAGATTCCATAGGCTCCGCCCAGGAGGAACCTTGATAGGGTCTTCAATCTCATCTGTATGGGGGTCTGCATTTATTAGGCTGACAAAACGTTACTCTAATGAAAGGCGATTCCTAACTATTTGATAGTAAATCACTTTTGTCAGTCAGGTTCCCAAAACGAATCCGCTCCCTCTGGGAGGTCGTAAATTTCCTCCTTCACAGGGTCTTCAACCTCATCGATAAAGGGGTGTGTGTTTATAAAGCTGACATTACTCTGATGCTAGGCGATATGTTGTCTCTGTAATAACCAGCTGGTCTTACATGGTTAGAAATTAAACCTGATATCTGTTTTTATGTGGTAATCCTGACAGCACAACCCAAAACTTAAGGAAACAATTCTTAATGTCCAATGTCCAATGTTTTAGATACCCCTAGGACATGGGATAATCAGTGTCCACTACGGAATTAAGCTCTACCGTTTTCCTTTCAGAAATTCTGGTACCATCTCAATTCAAGAGGCCTGACATACCCTTGGAACTCCTAACTGACCTGTTGTCCGAATATCTCGAAGCAGCTCGTGCAGGTCTTTTACTCTGCCCATCCTAATTGTGACTGTAGACGCAGCTGCTGACTTCATCTTGGGAATTCTCCTGCTGCCGTTTAGGAAAAGTAATATGTGATTTATTGTGAGAAACTATCTTTCTCCCGATCTTATTTGCCATCGCCAGGCCTTTACTTACCCAAGGTAGGAAGTTGGTAGACATCAACTAGGTGAAAACGCAAGTGGTTTCATATAATCGTATTGCCTATCAAATTATCGCTCTTTCTCTCTTTCTCTCTCCATCATAGAGCCACATTCAAACTCAATCAGATTGCTGAAAAATATGATAATGTCTAATTTATTATTCGAAGTTATCATTCAGCAAATCTGCATCTGCATGAATCGAATTTTAAGATTACATCACAACGATAAATGAAAAATTGCTACCAATACCAATAACAAACATGTGAAGTAATTTGCGTGCCTCTGTCCTTCGATGGCCACTCAAATTCATGTTTTCATCTTCCCAAATGGCCAACGCAATTGTCATTCCATTGAGTTATTATAATTCCATTATGGCTACAGACAGATTATCAAAATCCCTACACATTGCGAATTCAAGCCGACATAACAGCCGTCTTATATGTGAACAATAAATCCATAAAGGTCACGCAAATATGCATACACATGCCTTTGCGTATGGCATTGTACAAAAGGTAGTTCTCACAAATTCTCAGATTTGTCAACTTTAACGAGCTTAATTGGTTTTGTATGATACAAGACCCATTGCTTTGTTCCTTCGAGTTCCTAACTAGCTTCAAAGAGGGCGTCACTGTATAATAACATTTTGAAATGTCAAAGAGGTTAGGTGCTCCTAAATCGGTTTATTATTAAGCAACGTCTAACGGTTCACTAAAAAATAACCCTTTAGGCTATTGCCGGCATAGTTTAGGAGTTGGTATCTTGCAATAATATCAACCGACCGATATTGTTTGATCGATCAGTGCCCTAATGTTGGCTCGATATTGTTCAACAAAAAAAAAAAACCATTCGTAGTCTGCCATTAATTAGGTTTGCATGTGTGCTTGAGGTGTCCCCAATCAGGCATTGGTAGCACATAAACTTCATCACATGCATCAATGCACAGGAGTTGTTCACCAGTGTCATTAAGTACAAACCACTTGCGCTGAAAGAAATCAGGATTGGGAAACATGTTGGTTATCGTGGCTGTAAAATCAGCTGTTAACACTGACAGTTGATCTTGACTGCAATTGTTTTATATGATAGCCATTTGCCACTAATTGACGGGTATAATTGTCATTTATTGAGTCTTTTATGACATTACGGGAATTGCGGACTATTTAAGTAATTACACGCTCATGTCATATTATTCTCAACGATATATTGGAATTTTACATAGTCCAAGGAGGAAACAATTAATGTGGTACATTGAGACAAAAACTATGTTTGGAACATGAAATCTATAAAAATTAATTGACACATTCGCACCGATGTGATGTTTGACAGCTGCGAAATCTTTGTGTGACATTATACTGTCTTTTTGCTGTTGCCATTCCCATACGCAAAAATCGTTTAAGGAGAGAAGAGCTTAAAAGAAGGAAAAACTACCCCTTCACAAAAATCAGTATTCAAATTTACTGCAGGAATTCCTGTTGGTAAAAATCAGAAAACTTTCAATTGGTATCTAAAAGTGACATGTTATTGGTTTTGACACATGTTGAAAGTTTTGATCGCAATTGTTTTGCAAAACCAAAATGGCATCGGTTTCGTGGGGTAGGTTTCCGTCCTATCCTAACTAAGGTGTCATTCGTGGGGTTGACAAACTGTTGCTTTCAACAAGGTCTTTTTTTTATTTTTCCGTAATCAAGGTGTTTTGAATAACTTTTAATGTAATATCAAGGTGCAGGCGTTTTAAGGAAATTGGCGATAAGAAAAAGGTACTGATGCACAATGTTTTTAAATGAGTGTAAGCTATTCGTATTGTTCGGTTTATATACAACAAAAACAACAAATAAATTTGTTCAAGCAAAACGATCAAATGTTGTGTGTTTTAAATAAATGGCGTCCACAGACGTGCTTGTGCATTTTTTTTTATTAAGAAATTTCAGAATTTATTAAAGATGACTGCAAAAAGACGGGATTAGACCTTACACGGTTGCCATTTTTGTGTGTATGAAACTTATCAAGTGACAGATTTGACAGTCGTAGAGTCGTAAATGACAGTTTTTGATGCATTATTTAACGGAGCAAAAATGAAAAAAAAAGTATTTGATCGATTTTTTCATCGTAAAAGGAATGCCGTCCAATCGAATCAAAGTTGAGGAAGGCTTTGATCTTTGCTCTGATCATTCTCCGGTCATTCTAACAACGAGCAAGTCAATTATTAGAAATGCAAACCCATCCAGTCTAACAAACGGAAAAAACCTACTGGGAAGGCTTCAAAAACGGTGCTGAAAACAATATTCGACTGGGTGTATAGCTTAGATCCCCATTAGAGCTCGAAGTCGCGGTTGAATGATTATCGATACCGTTCAAAAAGCAGCGTGGAATAATACTCCTCAACAACGCAAAGTAGAGAGCTATAGTAATATCAAGTACTCATGGGAATTAAAAGATCTGATTAGGCAGAAAAGAAAAGCTCGAAAAAGATGGCACCAAACTAGTACTCCGCAAGATAAAACACATATCAGTCGGTTGAGTAATATGCTTTCGAATTCGATTAAAAACTTTAAAACTTATCTGCAAAGAATAACCGCTGGAAAAGAATCGAATTATTCACTTTGGAGAGCAATTAAAGTCATAAAACGGCCAAAAACGCTGTGCCACCAATTGGGGTAACTCAAGACGTTTGGGCAAAAAGCTATAAAGAAAATCAGACGTTTTTGCGCACATCTTGAGGAAACATTTAAACCGTTTGATGGTCCAGAAAAATTTTATTTATTCGAGATTACAGCCGATAGTAATTTAGTTAGATATGCAAGTATTGCCGAGCTTAAACGGGATATACAGAAATGAACGCCTAAAAAAGCTTCGGGTTATGACCTGATTACAGAGAAAAACTTCTTAAAACCTTGCCCGTAAAAGCATTGATTAAACTCCACACCATTGTAAATGCAGCCATTAGATTTGAATACATACCAAGGCAGTGGAAAGTCGCAGAAGTGATTATGATTCTCAAACCAGGAAAATCACCGAATGAAATAAAATCTTAAAGACCTATTTCACCTTTTCCAATAATTTCAAAAGTTTTTGAAAGAATTGTACCCGGTCGCTTACACCCCATTATTGATCAAAACCGCCTGACCATCAATTTGGGTTTGGAAGTAAACATTCGACAGTGGACCAAGTTCATCGAATTACTGATGTGATTGAGAAAGCTTTCGAAGAAAAGAAAATTTGCTCAGCCGTATTTCTTGAGGTGTCACAAGCTTTTGACAAAGTTTGACATAGGGGCCTTCAATACAAACTTAGACAAGTTCTGCCTGAAAAAAATACATAAAATCCTCGTGTCGAATCGTGATCATATACTCTTCCGCGTGAAACTTGGAAACGAATATTCAGAGTTCAAAGAAATATTTACAGGATTACCCCAAGGAAGCGTCCTTGGACCACTCGTGTACCTCCTATTTACACGTGATATTCCAAAAACAAACGATAGTTTCCACGTTTGCTGGCGGTACAGCTATTCTAGCAGTTGGCACAACAATAGAGGAAACAAATATGAAGTTACATAACGGTTTTAACGAGATTAATGAATGGACAAAATCCAGGCGGATTGCACTTAACGAGAGTAAATCGATTCATGTAGATTTTTCGTATAAACGGACAAACAATTTGCCAGTATTTCTCAAAACGGCTCGAGTTCCTTTTGCAAATGAAGCGAAATTTCTCGGAATGGCACTCGATGCAAAATTAAAATGGAAGTCGCTTGTAAAAAAGAAATGCGAAGAACTTAAGAATAAATACAGACAACTGTACTGGTTAATCGGAAAATATTCGAAGATTAACCTTGATAACAAGCTGCTATTACACAAGCAAGTGCTAAAACCGGTCTGGACTAATGGTATTCTACAAACAAACCTTTGAAAACAAAATGTTAAGATCATTCGTCAATGCGCCGTGGTAACGGGTGATCCAAGTAGAGATACTTTTTTCAATAGCCTTTTTTGACAGATCACGTGTGAGTCGTGTCATGCTGTCATGTTATTTTTGCTTAGTATTGTTTGGCATTTCATAATGGAAAGACTTACGCGTGAACAACGTTTACAAATTGTTCAACTTTATTATGAAAATTCACGTTCTGTGAGGAATGTGTTTCGTGCACTTCGCTCAACTTATGGTCAACATAATCGGCCTACTGAGCGTACTATTCGCAACACCATCACCCATTTTGAGACCCAGCATTCATAATTGGATAATATTCGACCGAATAGACCACGTCCAGCACGCTGTGAAGAAAATATAGCGGCCGTAGCTGAGAGTGTACACGAAGACCTTAGAGAGTCGATTCGGCGCCGTTCGCAGCAACTCGGACTGACGTATGGAACGACTTGGCGCATTTTACGTCAAGATCTTAAATTGAAAGCGTACAAAATACAGCTTGTGCAACAACTGAAGCCACTCGACCTTCCCAAGCGACATCCGCTCTATGGGCTCTTGAAAAGTTCCAAGAAGATCCGACGTTTTCGAGGCAAATTTTGTTTAGCGATAAGGGCATTTCTGGCTCAATGGGTATGTAAACAAACAAAATTGCCGCATTTGGGACGAAGAGCAACCTGAACTGTTACTTCATGGTTTGTGTGCCGGTGGAATCATCGGTCCATATTTCTATAAAAATTATATAAAAATTAAACCGTCAATGGCGACCGTTATCGTGCCATGATAACCGACTATTTGATGCCTGAAGTTGAAGCTCGTGATCTCGGCGACATTTGGTTTCAGCAAGACGGCACCACTTCCCACACATCGCATCAATCAATGGACTTATTGAGAGAACATTTCGGTGAGCACATAATTTCACGTTTTGGGCCGGTCGATTTGCCACCAAGATCGTGTGATATCACACCGTTAGACTTTTTCCTGTGGGATATGTAAAGTCAAAAGCTTATGCCGACAAACCCGCTTCGATTCAGGCCTTGGAGGAAAACATCAGGTGTGTCATTCGCCAGTTACCAGTCGAAATGCTCGAACGAGTGATCGAAAATTGGACTCAACGGATGGACCATCTACGACGTAGCAACGGCCAACATTTGATATACATAATCTTCCAAAAATAAATGCCAAAGAATGTTCTTTCAAATGATAATAAACATTCTCCATTAAATTTGAATTTTCTGTGTTTTTTTCTTTAAAAAAGTAGGGAACCTCGAAATGGATCACCCTTTACTTTCATTAAATTAATTTTTTTTATATCAATCTTATATATGTTCTAAAAAACGGCACCGCTTATGGCCTTGTTGCCCTGATGCCTTACCGAAATAATTTGTTAATTTATTTGTAAATTATTTAAATAATTAAATAAAGAAACTCAAACACGGCCGGCTCTTGATCATTTGATGTGCTAAATCTTTTTTAATTAGTCAGCTGAAGTTTGAAGAAAATCCAGTCTATCATAGAAAATGACTTCATGGTTTTGTCAAACTAACAACCAAAACAACATGGCAACCAACAATTCAACGAACCCACATGTGCTTCCAGAGACTCCATTGCATCCGCAACAAGTAACCGCGTGCAGTTGGTTCGGTACACGTATTGTATCGGGAAGAGCTCTGGTCGAATGATGGCCGACGCGGTAGAAATTATTTTAATGGGACTACGTGAAGTAATTAGTTTAGTCAGACAACATTAGAGGAGCTTAAGAATATTGTCGAACACGTCATGGCCAACGTTCCTTTATCTGTGAAAGAGTGGTGCAAAAATGTCCTCATCCTCACAGTGGTAATAATATTAATATACTTGGATATAATATATTTACTATGACTGGAATAGATTTCAGCCTGAATTGTCATGTCCTTTTTGACTATTCATACATATTTAAATATTTCTACACATTCAAATATTTGTCCGACTTCCGATACCAATGTTGAGAGAAAAAACAGATGAAATGCTTTTCTGTGGATAACAATTTAAAATTTATTCACGCCCCTCCTAGTTTCAGGTGTCACTTAAGTGACACTTTAGGCCGGAATGTACTTATGTGTGAACGAAACTGCCTGCCCAATTAGCCTGGTCTTAAGATTACTTAGGGCATGGTTTTCGTCAAGTATGTCTGACGACTGGCTGAGAATCGAAGACTTTATATAAGCGACGATAGCAAAAACTACCAACCACCGGATCTAAGTGAAGTGATGATAGCAATATCTAAACTCAAGCTTAACAAGGCTGCCGGAAATGACTTGGTTAATAACATCCACAAACTTATAATCCAAATCTGATCGGATGAAAGTATGCCTGAACAATGGAACCTCAGCAATATTTGCCCGATCCACCAAAAATGAGACTCTCTAAACTACGCCAACTACAGAGGCATAAGTCTCCACAACACCGCTCACAAGATTCTCTGCCGTACGATTTGAGTACCTGAAACCGTTTTCCAACAACCAGACAAATTTTTACACTTCGGCAGATCCTGGAAACATAACCGAAAATTCCAAATCGATACCCACCACCTGTTCATCGATTTCAAAGCCGCATACGACAGCATTTATAGAGACGAACTATGCACAGCCATATCCAGTTTTGGTATACCTACTTACTTACTTAAGTGGCGATACAGTCCGGAATGAACCAAGTTAACTGCCTCCAGTTCCGCACTCCAAGTTGTTTTGGTATACCGCCCGAACTTGTCCGTCTATGTAGGATGTGGATGGAGAAGTCTAGCAGCTTAAATGGTCGGAAACAACCTCACCGACACATTCGATACCAACAAATGATTTAGGCAAAGCGATGAGCTGTCATGCGACTTTATTAATCTGATTCTTGAGAGGATTACGCAAAACTCCCGAACCAACACCAGAGGCACAAATTTTCCAAAAATCGCTGCAAATACTTGCGTACTTACTTACTTACTTCAGTGGCGCTACAGTCCGGAATGAACCTGGGCCTCAACCAACATGTCTCTCCAATTTGCCCGGTTCTTAGCTAACAGCTTTCTTTCGACAGGGAAGGTTCCACTGTTCTACACCATATAGCAGAAAAGGGACGTTGAACGTTCTTTGCTTTCCTTGGATCTTCTCGATAGGTCATTATTCCTCAATTGCTTATATAACCCAAAGTAATAGCGATTAGCAAGATTTATTCTTATGTTTGAAATTCGTCCCGATGCAGTGCCCAAGTAAACAAATTCACTAACTACCTCGAAGTCATACCTATCAATGGTCACGTTCTGGTCAAGTTCTGCATTTCCATTCAGTTCACTGCTATCTCTATGGTAGTGAAACCCCTATAGTTACTGCTCGCTTTGTTCTTCCAATCACGCCGATGTCGTCTGCAACCCAAGATAGTTTCTGAAGTCTTGCCTGGGTGTTACATATTACCAAAGAGTATAGAACTACATAGAGTGAGCATCTGTCCATGGTCCTTAGCTAACCGCATCCAGTTGCGCAGTCCAAGTTGGTTGAGGTCGGTTTTTAATTGTGCGCGCCACTTAAAGCGAGGTCTTCCTCTACTGCGACCGACTTCTGGTTGCGAAAAGAAGATTCTGCGAGCCGGAGTGTTGGTTTTCATTCGTTCTACATGTCCTAGCCATCTTAAACGTCCAATGGCGAATTTTTTTGACCAGGTGCATCTTCGTTGGTTGAATCTTCGTCTCCATAGCCCGTCAACTCAAACGGGACCGAAGATTTTTCAAAGAATTTTCCTCTCAAATCGACCAGGGATTTCTTAATCCGCTTTTGAGACGGTCCATGCTTCAGCGCCGTTGGCAAGACTAATTCTCCGTGTAATTTCTGACGAGATGTTGTTGTCAGAGTTAATAGCGGAGCCGAGATAAACAAAGTCCCATACTACCTCAAAGTAATATCTGTCAATGGTGACGTTCTTTCCAATTCGTCGATGTTGTGTGTCCTTGCGTGTTGACAGCATGTACTTCGTCTTGCCCTAATTTACTGTTAAACCCATTTTTGCCGCTTCCTTCTCTATACAAGCAAACGTGGATATGACATCACGTTGTACAGATTTTTGGAAAATTGTGCTTCTGGTGTTGGCTCGTGAGTTTTGCACAATCATCTCAAGAATCAGATTGAAGAAGTCACATGACAGCGCATCGCCTTGCCTAAATCCTTTTTTGGTATCGAATGTGTCAGTGAGGTCGTTTCCGACCCTGATGGAGCAGCGAGAATTCTCCATCGTCATCCTACACAAACGGACGAGTTTGGGCGGTATACCAAAACTAGACATGGCTCTGTATAGTTCGTCTCTATAAATGCTGTCGTATGCGGCTTTAAAATCGATGAATAGGTGGTGGGTATCGATTTGGACTTCTTGGGATTTTTCCAGGATCTGCCGAAGTGTGAAGATTTGATCGGTTGTGGACTTTCCTGGCCTAAAACCACACTGATAAGGGCCGATCAGGTTGTTGGTAAACGGGTTCAGGAGTTCACATATTAGGGCAGATAGAATTTTGTATGCGATGTTGAGGAGACTTATGCCTCTGTAGTTGGCGCAGTTTAAAGTGTCTCCTCTTTCGTGGATCGGGCAAACTATGCTGAGGTTCCATTCTTCAGGCATACTTTCTTCCGACCAGATTCGGCTTATGAGTTGGTGGATGTTAATTATCAAGTCATCTCCGCCGGCTTTATAAAGCTCGGCGGGAAGGCCGTCATTTCCGGCAGCCTTATTAAGCTTCAGTTTAGATATTGCTACCCTCACTTCACTCAGGTCGGGTGGTTGGCAGCTTTCGCTGTCGTTGCCAATATTGAATGGTTCGTTCTGCCTGACAGCGGAATGTTGTTCGTCATCGCCGTTTAACAGTCTGCAGAAGTGGTTCTTTCATATCCTCAGCATCGACTGTGTCTCAACTATGATATTTCCTTGTTCATCTCGACAGGATTCTGTTCGAGCCTTGTATCCTTGGCTTTGACGTTTTACACTTTGGTAAAACTTGCAAACATCTTTCCTGGAGTGGCACCTCTCTATATCCTCGATCACGCGCTTTTCTTGCTCTTTTTTCTTCTTTCTAAAAAGCTGGTGTTCTTCCCTTCTTCTCTGCCTATAGAGCTCAACGGCAGCTCTCGTCTTCACCTGCAGCTTAGCCTTGTAGGCCTCGTTCTTGGCTGCAAGCATCTGTCGGCATTCCTCATCAAACCAGGGTTTCTTGATGTTGGGCGCGAGAAACCTAGCACATCAGTTGCGGCTGATCTAATGGCTTGTTGGCATCGTTGCCAACTTATGGATATCGGGGTGAGGAAACCGTGTGCTGGCTTTAGTGGCATTTCGTTCCGTAGGGAAGTCAATTAGCCTAAGTCAGTTACCAGACGTGTTGTCGTGTAGGCTGTTTTCCAATAATACTGCTAAAGATTTCTTCTCTTCCTACCTTTGCGTTAAAATCTCCCAGTACGATTTTAACATCGTACTTCGGTAGTCGCTCATAGGTTTTGTCAAGGAGCTCATAGAAGCAGTCCTTAGCTATAAAATCTTTTTCTTCCGTTGTTGCGTGAGCGCATATAAGCGCATATAATTTGGCCTTGATGCGGATCGTTACAATGCGTTCGCTAATGTCTTGGAAACATAAGACTTCTCGCCTAAGTCTGGCACTTATAACAAATCCGCCTCCGAATAGTCCCTGTTTCTGCTCACTATGACACGGTCCGTAGTAGATGTCACAGTTTCTCATCCTCATTTTGCCCGGCCCATTCCATCGTATTTCCTGGATGGTAGTAATGTCTGCTTTGTAGCAGTTTACGGCTTCCGCTAATTGTTCGCTTGCACCTCTTCTGCTTAATGTTCTCACATTCCAGGTGCAGATACGAACGTGGTTGTCCTTTTTTCGTTTGGCCGTTCAAAAGTTAGGTTTTCTAATATACAATTTGGGATGATGTGTATCTATCTGGCTTTTTAACGATACGTCCGGATTTGGTTGTTGTAACGTACGCTTCAGGAAGTATTTGAGGGACAGGTGCTGGTATCTTTTCATTTTCAATAGCGCTTCACCCGGACTCTGCCTTCTCTGGTACCACTGTCGATGTTTGGTCAGTCGCTGACAGTTTTACTTCACCTGGAATGTAGGGAATTTCTTTACATTTAGCGTGAATCAAATGATGAGAATTTAGTACAAAATACGCCCCGATCTGTCTTGATTATGCATGACCTGGGACTCCCAGCTAGTTCCTGAAATCTCCCTCAAGCTCCAAATGCCTACTTGGAATCCTTCCCTTGATACAACACCATGCCGTCTCTTATAATTATCGGTTTGTTGTTTTCTAAGAATGTGATCGTTTTCCTTAACCTGTTCCAAATTATAGTTTGCACGCAATTTGATCTCATTGATTGGCAAAGTAGCTCTAATTTGTCTTCCCATTAGATGGAGAGAACCCATTGGAAAAGGGTGTTGCTCGATACTCCATTAAAGCCAAATATGGGTTTTTAATCTTTTTGTAATAAAAGTGTTACCACTTTCATGGAAGACTCGATGAATCCAATCGACTGTGCGTACCTCGGCGAAGAGGTTTCATGCTGGAACCCCCATTCCAATTTAGCAAAATCAGAATGATTTACTTTTTGGAATTGTGGCCCGTTGTCTGATCGTAATACAACTGGAACACCACGTCTAAAAAATATGGATTTCATATGTTTGATGTTTGATTTTCTAATAAAGCTAGCTGCGGATGTCTTAAAAAATAGTCGGTGAGCAATTCGATATAAAAGATAAACTCCTACGATCTGCCATGGACGTTCTGGCAATTCACTTCCAATGAATCTCATGTCGTGGAATGACCTGTTCAATACAAATAGAAAATTTCTTTGTATAGTCTTCGATATGCTGTGAGTATCCTGGCCACCAAACGGATCGTCTTGCACGTGCTTTACATTTCAGTATACCCAACTGACCCGAATGAATTTTCTCTAGTATGTCAGGTTGCAATTTCTAAGGAATAACAATGCGGTCACCGTTCATAAGTAAGTCGTTATTGGTAGACAAGTTGTATCTAAAAAAAAAAAATTACAAGTTGTATCTATCATTGTAATATATACGTAGCTCTGGTTGAAGCTTATATTGGTCTGGCCATCCCTTTGAACAGTACTCTGTGACAAGTTGTAGATTTCTTTCTGACCTTTGAGCCTCGATGATTTTTTTATGTTTTGTTTGTGTTACTGGTAGGCTGGATACAATTTGGTTTAAGAAAATTTCTAGCTCTTTGTGCATATAATCGACTTCTGTTTGCTCACTCTTGGGTACCGGCGACTAAAAATTTACCGGCAGTATAGTAAATTTCATACACAAATTTCATCATTATCATCCTAAATCGTTGTTATCGAGGTGTCAAATCATTTACATTTTTACTTGAAAAAATGGGCACCAACGGCTTGTGATCCAGTAAGTAGGTCTGGAAACTTTTCGAATGCCGTGAGCACTAAGGCCTCCTATTCTACTTGCCCTCTCTCAGACTCCGTAAGTGTTCTCGAAGCGTAGGCCACAGGCCGCAGATTGCCGTCATCATCCACTTGCAGAAGCACCGATCCTGGTCCATAGGATGACGCATCCTAAGAAAGAATTGTGTTGTGTTTCGGGTGGCTGCGGTATAGGGGTAATGTGTTCGCCTGTTGAGCGAGAAGGATGCGCGTTCAATCCCAGCCAAAGTCCATGTAACTTTTATTCCAAAGACATAAAAAAGTCGGTTGTTTCACCCAAAAATGTGCACCATCTTGAAATTTCTTGAATTTAACGAACACAAGATACAGTGACTCCCCGAATTTAGTTCGGACACCACCCATGGAGTAAGTCTCCACTACATTCAAAATCTTTCCTGTCATTCTAATTCTTCCCCTTCTCAAACGCTCGTACTTTTAAGGGGTATAACCCCTTAAGAGCGTGCAAATTATAAAAAAAGATATACACAGCATACTCGTAGTGATGCTCTTCTGTGCGCAGAGTTTATCCTTCAAATTTATTACTCAGTACAGGTGGCCGAGGACCAGATGGGTGCTGCTTACATGAGAATTGATTTGCTTACGGTTACAAGCAGGTTTTTTATTTACTGCCTTGGTCCTCCAATAATCGGCATGAGCCTCGATATTCCGGCGACTATTCGGCTGGCTTTCTCACTCGTGTACCTTAGGTGTTCTCTGCAGTTAAGTCTGTAGTCTAGGAGCATCCCTAGGTATTTTCTGTTGGGCTTCGATTCGATTGTGTGATCTCCCACTTTTACGGCTGCAAATTAGAACGACCTCAGTTTTATGGTCCGCCAGTTCCAACTTTGATGAGCTGTGCCATGTCTTTACATCTTTGATATTGTTATTGCCATGTTTCGTTCCTTCTCTATGGGTTAAGCCACTCTACCACTGCGTTGTTGTCAGCGTATCCGATAATGTCTACTCCTCCTGGTTTCGTTATACTCAATACTCCATTGTACAGAATAATCTATAGAGCTGTCCCCAGAACTGACCCCTGTGGAAATCGTCCTGGGATTTCGTACGTTTTTGGTCCTTCGTCTGTATTTAAGAAAGGGTTATGTCAATACTCCATCCTTCAGAATATTCCATAGAGCTGGCCCCAGAACTGATCCCTGTGGAAAGCCCCCTGTGATTTCGTTAGTTTTTGCTCCTTCGTCTGTATTTAAAAAAAAAGGGTTATGTCAAGAGAATAATTTGTTATTATTCGCATATCAGGTTTGAAAAGCTTTATAAGGCAATTTAATACAATCGTATGTTTACTAGACTCCCCAATAGTGGAGAAGTCATAAAACGTCCAGATGTAATGACTTTTGGGATTCTTACGCGCTTATCACAAGGCCCATGCTCGCATAGCCTATCTTCAAATCGAATATCGGCAAAGACAATAAAAGCTGAAGCCACGCATTTTTAAACGACACAACGACGCATTTGACCCCTGTAGTTCCGAAATGAAGATGCGCCAATGGCTGTGAAGAAGATTTAACATCTGTTAAGGCACTTGCAGGTAAATCAATATTCATTTGAAATGGGTCCATCCTCTAGAGATCACCATGAACCCACATTTTCCTTATGACACCATTCTTCCATATTAAAGTTATACATAATATGGTTGCCTCCACTAACTAGAAAGTTTTATGATTGCAGTTTTTCTGTATACAGTATAGCGTTCTGACATGTCACTCGCAAATACAAACGTTCTTTGTTATTAGCATAGGTAGTCGTCAACAGTAAAGCAGGTCCTTTCCAAGACTTTAAGTGCCTTCAAGAGCCTTTAAGGTGTCTGTGTAATACACTCAAAGTGGTAACGTTCAACCTTGAGGGCCAGTTTAAAAAAAAAAACAACATTATAGTGACTTACCAAGACAACATTGTCCGCAAAATAGATTTTAATTAATTGTACAATCAACTGATTTTTATTTTGACAACTCCTTACTTTTTATGAAATTTAAAATTTACAAAAATTGCAATCACGTATCTGTGGCGTGTGTAGGCGAAGATAAATATCTTAAAAAAAAAAATACTCAATAGCAATACCCATCGTTATATATTTTTGTTGTTTACTTTTAAATCAGACAAGCAAAACAATGAATTGACCAAAAATTAGAACCATTTTCAGCAACCAGACAAAACAACCCACAATTTGCCTATTTCCAATGCTAATCAAAAAAATTCCATTTTCTGAACATATACGTCGAAGAATCATTGGCTAATCCAGAACCAATGTGAGGCATTGGCTCAGTATATATGGTTGGCCATGCCAATGTCAAGGCATTGTGCCATTTCAAATGCATCTACCTACTCATATTGTTCATGGTAATTTTGTCATCAACAAGGGGATTTGCTAAACTGGGCATTTATTGAACTATGCGCAGCCGCCGTTTTACCAATGTTACACAGAATCTATACGTTAGTCTTGCTGCCTTGAGACGCCATCGCTAATTGAATGAAAATCAATCAAAAGCATGGTTCCAGAGAAGCAAAGAAGTCACAGCTGTCAAATAAAGGATGCTCCCTTGCACTGCGCATCAGATACGATCACTTTGTACATGGCCCTGAGAGATGTATTTCCTCCTTTCGAACTAAGTGCCTCCATCGGTGGAGTCAAAGTAATGTCCATTGCGCCCGCATTCGCCCCGATTACCAAACAAGCAGAAGCGACAAGTTCATATAGGCATTTAGCGGAGAATACATCGCGTACTAGCATGTATCTCAAAGTTAAGGTCGTTCGCACAATCATACCGGCGGTAATAAACAAGAAATAATGGGAATTCACCAGCCTCTCCTTCCAATTTCCGATTGAGTTTTCGAAGCAGCGTAAAGTGCAAACGACTGTCACGAATGGTTTGTGGAAACTGGTTGGGAAAAACCAGTCGAGAGTCTTGAATTTTGTGAAGAGGGTCTAGGCGGATCAGTAGATAGATGCAAAAAAAAAAAATAAAATTTACGACGACACAAAATCAAATCCCAGGTCTGGTCATTACGCATGCGAAATTCTGTGCGATGAGGTAAATGGTTCATATATCTGAAGGTCAGGTAGGGATGTTGTAGACATTTTGAAAACAGAGATGAATCTCAACGATATTGAACATGATTTGAACATCTGACTAAGGGTAAAGTATGTTAATGGGGAGCATAGATTTTGATTGCACATTTCCTGTTTTAATGTAAAATTTAAGTCAGGTGTGTCACAGTATTCACGAATTCGATTATACTCACAGATTACATGTGCTTGAACTTGGTATAAGCAATCAAATATATTCGAAACCTAATTCAAAGTCCAATTCCAACCTTTGTTTACACACTTTTGATGAAATAGAAATCACGCATTAATTTCTATTTCATAAAAAGTTAAATGAAATATTTAGAAACTTCAGAGACATTTGAAAATAAAATTCCCTTTATGCATTCCAATGTATATTTCCAGGTACCTCTAGTGAATAACACAAGTGCTTGTTAAACAAGTACAAGTAACAGGTACACAAGTTGGTGCAAAATTTGTAAAACACCGAACAACATGTCTTAGGACACTGTAACAATGATTTTGGATAGTTTTAGAAGTTATTAGAGATCGTTTTTCAATATGTTGATTTCGAATAAAATTCTTTTTTATTACGATAACATTGGTATGGTTCAATTATGTATGGAACAAAATATCGGCCAAATGGCTGCCGTGGCCTCGGCGGCACACCTCCATCCGATGGTCAAAATTTTCGATGACGCTGAGGCATAATTGAGGTTCTATGCCGTTAATGTGCCAAATTATCTCATCCTATAGCTCTTGAATTGTTGCTGGCTTATCGGCGTATCTTATCTTTCAAAATACCCCAAAGAAAGAAGTCCAACGGTGTCAAATCCGTGATCTTGACGGTCAATTGACATCGCCACCACGTGGGATAACATAGCCATGGAATTTGTCGCGCAAAATATCTATTGTTTTGTTAACTTTGTGGCAAGTGGCACCGTCCTGTTGAAACCACATATCGTCCACATCCATATCTTCCAATTCGGGCCATAAAAAGTTCGTTTTCATCTCACGAACACCATTCATAGTAACTGACTGACCGGCCTCATTTTGGAAAAAATACGGCCCGATGATACCGCCAGCCCATAAACCGCACCCAACAGCCACTCTTTGTGGGTGCATTTGTTTTTCGACACTCTTGGGTTATCATTCGCCCAAATGCGGCAATTCTGCTTATTCAGTGCCTAACCACTGAAGATGATTTTTTTTCGAAAACGGATCATCCACTGTTGCCATTTCTTATCACCATTCTGACCATTCTGACTACGGACCGTGTTATAATGAGCAGACACAGGGACTATTCGAATGCGGATTTGTTATAAGTGCCAGACTTAGGCAAGAAGTCTTATGTTTCCAAGACATTAGCGAACGCATTGTAACGATCCGCATCAAGGCCAAATTCGCCAACATTAGCCTTACATGCGCTCACGCCCAAACGGAGGAAAAAGATGATATAGCTAAGGACTGCTTCTATGAGCTCCTTGACAAAACCTATGAGCGACTACCGAAGTACGATGTTAAAATCGTGCTGGGAGATTTTAACGCAAAGGTAGGAAGAGAAGACATCTTTAGCAGTATTGTCGGAAAACATAGCCTACACGACAACACGTCTGGTAACGGACTTAGGCTAATTGACTTCCCTACGGAACGAAATGCCACTAAAGCCAGCACACGGTTTCCTCACCCCGATATCCATAAGTTGGCAACGATGCCAACAAGCCATTAGATCAGCCGCAACTGATGTGCTAGGTTTCTCGCGCCCACCAGCAAGAAACCCCTGGTTTGATGAGGAATGCCGACAGATGCTTGCAGCCAAGAACGAGGCCTACAAGGCTAAGCTGCAGGTGAAGACGAGAGCTGCCGTTGAGCTCTATAAGCAGAGAAGAAGGGAAGAACACCAGCTTTTTAGAAAGAAAAAAAAAGAGCAAGAAAAGCGCGTGATCGAGGATATAGAGAGGTGCCACTCCAGGAGAGATGTTCGCAAGTTTTACCAAAGTGTAAAACGTCAAAGCCAATGATACAAGGCTCGAACAGAATCCTGTCGAGATGAACAAGGAAATATCATAGTTGAGACACAGTCGATGCTGAGGATATGGAAGAACCACTTCTGCAGACTGTTAAACGGCGATGACGAACATCATTCCGCTGTCATTCAGAATGTGAGAATATTGGCAACGACAGCGAAAGCTGCCAACCACCCGACCTGAGTGAAGTGAGGGTAGCAATATCTAAACTGAAGCTTAATAAGGCTGCCGGAAATGACGGCCTTCCCGCCGAGCTTTATAAAGCCGGCGGAGATGACTTGGTAAGTAACATCCACCAACTCATGAGCCGAATCTGGTCGGAAGAAAGTATGCCTGAAGAATGGAACCTCAGCATCGTTTGCCCGATCCACAAAAAATGAGACCCTCTAAACTGCGCCAACTACAGAGGCATAAGTCTCCTTAACATCGCCTACAAAATTCTATCTGCCGCAATATGTGAACGCCTGAGACCGTTTACTAACAACCTGATCGGCCCTTATCAGTGTGGTTTTAGGCCAGGAAAGTTCACAACCGATCAAGTTTTCACACTTCGGTAGATCCTGGAAAAAACCCAAGAAGTCCAAAGCGATACCCACCACCTATTCATCGATTTCAAAGCCGCATACGACAGTATTTATAGAGACGAACTGTACAGAGCCATGTTTAGTTTTGGTATACCGCCCAAACTCGTCCGTTTGTGTAGGATGACGATGGAGAATTCTCGCTGCTCCATCAGGGTCGGAAACGACCTAACTGACACATTCGATACCAAAAAAGGATTTAGGCAAGGCGATGCGCTGTCATGTGACTTCTTCAATCTAATTCTTGAGAGGATTGTGCAAAACTCACGAGCCAACACCAGAGGCACAATTTTTCCAAAAATCTTTACAACTACTAGCATACGCCGACGATATTGACATCATTGGTAGGACCTAACGTGATGTCATAGCCACGTTTGCTAGTTTAGAGAAGGAAGCGGCAAAAATGGGCTTAGCAGCAAATGATGGCAAGACGAAGTATATGCTGTCAACACGAAAGGAAACACTTTGAGGTAGTACGGGACTTTGTCTATCTCGGCTCCGCTATTAACTCTGACAACAACATCTCATCAGAAATTAAACGAAGAATCACTCTTGCCAACCGCTGTTTCTTCGGGCTAAGAATCAATTCAGTAGTAAGGCCCTCACTCGAACTAGTAAGGAGATCTTATATAAGACCCTGATCATCCCAGTCCTGCTCTACGGCGCTGAAGCATGGACCGTCTCAAAAGCGGATGAAGAAATCCTTGGTCGATTTGAGAGGAAAATTCTTCGAAAAATCTTCGGTCCCGTTTGCGTTGACGGGCTATGGAGACGAAGATTCAACCAAGAACTATACGAGCTGTACAGCGACATGCCCCTGGTCAAAAAAAAACTCCGCATTGGACGTTTAAGATGGCTAGGACATGTAGAACGAATGGACACCAAAACTCCGGCTCGCAGAGTCTTCGATTCCCAGCCAGACGTCGGAATCAGTAGAGGAAGACCTCGCCTTAAGTGGCGCGCACAAGTAGAAACCGACCTCAACCAACTAGGAGTGCGCAACTGGAGGCAGTAAGCTAAGGACAGGGCTAATTGGAGAGGCATGTTGGTTGAGGCCCAGGTTCATCCGGTCTGTAGCGCCACTTAAGTAAGTAAGTATTCTGACCATTGACGACGCTTGAAATGGTCAAGACGCTTTAGTTCTTGAGCCAATTGCACCTTGTGAGCATGTAAATGCAAGTCTTTTTGCATAATGTCCATCAACGACGAGCGTGAGAGGTGCAATTGTTGGGCACGACGACGAGTTGAGGTGGACGGCTCTTCACACACACACTATCGCGAACAGCAGCAATATTTTCTGCATTACGAGCTGTACGAGCACATCTCTTTCAGACCCGGTTTGCTCAAATTTTTGCACGATTTTTCCGATTGTACGCACATTTGGGCGATTAAATTGACCGAAAAAATCACGAAGTCCACGATATGCATTTTGATTTGAACGCCCATTTTCATAATAAGCCAGAATAACTTTAACGCGTTGCTCGTTGCAATGACACAATACTGAGAAATGTCAAATAAAATGCAGAAAAAAACTTGACGTTTAGGTGTGGTTCACATTGAACACCAGGCCCTTAAAATTTAACCACCCGTTATTTACTCTAAAAAAAGTGATTTCATCAACAATCTCAAAAAAATAATTTCATTGACTATTGGTGTCGATTTTATTGCGAAAGACCCGGTGTGAGGTTCTAGATAGGTAGAATGCTCCATATGTATGCAGTTATGATTTTCACTCCACTAGCCGGCTAATACCTCGTAAATACCTGACCTGATGGATTTATTTTATATGTAAGAAATATCGATCAATCATTTAAAAGTTGAAGAGAACTTCCATCTGTTGTCTAATCATTCTCCAGTGATTTTATATTGAGCGTAAAACTAGTCTATAACATGTAGCCGGCAGGATTTATTAAAAGATTAACTACTTGGAAAGATTTTTGGAACGAAATAGATGATAATGTTGAACTAATTGTTTCACTAACGACATTCTATGAACTTGAAGTTAAATGTGATCGCTTCGTCAATATCATACATTCGTCATTCAAAACAATAAAGAATTTCGTCAATACCTCACACACAGCATGTTTTATTTAATTTCAAACTTTTTATAAACGGTAAACACAGAATATTCCCTTAAAATTAAAGTTTGAGACCGAGAGACCGAGAATATGTCTGATATATCATTCAGGGCCAGAATGTCTATTTTTTCTTCAATTGACAACTGGAAAAGTTTGTATGCGCTTCCTGGATTTAACCTTTGAACTGAACCACTCACATAGCGTCGGTCAAGTTTAAGTAGCGGGACGAGTACGATAAGTTAGGCGCCAAACATTGATAATGGTTTTTAGTAGTTTAGTTAAAAACAAGCATTTTTTTACTATGGTAGGTGGGGTCTATCTCGCCCCGTTTAGGAGGTAAAGGCAATTTAAGAAAAATGACTCAAAATGAACAAAAAAAATTATTAAAAAATAACGGTAATACTTGCAAATAAGTAGTACACCTTTTTTGAAAGCCAATACTTTGTTCTATTAGCTTATTTTTAAATCAAAAAAAATGCATAGTCTTAAAAAAAACAGGTTTTAAACTCAAAATTAAGGAGAACAAAAAGTTGAAAGTGTAATTTTTCAAAACTGTAAAATTACATATAATTTTATTTCTAAAGTTCGTTGCTCTAATAAATTTTTAATAAAAAACTGAAAACTAGATGATTTTATGTCTTCTAGTTTTTGAGAAAAATGAAAATTACTAAAAATTAGTTCGGCGTATAAACAGTGAGCTGCAACCCCCATGCTTGGACTCACTGTAGTATTTGGGATGGGTGCGAGTTATTTTTGTCTGTTGATGTAAAATATAACGCACTTGATAATGACGCGAAAATATAACCGAACAAACTTTCGACTACTGTACCGTTGTTTTTTATTTCATGCACATATGGTAAATCGTGCTGTTATTGATATTCACAATGGTCATTCTGTGTTCAACCTTAGTGCGAATGTCGCAGTTCACACGAGAGGAACATTAGGTGTTCACACGTATTGATAATTACTCTGCGTATTTTCATTTCTCTTTGCTCTTTCCTTATTTAAAAATGGCGAAAACTGAATTGTCACACGATTATCGAGATCGAGTGTCCACGACAAAGAGGAATGTGGGGAACTGGGATTTCCATCATGGCGGAAAGTAAATTTGCTCGTGCAAATTGAAAGCGAGGTACATTTGGGATTGAAACATTTTGTAGGTAGTATCGTCTGTTGTTGTGTGCGGTAATTTGTGTTCGTATACTAAAATATTAAATTCAATATTCTGTATTCATGAGACAAGATGTGCGATCGAAATGAAGAACAACACATAGGATGTTTGTTGGCGATTGCTTCTTCCTATTACCAATTGGCAGCCGAGGAGGAGGAAAAAAAGACTCGCCAGAACAAAAAATTATGGGTGAAAGAGTGGCGGTTGATAAGACAAAAGGAAAGCTCATTTAAATTTATAAAGGAGGAACTCCGGTTGCAAGATAAGGACGCCTACCGGAGGTATCTTCGTATGGACGAAAGCTGTTTTATTCGTGTTTTAAATTATGTAAAGTCATCTATAACCAAAGAGGATACCGAAATAAGAATGGCAATACCAGCGGATGAAAAGCTAGCCTCCGTTTTACCTTTCTTAGCTACTGGGGAATCTTTTCGAAGCTTAGAATATCAAACGCGGTTGTCTTTGGCACTCCTATCGGAAAGCATTCCAGAAATCTGCAAAGTTTTATATAATAACATGAAAGATGAACACTTAAAGGTAATGTTAAAGATATAAATTAAGCAATATACTTATTTGTGTTACATTTTAGTTCCCACAAACTATTCACGAGTGGAAACAAATCGAGGAAAAGCACCATAATGTTGGTGAGTGTACTTCATCCAACCCCGCTCCACTTTTTTTTAGATTTTTCCACTAACAGCCGTTGCTTGTTATATTGCTGTTTCAAGGTTCGCAATTTTGCCTTGATATCAGCAATGGTTGTACCAGCTCCAATTTCGGCCATCTGCATACAAATATTCGCTAAGGATTTATCTTTTTCCTTTTTATTTAAGTAATCATTACTAGCGACCGTATATAAAATTGGCTTTGATTGGTAAAGTTCGATCAACCTCAGGGTATCGTGTCTTGACCATCCCCCATTATCCATTTTTTTTTTTCAAATTAGTTTAAGTAGGTACTTTACTGTTCGAGGGATCAATGGAATTGGACTGTCCGGAACGATGGAATTGGACCACAAAAGAGAACGTCAAAGATACTCACCGAATAAATCTAAATTGTGGAGTGTTTTTTCATTCCCCTCCTCTTACACATATTTCCCTGCGCACCATCACTAAACGATGAAAATCAGTGATTTTACTCTTGTGTGAACAGGCACATTCGAGTGTTCTTTTTTGTGAATAAGCTAGACAGCTAAACTATAATACATCGTAAGCTAAATAATTTTTCAACATTTTGTTCGTTCGGGGACTTGTAGTCGACCAACGAAAAAAATCATCACATTTTTAGAAGAAATTGGTCCAATTCCCACTAAAACGTCAACTCCCCCATTATGTTGCGACTTACCGATAAAAGTGGAAATAAATAGAAAAACGAAGATCGGTTAAATATGGCGATGCTCAATAAAAAGCTCTAAAATAAGTGACAACAAATTGTTGTAATACAATCAACCCATCTATGGGCATATTTTTCCATGGGCCTCAATGTCGGCTAGAGGTTCGCGAGGTGCTTGCGATAATTATAAACGGTTTTTCAATAAGAGCGCTACAAAAATTTTTTTTTAACAAAACAAAAACGGTTTTGGATATCAACGAAATTCTTTATTCGTGCGAAAGTACGTTCGATGCCATTATGTGTGAAACTCGATTTCTTTTGCATGGCCACCACGGACACGCTTGCAGAAGTCCAGACGCTGAACCCAATTTTCGACGGTTTTCAAGCATAAATCGGCCGATACTGCTGCAATTTCACGTTCGATATTCGTACGAAGTTCATCAATCGTCGCTGTCTTGTTGGCATAGACCATAGACTTGACGTAGCCCCACAGGAAATAGTCTAACGGCTTCAAATCGCACGACCGAGCGGCCAAGCGACTAGACCATTTCTTGAGATAACATGTTCTCCAAACTTGGTTTCCAATAAATTGATTGTGGCATTCGCTGTGTGGCTTGTGGCGCCGTCCTGTTGGAACCACATGTCCTCCAAGTCCATATCATCCAATTGGGGCCAAAAATATTCGGTTATCATTGAACGGTAGCGATTCCCATTCACAGTAACGTGCCGGTCTTGATCATCTCGGAAGAAGTACGGCCCAATGACGCCGCCGGCCCATAAACCACACCAAACCGTAATTTTTTTCGGCATGCAATGATGACTCATGGAGTACGTGTGGATTGCTGCCTGACCAATACCGCATATTTTGTTTATTGTCGAAGCCATTCAGCCAGAAATGAGCCTCATCGCTGCAGATGATTTTTCGATGAAAATTCGAATCATTTTCAAGTTGTTGCTCAGCCCAATTCACGAATATACGACGCTTCTGGTGGTCAAGCGGCTTCAGTTCTTGCGTCAATTTAATCTTTTAAGGATGTAAGCCAAGATCTTTTCGCAAAATTCGCCCAACGCTTGAGAACGACGTGTAAGACACATTTTACACATTTTACTTTCAGCAGCAATATTCCTACGGGCACTTCTTTGTCTCACTGGCACGCGAACATTTTGTACTGTGCCTGTGGATTAAAATTTTTGGACTAGACGCTCAATTGTTTATCTGCTAGGTTGATTATGACGACCATAAATTGGACGTAGCGCTCTTAACGTTGAGGCCACTGACTCCGAATTTCGGGTGTAAATTTTAATAGTTTTGACTTGTTGCTGGATCGTATATCTTTCCATCATGAAATGGCAAACCCTAAAGAAGAGAAATGTCAAAAGAGCGGCAAGAAATATGGCGTCGTTTGCTGTCCCTGTCGCTCAACTTTTGTGGCGTCCCTGTTGAAAAACCTGTTTTTTTTTTCAAGACAGTATTTTCTCAACACCTTTGTACTCGCGTGCACTGTCGGTACAAATGCGACTGGTGTTGAGGTGAACGTATTTATTGATATATGGCCAAAGATCTTAGTTACATTTGTAGTTCACTTTAAAGAAGCGCCCGACCTTATCTTCTTTGCAAAACAACCCCAGCACCACGATTGTCATCTGTTTTGTCTTCGCCGCCAATGGTAATATCAACGTTAGACGATATTATTTCGGCTATTTCACGACAATAGTTAAAGTAAAAGTAAAGTAAAAAAAAATTTTGTAGCGCTCTTATTAAAAAACTCTTTATAAGGACAACTTTGGCTCCCAAATCATGGAATTTTTATTCGATTTAAAAAAAAGGTTCTATCGATGGTGGAGAAAGTGTGGGTTTGTAACTAAAGGACTTCGACCCTCCCACCATTCACAGTGAGCACATAGAGGGTGTTTTACCAAAAAAAAAAAAAACGACGAATGAACTCGACAGTAACACCAGAACTGACGATGACAGTCATAGACGAGACGAACATAACTTTTTAAGACATTAAAAATTGTCTTGACTATTCGTAACTAAGTCTACATCCTCGTGGTGCATTCTGGGTAACGCTAAATGATTTGCTTTACTTCATCCACGAAGATGAACATTAATCCTCAAAGTTAAATACAAAAAAAAAAAAAAAAATCATACAAAAAAACAGTTTTGGTAATTTTTGAAAATTACTAAAATTAATTCGGTGTTTGAGATGCCTATCGGGAGGGAATGCTGCCCCCCTGCAAACCCCCTACTTGGGCTCACTGTAGGATTTGGGATGGGTGTGAGGTTTTTTTTGTTCGATGAACATTAATCCTTCAAGTGAGATACCAAAAAACAAAATTCATACAAAAATAGTTTTAGTCGTTTTTAATTTTCTCACAAACCAAAGACATAAAACTATTCGGTTCTTTGTTTTCGATTCAGTATTGATACAAGCATTGACTACAAACGGACTCAGTGGCGCGATGGTTAGTGCGATGAACTGCCGCGCAGAAGTTCTGGGTTTGATTCCCAGCCGTAGCAACACCTAAATGATTTTTCAATGGCCCTTTTCTCGTGATGATCTGACAAATCATCCGAGTAGTATCAATTGTCATGAGAAAGCTTATCTCAACTAAGTCGTTCTGATTCGGCACAAAACAGTATGTCCCGCCATCGTGCTAAGAAGTACACATTCACACATGAATGGTTGTGAGAAAAGAGCTAGGCCCTGGGTACTAACGAGCCTGTTGCGCCATAATATTTTGTTTATTGCCTACAAAAACCCAATTAAGCACTTCATTTCACAATTTTAATTTTTTGTTTGCATTTTTAATTTTCTCTTATAAAGAGAAAGATATCGTTTTCGTGAAAATTTTTGACCTCAAGATTGTGATTGATTCTAACATTACGATGATAGCGGAACTCAAAAAATTGGTTTTTGGAATTCCGTCCGTCGGTTTTTCGGTTCGTCTGTCCGTACAAGCTTCTCCAGCCTAAGCGACTTGACAGATGTTCTTCAAACTTCGTATCCATCGTTTGTTTAGGCCATTTTTATCTGCTTTTAGCCATGTTATTACCGGTACCTGCCATATAAAAATAAAAAAAAACCTCAATTTGCTCGAAAACGGCTCTAACGATTTTGATTAAACTTCTTATATGCTATAAACATATTAGTTCTAACAAAACTGCATACCCAGTTTTTTTCGAGAAAATCCATAGAACGGATTTTTGCATATAGGCCATATTAAGAAAATTGTCAATTTCTCGCAAACTATTTTACCAAATTGAATGAAATTTCATTAGTATACTACTATTACTGTTTTCATGAGTTCCACATAATTGCTTTTGGGCCAATTATCTCTAAACGGAATTTTCAGATTTGGTCAATAACGGAAAATCATTATTATTCTCATTATTAACACCGATTACTCTCAATGACCGAATAAACGTTCATTAATCAAAATAAGTATTATTGGCCGTCAAAATTAACGTCAAATTAACTCGCTGTGAAAGAGAAAGTTGCGTACGACCCAGTCGTGCACCCACCACTCGTTTTATCATAATTTTGAGTTTGCATGCAATTTTTTTTTTAAAACTATTGAAAAAAATAATTAAATCGGGTAGAGTTGCCTTATTCCGGCCGTCTCCACTTTTCGGCCACCTGTCATAAAAAGCGTCGTAATTAGTGAAACTGTTGTCGTACTTCTCTGGTTCGAATTCTAAAATGATCTGTCATCTCTCTTTTGTTTGTTTCAACATTTTCCGTTCCATTATGCACCTATACTATGACACTTTTTAGGTCATTAGTTGTGCGATTTCGTCGGGACACGGTTGTGTTAAGTTTTGCTACCGAAAAGTTTTAGTGAGACATTGTTCCAGAATAAGTGTTTGTTTTGCAATATTGTTGGGTAAGTGTTTTTTATGAGTTTTTATTTGTTTATTAAGCTATATTTTTTTATAAATTTTCCTTAAAAAGTAAACAAATGTTTATGTTTGCGATATTTTCAAGTGGGCCGGTAAAAGGACACACAAAAAACCCGTGTTGCCTTTTTTCGGCCACCCCGGCCGGAGATAGGAAACCACAACATTTTATTGTTTTTTGAGTGAAGAGCACAAAATAAATGACTGCGTTATTATAAAGCTTTCTGAGCAAACAAAATTGTAGTATAGAGTATGGTTCCAGTATTCGGCCCCCTGTTTCTATTATAAAAACAAGATGGCCGAATACTGGAAACTTTGTTTCCTTATTTCGGCCACCTTGAAAATATGAACTAAATTAACAAGCAATGTACCTATCTACGTTAAATTGTTATACATAGTTTTTTTTATTCAGGGGGCTGAGTATAGGAGCCAAGGTGGCCGAAATTGGGATCCTAGCGGCCGAATACAGGAAAATATGAGTTTTTTCATAAAAACGAAGAAAAATATTGTTCTACATTGAAATATTATTGTTTTATTTTTGTATATCTTTTAAGAAATATCAAATCAACAATATGAAAAAAAAAAACAATGTAAAAAACTTAACAATTCAAGCCTCAATGACAAGTTTTGTAGGAAAATCGCGTTAAGGGGCCGGCAATAGGCAACTCTACCCTCTAAATTGTGAATTAAAGAACTGGTTTCTGGCTTTCAATAACGGGATATACTTCGTTTTAAGTATTACCGTTATTTTTTAATAATTTTTTTTTCATTTACGTCAAACGGGGCGAGATAGACCCCATTCCCATAGTAAAAAATGCTTGTTTTTGCCCCCTCTACTAAAAACCGTTATCAATTTTTGGCGCCTAACTTTCGTAGTCTCTCATAAGTAGCCTTTTTTTTTTAATAATTCTGAACTACCACATCATGGTTAGTATCGAAATCTTTATTATTGTCCACTCAACCTTTTGTTAACTATTAAATGTATATGCTTCGGTATCCATCATTTCTTTTCAAATTAGTTTTCCAACAAATGGAGTGAAAAAGAAAAAAAAACACATGGTATTGCCAAAAACTCGACTTTAACCTACACCAAGGAAGTAAACAAATTGATCGACTCCTAATAACCTTTCCAACGTTTAAATTATTTAAATGCATACAATGGCGACGCCGAAAGAACAACATTTTGTCAAAACTTAGCCGAGACCTCTACTAACCCCAATTATGCAACTTTGACAATCACCATAATGTCCGCACTAACTATAGATAGTTTTGTTGTTTGAATTTTTAATTTCATATGACAGCTTGAGCGCATTTTCCCACCAGACACAATAATTACGTCTATGCCAGATCAACGCATCTTAAGTTGGCCGCGAAATGGATTCTGCAAAAGAAAATCCACTCCGTCCGTCTTATTTATGACCTCCACAGTCACCCGCTTACAATTGAGCTTAACTTTCATAAAGAGAAACATGCAACACGACTCTCTTCTACCACAGATCTCTCAATTTATAACACAAGACCCATTCAACTGTTATACAGAACATTAACTCCAACCAAAGCTTCGTAGTCGTGCTCACCTGTCATTTCCTCTCTCTAGCGGACAAGCAATCTCAGTTCATCTCATGCCTCGAAGAAAACTTGAAACTGGACACTTAACGCCTTACGTCCACCTGACCACCTAAACACCGTCATCATCGTCGATGAGCACTGTTGCGATCATCAACACAAGCAGAGCCGCACGCCGCCGCCGCCATCATAGCATCATCGATCACACACCAAAAACCAACGAAACTACACCGGACATTGGATAGCATGAATTAAGGCCGAGAATTATGCATGCCACTGTCTTGAGAGCCAGCAAATAGTGGGGCGAGCTCATATAAAAGCTAAGTGTCAATGTTGACGGCGACTTATTTCAGTGATTTCAATTTTAGCCAAACGTTGTCTTGTCTGTGGTGTTGTGCAGGAAGGAAGCTTGTTCTCTCTCTCTCTAGATTTAATCTAGCTTAACTCTTGCCTTTCAATATACCAACAGGAGAAGGATATACCACACACAATTCTCCCGGTAAAGGAAATTAATACAAAAAAAAAAAAATTATATTTCCAAGATACTCTATCTGTTGTGTGTTTCAATTCAAAGTGTTTTTCTGTGATTTCATCATAAGTGTATTATCTACTCAGTGTGGCTATAAAGCAGCAAACGTGATTAGTGAAACTCCCAGATTTATAAAGAAGGATTCACAAAACCAAAAAGGATTACCAAAAAAGGATACACACTACATTTGTTCAGTTTTAACGAATTTCAAGTGAATTTCTGTTACAAAAGTGCAAACGATTGTGTTCAGACAACAACGCCAGGATCAGATTGAATTCAGTTGAATTTTTCTTTTAAACTTAAAAAAAAAAAAAAAAATGGTGAGTTCTTGTGCGATAATTTCATGTGTAAAACTATACAAATTCCTAGATATATTGTGTAATTTTAATTGCTTATCAGACAGTGCACCCTATACGAGTCGAATAATAAAATTCGAAAATCCGCTTTGTAGGCGAAAATATGTCAAAACAAAAAAATGTCACAAATTGCCCATGTCACACAAATTAAACGCAAGAGGTCTTTGTTTGATTGTGGGGTGCATTGTCACCGTTTAAACGAAAAAAAGTGTTGGTAAACAATTTATTTTAATTGCTTGGACATTTGAAATTCCTCATAACCTAAGGAATTCTATGCGGAGCATTATTTAAACGATTGTTGGCAAGTTTTGCTTTTTTAATAAAAAAAAAAAAACCCGTTTGAAAGTCCAAATTTATTATGTTAATATTAAGAGAGTTGGTATATTAACATATTAATTTGAGTTTATAGTTTATATGCTTTAATTAAATGCAACAAAACAAGAAAACAATTTCGACACGTTTTTTTTTTGATTTTTTGATAGGAATTCAATTATAATGTTCATACAAACGTCAGAAAAAAACATTAGTGTTAGTATTTTCTGACGTATCACGGCAATGAAAATTTGTTTTTTTCACTTCCTTGAAATGTGATTTCATACGTGACAAGGTGCCATCTGCGAGGCAGTAATAGTCGACGTGACAAGCTTTTCATGAATGCCACTAGAACTATTTGCCTAAATAATTGTGTAAACCAATCAGCTGGCGTAAATATCAAACGCCAAATAGTTTAGACCTTGTGCGAATTAGGTACAAATTGGTGCTAAATTTGTATGCTCTGGATTATTTTTTTGATGTTTCTGTAAAGTTAAATATTATTGTATTTTCGCTGTGTTCATTGGACATTAAAGAAATTTTAGTTTCATTAATTTCCCATTAGAATTGATCAAATTGGCTTTTATAACCTTTTTTTTCAATGAATGCATTTGTTGAAACCTTGATTATTTACAACTTTCATTGAATAACAGTTTGTTGTTCTACGTGCATGTTAATGATCCAAAATATTCACCTTACTTTATATATTTGTCATAAAAAAATAAACCGAAACAGATGCAATAAAAGCATTTTCAAAACTCAAATTCACTTTGTTTTACATATTGCAAAATATTTTCTAATACGAAGTTCATGTTACCAGCTTTTTGTTTAATTATCTGTCAATGTGTATTGTTTTCCCCCACATCTGAACACTGACTACGCTTTTCATCACTGTCAATCCAAATCTCGATCAATCACTCTCATTTAAACGTCAAAAATTATCTACTGGATAAAATTGTGCGAGCTCCAGAGTATGGGCTCAATTATAGCTATCATTGAAGAACTTCATTGGAACAAAAACCATGATGGAATTGAAATGTCACCCCGATAGCTTCTTATAGGAATTATTGGAAAATTCCATTTCAGTTCGGTGGAATGGCAATCATTACTTCATAAAAATAAATGTTGATCAGTGAAAAACAAGAAGTGATTTTCTGCGAAAATTATAATAAGAAATTTAAATATTTTTGTATATTCATGTTCTAAAATCCTTTGTTTGAACACCAACTAGCCAATGATTGAATTTATAAAAAAGCTGCAAGAAGTAAAAGAAAATTTC
The DNA here is from genome assembly GCA_949824845.1 of Rhingia rostrata. NCBI lineage: Eukaryota > Metazoa > Arthropoda > Insecta > Diptera > Syrphidae > Rhingia > Rhingia rostrata. The sequence continues at coordinate 26,166,446 of OX463756.1, forward strand.
CAATGAACGATTTCAATGATAGCTATAACTAAGCCCTATGTTAGAAATTTGAAGCCTGTAGGTATGTACGGGTTTGCTTTCTATGAAGAAAAATGAAAACTGTCAGAGTTACAATATCGAAAAATGAAAAACGTTAAAGTTTGAAGTATTATGAAAGTGACGACAAGCTAAGATAACCCCTCCTCTATAGTGTTTGTATAGGAAACAAACCTTGACGATTATTTTTACGAAGTCAAATATTAAGATAAATCTACAAAACATACAAATATACGCTTATATTTGGAATAAAACGAAGAATTATCATATCAATTGTGTTAATCTCCTGTCATCCTTTAAACGTTTTAATTCCCTCAACAGCCGCAAAAATTGAGCAAAAATTAACGTAAAAACCTTTTTACTTCGTTAATTTTCTGTGTGGTTTTTTTCAGTACTCGTACCTATGGTATGTTTATATCCAACTTTATTTAAATTTATTCTTGCACGTTAGTCCGCTTACGAACCCTATATTCACCACATAAATGTCAATTCAACGTAATTGCCAATAAGTTATAAAGCGACAAGCGTTTTATGAACACACCCTGGAACTGTTTACCTAAATTAATAATGCGATGAACCAATCCAACTGTACGTTAAATGTAAAACTTCAAACAGTTTTTAAGCTCTAAACTGTTTGAAGTTTTACATTTAACGAACAGTTGGATTGGTTCATCGCATTATAACATTAATGAGAATATTCATGAAACGTTTTAATATCACAGCGTGCGAAAAATAACAAGTTGTCTGTAGCAGTTATATTATGATAAGCAGTTTCGGAAGAAAATTTCGAACAAATCGGAGGATCGTTGAATCTCAAACGTCAAACAGTTTATATCCCTTAACAATTAAACAACAAATTAGTAAACACTTTCAATGTTACAATTTAACAATTTATTTGATTAAATTAGTTCCTTAATGTACATTATATGTTTGTTCATAGATTTTGATAAAAATTAAATAAAACTTCGTACCTAATCGGCCCATAAATGGTTTCAAATTTATGTTATCCATTAATTTGTGAATGCAAAGTTTTAGTTTTTGCCATAAAGAATGGGAACTTCTGTTTAACGCCAAATTTAAAAGGAAAATTTGAGAAGCTTCTAGTGACAGTTGTATATCCATGAGCAAACAACTGTCACTAGAAGCTTCTTAAAAAGAAAGCTAAGAAAAAATCGTTTATCTTGTAATTTTCGGGTTTAAAAAGAAACAGACTTCAGTGATCCTAACAAAATACACACAACAAATTTATATTTCGTGGAGGTCATGGAAACAATTTTTATGTAAACAATCAGTGATACCACATTTTTGACATCTTATAAACCTTTTTGACATTTAGCATGGAAATTTACAACTTTAGCGTACGTTGTCCCAAATGGGCATGTGTTTGATTGTATCATGTCTGACTCCGAGCTACTTCACCTTTTGCAGTGTGTAAAAGTGTCAACAGATAGACTTCCTGAAGGCCTTTCAGGTTTTGTTGGAAAGCTAGAATTGGTTGCAATATTAGGTACTTGAAGCTTTCGACAGTTCAATTTGGAATCTATTCAAATGTGAGTTGTCGTTAAAGGGGCACATGGACTGCATCCGCTTCCTCTACACCAGGCAGTATCAAAGAGTATAGAACTACATAGAATACGCAACACTGCTAGAAATTGTGTAGCCATTTCGGACGCACCGCCCGAAGTGCCAAGGGGAAATTTCGTAGATCGTATGCGTCGGCAAGGCTGTTCTTTGATGCTGGGGTAGCAATGTGAACGCTGGGGTATCAATATCAGTACCCCACATAGAAAATATTCGTTGTATGAGATACGCACTCTAAGTAGTTCTATACTCTTTGGCTATATGCATTCGGGTGTTTAATCGCTGACTGGCGCTAGTCGTCATTATGAACTTAAGCATGTTATCCCCATAACTGCGATGTTTCATCCACATTAATGCCTGCACAAACAAGGAATGTAACGTGTGAACTCTATTACTAGTCCAACAAAATCCCGGAAGTAACAATGTGAAGGAACATAGATCACCGATTTCACGCTCAATGTCGGCTTCCAATTTGTTTTAAGTGGTGGGCTTCACGGCATACACCAATGATTTTGCATATCCCAATAGAAAAAAACGGGTGGGATCAAATGACGGAGCCAAAACAAAAAATAACACGGTCATTGAAATCATTCTTCAATAAGTCATCTGAATTGGTTGATGTATTGGGTGTAGCACTGTAGCCTCATGATCCAGCTCGGAGACAGAGATTTAGGCATGTTAAGAAAAACCCACATTGGATGTTTATGGGGGATAGGAAATATAAAGCGATTCGAATACCAAATATCTAGCCCAAAAAGTCTCCGAGCTAAATCATGAGGCTACACCCAATACATCAACCAATCCAGTCGACTCGTAATTTTGAAAACTCATTGAGTCCGTGTACCAAATTTTATCAGTGTAGCTTAAAATTTAAGCTCCGAACATTGGCGACAGATGGAAATGTCAAAATGCATTCAACACGAAATGGATGTGTTCAATAGTTCGAATGAAGAAAAATAAATAAACGTTGTCTCCACGCCTTCATAAAGCGCCAAAGAAAACCGATGGATAAATCATGCTTTGAAGAGATTTTTGAAAGCTAAAGTTAAAGTTTGGTTTGCCATTTCATAAGCAGATTGACAAATGAACAACGCTTGCAAATCGTGCAAATTTATTTTGAAAATAATGGTTCAGTTCGTTAAGTTTACCATTTTATGGTCGAGATTATTGTCCATCAGAGCAAATAATTCGGTTAACCATGGATCGTTTTCGCACTACGTTTACTATACGTGATAATACGCATCCGCAGAGACGTAGAACAGTGTGCACCAAAGAAACAATTGCCGCTGTAGAGCAATGTGTTGAAGAGGAACCGAATGAAACGATTCGCCACCGCACACAGCAATTGGAGCTTTGTCCATCAACTTTATGGAAGATTTTGCGCAAAGATCCGGGCTTTCGACCTTACAGAGATAGGTGCAATGGACCAAATGACTAGACTAGTTACGTTACAACCAAAAGTAGATATTTCATCAATCCCGAAAAATGGATTTCTTAAGTGCAGCTTTTCAGTTAAAGTTTAGTCTATCTTCAGTTGAAACCTCTAGTTAACTGGATAAACCATCATTTATAATCCTGAGTTAACTTTTATAGAATGCAGTTACCTATTGGTAACAATGCGTGGAGTCCTTTGTTCAAATCCCTGGAGTGACAACATCGACCTCATTTTATTCACTTCCCAAGACGGTGACGCGGTAGTTAGTGAGATGAACTGCCGCGCAGAAGGTCTAGGTTCGATTTCCCAGCCTTAGGAACACTTAAAAGATTTTTCACTGGCCCTCCTCTCATGATAATCTGACAAATCATCCGAGTAGTATCAATTGTCATGAGAAGCTTATCTAAACTTAGCCGTTCGGATTCGGCCGTCGTGCTAAGAAGTACACGAGCACACATGAATGGTTGTGAAAAAAAAGCTAGGCCTGGGTACTAACGAGCCTGTTGCGCCATACATTTTTTTTTTATTTATTTTAGTATTAATTGTCAAGAAAAGCTTATCTCCAATTCGCCATTCAGAGTCGAAACAAAACAGTAGATCCCGCCCTCGTGCATGAAGTACACTCGCACACATGAATGGTTGTGAGAAAGCTCGGCTCTAGGTACTAATGAGCCTGTTGCGCTAAATTTTTGTTATTTTTTGCCCAACCTTTTGCGAAAGTCGTACAAACATCCAAATATTATAAAACCGTCAAGAGAATCTTCTCAAATTTGCAAACACAATATAAATGAATAGAGAAGTTAGGTTCGAGGCCCTGAATGGGTCGTTAATGCCAGATAACTTCTTTTTTTTTAACTAATTGTTAACCCAACAATTTTGGTTAGTTAACTCTAGATTAAATGATCTGTTTTAACCCAAAGTTACTTAAACACTCTAAAACCGTGTTTGTACACGAACGTGCGAAAAATTGTCCGAACTATCGCATTGATAAAATGGCAAAACACTTAAATTTATTAGTAGTCTATGAAATAATTGCTATCCATTGATAAATTTTGGTTATCTAACGCTAATGAAATTTTGACATTAGTACGTGAATTTTTTATGGGGACAACAGTTATGTTATGTTAGTCAGAATCTGTGTTTATAATCACTAGATCACAGACTCTAAATAATTTAGTTCTGTAATAATCTTCGTCCAATTCGTAACCAAATTAGTTATTCGACGATTTGATTGTTAAGTCACCTAGAAAATGTCAACTCAAATGTCATTGTAAATTGCTTGAATGGACTTATTTCTCTCTTGAACTATAGTGCATTTCAGATTAGTGTGCAAAATGTTGCGAAGGTTTACAATTTTTAAGTGAAATGCGCACATTTGTAACGTACTGTACCCATTTTTAAGTTTAGGGGAGCAAAAACAATTTATGAATGTAAAATATACCACGCAATATTTCATCTATTCCATGAATAAGTTTCTTTATACAGGGTGTCCTCCGGGAAGGTATACTACTTTGTTTTGCCGCCATATTGGTAAACATTAGTCTTGACAGTTCATATTTGGCAGTCGTGGAGTAGACACCTGGCAAATTTATTATGAAAAAATATTCGACAAACCAACGTTTTTTAATCGTTAAAACATTTTATCGAAATCAATCATCGATTATTGTGACAATGAGAAAGTTACGTGAAATTTTTGGGAGAAACAGCGTGCCAACAATACGCAATATTTATCGTATAGTGAATGATCTCAAAGAAAGAAGGTCTGTAGGTGAGAGGCCCAAGCATGGACCACAACGTACTGCAAGATCGGCTAAAAACCACAACCACAATTCGACGCCGTGCTCAAGAGCTTGGTCTTCAAAGAACAACTTTGGCCACAATTTTGCACAAGGATTTGCATTTGTTTCCATTTAAGATTCCGTTGCCACAAGAGCATCTTCTACAAGACTATTTACGACGCCGTTCATATGCCAGTAGGATGTTAATGCTAGCCCATGCCAACCCCGATTTTCATGAAAAAATCGTAATGACTGACGAGGCCCATTTGCATTTGAATGGATATGTGAATAAACAGAATAGTCGGTTCTGGGCAATGGAAAACCCTCAAATTATTCATCAGTAACCTTTGCATCCAATAAAAGTTACAATCTGGTGTGCAATTTGGTCAGGAGGAATCATTGGACCTTACTTCTTTGAAAATGAAAACGGCGTAACGGTAACTGTGAATGGGGAGCGATATCGTGATATGATGGAAAACTGCATGCTTTAGGCTTGATTAACATGTGGTATTAACAAGACGTTGCCACATCGCATACAACCAGGATTACAATGGAATTACCGCGAGACCTCTTTCCACAACAAATTATTTCAAAAAATGGTGGTGTTGATTGGCCTCCACGGTCGCCGGATTTGACTGCTCCGGACTTCTTTTTGTTGGGATGTCTGAAAAGCATGGTTTATGCAAACAAACCAGAAACACTTGAGCAACTCAAACAAAATATTCGTGATGAAATTAATAAAACACCACGTGAAATGTGTGAGAAAGTAATGAAAAATGTGCTCAAAAAGGGCTCGCATTTGTGAGACTAACACAGGCGGACATTTACCTGAGATTGTATTCCATACATAATTGCTGACATTAAGTTCAACATTTATCAATACAAGATCCATTCTCTTTCATTTAATGAAAAATTATTAACAAACAAAGTAGTATACCTTCCCGGCGGACACCCTGTTCAAAGGGATAGCGTTCTTAAAAAATGCAGGAATGAGATGAAAAATCTAGATGTTTTGTAGTGGACAGCATAGTCTTTGTTGTTATATATCATTCTTAACCTTCAATTTTTCAATAGCCATGTATCTTGCTTGACAAATAATTTATTTCATAAATATTTCATCATTGTTCGCTTGTAATCTGTTAACCGCTCAACACGTACGTTAAGCAATTAACCGAACAATTAACCAGCTGTAAACAATCATTTTATAAATTTAATAGTTTATTAATGAATACATGAACAACGTCTTAAAACTCTTGGGCTATATTTGTCTTAAGAAAATGTCTATTAAATGTCATTAATCCCATTCAATAAATCAACAGCATGGAAATTTAAAAAATTCAATCACGTGTCTGCGTAGTGTCTCAACTTAATTGTCCAAATACCAGAAGGAACCAATTGACAAACAAATAGGCGATACCCAGAAATGTTATTATTGTTCTTGATTGTCAAAATAATGCAAATGTTATTACAAAATTATAAAATGCTCTACACACCTTGATCGGACCTACCGCTTCGACAACGTCTGGCGGCCTCCCACTATCATTCAACTCGTTCAGGTACGACGACACTCATGTCTAGAACCACTGACTTTTTAATCAGTCAATTTGTTTGCGATGTCACTTAACGGAGTATCTAGTAAACAGTGATAAAACTGTTTTTATCGGTAAAGCGGTATAATATTAGGTTTCATTTTTTTTCTTTTCAATCTTAGTGTCTTAGGTCTTTTAAAAGCGATCAGATGCGTTTTACTTTCCTTCTGTCAATCTCGACACGATCGGTTAATAAGATTCCTAAATCTCAAACTTTATTTGATGATTGTTGATGTAGAATTTGTGTTTTTTTTTGTTTATTCTCTCATCCTATCGATATGGTGTGCCGTTAAATAATCTCTTGAACTTTGGCAGAAGTTGTAATTGCTCTACTGTGACAGGTGACGTTTGATTTAATGATAATATTACGGCATAATGTTGGCTGCAATTTTTTCCGTATGCGAAGTAAGTTTGAGTGTTTTTTTTACTGAAACCGAAAACATAACCAATAAAAATTTACTTTATAATTCACTAAACCTTAGTGTTATCTATGAATGGGATGTTATTAAATTTTCACAAATCACAAGGCGAAGTGTTATTTATCATTTGAGTCTTCAGCCATAAAATTGGAGTGTTTGAGTTGTGAGATTTAAGAAATTAGTTATGCGGCGACTGTATAATTTTAACGAGTAAAATAATTGTGCTTGTGAAAGTGAATCAAGTAGGTAAGTGAGTGATAAAGTTTCCGCTTACACAATAATTCTGTTTTAAAATGCACGTCTTATCTCTTCTAGTGAAGCACAAACGCACCCTTATATTTTCTGCACGCGAATGTATTTGGTTTAATTGTGCTCAGTAATAGGGAGAGGCAGTGTGTACTCTATCCGCAAAATATATATGTATTAGCCATGGTCTTGCAAGATGCAAGCCTAAGGTACCAGTTAAAGCTGATATTTGAAAAACAAAAAGTGATTTTCTTCGAAAACTATAGACACAAATTAAAATATGTTTTGATAATCTTGGGTTTGAATTCACGAGCTTTGATTTGACACCAACTCGCCAATGATTGAATTCATAAAAAAAAAAGCCGCAATTATTGAAAAAAAATTCCAATGAGGCTTTTTAACTATAACTGGATCCTTAGTGCCTGGCCACAATTTCATCCCAAAGACTTTCATTCCCAGGAACGTCGTGGCCACGCACAAAACCTTTGGTCGTTGGAATGAAGTCAGCTTTCACACCTGATCAGGGAGAAATCCGGAAGAACCCCCTCATATTTTTGAATAACTGATACCGTTTTCGGGGTCTGCACTGTTAGAGATAAAATTTCAAATGAGTATATTTGTCAAAATAAAATGGTTTGGAAGTGAAACGCTAATACCGACAATTTATTTTGAAATGGATTCTCAGAGTATTTTCAGTGCAAGCGGGCTTTCTGTTTTTGGCTCATATAAGATCTACCCGTCTCATTGAAGATTACTTTCAACTTATATTATGTCTAGTATTTTATTTGAATGTTTTATTCGATTTTTAAGATAACATCGCTTAAAAAAGCGATTTAAGCGGTTTAAGCGATGTTATTTTAAAAATCGACTAAAACACTCAAATTTACATTAAATATTTAAAATTTGTATGATAATCGATAAATAGGCCATTTACCATTTACGTTTTAAAGACAACTTCACGTAAATATTGTCCGCGCCCCCGTTTCAAATGGTCCATTTGGAAGGTCCAAGTTTGCGTCACTTTTTCGAGCATTTCGGCTTGTATTCCATTATTACTTAACATAATTACGCGTGTTATGTTATCCTGTAAGGCTTCAATCGCGTTCGGCTTGTCCACATAGACTAACTTTACATAACGCCACAAGAAATAATCAAGAGGTGTCAAATCGCATGATCTTGGCGGCCAACTTCTAGGGCCATTTCGAGAGATAAGCTGCCCACCAAATTCATCCTTCAACTTTTCCATTGTTTCACGAGCTGTGTGGCATGTGGCATCGTTTTGATGAAACCACATGTCAACCAAGTTCAGCTCAGCCAAATAGGGCAAAAAAAAAGTCGCGTATTATGACTCGATATAGTTCGCCGTTGACGGTAACGTTTTTTTTCACGATCGTTCTGTAGAAAAATGAACCGATGCTGCCACCACCCCTAAACCACACCGGGGATGTATCGCTAATTCTTGTACGGCATGTGGCTGTTCATCACTTCAGATGCGACAGTTTTGCTCATTTACGTATCCGTTGAGCCAGAAATCAGCCTCATCGCTGAACACATTTCTTTGATAAGACAGCGGATTTTCATGGAGCTGTTCTAAGGCCCATTCACCAAAAATTAGACGTTGTGGTAGGTCATTTGGCTTCAATTCTTGCACAAGTTGATTTTATAGGCTTTCAAACCCAAACCGACACGTAAAATTTTGCATGTGGTTGAGTAACACATGCCCAATTGCTGAGAACGGCGACGAATTGACATTTCACGATCTTCATTAACATTGGACCCTACGACTGCTATATTCTCTTTGGTACGCACTGTACGCGAGTCGATGGTTTAATACAAAACAAAGTAAATTTGGTGCGAAATTTGGTGATAACAGCACAAATTGTTAATTCACCAAGCCGATTATGCAGATCATAACATGGTTGTAACAAACGGTGAACATTTTTAACAGAGCACGAATTTTTATAACAAATTTCAATAACTTGCAATCGTTGCTCGTTTGTAACTCTTTCCAAGAATAATAGGAGAGTATACTGAAAACTTTTCAATTTGACAGATGACGTTTTGACACCATTACTTCCCAGTGCTGCCAACCTGAAAAAAACTTAACTCTTAAAAAAATCGCCCGTTTTAATGAAATTGAAAATCAATGTTACTATTGACAAGACTTTTGCAGAAGCTGGTGTAGAAGACAGAGTATATTTCTCAGTTTCTCTGCTCTTGTCCAGCACTCACCAACATAAGAAAGCTACATCTAGGAGACTCTACTTCTTTAACAAACTAGGTGACTTGGCTAAAATTTATTTCAGAAACCTTATCCACTTCATAGTTAACTCAGAATGGTTCTGTTAGTCAAACGAATCTCTAGACAAATTCGACAGATCCACGTAGTACCACATTGGACCCTTTTGGTGTAAGCAAGCACGTGCATCGCATGCAGCCATTAAACAGTCACCTAACCTAACCCATTGACATTCTTAATAAAGCCTTGTAAATAGTTTAAGCCTTAGCTTTACCCTGGAAGTACATGCCTCGTCGAATAGACGACGCGACGATCGTTCAGATTTTGTGTTTTTTTATACCCTATCCCAAAGGGGGATGTTAGTTTTGATATTAAGTTTGTAACATAGTTAAATAATTTCGATAGATATACCTCAAAGTATATGGATCGACTCACTCGCTAGCTGAGTCGATCTAGCCATGTCTGTCTGTCCGTCCGTCCCTCTGTGTGTCGCCGATTTTTGGGCTTTCAATTTTGAGCTAGAGTTTTAAAATTTGGTATCCGACGAAGCAGAACATTTTTGAAATCTGCTTAATGCCACGCCCACTTTTAAGAAAATCGTTATTTTTGACAAAATGGTCGGGAATTTTGAAAAAGTTTGGGAACAAGATATTTAGATAATCCTAATATCTATATTTTGTCTATACACAGTTTTTGCCACTCCTACTTTTTGGAAGCGTTATCAGCAAAAAAAGGCTTTTCGGACAAATTGTAAATTATTCGAAGAAAACATTTGATGCCAAATCATTGATTCTGATAATATCAATATTTCGTCTATATGTTATTTTAACCCACGGCTTCTTTTTGGAGGTTTTTTCATACAAAAACCATTTGTATAACCTACCCAATAGCATAGCCAAGCGAAAAACTTTGTTTTTTTCGAACCTTAAGAGGTTTTGATAAACTGTCTGAAGAACATGATGTGAAGTTTTGATAAACTGTCTGAACAACATGATGTCACAATGATATTTTTTTATATTTGATCGACATAAATCACACATTTTGGGGATATTAATTTTAAGGATTGGATGGGATAGGGTATTAAACGATCCGCACAGCGGATTGTAGCCTTCTCTTGTGTTTTTTTTTTTACCATTTTCACACATTTTGGGGATATTAATTTTAAGGATGGGATGGGATAGGGTATTAAACGAACCGCACAGCGGATTGTAGCCTTCTCTTGTGTTTTTTTTTACCATTTTGACGAGGAGTATTTTGTAAAACATAGCAAATGATATAAGAAACGGAATTTTCAAGTAAGAGCTATAAAAATGTTATGTTTTTGTATATTTCCTTTATGCCAAACAGACTTAAAAACTGGAAACAATTAACTTCAAAAGTTGTTGGTACATAGGTCATGCGTATGACCATTTTGAATAGTGCCGTCGTCGATTCGACGAAGCATGTCCTTAACGTATAAAAAATAAGCACGTACTTTCAGGGTTAATGGAATTTTGAGTTTTGGCCAGTTTGAGTACCTGTAGGTTTTATAAAGAAGGAACATAAAAATCAGGTTGAAAACACTGTTCTATGAAGATTTATAGTGAGTCCTGGTAATTGGATGGAAGAACATGCACAATATTCACGCGATGCCGCATGCGTTGCATTTTTTTTGTTGTTGAGCATAAAACGTTTTATAGACTTAATTCGTTATTTTGTGTAATAAAAGTGCTGCCAAATCGCAATTTAGTCAAAACATTTTAATTAGTTTACTTTTGCTAATTCTTTCTACTACATAAAAGTGCATTTAAACTGAGAAAAACGTACGCATTTTGCAATTAATCGAAAACGCGTTTGAGGCGGGCTTTTTTTTATGAAAAAGTTCACCATATTTTGCGTTTAATTTACTTTATTATGCATTGAATGAGGATCATAAGCTGATCTGTCACCAGATTTTTAGTTTTCAACATTAGTCGAGAAAATTTAAATTTTATTTAATAATTTTTGTATTCATTGGCTATATCTAATGTCAACGTGTTTTTTTTTATATTATGGATTTCTATAATGCCACTGAACAATATATTATTATCGCTTAAAAATGTCAAATGACAAAAGCCAACAATTAGAGTGCTAAAAAATACTCACTTTAATTTTTTCCTAGTGGCATTAGTTTGTAGCAATGCCCAATAGATTTGCAAAAATCAAATTGTCATTCAAATTAAGACAAATTGCATTCATCTCATTTAATCTATTATGTTCTGTTCAAGTCCACTGACATTTTGCTTCAAGTAGTGAAAGTGCTAACGTGCAAGTGTCAACATTCATTCATTGATTGCACCCTATATCCAGAAAAACAGTTCCGAATAGATCACGTTAAACAAATAAACAACAAAAAATAAAATGCAATTACTGTTTAAGAATAAATCGTACACCATTTCCAGCTACCATATCAACTTTCACTTATGACAGGTAACCTACAAATTATATAAAAAAATATGCGAGTGCATTGAATTACTCGCACCCACCGGAATTGCAATTTGATTACCAAACAGTTCAGTTGGTCTGTCATTAGATGTCATTCAACTTTCAGCAGTAAAATGAATCATTAAAATTAATCGCTAATGAATGACACATTTAAAAGGAAAACTGACATTCGGGTACGGTGGAATTTGATGAATTTTGTTTGAATTGACGTGAACGGGTGGATCTTCAGCACTTTTAATCCCGTTCTTAGAGTGTGTTGAAAAAACCGGACTAAGTATTTAGTTCTGTCTCTGTTCAAATGTGGAATAGTGTCATTCACTAAATCAGAATGCAGCACTTTTTTTAAATTAACACCTTTTTTACCAACCATCAGTTTAAATGGTTGTAATCACTTTTTTTGTAATATCGTGAGGTCATGATTATGACGACAATTTTGATATCAATGTGATAAAAAACATTTTGAATTGGCTTATTTTAATCGCGTATGGCATGAACTCTCTGAAAATGGCTTCAATCAAAATACCTCCCTTGGATATGGAACCTTGAATAAGTGAATGCACGGCTTAAGTAAAATGGAGTTCCTACTCAACTCAGGCAACATCAAAAAAAGCACAAATTATCAATTCGTGGCCAATAAAAATCCATTATTATGGCCCGTTGAAGGTCAGCGTCCTCCCACGCTCATATTTCAAAATATAAGGCCCACTCATTTTATGACCAATAATCAACGACAAATAGTGAGATTTTTGGTAATTGAACTCCAGAGCTCAATTGGTAACGATATAATGCTCCAACAATTTCGAATTCTTAAGCAAACAGGCCCAAGTTTGTTTTCAAAAATTGTCCAGTTTAGGCATACGAAAATGTCATGTTGTTGAGAAAATTGAATTGGTCTCAACTATGAACTTTCCATGTTCATCTAGACCAGATTCTGTTCGTTCCTTGTATCCCGGTTTTGACGTTTTAAACTTAGGTAAAACTTGCGAACATCTTCCCTAGGGTGGTACCTTTCTGAAACTTCGATCGTGAGTCTTTCCTCTTTCTGAAAATCTGTATTCTTCCTTTTTCTTTGCCTTTGCCTCTTTGCCACGTCCTGAGCTGGAGCATTACCCTGTAGGCCTCGTTCTTGCCGACAAGCATCTGTCGGCATTCTTCTTGTTTAAATCGTAGCCATTGATCTACTATCGAAGATCAATGGCTACGATTTAAACAAGAAGTGCCGGTGGTATAGTGCTAATTGAGATGTTAAGGAATATTGTCCAGTCTCTTGCGATTGCAGTCTTTCAAAATAAAGTTTTGTTTCGCATTTATTGTGGCGTTTAAGATGTCCCCAAGATGTCGATGTTAGCCCTTCGGAACTGTTGGACATCCAAAATACTGGATGTGTGTCTCTTGTCTATCGCAATGTGATTAAATTGATCAAGATGAGAAATTCATGTCGATGACATCCCGGAAAATTGTACTAAGCGACAATTTTTCAGTAAATTACTTTTTAACTTGACACTTAAACTTTTGCAAGTGCCACGTTTTGGTCTTGGTTTGAGGTTTCTACCATTAATACGAAATAAACTACAGAAAAACAAAAATTTACGATACACTACAAAATACATAATTACTTACCTACATAGGAAGTTTTTGTCTCCAGTAAAATTTTAAAAATGTCGCTTATTACTTTTTTCCGGGAAGATATCGATGTGTGCTGGCTAAAGTGGCATTTTGTTCCACAGCGAAGTCAATTAGCCTAAATCCGTGGCCAGAAGTCGTGCCATGTAGGCCGTGCTTGCCTACAATACTGCTTATGATATCCTTTTCCTATCTTTGCATTAAAATCTCCCAGCACTTTGGATAACTTTTAAGCCCAAAGGTTCCCAAAAATAGTCTTTTCCATTATCATTTTTTTTCTCCGTTCAAGAGTGGCCTTGATGCGGATTGTTACAATGCATCCCGACAGTCCCTGTTTTTGATCACTATGAGAGGGACCGTAGTTGTTGTCACAGTTCTTCATCCGCCTTTCCGCGTTTATCTAGACATGCCATCGTATTTCCTGGGGGGCAGTAATGTCTGCTTTGTGGCAACTTGGAGTTTCGCTAGTTTTTCAGCTGTAACTCCTCAATTTAATGTTCGCAGGCGTACTGAAGTGATTATAGAAATATCTAAACTCAAGCTTAATAGGTCTGACAAAAATGACGGCCTTCCCGACGAGTTTTATAAAGCCGGTGGTGATGACTTGGTAAGAAATATCCACCAACTCGGAGACCACCATAAGGGAGACCCTCAAAACTGCGCCAATATAGAGGCAGTCTCCTCAATATCGCCTACAAGATATCCGCCGTAATATTTGAACGCCAGAAACTGTTTAAAAACAATCTGAACGGTCCTTTTCAGTGTGGTTTTAGGTCAGAAAATTCCACAACCGATAAAATTTTTACACTTCGGCAGATCCTGGAAAAAACCCAAGATGTCCATATCAATACCCACCACCTATTCATCGATTTCAATGCCGCATACGACAGCATTTACAGGGACGAACTATACAGAGCCATGCATGGTTTTGGTATACTGCCCAAACTCGTCCATTTGTCTAGGATGACGATGGAGAATTCTCGCTTCTCCAGTGTGGTTTTAGGTCAGAAAATTCCACAACCGATCAAATTTTCACCCTTCGGCAGATCCTGGAAAAAAACCCAAGATGTCCAAGTCAATACCCACCACCTATTCATCGATTTCAATGCCGCATACGACAGCTTTTACAGGGACGAACTATACAAAGCCATGCATAGTTTTGGTATACCGCCCAAACTCGTCCATTTGTCTAGGATGACGATGGAGAATTCTCGCTTCTCCAGCCAGACGTCGGATGCAGTAGAAACCGACCTCAACCAACTTGGAGTGCGCAACTGGAGGCAGTTAGCTAAAGACTGGGCTAGTTGGAGAGGCATATTGGTCGAGGCCCAGTTTTATTCCGGACTGTAGCGCCACTTAAGCAAGTGAGCAAGTATATTCCAGGAGTATACACAAACGTCATTGACGTTCTCACATCATTGAGGTAGGCCGGATATTCCGTGCCAGTCATTTTTATCAGTCTCTTATAATGTTGCTATTTTCCGTCCTCTTATCAGCAATCGCACTTAAGCCTTTAGCTGGTCAAATCCGGTTAGATAAAATCAGTATCCAATGGTTACCACTTGGAGGTAAAAAAAGCACAACTGATGAGTGGTAAAAGTAAGAACGACAGGAAGTTTCCAAATTAATGTCGATCAGTGTTAGCCCCCGTTTTACAACGTCCAACCATCAATTCAATTCAAAACCCTGTCCTTGTCCTTTTTGGGGATAGGATGTACCACCGCCGTTTTCCAGTGCACCGGATAATGTGCATTATTCAGTGCATTGTTAAACAGCGTGGTGAAAATATCGACCGCTTCCATCGGAAGGTGCCTCAATACGACGTTTGGGACCCCGTCCTCTTCAGTGATACAAAGATGTCCAGGAGTTCATCTTTTTGCACGAACAGCATCAGGCTATTGGCGACTATGCCATTTGAAGGATTTTCTGCAGGTGGCCATGGCTCAGAGGAATGCGTAGTTGACTGCTAAGCCAAGCGATGCGGGTTCAAGCCCCAGCTTCGGCACCATTTGTTTTCTACGAAAATTGCCAGCTTATCTGAGGCCACCTGTGCGATAATATGAGACAATTAAAATCTATGTCTCCTCCTCTGTGCCACGTAGGTGTATGTTATATGTCTTTCCTTCTATGCATCTATCCGTCTCTCTCTGTTGTATAAATGTCTTGATCTGTCCCAGCCGGATGGCCTCAGTCGCCAGTGCTGTTATGTGTCTGTAGTTCGTTGCATTCATATGCGAAGTACTGTGATGTCCAATGTCCAACCATCAATTCAATTCAAAACCCTAAACTATAATCACTTCCTAAAATTTTTTTACAGGCGATTACGTCGCAACCTAAAAATTTTCTAAAACTTGGGGAAAGTTTTGCTTTTCATTAAGGTTTCAGGTGTTTTAGCAAAAAACTCAGTGCCGATCTTAAAAAGTTAAAAAAAAGATCTTGACAAGGAATAGATTACCAATCACAATTAATATGTTGGAGTTATGGTAGCATAGAGTTGGCAACAGTGTTCCAACAAAATTTTTCAACCAAAGTACTGCCAACTTTCTTAAAGTAACCTTCTAAAAACCACGTAAAAACGTCAAATTAAGTGTTATTACAACTGTCCAAAGCTAAACAGCTTCCAAATCAGGGTCTTTCCAACAAATTCCAGTCTCCAATTTAGCATGGCCTACGATAAATAATACCAAAAAAAACGCCAGCTTTATATCAATATCCCCTAAGACCAAAAGAGTGATGATTACCACCTCGAGCCAATGCCGAAACTTTCAAAGCCATTCACAGCACAATAAAGAGAATAAAATTGCTAACAATGCAATCAGTGACAGCTTAATAGACCTTTTCATCGATTATGTAGACTATCCATACCCCCATAAATGGGTGTCAAAAGTTCGCACATTTTGAGCACCATTGCTGATTAAAAAAAAAAAAAAAAACTCACATTACCCTTGCTAATGGCAATGTTTCCATTTTCATACTTCCGAACTTTGCACCTTATTGGTAAAATAATTAGTGTATCGAAATGACTTTTATAGTTAATTATCTAAATGGGAAATTACCAAACGAAGCCTTCATTTACAAATTTGATAGGAATTACATTTGTTTGTTGTTTAATGAGCCTAAAATTATTTTCAAAACCTGAATTGTTGATTAATCTTATATTAGATAATTGCGTGTACAAATAGCTAAACATTCTACAACTTGTTTTCCCATTTCTTTCCCTAGATACAAGTTCAATGGATTTGTATAACAATTTCGATTGACAATGAAACTGAAAATGTAAACATTTCTCAATCACTGGCCGGTGTATGGTATTCTTCCTTTTTCTTTGCCTTTGCCTCTTTGCCACGTCCTGAGCTGGAGCATTACCCTGTAGGCCTCGTTCTTGGGGACAAGCATCTGTCGGCATTCTTCTTGTTTAAATCGTAGCCATTGATCTACTATCGAAGATCAATGGCTACGATTTAAACAAGAAGTGCCGGTGGTATAGTGCTAATTGAGATGTTAAGGAATACGCGTTCTGAAAAAAAGTGTCAGTCTCTTGCGATTGCAGTCTTTCAAAATAAAGTTTTATTTCGCATTTGTTATGGCGTTGAAGGTATCCCCAAGATATCGATGTCAGCCCTTCAAAACTGTTGGACATCCAAAATACTGGATGTGTGTCTCTTGTCTATCGCAATGTGATTAAATTGATCAAGATGAGAAATTCATGTCGATGACATCCCGAAAAATTGTACTAAGCGACAATTTTTCAGTAAATTACTTTTTGACGTGACACTTAAACTTTTGCAAGTGCCACGTTTTGGTCTAGGTTTGAGGTTTCTACCGTTAATACAAAATAAACCACAGAAAAACATAAATTTACGATACACTACAAAATACATAAATACTTACCTACATAGAAAGTTTTTTGTCTCCAGTAAAATTTTAAAAATGTCGCTTATTACTTATTTCCGGGAAGATATCGATGTGTGCTGGTTATAGTGGCATTTTGTTCCACAGCGAAGTCAATTAGCCTAAATCCGTGGCCAGAAGTCGTGCCATGTAGGCCGTGCTTGCCTACAATACTGCTTATGATATCCTTTTCCTATCTTTGCATTAAAATCTCCCAGCACTTTGGATAACTTTTAAGCCCAGAAGTTCCTAAAAACAGTATTTTTCATTATAATTTTTTTTTTCCGTTCGAGAGTGGCTTGATGCGGATTGTTACAATGCATCCCGACAGTCCCTGTTTTTGATCACTATGAGAGGGACCGTAGTGGATGCCACAGTTCTTCATCCGCCTTTCCGCGTTTATCTAGACATGCCATCGTATTTCCTGGGGGGCAGTAATGTCTGCTTTGTAGCAACTTGGAGTTTCGCTAGTTTTTCAGCTGTAACTCCTCAATTTAATGTTCGCAGGCGTACTGAAGTGATTATAGAAATATCTAAACTCAAGCTTAATAGGTCTGACAAAAATGACGGCCTTCCCGACGAATTTTATAAAGCCGGTGGAGATGACTTGGTAAGAAATATCCACCTACTCGGAGACCACCATAAGGGAGACCCTCAAAACTGCACCAATATAGAGGCAGCATCCTCAATATCGCCTACAAGATATCCGCCGTAATATTTGAACGCCAGAAACTGTTTAAAAACAATCAGAACGGTCCTTATCAGTGTGGTTTTAGGTCAGAAAATTCCACAACCGATCAAATTTTCACACTTCGGCAGATCCTGGAAAAAACCCAAGATGTCCAAACCAATACCCACCACCTATTCATCGATTTCAATGCCGCATACGACAACATTTACAGGGACGAACTATACAGAGCCATGCATAGTTTTGGTATACCGCCCAAACTCGTCCATTTGTCTAGGATGACGATGGAGAATTCTCGCTTCTCCAGCCAGAAGTCGGATGCAGTAGAAACCGACCTCAACCAACTTGGAGTGCGCAACTGGAGGCAGTTAGCTAAAGACTGGGCTAGTTGGAGAGGCATATTGGTCGAGGCCCAGTTTCATTCCGGACTGTAGCGCCACTTAAGCAAGTGAGTAAGTATATTCCAGGAGTATACACAAACGTCATTGACGTTTAGCATGGACGTCAACAGGCACATGTTCTCACATCATTGAGGTAGGCCGGATATTCCGTGCCAGTCATTTTTATCAGTCTTTTATAGTGTTGCTATTTTCCGTCCTCTTATCAGCAATCGCACTTAAGCCTTTAACGGGTCAAATCCGGTTAGATAAAATCAGTATCCAATGGTTACCACTTGGAGGTAAAAAAAGCACAACTGATGAGTGGTAAAAGTAAGAACGACAGGAAGTTGCCAAATCAATGTCGATCAGTGTTATCCCTCGTTTTACAACGTCCAACCATCAATTCAATTCAAAACCCTAAACTATAATCACTTCCTCAAATTTTTTTACAGGCGATTACGTCGCAACCTAAAAATTTTCTTAAACTTGGGGAAAGTTTTGCTTTTCATGAAGGTTTCAGGTGTTTTAACAAAAAATCAGTGCCGATCTTAAAAAGTTAAAAAAAAAGATCTTGACAAGGAATAGATTACCAATCGCAATTAATATGTTGGAGATATGGTAGCATAGATTTGGCAACAGTGTTCCAACAAATTTTTCAACCAAAGTACTGTCAATTTTCTTAAAGTAACCTTCTAAAAACCACGTAAAAACGTCAAATTAAGTGTTATTACAACTGTCCAAAGCTAAGCTGCTTCCAAATCAGGGTCTTTCCAACAAATTCCAGTCTCCAATTTAGCATGGCCTACGATAAATAATACCAAAAAAACGCCAGCTTTATATCAATATCCCCTAAGACCAAAAGAGTGATGATTACCACCTCGAGCCAATGCCGAAACTTTCAAAGCCATTCACAGCACAATAAAGAGAATAAAATTGCTAACAATGCAATCAGTGACAGCTTAATAGACCTTTTCATCGATTATGTAGACTATCCATACCCCCATAAATGGGTGTCAAAAGTTCGCACATTTTGAGCACCATTGCTGATTTAAGAAAACAAAAAAAACTCACATTACCCTTGCTAATGGCAATGTTTCCATTTTCATACTTCCGAACTTTGCACCCTTATTAGTAAAATAATTAGTGTATCGAAATGACTTTTATAGTTAATTATCTAAATGGGAAATTACCAAACGAAGCCTTCATTAACAAATTCGATAGGAATTACATTTGTTTGTTGTTTAATGAGCCTAAAATGATTTTCAAAACCTGAATTGTTGATTAATCTTATATTAGATAATTGCGATTACAAAGAGCTAAACATTCTACAACTTGTTTTCCCATTTCTTTCCCTAGATACAAGTTCAATGGATTTGTATAACAATTTCGATTGACAATGAAAATGAAAATGTAAACATTTCTCAATCACTGGCCGGTGTATGGTGTCTGATTTGGAAACTTGATTTTTGTAAATACATGTGGAAATAAAAATAAAAAGTCATACAACAACAACAATAAGGCAATGGGGCACTTATGTGCAGCTATTCGATTACAACAAGTTGAAGTTCTCGTACAATGAGTGTATTGGATTAGAACATACCCCACCGGCACTTGGATTCAATTCTCTGTGAATGACTATGTTGTATGTGGATGTGGGTTTACAGACTTCGACGAAGTCAAGGCTAACCACAATGATGGCTGCAGAAGTTTAGCCATCTTTACAGAAATAAAGGTCGCATATAGTAATTTGCTATTGGTGTGAGTTTTTTTTTTTTTGCAAGAATCTTAACTCGAAACCTTGTTTTTTGCTTATCACGATTGGGCTCAAGAAATTGTATTTTAGTTGAGCTAAGTTGAGTTTGTTAAACTGCGTTTGAAGTTCGTTAAGGTATTTCGCATTTTCCCTGATATCCATATCCGATTGATGTGTAAAAATGGGCCCGATTAATTGTGAAATTGATAATTCTGTTTATTATTGGGATCCTTCGTTAAAATCGTTATAAATTGTTACGGAGTTTGTAGATTTAAGTTACAAACTTTGGACGGACTTCTTTTTGCTGAAATCGCATTACAAGATGCCTGCAGATTCTTACTTAATCTGGATTAATCGATTATTTACAATAAAGTTTCACCAGTGATTTGATTAGTTATCTATGCTAAGCTTTGTATAAAATATGAGACATCAGACAAGTGTCCACCATTTTGCTCGATAGGGACTTTGACAATTTTTAGTGCGTTTTCTATTACCCCAAGTAGTTTTTCTGGTTGCAGCCACGGTATTTCGTCTGAACTATTCGAGTTAAGCTGCCTTATAGTCGCTTGTTTATTATCATACTTTTTTTTTCTAAATATCGCCATAAATAATATGTGGGCTCAGTTATACTGGGTTAACCTCCTGGTGGACAAGAGAAATCTGAATTTTTTTGAAATCAAACGTTCTCATACAAATTTATACAGTAGGTCCATTGTTTGCCTAGCAAGTTGTGCATTCAGTTCATCTTGTTGGCCACAAATTATTAAGCGACTTTGCCATTGGCCGCAAACATTTTTCGTTTGAAATCAAACGTTCTGATACAAATTTATACGGTAGGTCCATTGTTTGCCTAGCAAGTTGTGCATTCAGTTCATCTTGTTGGCCACAAATTATTATGCTACTTTGCCATTGGCCGCAAACATTTTTCGATCATTGTTCTGTAACAAGCACCTGAAATCGTTTCTGGTATTTTATACTCATTTCCGAAGAAATATTGGCCGAAAACTTTTTGTAACTGGGTGTAACCGAAGAGTATAGAACTACATAGAGTGCGGATCTCATTCAACGAATATTTTCTATGTGGGGTACTGATATTGATACCCCAGTATTCACATTGCTACCCAAGCATCAAACTACAGCCTTGCCGACGCATACGATCTACAAAATTTCCCCTTCGCACTTGACTGAAACGACTACAAAATTCTCAGCTATGATGTGAACTCTATGTAGTTCTATACTCCTTGGTCTAACTTATGGTGTATTGCCATTGAAGACTTTGAGGAGCTCCACAATTTACAGTTTTGCTTATTGTGTAACGCGCATAATTCGACACCTAAACATCTAAAAAATAAATTTGTGTGTCTAATTGTAAAAAGAATGAGGTATTGTAGTAGTTGTCGATGGTCTTGCAGTGCTTGCAAAATTTGAACTTTGCAAGGGTACATCTTGAGGTCCAACTTTAAAAGTCTCAGCAATTTTCTTTGGGCATGTCAAATTGGCCCAAACGACGACCAGTTGAGATATATGGATCATTTGCAACACTGTCCCGCACAGATTTTAATTATCCTTTAGTTGAATATTTCAATGAGCACCACTTCCAGGACGGTTAGCCACTGAACCCCGATCCTCAAAATGGTCTACCAAACTACTTACCATAATGGCTGTAGGAGCTGATACTGAATTGGAAATATTTTTGCTGCATCATAAAACCTGATTGTTGACAAGAATAGAAACGAGTTCTGGATTCACAGGTGGTTCGCAAGTAACTTTTTCCTTCACTACTAGATAAGCAACCTTTAGATACATTCATCACGGTAATTGATGGTACAACTTAGTAGATAAACACAAAAACGAACTTTTGCTACAAGAACTCCTATTCCGGGATTTGAAAGACATTGGTTTCTATTTATATTGTGAATATAAAATCGAACAGTGAGCCCAAGCATTGGGGTTGCAGGGGGGCAACGTGCCCCATACTCATATTCATACTTTGCATACACCCAAATTCGCACTCGGAAGTATGCAAAGTAAGTACCCCCTGGTTGAGCCAACTGTTGGAATTGAGATGGGTGAAAAATTGGAGGTATGCAAAGATTGAATATGGAGTGATGCCCCCCACTCTATATTCAATATGCTGCCTCCTGCAAGCCCCCGCTTAACCTCACTGTTGGATTTATGAATGCTAAATTAGCTTCAGCTTCCTCTTAGAGTTTTCAAGAGAATGCCAATTTCGAATGTCAATAACAGCTGCGGGGCTCTTGTACTACACCATTCTAGAGACGAATTGAAGCTGATAGTATAAGGGAATATATACCCAAAGCTTATTTTAACGGATTTCAGTATTTCCATCTTAACTTTCTCTCACTTTTCACCTTTTTTTTAACTTTTCTCGGGTGAGGAGAACCTTAACGCACTAGGTCTCTAGGTCTTTAGCAGATGATTCCTGAAATGTTGTAGATTCTATATTGATGGAAAGTACGTCTTCTGGGAGTTAGTTTAAATGTTTGATTCTGCTGTAGCAAAACAAATTTTAGATAATCTCCAACTGCTGCTGCTTGTAGGTACTTGAAATTCGGAATGTCTAGGAATGATTTCTATAAGTTCAGACAGATCTCCTACAAGTCTTTTTGCAGGCAAACCATCCGAATTTGAAGTAAGGGGAGGAATCGCCTATAAGAAGAATAGCACGTTTTTGGATAATGTCCAGCAGGTTCAGAGTATGTTTTGTCGCAGAACTCCTAACATCACAACAGTATTTAAGACCTGTTCGTACATCGGCTTTATGGAGAACTAGAAGCTGCACTGGCGTAAAATATTCCTTTGATCCGAAATGATAATTTGATTAAGATCTTGCCGCTTTGACAATAGGGGAGATACCGGATCTATTTGACCCAATTGCGATGCATTCTTCTTTTCATTTCACGACTATATTCTCCATTTCGATTTGTGTAACTCTGTTATTTGTATGTAAATTGTATGTAAATTATTTATTTGTAAATGTAAGAAGCCATCCTTTTTTTTAGTTGAGTTGTACCTATAATCTGTTGGTAGTCTGGTGTGCAACAATGAAGATAATAGGTATCGCAGGCTTACTGTCGCCTGCAAAACTAAAAGCTGTCTCCACATTAATGTGCAGCGAAAATAGAGTGGGTAAAAGAATTGATCCTTGTGGCACCACAGCATTTATAGAAAATAAAAGAGGAAACGCCATCTTGTACTGATCCGCCTTTAAGAAAGTAGTAAGATAGGCATTGATAGCCCTAGCTTTCTATCATTTAAAGCGATCATTTATAAAAGTGGGCAGTTAAGTTTTATACCATGACTTTGTTCATGACCATGACCAAGATGCAGTCGTCCGATTGTTAAGAAAGCCGATAGCGAAGAGAGATAATTTTGATATCCATACCTTAAAGTAGGTATATGGATCGACTAAGAATCAGAAGTTCAGTTGATCTGGCTTTAAAGTTAGGATAAAGCTTGGATTTAGCTTCAGCTTGGTTAAAACGAATTCACCTAAAGAAAAATGTTTAAAATCCATCCACTGCAACGTTTACTTTTTAGGAAAAAAATTTTTTTTGGTCAAACCGTCAAACATTTCAAGAAAATTGTTGAACAAGATATTTAGAGAGACTTTATTATTTTTTGGTGACGTTTTCTTTAAAAAAAATTCTTTCTATACAATTTTACGAACATTTGAAATAAAAACTTTCGAAGTAAAAACATTGGTAAAGTTTAATAAATTGTTGACTCGTTACCAAACGGCATGGTCACGTTTCCAACAGACTACACAACACCTATACTAAGCTTCGAGAAAGGCTTCCATGTAGGATTTCCTACCAGAGTTCAGTGGAAAAGAAACGAAGTAGTAAGAGAACGGTCATCTGCACCAATGGATCTAAGATGAACTATGGTGTGTGGTCCGGAGTCAACTCGAAATCAGCGAAAATATCAGTTTTATATTGCCTGAAGGATTTGGCAAGTATATTTCAGGCGAAAATACTGGCTATCCGAGAGGCTTGCACGCTACTATAAAAAAGCAAATATAATCCTATTCTCATAGATAACCAAGCGGCCATAAAGGCCATATGCTCGGCTACCACATCCTCCAAACTGGTACAGGAATGACGGAATAATTTTTTCCCCCTTGGAAAACGCTTCAGGTATACTGACATTTAAGCAAACGAATCACTTGCAGCAAGGGCCCGTATCCCACTAGGTGCAGTTAAGGGACAAATACACTCATACTTCCCGAAGAAGGCCGACTCCAAATTGAGAAGGCCAACAAATTGCATCATATCGAGGACGATATGGCCTTCCTACGACAAAAATAGAACAAACGACCTACTAAACTTAACTCGCCCAGATATCGTAAGAATTACGGCGATAGTCACGAGGCACTGGTCAATTGGAGACCATGCGACCAAACTAGGGATCCCATACAACCCTTAATGCCGCAGTTGCGGTAACACAAATAAGAGAGAAACCCTATCCCATTTCAGCTGCAAATGTCCGGCACTATAAAGAGACAGACTGCGGGTGTTAGACTAACCATTTTCGACAACCTTAGCGACATCTCGGGTAAAAGGACACAAGATCTTATCAGTTTCCTAAACCTCAAAGGCTAGATCTAGAGACCGCTTGTATCACATCCACAACAACAATCATAATGAAGGTTACAATAGTCGCGGTAACAAAAAGCACATAAGTGCTACTTGGGTTCATGCCAAACCGCCATTTCTATCTACGTATCTTGATAAATTGTCTGCACAATTTGTTGACAATGACGTTTTTTTTATTTCAACCCCATGGGCTTTTAGCCCATTTTTTAGGGGATGTTTGATTTAAGTATTGAATAGGATAGTGTTTACAATAATTGTAGCCTTCTCATATGTTTTTCTTAAAGTTTACTAATCAACATCCAAGGCGGGCGAAAAGAAGTCATCCGATGTTGTTTGGCCTTCAGAATATCGGTTGTGGCTCGCGTAGTGTGTACAGTTGTTCCGCCCTATTAGAACCACATGTCCTCCAGCCCTAATTCGTCCAATTGCGGCAAGAACATGGCCCTCTAGCGCGCCCCGTCCACTGTTGTCGTTTGACCAGCGGCGTTCTCGAAAAAAAATGGCCCGATGACTCTTCCCGCGTGAAACATACTTACAAACATAAAGGGTGATCCATTTCGAGGTTCCCTACTTTTTTAAAGAAAAAAACACAGAAAATTCAAATTTAATGGAGACTGTTTATTATCATTTGAAAGAACATTCTTTGGGATTTATTTTTTGAAGATTATGTCTATCAAATGTTGGCCGTTGCTACGTCGCAGATGGTCCATCCGTTGAGTCCAATTTTCGATCACTCGTTCGAGCATTTCGACTGGTAACTGGCGAATGACAAGCGTGATGTTTTCCTCCAAGGCCTGAATCGAAGAGGGTTTGTCGGCATAAGCTTTTGACTTTACATATCCCCACAGGAAAAAGTCTAAAAAAGTCTATTATCCAATAATGAATGCTGGGTCTCAAAATGGGTGATGGTGTTGCGAATAGTACGCTCAGTAGGCCGATTATGTTGACCATAAGTTGAGCGAAGTGCACGAAACACATTCCTCACAGAACGTGAATTTTCATAATAAAGTTGAACATTTTGTAAACGTTGTTCACGCGAAAGTCTTTCCATTATGAAATGCCAAACAATACTAAACAAAAATAACATGACAGCATGACACGACTCACACGTGATCTGTCAAAAAAGGCTATTGAAAAAAGAATCTCTACTTGGATCACCCTTTACTAAAACGTGAACAGCGCACCATGCAGTAACTTTGAGCGGTTGAAATGGCATTACTTGTGGATTTTCGGTGCCCCAGAAGCGATAGTTTTGCTTGTTCACGTAAATGAGCCTCATCGCTCATTATGATTTTGGTCGAAAAATCGTCCACTTCGATTATTCCGCGTTCTTGTTCACTTGTTTTCTTGTTCACTTTTATTCTAGATCTGTCTTAGGTCCACAAATGTCAAACCAGATTAGACATTGGCTGCCATTTGCAAAAATAAGACCATCTTCCAATAGGGTGATCTCATTTGGGCCATGTATTATGATGGCAATGGGTGAGGCATGACCAGTGGATGACAGGCTATAACACGGGATTAATGCTTTGATACCACCATTCTTCCTTTTGGCAATTAAAAGAATTCCTAAGAATATTTGAATTGAAGCTAAGTTTTCTCTTGTCGAATTATTATTGATAAAATAAAATAAAACATTTTTTTTTCAAATCCATCATTCTTTATGGAAATAGCTATCACCATACACAGCCATTTTGCATGTCGAATTACTGTTTTGCACAAGAAGGAACGTGAGGTGTATGGGCTCTTTTAGACTGTCGATACCTGACTTTACTAACTAACTCTTTTCAAGATCCGTCATTTTTTACTTTAAAACATTTTTATGGATTTTATAAATTTAGTTTTATTTACTACCTAGCTTAGGTTTGAAATCATTGACGAAATTATACGTTATCATCGTTGGGTCCTGTAGATTATCTTTGGGAAAACTTCTTTAGGAAAGCGGCTGACCTATCTATACTTTAGGGTTTACGCGATTTCTCTGCAGTTTAAAGCGCTGCCGGTATACTTTTTTTTGCTTTTTAATGTTCGTATGTTGTAAAATTTAGTCTCATCTTTATCCATGATTTGCTTCAGAAAATATTGTGCCGAACCATTACCTAACATAATTGAAATGTCCTTTATTGGCATGGATACCTAGGTATGCAGATATTTGTCTATTTTTGCTTAAATACCATCAGAAAAATAACAATCGTTTTCCAAATGAAATTTAACAAAACTAATGAGAATCACCAAAACAAATCTTCAAGGAAAGTCATATCTAAAAGGCCTCCAATTGCATTTCCAATCTAAGATTATTCACCGCCTTCCAAAGTTTGTTTAACAATTTTTTTTTATTTTTGCGAAAATAAAATTAGTTGAGTGCCCACATGTATTTCGTTACCACATCATTTAGTGCTAATTTCATCGATCAAATACGAAAGCCAAAGCACTGTCCATTGATCCACGAACTTGAAAATCGAATACAATTAACACATTCAACTCTCACAGCCCACAGCCATCCAGAGATGTCCACATGGCATTTATTTTAAAGCATAAAAACCCCTATAATTAACTGCGTTAATTAATTGCCAACATAAGCACCGCACCACTCCGAATATCAAATATCCAATGTCACTTACAAATTACAAAAATCGATGCGAAATCTTTTCCACAAAAAAAAAAACAAAAAAACAAATCGTTCTTGCGTCAGATACACGTTCCAGCTTGACTACAACAAATTACCATCTTCTTCTTTTTTTTTTTTTTTTTGGTTGAGATGAATTCAACTTGACCTACAAACACCGGACGTCATCGATGCCGCGATGGCGCAGACGCAACTTCCATTTTCTGTGTAATAACTTTATTAGATACATTGTATCTGCAGATCCACTGATCGTTACTGATGAATGCAGCCAGTCTTTGGGCATACAAAAACCCATGAATTAGTGCTCATTACGGCTTGGAAAATGGACCACATTACGATTGCGGGTAGCGTCATTAGTTTCACTTTTAATTCAAGTCCGTCTTGTGAAGAGGCGCGCTTTTATTTTCACGACTTTTTCATCACCATATCGATCAAGTCGTAGTATCTATACGCGTTGGTCGATTCAAACTGCATAGATGAACTTTGTCTTAAGTGGTGTCAGTGTGTGCGGCGAGGCAAGCTGTGTTATGTCACATCTTTGGAGATATTATTACCTAAAGAGCTAAATCGATGTGCTTACACATAAGGCGGAGCTGGACATTAATAATACATTTATGCATGAAATCTGGCCCACCAATCTTTCAACAATAAAGATGAGTAAAAAAAAAAATTAAGTGGTGTAACAGCATTGGACTCTTGGCCTTGTTTCGCAGATACTTTGATTACCACGCGGGAGAATCAAGTATCTGCAATATGATTCATCGAATCCCCGATAGACTGCCAAGTGAGAGTATCATGGCGAATTTATAACTTTAATTGAAAATCGCATTAATCCATTCCAATGAAGCTATACCGTCCTAAGTTTGCAAAAAAAAAAAAAACTTCAACTTATGCAACCTATCGAAAGAAATTTCATCAAGACAAGGGAAAACATCATCATGTATCTGTAAGACATCTGTTCGTAAATTTAATATCTTTAGGCTATAAATCTTCTGGTCATGGTATGTGGGCTAACATGTCCACGACATACCGCAGCCGGTAACAATGTCGAGATGAACGATCGATGAGTATTCGAGGGCTTTGTAAATTTTGACACGCTGGTTAATAGGCAGGTTTGATGGTTTTCTAATTTTTGGTCGCTTATTAGCTTAAACATTGGCCCAGGGCTGTGAATCCGCAGAGGACTGAATTCCCATGTTAATTTCGATGTGTGTTGGGTTTGTCATACTTTCGTTGACAACAAGCCGTATAATGCCTCCGAGATGATAGTTTTCATTTTTCGCCAGACAGACTGCGTTTGCTTTAGCCTCTTCAGGCTCGTTACGTGTGAGTGCTACCAATTATGAGCAATTTTCGGTTGGGCCTCTGTACAAATTAAATAACAGCGCAAAGAAAGAAAAAAAAATCAAATAAGTGGATAGGTACTAACAAAGTGTCAATGGGGTTTATTTTTTTTTTTGTCAAGTCATCATCATCATCATCAGCAGCAGCAGCAGGTGGTGGTGATGGTCAGTTCCCGCCTTCATCAAATTTTTATCAAGGCATACAATAACACGATTGTCTTGGGAAATTATGAAATTAGAGATCTTTTTTGGGTTTGCTTTCCGCTAAGTGCTGGGTTGAAGGGTGTAGGATCTCACATTTACCAGCGGTGTAAAAGATTTAAATGAGTTTCTGTTACGGGCGGTATCTTGTTGCAGGTTTCATTGCCAGTGGGGTGTTAATTACAATGTTTTGAGGAAATTAGCATGCGAATAATTGCTGATGAACTAATTTCATTAAGTGTTTAGCACTCAATTGAGGTTAGAGGTGACCTGAGCATGGTGGCGTATACTTGACTTTTGTTGGTGATCAAATATTATTTCGATCCTCGTATTTAATTTCATCAACTAGGGTGGGATCTGAACAAGATGGATCCAAACCCTCACATTTTACTGTGCGCTTATCGCGTAGTATTGCACTACTAGATCTGTTTTATAGCGAGCTTATCACAAGCAACATCCAAGAGCAGAAATTTGCAAAAGTGGTGTCATGTAGTATTGAAAACTGTTGTGATATAGTCCTTATCAGATGATCATCTTCTTTGGGAAAGGGGCCTTTTTGTTACCACGACTCGTGTGACCTATATTGTGATTGTTGTTGCTTATGTGATACAGGCGGTCCTTAGATCCAGCCTGTGAGGTTTAGAAACCAAATAAGATCTTGTATCCCTTTACTCGAGATGTCGCTAAGGTTGTCAATAAATGGTTGGTCTAACACGGTTCTTGTTAGTGCTGAACATTTGTAGATGAAATGGGAGAGGGTTTCTCTCTCAATTCTCTCTCAATAAGGATTGGGATCCCTAGTTGGACCGCATGGTCTCCAATTGGCCAGTGCCCCGTGACTATCGACGTAATTACTGCGATATCTGGCGGGATCTATTTAGTAGGTCGTTTGTTATGTTTTTGTTATAGGGGGGCCCATATCGTCCTCGATATAACGCAATTTGTTAAACTTCTCCATTTGGAGTCGGGCCTTTTCAGGAAGTATGTGTGTATTTGTCCCTTTACAACACCTAATGGGATACGAAGAGAGTTGTAAAGAGCTGAGCCTTGTCTGGCCAGCTCATCTGCACGCTCGTTTTATTCAATGTCAATGTGCCCTGAAACCCAGAGAAGTGTTACCCTTTAGCGTTCGCCAAGGTGGGCAAATTCGTTTGGGCATTCTTGTATCATTTTGGAAGATATGGTAGCCGAGTTGGTGGGCCTTATGGCCGCTTGGCTATCTATGAGAATAGCAATATTTTGCTTTTCCGAAGTGTCACTCCTTAGTAGCGTACAAGCCTCTCGGATAGCCAGTAGTCCCGTCTGGAATACACTAGCGAAATCCGGTATGCGATATGAAACTGATATTTTCGGTGATTCCGAGTAGACGCCTTACCCCACACAACAGTCG
Source organism: Rhingia rostrata (assembly GCA_949824845.1). NCBI lineage: Eukaryota > Metazoa > Arthropoda > Insecta > Diptera > Syrphidae > Rhingia > Rhingia rostrata. The sequence goes on from OX463756.1 coordinate 26,196,746, forward strand.
AAGTCTCTTACTACTTCGTTTCTCTTCCATTGAGCTCTGGTAGGAAATCCTCCGTGGAAGCCTTTCTTGAAGCTTAGTATAGGTGTATTATCAAAGATTATGAAGCCATATAGATGACGCACTGCATACAAAACAAATTGTTCTATGGTGGGTCGTACTGGCACAGCCTGCCATATAATTTCGATCTCGTTTCTCATGTGTGCACGTGCACACCACCCGCTCGTACCATTTTTTGTTCTCAATGCGTCATCTGTATGGCGTCATCTGTATGGCGTCATCTGTATGGCTTTATAATCTTTGGTGTTATGTATTCTGTTGGAAACAAGACCTCGCCTTTGGTAACGAGTCCAGGATATTACTGTGGCCATACGGCCTTGCATTCGACAATCCTGACTGATCGAGTACTTGAGTGGCGCGTATTGGCAATACTGCTACACAGGATGTTGATATTTGTGGAGGATGAGTATAGAGCGAGGAATCCCAGTTATGGTTTGTAGACTCTGGCAATATCCGGCTCACTAGGTCAACCAACGTGAAATCCTTTCTTTGTTTTGCACCATTCATAGCTTCTTCTTGGTCAGTCAGGCTTTGAATTTGAATTTGAGAAAGTCGGCAGAGTCGACGTTTTCCCCTCTGAATGTGTGTTAATCTGGGATGTATGTGCGTAGCTCGCATCTTTGGGCATATGATTGATTTTTGGCGGTTCGACCATCTGTAGTTCTACAGATTGCTTTTTGACATTGAAATTGACATCCTAGTACTTCGAACATGAATGCAACGAACTACAGACACGTACCAGTACTGGCGACTGAGGCCATCGGCTGGGAGCAAGACATTAATGCAACAGAGAGAGACAGATAGACACATAGAAAGAAAGCCATATAATAGGTTTAGGTTATATGGCTTTCTTTCTATGTCTTTCTTGGCACAGAGGAGGAGACAAAGATTTATATTTTCTCATATAAGCTGGCGATTTTTGTAGAAAAAGAATGCTGCCGAAGCTGGGGGATTGCTTTTTAGATTCGAAGTCGTGGGTACCTAGTTCCGCTGATCACAATGTTATGTGCAGCTAAGAAGTCTGTTCATCGGAAGGCATTATATGTTGTCATTTCCTAGCAACTAACCGCTGAAAATACTTACTTTACCGATTTTTGATGTAGCCTCGTAGGACCGGGTTCGTTACAAGGTGTTGCTACGGCTGGGAATCGAACTCAGACACTCTGCGCGACAGTTCATCGCAATTGATCTTAAATTGCAGATAATTTGATTTTGTGGAGGCAATGGAACCGCGACTATACTCGCCGGTTCAAAGTGTTTTTTTAAGGCAATATATATGATAAAACTATTCCGAGTGGCCATTATTAGTCACACTTTTATGAGGTAAGGGGAACGTCATCTCTTTCGAATCCTCTTTGATATCAAGAAAATCTAATTTTTCCAAGGTCATTAATTTACTTATCGGGCTCTAGACCTAAAGGGTCTCTGTACAAGACAAGGCATCCAGGTTTTAAATCCTCTTCGATCTTGGGTAGATTGCTGCCATTCATTCAGTCATTTTTTCAAAGAACTGAACCCTTGGCTTTGGCCCGATAATATCAAACCGCACTACAAAGTGGGTGCGGAAAAAGCAGGAACTCTCAAAGGAAAGTTACCTGCCAAAGTCTGTTCATCGGAAGGCATTATATGTTGTCATTTCTTAGCAACTAACCGCTGAAAATACTTACCTTACCGATTTTCAACTTGAAGTCCCCAACAATTTTCACATCCTATTTCGGACAGGTTCCGTAGGCTCCGAACAAAAAGTTGTAGAATTCCACCTTGATGGGTCTTCAGTCTCACCGGTAGGGGCATTTGCACATAAAATGCTGATGATCGAAAACCTTGTCCCTAAGGCTTTTCACAGAATAGTACAACTTTTTTCGGTAGCTAAGTCTATTTTGCTGTTTTTATATATATTAGAGCTCTCCTTGCAAAAGTCATCCCAGTTAGTTTCCTTGTGATTCCTGTGTGGAACGGATTACCTTAATATTATGTTGGACAACGATTTTATCGAATTTCTTTGAAATTTTCATAAAACAGGTTTTTTGTTAGAAAATGCTTCTAAAACTTGGACTTGAGCTACAGTTGTCATAGGAAAACATTTAGAGAACTCAATTTGTTATTCAGATATTTTGTAAATTTTGTTTTAAATTCAAAAAAAAAATCCGCGCTTTTCAGAACGAACGCTGGGTGCGGCTCAAATATCGTTAAAATTCTTCTTTGATTTTATTTTTGGTTTGGTGGACTTATTACAGATTATTTAACTCTACTTCTGCTAGACTGATAGGAATTTCATCAATCAATCATCAAAAATCAACGGTATCAACTGTATCAACTGTGTTATCTTAACAGTTGTATTTCTGAAATGGGTTGTAACTTACTCCTTAATAAAATGTTCAATTGGTATTTCAAAAATACTTGTATATGTAGAGAGATACACGATGAAGTTAAGGATGAAGTATGCTAAAAGAGGTGGCGTATACTTATCATTTTTTTCCAGCGTTTTGACTTTTAAAAACCATTGATCGGAACCTTGTAAAGATCAATTTCAGTCAGCAAACATCTTCAAGCTTCTCATGGTGCTACTCAACCGTTATGTAAACCAATAACAGGAATACCTGATGAAAAAAAAGCCGAATTGCCCGCAAACATGTGATGTACTTATTGGATTCTTTGTGCAGACGCATATTACTCATTAATGGAGTTCAAGGCTCTCATAAAACTTGAATAGGCTGAAAATATATTGAAAAAATATTCGTACGTAAATACTTTTGGGAAAAAAACTATTCGACAATCGAAGTTCTTTTCACGATGAGAGATTGAAGCAGGTATCTGACATGTTTAATCGCTTGTTTTCGATTCGCAGAAATACTTTTGCGCTTAATCATCTTCATCTAACAGGCAAGATCTCATCCCACCGAAGAAAATGTTATTATTAGGAAATATTATCTCATCTGTTTACAAATATTTTTCAACTGACCATGTATTTCTCGGTAGCACTCTAATTCTAAATGATCACGCAGATTTCGATGTCTTGTTGGACTTCGATCGGACATTCGCCATTACACTGAATTTTTTCAAGTGTTTGCGAACAATTTAGATGATTAATGACTCAATTGGTCCTAGTGGGTACACATTTGTTGACAAATTGACAACAACGTGAATCGATTAAATATGTCGATAAGGTGAATTAGCGATGTGTGTAGTGCATTCAGGTAGCTCTTAAGGTATCCGGTACGTATATGTAGTGCGTGTTTTGTTGAATCGCAGAAGTTGGAGATTGATGATTTTGGTTCAACAGTAGATAATAATCGAAATAAAAAAAATTAATAATTAGCAGATAATTCATCAGGCAGCTAATGTCATATTACTCTGTTTCCGTACAATTTTATTTCTACTAATTTCCTTTCCCGTGCGCCGGAGCCTGTCAGAGACAAAAAACGCGCCCCTCAAACAAATCATAAATCTTGTTAGTAAAATAAGTTAACTGGTGCAGTTTATGTGAAAAAGTTTCAAATTTTTTATGTTATTTTACTCATCCGGATTCCCGTAATTTTTACATTTTGAAATTTATAATTTCTACTGCAAGAGTACGGTTTCTATTGACCATTATTTGTCAAATCATCGTCCCAAGAATAACGATCGAGAAACATCAGCATGTTTTGAAAATTTTATTTGCGATATCAGATTTTCGTATGTATAGGGGGCTGCAAGATAGGAAATACTTTGGGAGTCTTAGCGGAACAGCAGGGTGTCCCCCGGGAAGGTATACTACTTTGTTTGCTTATAATTTTTGATTGAATGAAATAAAGAAAGGTAATTATGTATGGAATACATACAATATAAGGTAAATGTCCGCCTGTGTTAGTCTCACAAATGCGAGCCCTTTTTGAGCACATTTTTCATTACTTTCTCACACATTTGACGCGGTATTTCATTAATTTCATCACGAATATTTTGTTTGGGTTGCTCAAGCGTTTCTTGTTTGTTTGGAAAAACCTTGCTTTTCAGATATCCCCACAAAAAGATGTCCGTAGCAGTCAAATCAGGCGACCGTGGATGCCAATCAACATCACCATTTCTTGAAATAACTTGTTATGGTAAGAGATCTCGCGGTGATTCCATTGTAATCCTCACTGTATGCGATGTGGCATCGTCTTGTTGATACCACATGTTAATCAAGCCCAAAGCATGCAGTTTCGGCGTTAAAAAGTTTTCAATAATATCACGATATCGCTCCTCATTCATAGTCACCGTTACGCCGTTCTCATTTTCAAAGAAGAAAGGTCCAATGATTAACTTTTAATGGCTGCAAAGGTAACCAGAACCGACTGTTCAGTTTATATCCATTCAAATGAAAATGTGCCTCGTCACTCAATATAATTTTTTCATGAAAATCGGGGTTGTCATTGGCTAGCTGTAACATCCTATTTACACATATACGGCGGCGTAAATGGTCTTGCGGAAGAAGCTCTTTCATCAACTGCATCTTAAATGGAAACAAATGCAAATCCTTGTGCAAAATTGTGGCCAAAGTTGTTCTTTGAAGACCAAGCTTCGAACACGGCCTCGAATTGAGGTTGATGGATTGTTTTGAGCACTTCCTTGAGCGGCAGTAATTTTTTCAGCCGATCTTGCAGTACGTTGTGGTCCATGCTAGTTCTATCACCTACAGACCCTCTTCCTTCGAAATCATTCACTACACGATGTATAGTGCGTTTTGTTGGCACGTTATTTCTCCCAAAAATTTCACGTAACTTTGTCATCGTCACGGTAATCGATGATTGATTTAGATAAAATGTTTTAACGATTAGAACAAGTTGGTTTATCGAATAGATTTCCATAATAAATTTGCCAGGTGTCTACTTCACGACTGCCAAATATGAACTGTCAAGACTAATGTTTACCAAAATGGCGGCAAAAAAATGTGGTATACCTTCCCTGCGGACACCCTGTAGTATTCGAAAGGTGTGGTTTTTGCCTACTCCGGTCAGTGGCCACATGCATTGGAAAAGTGTTTATAGTGCGTTTTTTCCATCGATGTCTTTTTTTTGCGAATGGAAGTTCTACGATCGCAATCCAGCCCGTCTTCTGAAATCGCTTTAATGTGGCCCTGATTCTGGACGTAAATCATTTTGCAAGTGATTCACTACGTTCAGCCGAAGATTTGTAATCTCTACGCCCGACAATTCACCTCAGAACATGAGGTATAAAAACTTCAATTTTGCATATAGTATTGCGCGCAAATAGTCGCCTGCATAGGGACTTAGCATTTCAGTAAACCTGGTGATTGTGCAGGAACTATCCGAAACCAGCTTTAATTCTCGGAGTCACACATGTGAAAGCCTGCCAAAGTACGCTTCAAGTAACAAAGCCAATTTTCACTAAGATTATTGTTAAACAATCAAAATAATATGTGGAGTGCAATTTCCTCAGCTGGAATTGTTCCTCCCTATTTTTATACCCTATCCCATAGCAGTATATTAGTTTTGATACATAGCTTGTCACACAGAGAAGTAATTTAGTTGGATATACCATACGTTGTATGGATCGTCTCAGATTAGCTGAGGAGTCCATCTTTCCGTCTGTCAGTACGTCACCAGTTTTTGGGCCTTAAATTTTGAGCTAGAATGTGGAAGTTTCGTACACCTAATCTTTGTTGCTCCCAGCAGAACAAGTGTAAACATTTTCAAAATCCGCCTTCTGCCACGCCCACTTTTTAGAAAAACCTTATTTTTAGCCAAACGGTAGGGAATTTTGAAAACCGTGACTGAACAACATATGTAGTCCGTCCCAATATCTATATTTCGTCCATATAAGGTCTTTTTGCCACGTCCACTTTTTAATCGCGTTTTCAGTAAAAATCGTTTTTCGGTGAAATTTTTCAAATATTCGAAAAAACTTTTGATGCAAAATCATTGAATATAATAAAACAAATATGTTGTTCAGAAATCATTTTAACCAACGCCCACTTTTTGGAGGCGTTTTCCTACAAAAACCATTTGTATACATACGCTGTACCACATGTAGGAGAACAACTTTTTTGACGAACCTTAACAGATTTTGGACCATATGTTGTGATAATATTTTCAATATTTCAATATTTCATTGCCATAAAGCCCAAATTTTAGGGATACTCATTTTAAAGATGGGATGTGATAGGGTATAAAACACACAGGGGATTGTAAATATGTTTTTTTTTTTACATAATGAGGTTACAGTGAATTCAGACCGCTATGTGAACATGTTGGAAGATTTTTCTTCCCCACATTGATGAACTGATTTTAGGTTGGCAACATGACTTATCACCGACCCTCATTTCTAAGTTATCGATAGCTGATTTTCCAGAGCTCCACATATGATTGCTCCAAAGATATGTTCTTCAAAACTTTGGAAAACATATAGATGTACAAGGTGGCGCAAAAGTAATCCTCCTATCAGAAAATGCTATAAATTTTGCGATTGGCCCATAATGTCAGTTCTGTTTTGACATTTGTGTAGTAAACACATGCGAAATACACGTTAATAAACAATGTGACGCTAACTGCTCCAGAACGCGGAATATTGGTGACTATATATTTGAGCAATAACCGGTCGGTGACTTTGGCACAACGTGAATTCCGTCGCAGATTTCCTAGCCGTCCAACGCCTACTGGTGTAACACTGCGACGTTAAGCCGCTCGCCTCGAAGAGACTGGCACAACACGAGATGCTGCCAGGCGTGGCAGACCCCGGAGTTGCCGTTCTGCAGCAATATTCTCTGCTGCTGTAGCCGAAGATGTCATGAAAGCGCCGTCGACATCGACCAGACGACGTGCCACGCAAATGGGTATCAGTCGAGGGTCTTTACAGCGAATTTTGATTCAGGATTTGAAGATATTTCCGTACAAAGTCCAGGAGGTGCATCAGCTGTTAGCTGCTGACCGCCAATCGCGTCTAACATACGCTCAAGCCATCCTTAATCACCACCAAGAGGAAGATGATTTTTCATCAAAAATAATCATGAGTGATGAGGCCCATTTCCATCTTAGCGGGTACGTAAATAAGCAAAATTTACGCTTCTGGGGCACTGAAAATCCGCGTGTAACCCACGAAGAGCCATTACACCCGCTCAAAGTCACTGTATGGTGTGCTGTTTTCGCTGGAGGAGTCATCGGACCTTTTTTCTTCGAAGACGTCGCGGGCCAAACGGTTACTGTGAATGGTGAGCGCTACAGAGCAATGATCAACGAGTTCTTTTTGCCGCAACTTGATGAATTGGGATTGGAAAACATGTGGTTCCAATAGGACGGTGCAACGGCACACACTGCATGTGCCAAAGGATGCATTTCCCGGGCGCCTAATCTCCCGTTTTGGCGATTTGCACTGACCAGCAAGATCGCCTGATTTGACCGCTCCAGACTTCTTTTTGTGGGGCTTTTTGAAGTCGCGGGTTTACGTCAACAAGCCTCAGACTCTTGCAGCTCTTAAAGGCAATATCCGTCAAGAATGTGAGGACCTATCGCCGGAAGTTTTGGCCAAAGTGATGGAAAATGCCATAAAAAGGGTTCAAATGACAATCAACTGTGGCGGCGGCCATTTACAAAAATTTAAAAGACCAAATGAAAATAATCCACAAGAAGAATCAAAGTTTTTCATTTTTTTTTAAAATTACAGCCAAAAAACATCGGAAGGTTATTTCTGCGCCACCTTGCATATTTCCAGTTCTGATTCATAAAATAGGTTCTATTTCTATTTCTAAAAAAAGGAGTTATGACGTCTCACCTTACATACTTCGACATCGAGATTTTGATTATTTCTGATATTACGATGATAGGAAAAGCTAAAAATATTCCATCCGTCGGTCGGTCCGTTTGGCCATAATGGTCTATGCAGCTTGAACTTCTTAACTTCGTATATATTCGGTCAGAATTCTCAGTCATTTTTGTTTGTTCCTAGCCAGTTTTTAACTTTTTCTTACAAAGAGAAAGATATTGTTTTGGTGAAAATTTTCGACCACGAGATTTTGATTGATTCTAACATTACGATGATAGCGGAAATCAAAAAAATTGTTTTTTGGAATTCCGTCCGTCGGTTCGTTGGTTTCGGTTCGTCGGTCCGTACACGTCTCGTCAGAATAAAGGACTTGACCGATTTTCTTCAAACTTCGTATCCACCGATTTTTTGGTTATCATTCTAGTTTAACTATACATTCTACGTGAATATTGCGCATTACTTACATTTACTCGAAAACGGCTCTAACGATTTTGTGTCAGCCCAATAGCAAACATCCACTTTCCTTACTAAAAATTTTACCCGCTATGTGCTAAGATTCTTTTGGTGTCTGATTTTTTAGGAGAACCTTCTATGACAGATTTGTGTTCTATAAGAAATGGCGCCATGATTTGACTACTTACTCGCGATCGTAGATGTGGCTTACAAGCATATTTCCTTATAAGGGAACAACAGGTCGACCCCTGCCATAAAAACATCGTTCTTAGATGTAGGGATTTTTATTTAGCTTTCTTAGACTTATCTTTTTCCTTGTCTCCTTTGAATCAACCCATTGCCTTGAGAGGGTTGGCTTCATCATCCCTATCATTATTTTATAAAAACGCACACAAGACCCATGTTTATAGATTTGCAATTTGCGTCATTATTTACAGATGCCGCCCTTTTAACAGAGTCATTCACAACTATTAATGCTCACTAAAACAAGTTGCAATTATCTATCTACTCACACGCTTATTTCATTTAAATTATCGATTATTAACACCATTACTAGTCACATGATACCAGAAAACCGAATCATCCTCTAAAACCCTGAATTTCAATTAATTCCATAAATTTCCGACACTTGCTTGAATTATATATTATTGACAACATCTCGATAAACACCGCTTAAATAATTAAAGATGGATAAATCCGGATTAACTAGTCCAGAACGTAAACAAAGGTAAACCAATGCAGTTTTTGTATCTGCACGTGGATATTGTAAAAGTGTAAAATGACTTTAATTACCTTCATCTGTCATCAAAAGATACACTTGCATACCGAAAAAAATAATTTATTACCAATTAGCTCTATCTTCGGACATGACAGAGTTGACAGTAAAAAAAAAACAAAACACTCAACACCGCCAGATTGCAACGCATTCGAATTTGCATGACATTTTGCAACACTGTTGACCTTAAAACCCTCCAACAGCTATTTTAACATGACCAACGCAACAAAAAAAAAAATACAACGCATTTTTTCTTATGTCACAATCCTACATTTCCATATAAAGTTGGTATTTTGATATTCCGTCATCAGCATTATCAATTTCAGATAGATATGTATCTAACTATAAGCAATCTTGAGCGTATCTTTGAATGCTAGGTAGACGGCGAGGACTTTCGATGACCTTGTGTCATTTTACTCTTTTGAATAAAAAAACCGCTTATACTGAGATGGATTTTCAATTTCGAAAAATAATTCTTCGGCTTCAAAGTACTCAACTTAATGTTTTCAATACTTGTGAGGAATTTTTGGATGATTTACTTTTGGATACTCGGATTCTTGCTTCTAACTTAAGTGGCTCTTAAGTCCGGAATGGACCTCGGATCAACATGCCTCCAGAATTAGCCCGACCTTTAGCTAACTGCCTCCAGTTGCTCACTCCAAGTTGGTTGAAGTCGGTTTTTACTTGTGCGCTCCACTTAAGCCGAGGTCTTCCTCTACTGCGTCCGACGTCTGGCTGGGAATCGAAGACTCTGCAAGCCGTAGTATTGGTGTTCATTCGTTCTACATGCCCTAGCCATCTTAAACTTTTAATGCGGAGTTTTTTGACCAGGGGTCGCTGTACAGCTCGTATAGTTCTGTGTTGAATCTTCGTCTCCATAGCTCATCAACGCAAGCGGGACAGAAGATTTTTCGAAGAGTTTTTCTCTCGAATCGACCAAGGATTTCTCATTAGCTTTTGAGACGGTCCATGCTTCAGCGCCGTAGAGAAGGACTAAGATGATCAGGGTCTTATATAGGATCTTCTTACTAGGTCGAGTGAGGGCTTTGTCCCGTACTACCTCATTTATATCTGTCAATGGTGACGTTCTGTCCAATCCGTCGACGTTGTGTGTCCTTTCGTGTCGAAAGCATATACTTCGTCTTGCCCTCGTTTACTGCTAAATACATTTTTGCCGCTTCCTTCTCTATACCAGCAAACGTGGCTAAGACATCATGTTGAGTCCTACCAATGATGTCAATATCGACGGCGTATGCTAGTAGTAACACCGATTTTTGGAAAATTGTGTCTCTGTTGTTGGCTCTGGAGTTGGCTCTGGAGTTTTCCACAGTCCTCTCAAGAATAAGACTAAAGAAGTCACATGACAGTGCATCGCCTTGCCTTAATCCATTTTCGGTATCGAATGTGTTGGTGAGGTCGTTTCCGATTCTGATGGAGCAACGAGAATTCTCCATCCTACACCGACGTTTGTGCGGTAAGCCAAATTAGACATGGCCATGTATAGTTCGTCTCTATAAATGCTGTCGTATGCGGCTTTGAAATCGATGAATAGGTGGTGGGTATCGATTTGGTCATCTTGGGTTTTTTTCCCAGGATCTGTGAGTGAAAATTTAATTGGTTGTGGACTTTCCTGTTCTTAAGCCACACTGATAAGGGCCGATCAGGTTGTTGGTAAACGGTTTCAGGCGTTCATATAGTACGGCAGATAGTATAATGTACGCGCTATCGAGGAGACGTTTGCCTCCGTAGTTGTCGCAACTCAGAGGATCTCCTTTTTTGTGGATCGGGCAAACAATACTAAGGTTCCATTCTTCAGGCACACTTTCTTCCGACCAGATTCGGCTTATGAGTTTGTGGATGTTACTTACCAAGTCATCTCCGCTGGCTTTATAAAGCTCAGCGAGAAGGCCGTCATTTCCGGCAGCCTTGTGAAGCAATTTCTAAATATTGCTTTAAAAAATTCACTTAGGTCGAGTAGTTGTAGTTTTCGCCAATATTGAATGCTTTGCCCTGTATTACAGTGGAATGTTGTTCGGCATCGTTTGTGACGGTCTGCAGGAGTGGTTCTTCCATATCCTCAGTATCGACAGTGTCTCAACTACGATATTTACTTGTTCACCTCGACAGACTTCTGTTCGAGCCTTTTATCCTTGACTTTGACGTTTAACACTTGAGTGCTCGCAAATTGCATTTCACATGCAGGAATGTGTAGCTTATGGGCCATATAACACTGTTTCCAGTTGCGCGCACCTCAAGTTAGTTGAGGTCCAGGTCGAAATCTAAAGCTTCATTCCAAGTAAATGCAATTAGAATACTCTCCGTCTAAATGAATATGGATTTCTTCATCCGCTTTTGATACACGCTTTGACGCTTAACACTTTGGTATAACCTGCGAAGATTTTTCCTGGCGTGGCACCACTCAATATCCTTGATAGCTTGCTTTTCTTGTTTTGTTTTCTTATTTCTACAAAGCCGGTGCTCTTCCTTCTTCTCTGACTACAGAACTCAATGGCAGCTCTCGTCTTCAACGGCAGATCAGCCTTACAGACCTCGTTGTTGTCTGCGAGCATCTGTTGGCATTCCTCAGAAAACAGGGGTTCCTTGCAAGTCCGCGCGAGAAAATGATCACAACAGTTGAGGCTGATCAAATGGCATGTTGGCTTCGTTGCCATTGTTCTTCGACATTCGATACTAGTTGGATGGTATTTTTCGAGAGGTTAAGGAATACGCGTTGCGGCGGTTTCTTGCGATTGCAGTTCTTCGACCTTTAATTTTTTTTATAGTATTCCTGTTGTTTTTTTTTTGTGCCGTGGTGGATATCCGCTTTATTGCCTTGCCTGCAACAAGGTGTCCGACTCGATGTTTGCACTTCGCAATGTTTGGACATCCGAAATACTTAATGCATGCCTCTTGCTTATCGTAATGTGATCGATTTGGTTTATAATTCATTGATCTAGATACCGCCGTGTCTACTTATGGCTATCGAATTGAGGAAACCGTGTGCTGGCTATAGTGGCATTTCGTTCCGTAGCGAAGTCAATTAGCCTAAGTCCGTTACCAGACGTGTTGTCGTGTAGGCAATGTTTTCCGACAATACTGCTAAAGATGTCTTCTCCTCCTACCTTTGCGTTAAAATCTCCCTGCACGATTTGAACATCGTACTTCGGTAGTCACTCAAAGGGTTTGTCAAGGAGCTCTAATAAGCAATCTTCAGCTATACCATATTTTTGCTCCGTCAGGGCTTAAGCGTATATTAGTACGGATTATGTTGGCGAATCGGGCCTTGATGCGGGTGATTATATTGCGTTTGCTAATATCTTGGAAACATTAGACTTCTTGCCTAAGTCTGGCACTTGTTACAAATCAGCACCCGAATAGTCGCTGTTTCTGTTCACTATAACACGGTCCGTAGTTGATGTCACAGTTTTTCATTTTCTTTTTGCCCGGCCCATCCCATCGTACTTCCTTCATTACAGTAAAGTCTGCTCTCTAGCAGTTTAGGTATTACGCTTGGTTTTCGTCTACACCTCTCCTGTTTAATGGTCTTACATTTCAAGTGCCGATACGAACGTCGTTGTCATTTTTTCGTTTAGCCGGGTCGTCAACAATAAAATAAGTCCTTTCCGATGCTATTGGTTGCTTCGTAAAAAAAGGTTTTTTCTATGCACAAAGCTCAACCTCTAACTTGGAGGGTCAGTTCCAATTTATTACATACCTCTAGGACACGGGGCCATCAGTATCCACTATGGGATTAAGCGCTGCCGTTGGCCTGTCGGTTCTTCCACCACCATATTTTTTTAAGCGGCCTCATTAAAATTTGAAAATTCCTAGATAACCCGTTGTCCGAATATGTCGATGCAGCTCATCTAGGTATGTTTGGGACAGGAGGCCATGTACTCCGTGCCAGTTTGACCAAGATGTTTATAGTGTTGCCGTTTTTCGTCTTGTTATCATCACTCGCATTTATCGTTTAGCAAGTCAAATCCGGTTGGATGAGACCACTTTTAGATGGCTACTTGAAGGTAAAAATAAACACAATCGATGTATATTTAGAGTTACAACCACTGGGCATTGCCAAGTTAAAGCCAATCAGAATCTATCCTTGTTCTACAACATCCAACTAATTTAAATTTCGTAAAATAATTCTTTAGTTTGATAGTACTCACATACCTCACAAATTTTTTTCAGCGATTTCTTAAAAGAATTTCTGAATGATTCATTGGAATTTCAGATCTCGATATCTTTCCAACCTTTGGCCGACAATCTATTGACAGTTCATCAATACAATTAGAAACACAACCTACAGATCGAATGAAAACCAAAAAAAAAAAATTATCTGCCAACGATCAATTCCAGATTTTTTGGATAATCCCAAAAAGTCTCTAAACTGGATTTGTTCAGCAATTATCATAAACACCCTTAATCGGCATAAAATAAATTAGCAAAACTTGATTTTTTTCAAAGCGTATTTAACTCGAGTTTGGAGGTTAACTTTTTCTAATTTTTTTTTTTTAAATATTCAAAAGAACGTTGATAATGAAATCCATGCTTTTAGAATAATTCTTCATGAATTGATTTTAATTTTTTTTTGTTTTATTTGTTTTCTCTTTATAGGTGAGTTACTATTTGGACAATAGAAAAGCTTGCTGGTACAACTGGTAAATCTGGATATTCATTAAAAAAAAAAATTAATGTGATTGACATACGCTCTTAGACTTTGTGGGTTAACATAGGTCATTGACTTTGACTTAACAAGACATCATGACATGTGTTATTACCAATTTGAATAACTCAAACGTGTACCGTTATTTGTTTAGTAAGTAAATGTTCAAGAATTCCCGAAGTATGCAAATTTTAATTGAACAAAAAGGCATACACGAAATATTCAAATAAACATTTTAATTTGTTTTATATTTAAATTTCAATATTAAGGTCATGTTTAAAATATTTAAATTTTTAAGAGTGAATCAATTTATAATATGAACGAAATCCGTTTAGTTATACATTTTCTACAAAAATCTTTAAGGGTGTATATGTTTGCATGTATACTTAACAAGTTAAGTGGGGCTTAAGCCTGAAGTAAACCTGGACCGCAACCAACATAAACCCTGGGCCACAAATTTAACGCACACCACACATCATAACCCCTTGAGTGCGCGGAAATTGCATTTTACATGCAGGAATGTGTAGCTTATGGGCCATATAACACTGTTTCCAGTTGCGCGCACCTCAAGTTAATTGAAGTCCAGGTCGAAATCTAAAGCTTCATACCAAGGAAATGCAATTAAGACACTCTCCGTCTAAAGGAATATGGATTTCTTCATCCGCTTTTGATACAGTCCACGCTTTAGTGCCGTAAACAAGATCTGGGATGAATAAAATACAAAATGTTTGCGTAATAGGATTGTATAGTTCCAGGCAGAATTCTCCCTCGTCATCCTGCAAGAGTTTGCTGGTGTACTAATACTTGGCTTGGCTAATTGACCAATTTGGTTGCTTAAATAGCGCACTGATAAGGTGATAAGGTTGTTGATAAATGTTCCGATAGTAAGGGTAAATTTCTGAAGTGAGGAAATATTGTACCTTTGTAGTTCGAGCAGTTCAGTGGATCCCTTTTTTTGAGGATCAGGCGATGCTGAGGTTCCTTTTTTCAGGCATACCTTTATCGGACCAAACTACGCACATGAGTTGGTTGTATGTTGCTTACCGGATCATTTCCACCGGCCTCAAATCGCTGAGAAAGGAAGCCTTCATTTCCAATACTTTATTGAAAAAAAGTTTGAATATTGCTGCCCTCATTTCATTTAAGTCGTGTGAATACTAATTTTCGCTGTCATCGCATGTATTAAATGGTTAATTCTGCCTGACTGGAGATTGTTCATCATCACTGTTTAACCAATTAAGCTGTTAACCAAAAAAGTCGTTCTTCCATTTCGCAGCAGAATTGTCCACCTTGACAGGGTGCTGTTCGCGACTTATATCTCTGGCTTTGACCTTTTCCTCTTTGGTAAAATTTATGATCATCATTTCTGCGGTGGAAATAACCTTTTTCTTCAATTCCGCGCATGTTCATTTTTTATGAAAAACCGGTGTTCTTCCCTTCTTATGAACCTCAAAAAGGGCAATGGCAGCTCTCGTCTTTAACCACAGCTTTGCCTTGAACCTTGTTTCTGGCTTCGATCATTTTCATCAACCCATGCGTTTCTTGCTGATGGGCGCCAGAAACCAAACACATGAGTTGTGGCTGATCTGGTGGCTTATGGAAATTACCGCCATTGTTCATCATCATAAGCTGGTGGAAAGCTATTGATCGAGAGGTTAAAGGGTAGGCGTTCTGCGCAATTGACTTGGAAGTCTCTTGCGAATCACAGTATTTTGAAATTGTTGTGGATTTGTTCGGAGTCAAAGTTACTTACTTACTTAAAGGGCGCTACAGTCCGGAATGAACATGTGCCTCAACCAACATGCCTCTCCAATTAGCCCGGCCCTTAGCTAGCTGCCTCCAGTTGCGCACTGCAAGTTGGTTGAAGTCAGTTTCTACTTGTGCGCGCCGCTTAAGCCGAGGTTTTCCTCTACTACATCCGACGTCTGGCTGGGAATCGAAGACTCTGCAAGCCGGAGTATTAGTGTCCATTCGTTCTACATGTCCCAGCCATCTGAAACGTCCAATGCGGAGTTTTTTGACCAGGGGCATGACGCTGTACAGCTCGTATAGCTCTTGGTTGAATCTTCGCCTCCATAGCCCGTCAGCGCAAACGGGACCTAAGATTTTTCGAAGAATTATCCTCTAATCGACCAGGGATTTCTTCATCCGCTTTTGAGACGGATGAAGAAATCCCTGGCTTGTTGGCATCGTTGCCATTGTTCTTCGACATTCGATGCCGGTGGTATGGTATTAGTCGACAGGCTTAGGTATACGCGTTGCGCGAAGGTCTTTTTTCACAGTTTTTTCTGGTATGTTGTGGTGTGTTGGATATCCAAAGGTAGGACTTTGCTGCAACAAGGTAGTGGTTCGAGTCGATGTTAGCTCCTCGGAATGTTCGGAAATCTAAAATACTGGATGCGTGCCTCTTTTCTATTGCAATGTGATCAGTTTGGTTGACCGTTCGTTGATCTGGAGACGGCCATGTCCCCTTATGGCGGCATGGCGGTCAACCCTCAAAATATATACTGACATCCAAAATTACTGCATGCGATGTGATCAATTGTTAATCTTGAGACTGCCATATCCGATTACGGAGGTAAGAAAACTGTGAGCCGGCTACAGTGGCATTTTGTTCCGTAAAATGTCAATTATCCTAAGTCCGTTGCCAGAAATGGGGTAGTGTAGGCTGTAATGTTCGACAAGCCTGCTATGGATCTCAGCTCCTTCTCCCTTTGCGTTGAAGTCTTCCATCACAATTGGAAAGTCGTACTTGGGAGCCGCTTCCAAGTTTTGGGAAAAACAGTCCTTATCAATATCATTCATTACCTCCGTCGGAATGTGTGAGCATAAAGGCCTTATGTCGAAGTTAACTTTGTAACGATGCGCTCAAGTCACTCACAATCACTCTTCCTACTTACGTTGTATCACTGGCCCATTCTATCGAATTTCCTGCATGTCAGTCATTTTTGCTTTATATAGCTTAGGACTTCCATTAGTTGTTCGACAGCACCGTTTATGTCAAGTGTTCTGACATTCCTGGTGGAGGGGCTAACATCCCTTTTGCATGGTCGATTCCATTATAGTCCTTCTATTCCAATGTTTTCTTTTTCCTAACAACAAGGTGCAATGATTGAGTAATTATACCAAAACGCCTACGGTGGAAGATGCATTGGGAATCATATATTTTCGAAGCTTTTGGTTACTTTGTAACAATTTTACTTTCAGCGATTTAGTTGTTAACTCGAAGCTCAGCCCCTCACCTGAAGGACCAGTTTAAATACTTCTTATACCTTTGGCACACTGATGGTATAAATACCATACCATACCATACCTTAACGTTGGCAATACCTTGGATGGTGGCCCATGCTTCATGTAGTTTGAGTTAACAAAGGGCAATCGAAAAATATTGTTCTCAAACGTTAAGTGGTACTGTAGAAGAATGACCCTGCGATCGGCAAAATTGTATACTTGGTAAAACTTCTAGTAATACTGCCACGCAAATACCATGTGGCTCGCGTGGCATTACCGTAGTATTTTCTGACACATAAGTGATACACCCGTATACCATGGGATTAATACCACAAGTTTATCAAAGTTATTGGTGCCATTAGTATTCACTACGAGATCACTGCCGTTGACCTTTCGGCTCATTCGTCACCATCTTTGTATTTACAAGGGGACTGACTTACCCTCAAGATTCTTTGTCAAACTAGGATTATTGATGCCACCATTGACTAAATCTTAAGAACCCTTCTGTTTGCGTATTTGAAAATGAAGAGGTGTCTTGTCGTGTTATTATGAAGAACTCACACCCCTCTATAATTTTTTATTTGCTGCTTTTAAAAATGAAGATACAGGCCCAATCAATGGTCTCAAGGTGCTAAGGACCCAGTGGTCGCCTCAAGGAGGCTGAATGAAAGAATCGGTTGGCATCAGCTAGAAGAAAAACGCTTGTGTTTTCATATAATCACATTGCCGAACATTTGACCACCAACTTATATCAGCCTTCAACAAAATTTGAGAAGATATGCCTGCATCGTCATTGTGGAGAAGATTGTCTGAGACATTTTTGTCTTTTTTAGTTTTCTGTATAATAATTCGAACATTGTTGTAGACCAACTATCTTTTTACCAATTTTTTTAAAAAATCCACTTTTAAACAAAGGTGTTGCTCTTTTGAATTTTTTTTGCGATCATAAGACAGGGCTTCTGCAGGGAAGGTATACTACTTTGTTTTGCCGCCATTTTGGTAAACATTGGTTTTGACAGTTCCTATTTGCCAGTCGTGAAGTAGACACATGGCACATTTATTATGGAAAAATTATCGAAAAACCAACGTGTTTTAATCGTTAAAACATTTTATCAAAATCAATGATCGATTACTGGGACGATGAGAAAGTTACGTGAAATTTTTGGGAGAAACAACGTGCCGACAAAACGCACTATTTATCGTGTAGTGAATGATTCGGAGAAAGAGGTTCTGTAGGTGATAGGCCCAAGCAAGGATTCACAATGTACTGCAAGATCGGCTGAAAATATTACTGCTGCTCAAGCAAGTGTTCAAAATAATCCATCAACCTCAATTCGACGCAGTGCTCAGGAGCTTGGTCTTCAAAGAACAACTTTGGCCACAATTTTGCACAAGGATTTGCATTTGTTTTCATTTAAGATTCAGTTGACACAAGAGCTTCTTTCACAAGACCATTTACGCCGCCGTACATATGGCAATTGGATGTTACAGCTTGCCAATGACAACCCCGATTTTTATAAAAAAAATCACAATGAGTGGCGAGGCACATTTTCAATTTCATTTGAATGGATATGTGAATAAACAGAATAGTCGGTTCTCGGCAATGGAAAACCCTCAAATTATTCATCAGTCACCTTTACATCTATTGAAAGTTCCAGTATGGTGTGCAATTTCGTCAGGAGGAATCATTGAACCTTACTTCTTTGAAAATGAGAACGGCGTAACGGTAACTTTGAATGTGGAGCGATATCGTGATATGATTGAAAACTTTCTAACGCCACAGCTGCATGCCTTGGTCTTGATTAACATGTGGTGCCACATCGCATACAGCCAGGATTACAATGGAACTACTGCGAAACCTCTTTTCACAACAATGTATTTCAAGAAATGGTGAAGTTGATTGGCCTCCACGGTCGCCTGATTTGCTGCTCCGGACTTATTTTTGTGGGGATATCTGAAAAGCAAGATTTATGCAACCAAACCAGAAATGCTTGAGCAACTCAAGCAAAGTATTCGTGATGAAATTAATGAAATAACGCGTGAAATATGTGAGAATATAATGAAAAATGTGCTCAAAAGGGCTCGCATTTGTGAGACTAACAGAGGCAGACATTTACCTGATGTTGTTTTCCATACATAATTGCCGACATTAAATACCACATTTTTGAATATAAGATCCATTCGCTTTCATTTAATCAAAAATTATAATCAATCAAAGTATTATACCTTCCCGGCGGAAACCCTGTATTAATCAGGATATCAGGTTTTAATTTATCTATTCGTTGTTAAGTATTGCAGATGTTGAATTGTGTTTATATCACCGACTATTAAAAGACCAAGTCTTGTACATACGTGTACATTCATTCAAATAGCCTAGAAATGCAAAATCATTTTCTAGCCGCCATAAATTCGACATTTTTATAAAATAAAACGCCTTCCATTTAGAGCTTAGCTACATATGTAGCATAAACAACATACAAATTGATTAAGTGCACTTAATGGAAAGTTCATGGTTCACATCTGTGTATCCATGTATTACAAAATCCAATCAAATTAAATTTGTATTTTCATTAAAAAAAAAAGAACCAACAATGGTAAAACAAACCATTTCTCAACTTCTCTTTTCGAAAGCTATTAACATTTCTTACAACTACTTCCCAAGTACCATCTTAATTCAGTTCGAGAGTCTTTAATTATATTTGCCGTCACTTTTTGGATGCATTCTATGGCATACCAAGTCTACGCAATCAACAGAATACCTACCTACTCCCCTCTCCATCATCACGAAAACCGAAGCCAAACCGATCGTTTGTTGAACATGATTAATTTCAAACCTAACCTCAAGTGGTTCGGTGATCATTCAATTTAAATGAAAACTGAAATTCATTCAGAGAAAGTGAGGCAAGCCTCTATCGTTGCACATCAAGCATATTCTTAGGAAGTTGCATAACTTCTGTACTTGTAATTCCAAACCACCTGTCAAATGGAATGGTTTTGCAAATTTTACGCACCCCACTGACACTGTCATCTAGGTTTTTCTTGCTCCCCACTTATCAGCAACCAATAAAAAATTACTTAACTGACATTGAAATCTTAGGACCAATCTGAGAAAACATTTCCCCATACCACCAGCGGGCCTAAAATCAAATTAATAATTCCAAAATGTTAATCAATAATTTCGTCAAACCAACGTAATAATGACCGACGACATAAGTCACTAATGAATTCATTTGGTATGCATAATTTTTTGAACGTGGACCACTTAATTTTTAGGTGGTGGTTTCAATGTGTGTACACCCGATGATGAACCGATCGTTGTCATGTCATCGGTGCGATATACATTCATGTCGAGTTGTAAAGGTTATGACACTTTTTAGATCGTAGACAAACAACAAATACAACTTTATAGACACACGAGCCTATCAGGTGAAATTGACATTTGCAAATTAATCATTAACCGGTTGAGCTTGATAGTAAGTTTTTTTTTTTTTTTGATAAATTATTACGACTACCAATAGGTTTACATAAAATATGTTTTGAATTATAGATTTATTTACTTTTGCGTAATTATTTAGAAAAAAAATAACTATGTAGTTGTGTATTGTACTTTGTTTTGTTTGGCATTGGATCTGAGAAAACTGACGTTTTGTAGTGAGGTGTTCAAAAAGTATTCCACCTAAGGGAATTTTTTTTTAAATTATTCTATGGCTGTGTGTCAATTGCGTTAAAATTTTAGCCAGCGGATAATTTTTGACATTAGTATGGTAAATAGAGACTTAAAAATTTTAACCTGCTCAACAGCTTGCTAAAATGTATCCAGTCGCTAGTTTTTGACATTAGGATACCTTCTGAGGAGTGAGAGAGATGGAAAATATTAAAGCGTGGATTAATTGTCATTACCAGTGTTCACATGTGTCAAGAAAATAGCACATCACTTCGATTAAAACAATAATAAGCAAAAAACATTTATTTTTTGCAAGAAAATGTAATTACCGTTTTAAAATAAACTAACAACGGGTTTTTGAAAATTGATGGTTACAAAAACGTTACGATTTCAATCGTTTCGCTATATTTTACATGCGAAATATGTTTAACTTGAACTAAGTAGAATGGATAACCTCAATCATGAACACAAATCATACAACAATATTTTTGTTAACGATAATAATAAATAATTAAAAGGATTTTTGTTGATTTCTCTGAAATCTATTCCGTACATTCTAAAAACAACAGAATATAAAGAAAGGAATTTTGTTTCAATTATTTTGGGAAATTATTGAATATAGTATGCAATTATAATTTCATTTAAACTAATGGACACAGCCATAAACCAATTTGTTTTTACCTCTGCAGAAATGTCAAAATTTAGCCAGTGGATAAAATTTAACCCGCATTTTGACGCAATTGACACACGGCCTTAAGGAATATATTTTTGGTTGGGAATTTTTTTTCTGTTAAGAATAGCAAGGCAACCAATATACCAATTCTCAAGTCTGTTATCTGTAGAATACTACCCTAATGCTGGACTCTTAAATGGCCATGTTCGCAGTTTTGGCTGGCAACTTTAGCGTGCTTGATCTCTAACGATTGGTGAGCCCCCCCTAATTGTTTAATTGGTCTTCAAAACAAAGCGCTTAACACAAGATTACTTAAAAGAGAATTAAATCCGATCCCGACACTTAGACGGCTCTGTTGAAGATTTGAAAACTGCTA
The DNA here is from genome assembly GCA_949824845.1 of Rhingia rostrata. Classification (NCBI taxonomy): domain Eukaryota; kingdom Metazoa; phylum Arthropoda; class Insecta; order Diptera; family Syrphidae; genus Rhingia; species Rhingia rostrata. The sequence continues at coordinate 26,218,375 of OX463756.1, forward strand.
CGGCAGCGGTTAGCGTATGCTTGTAGATAAGACACATCGACGTTGGCGAGGCGGTGGCGATTGTACGCAATAGATATAAAATAAGCAATCAAAAATCAATCAGATGGCCTCATGTTTAAACTACGTCTACACCGTAGACTATATTTGTTTTGGTATCAGACTTTTCTGTTTACACCGTAGAGAATTCCATGCTTCATTCTATACTTCAGTGAAAAGGGTGTTTTTTTTAGAGGTATAGAGCTTTGAATCAAAATAAAACACAAGAAGACCGTTTTAACGTTCATCAATTTAGCTTGATTGGAAGGATAATTTTATGCCATTATTGCTTAGCTATGACATCGGGCATATGGCCGCCGCAGCTGGTTCGAATAAAGCCTAGTAGGTATAGAGGTCCGATTTTCAAATACTTTTTCGAGCATTTGAGCCGTATGTCGGCAACAACTCCACGAATGTTGGCTTGCAAGTTCCCTTACATTTCTGGTTTGTTGGCGTTAACGAGCGACTTCACATATTCCCAAAGAAAATAATCCAATGGCGTCAAATCACACGATCTTGGTGGCCAATTGACAGGTCCATTCCGCTAAATTAAGCGCCATCGAATGTTACCTTCAATAAATCGATTTTGACGTGCGCTGTATGGCATGTAGCGTCGTCTTGTTGGAGAACCACATCTCATCCAAATTCATGCCATCCGATTTGGGAACAAAAAAGTCGGTTATCATGGCTCTATACCAGTCTCCATTAACGGTAACTGACTCTCCAGCATCATTTCGGAAGAAGTATGGCCCAATGACTCCACCAGCCCATAGTGCATACCAAACAGTCAGTTTTTGTGGTTGCAAGGCGTCTCAAGGGTCTTATCTGGATTCTCTTCACTCCATATGCGGCAATTTTGCTTGGAGACATTCAACAAAAAATGAGCCTCATCACTGAACAAAATTTTGCGATGAATATCAGCATCGAGATCAATCAAATTTTTGGTCCATACACGAAAATCACGACGAATTGCATGGTCTCGCGGCCTTAATTCTTGCACAAACTGAATCTTGTAAGGTCGTAAGCCAAGCTCTTTGCGCAAAATCTTTCATAAAGTTGATGGACAAAACTCCAATTGCTGTGCACGGTGGTGAATCGATTCATTCGGGTCCTCTTTAATACTTTGCTCTACAGCTGCAATTGTTTTTTCGTCTCGTCTCTGCGGATGCGGATGCGATGTCTCTGCGGAAGCGTATTATCACATAGAGTAAGCGTTGTGTGAAAACTATCCATGGTAAACCGAATTAATTGCTCTGATGGACGATTATGTCGACCATAAAATGGACGGAACTTGCGGTAAACTTCGCGAACTGAACCATTATTTTCGAAATAAATTTGCACGATTGGCAAGCGTTGTTCATTTGTCAACCTGTTCATGAGAAATGGCAAACCAAACTGAACATAAATGACATTCGAGTTGCTCGGTTTGACTACAAAATGTCAGTTTTAACCCTGTTCGAAAATCCAACATCTGAAAAAAAAAACCCGTTACATTTTTGTGTGTAATCGTAGCCAATATCAGCCCAAATTATAAGCGATGTTTGAATTGACGAGGCAGCCTACGCTGCCTATCGCAGCGCTATTCTTAAACTTCAGCTGAATTTATTGTGACATCTAACAGAAGGTAGAGACAAATTGAAAATTTATTATATTCCAGGCACCCAAATTAGTTGACCAACCTGAACAATAAAGTTTTTGTTCGATATTTTTGCACTGTTGAAACTTACACCAATGGTAGGCTTGGTCCCGGTTATTGTCCACGGTGTAAGCTTAGCCATTCTGTGTTCGCCAATATTTCGCGCTGTCAAATATCTGTACAAAACATATCAGACATGTTCCACTACTGGATCCTTCCGAGATCTCCGAAAAATCCATAAGAGGAACACGATTCCTCGCTTTGGAAAGCGGGAATTATCTGCAATACTTTCAGACAAACTTTTTCTTGGATTCGCCCTCAAAGTTTTTCTGTTAAATAATAGAGCTGTTATGTGAGGGAACTTATCACTCTTATTAGATAATTAGTTACTTAATAATTGCTGTCTTCTAAGAATTGTTCGACTTTGTCAAAAAATGACAGGAAAGACTCTGAAGGATTCGTTAGTGAAACACGCCCATTATGTTCAATTGTTCACCGATATCGCCAAATGTTTTGCCTCCAATCCTGCATTAATGTGGACTTCATTGATACTCAAAAATTACATTTCACTATTTCTGTCATAAAATAAACAGAATTTGCAGTTTATTTGTATACTTTCGATATAATCATCCAACCCAACGCTCATTTAGAATCACATTCCACCTGTCATTTCTCTAGAGAAATCCAATCTTGTTGGTGTTAATTTTGCTGCCAGCTTCATGTTGACGGATTGCGCTTTGTCTCCTGCTGCAATTTACAACGAAGAAAATTCGATGGGACCAATTCACGTTCCTGCTGGTGTAGCATTATTTGATCATGACATACACAAATCTACTGATCCAGGTGATATCTCCCCATCCATCATACCGAAGAGGTGTTCTTGCACGGTGGCAAATCCACTGCCAAAGATATCCATGTGTTCGATTCATCAGGACACCTTCCATTTCTGTGGAAAATAAACTTTGTCCAGCTCGTCCCTTAAGGAAGAGAAATATTTTCCTCCCTCCAAATACCGGCCAATAGCACTTCGTTGAAAGTTCAATCAAACGCCAGGTTATGAAATATCTTGAATCACTGGAGACTTCTCAATGACCGACAATACAATTTTCTTAGCGATAGGCCCACTGGTACTTTGATGTCATATCACACCGAAATGGTGGAATAAATCAATCCGTTTTGGTGATGAAACGAAGTTCGTTGCACTTGATATTTCAATGGAATTTTAAAAGGTTGGAAATAAGGCCATTTTATCGAAAATACATTCCTTTGGCATTGATTAACATCAATTCATGCTATTCTGGACGGCTTCAAGTATACTGCTGACCAAGTAAATGCTGGTTGTCCACAAGGCTCCGTTTTGTGTACGTCACTTTTTTTCATATTTAGGTCTGGAATATAAGTTTCCAATGCTGTCTTGAAATCAAAACGAAAATCTACACCCATTACCCATGAAAAGCACTTGGGTCTTTGAATCGAAATACTTTCGGTGATATGTATGTGAGCTAGTATCGACCTTTGCTGGAAGAGTCACTTATTCGAAGTCGCTAATAAATGACCATTGCTAGGTTTGCTTAGTTGGTGCAGAAAATACTTTCCCCTAGTGATCTGTCCAGGTGCAGAAAAAACATTATTGCACTGGATTGCGATAAAACTGATAGTTGACTCAACCGGACTCCAAAGTCTCGCTCGAAAACCATCAAGCTGTTGGCTTGCTTTGTGTGACTAGATTCTTCAATTTTTTTTATCGAAGTTGGCTTAACTGGGGGATCACGACCCTTCTAGTTGTTTCAATATCGGACAAGGTGTAAAAAGGGTACAGCAAAATAATGACGGCTTCAATGTGGATGCATCGCATGAGAGGAAACTTAACAAGCCTTACGGAGGTTCAAGTATTCTATGGTACTGAAAAATTAACCTTAAGCAAACATCAAAAAGCAATTTCAAACTTTTGGCGCAACAGACTCGTAAATACCTAGGGCCCAGCGTGTTAGTGCGTACTTCTTTCACAAAGGCGGGACCTCCTGTTTTATGCTGACTCCAAACGGCGAAATTGAAATAGCTATTCTTGACAGTTGATACTACTCGGTTTGTCATATAATCACGAGAGGAGGGCCAGTGAAAAATGATTTTAGGTTTTGCTCAGGCTGGGAATAGAACTAAGACTTTCTGCGCGGCAGTTGATCGCGCCACTGAGCCATAAGCAACCATACAGATCACAATTAGATACATTTTGGACAATGTACTAAAAATACTAGATTCCGTACCTTCCCCCATATCGCTCCCGTATCTGAACTAACAGTAAATCGCTTCTTTTTTTTTTATTTTAAAGTTTGGTGGCAAGTAATTAATTTCAATTTATCGCGAATTGCGTTTAATTTGTGACTCAGCTTAAAGCAATTTGTACACTACCGAGTTCAACAATTCAATGTCAGCAATAAAGGAAGTTATCTAAAAGACATTTTATACGCATAATTTACTGCACACATGCCAGTAAAAGCTGTTAGTTTTTGTCTGATAAATATCTGATAAATAATCGGTGAAGCATTTACAAGGTTCAATTGTTAAGGCTTAACGCGATCCTATTAATATATGAGGAATGGAAATTGGTCAAGAAATGTGTTTGACCTCGTTAACAAAAGGCGAGGTTATATCGGCAAGCTGTGTTGTTTCTTAGTGCAAATACTTGTGACCTTATGTCTGCAAGTTCATGCATTAGGTGCGATTTCCAGCATACAGGCATCGACTTAAATTATGAAGCGATTACCGTTTGGGTTCACTTAATCGCTAAACTTGAAAAGAAGAGTTTCTCCAAGGTAAGCACAATTAAGTCTGAGTGCTTCATGAGTTGGATTCCCTTTGAATGTAAATGCAATTTAAAAATGGTGTTTTCTACCTATCTTGCTAAAAGCAGTACAGCTATGAATTTTGTCATGTATTTCCACATTTTTTTAACCACACGAAACTATTTAAAACACAATTATTGTATTAATAGCGGGCGATTTTTTAAGCGTAGTTTTTTTTCATAGTTCTTGGTTGCATCTCCATATCCCGTCAACTCAAACGGGACCGAAGATTTTTCAAAGAATTTTCCTCTCAAATAGACCAAGGATTTCTTCATCCGCTTTTGAGACGGTCCATGCTTCAGCGCCTTAGAGCAGAACTGTGATGATCAGGGTCTTACATAGGATCTCCTTAGTAGTTCGAGTGAGGCCCTTACTACTGAATTGCCTTCTTAGCTCGAAGAAACAGCGGTTGGCAAGAGTAATTTTTCGTTTAATTTCTGACGAGATGTTGTTGTCAGAGTTAATAGCGGAGCCGAATAGACAATGAAATATAAATTCAATCCCGGGGCGTTGGCTTTTGACAATAAATTTGTTCACAGAGTCCCGTACTACCTCAAAGTTATATCTGTCAATGGTGACGTTCTGTCCAATTCGTTGATCTTGTGTGTCCTATCGTGTTGACACCATATACTTCGTCTTGCCATCATTTGCTGCTAATCCCATTTTTGCCGCTTCCTTCTCTATACTAGCAAACGTGGCTATGACATAACGTTGGGTCCTGCCAATGATGTCAATTTCGTCGGCGTATGCTAGCAGTTATACCGATTTTTTTAGAAAATTGTGCCTCTGGTGGTGGCTCGTGAGTTTTGCACAATCCTCTCAAGAATCAAATTGAAGCAGTCACATGACAGCGAATCGCCTTGCCTACATGCTTTTTTGGTATCGAATGTGTCGGTAAGGTCGTTTCCAACCCTGATTGTGCAGCGAGAATTCTCCATCGTCATCCTACACAAACGGACGAGTTTGGGCGGTAAACCAAAACCAGACATGGCTCTGTATAGTTCGTCTATATAAATGCTGTCGTATGCGGCTTTGAAATCGATGAATAGGTGGTGGGTATCGATTTGGAGTTCTTGGGTTTTTTCCAGGATCTGCCGAAGTGTGAAGATTTGATCGGTTGTAGACTTTCCTGGCCTAAAAACACACTGATAGGGGCCGATCAGGTTGTTGGTAAACGGTTTCAGGCATTCACATATCACGGCAGATAGAATTTTGTATGCGATGTTGAGGAGACATCGGTCTCCTTTTGTGGATCGGGCAAACGATGCTGAGGTTCCATTCTTCAGGCATACTTTCTTCTGACCAGATTCGGCTTATAAGTTGGTGGATGTTACTTACCAAGTCATCTCCGCCGGCTTTATAAAGCTCGGCGGGAAGGCCGTCATTTCCGGCAGCCTTATTAAGCTTCAGTTTAGATATTGCTATCCTCACTTCAATCAGGTCGGGTGGTTGGCAGCTTTTGCTGTCGTTGCCAATATTGAATGGTTCGTTCTGCCTGACAGCGGAATGTTGTTCGTCATCGCCGTTTGACAGTCTGCAAAAGTGGTTCTTCCATATCCTCAGCATCGACTGTGTCTCAACTATGACATTTCCTTGTTCATCTCGACAGGATTCTGTTCGAGCCTTGTATCCTTGGCGTTGACGTTTTACACTTTGGTAAAACTTGCGAACATCTCTCCTGGAGTGGCACCTCTCTATATCCTCGATCGCGCGCTTTTCTTCCTCTTTTTTCTTCTTTTTAAAAAGCTGGTGTTCTTCCCTTCTACTCTGCCTTTAGAGCTCAACGGCAGCTCTCGTCTTCACCTGCAGCTTAGCCTTGTAGGCCTCGTTCTTGGTTGCAAGCATCTATCGGCATTCCTCATCAAACCAGGGGTTTCTTGCTGTGGGGCGCGAGAAACCTAGCACATCAGTTGCGGATGATCTAATGGCTTGTTGGCGAATGTCGAATGTCGAAGAACTATGGCAACGATCATAGTTCTTCGACATTCGATGCTGGTGGTATGGTGTTAATCGAGGGGTTTAGGGATACGCGTTGCGCGAATGTCTTGGCGGTCTCTTGCGATTGCAGTCTTTAGACATTAAATTTTTTTACAGTATTTCTGGATTATTGTGGCGTGGTGGATAACCGCATTCTAACCTTGGCTGCAACAAGGTAGTGGTCCGAGTAGATGTTAGCTGCTCGGAATGTTCGGACATCCAAAATACTGGATGCGTGCCTCTTGTCTATCGCTATGTGATCAATTTGATTGATCGTTAGTTGGCTGTGCTGGCTGTAGTGGCATTTCGTTCTCTAGCGAATTCAATTAGCCTAAGTCCGTTACCAGACACGTTGTCGTGTAGGCTATGTTTTCCGACAATACTGCTAAAGATGTCTTCTCCTCCCACCCTTGCGTTAGAATCTCCCAGCACGATTTTATTAGTTATTACGTTTGCTCCGCATAAAAAAAACAAATAAATGCCAAAACAAAACAAAAGTATCAACAATGAAACAGTGACTTTTTTCCACTCGACTAAAACAATTACTTTGCGAACTTACTTCAGAATGCGCCTATTACGAAAGACATCCGCATTTCATAAGGTGTGTTGTGTGCCTAGTTCCAAGATGCAGGCAACACCAATTTTTAAAAGTGTAAGAAACCACTGATCGTAGTTTTATTTCTTACGGTTGAGGCTGAAATTAGTTATCTCCATTATTTTGACCAAATCCTCAACGGGCCTCGCAATTCATTATTCTGCACATTGCCCGACAAAAGTCATCATGCACAGTGTGAATCAATCGAAGATAGATAAGTGACCCACACGTGTCCCTTTCGTTTATCGGATGAGTCCGATAACTGCGAGACATATGGTTCAGCCAAACCAATGAGAACTGTCATTTTATATACATCTACCACCTAAATCTGTATTTTTTGTAGTCAATTTGACTGCGTCTAGGCAATCCTAATGTCTATATTTCGTCTACACAAAGTTTTTTGCCACGCCCAATTTTAATAATTTCGAAAAAATTTGATGCCAAATAATTGGTTCTGGTAATATAAACATTTCTTCCACACAACATTTCTAGCCACGCCCACTTTTTGGAGTCGTTTTTATACAAAAATCATTTGTTTACCCTACGCAATACCAAATGTAGGAGAAAATCGTTGTTTTTGGTCGAAACATTCAACCATTTTAATAAACTGTCTGAACGATATGTTGCGAAAATTTCAATTTTAATATTTCTTTGCCATAAACCATAAGGGATATTAATTTAAGGATTGGATTGGATAGGGTATAAAACGATCCAAATAAAAATATTTCCACACAAATTTTGACAATTCATTTACCTTGTCGTAAATTTTTCACGTTTACAAGTTTCCTATTAATTCCAATTCTTCTGTCATCTGTCACCACCGAATGCGAATCGAAATACTTTCATCAAATTGTTGCGACGTAATGAAGATGTGTTTTTAGTTAGTGCGAGTAGGTGAAAATGGATCTGACTAAATTATAGTTCTTAAAAGCGCCGTACCCTTGCTTCTTCACTATTTTCTGATAAAGAAATTATTTTTTTGCCACAACAAAAGGGAGCTTCTATGTAGGCTTCGAATGGAAACGTCAAATTGAGAAGTATCTCATAACAATTCCGTAATCTTTGATGTTTGCCAGACTATCGCAGAAGCTGTAGCAGTCAAAAATGGTTTGATAGATTTGAAACTGGAGACCCCTCTGCTATTAAGCGTGAGTAAGTGTCACGCTATTTTGAGTTGCTTTTACTGTATGTTAGATGATTTTGTATAGTTTTAATCTATTTAATATTTCTGACGAAGATTAGAGAATCGTGGTTCGTAGTTCTGTCACAACAACCAAATATTTTAATTAAAATTCTAACTAATATCGATTGTTATAATTTGTTCTCTTAAATACAGTGAATAATTTTTATTACAGTACTTATTTTGAGTAGATATGCCGATACTTTAATGATCGTTCAAATCTACTTTTCTAATCTACTTGTTGCGAACGCACCCTTAAAACCAATGACAGCTGAAAAAAGCCATCTGTCTTATGTCAACGACAACTAGGAAACAAATCAATCTTTTGACAATTGACCACGCGGGACGTAAAAAAAGTAAGAACTAAAATAAATTTGTAAGCCGCGTTTAGAAATTTAATAAATGAATTTAAAATAAAATCAAGTTGGAACAAGTGTCTTGACAAATTTAAAACGTTGCATTATTGCCGCAAAAGTCTTTTTAAACCATTAAAAAAAACTACACATTCCTTTATCTGACAGCACTTGTGAACGAATTTTCAGCAACCAAAGGGGTATTTTTCAAAACAACGATAACCATCTGAACAATGCTTGGCAGCACTTAAAACACTCATCTGCAACACTGTTGATTTTCTCAAATTAATTATTTTCACCGCGTAATCATCTGCAAACAATTATGTTCATTCATAAAAAAATAATACAATACAGTACGATAACAATCCGCCGCTGTCATAATGACAGCTCTATCACAAAAGCAACAGCTGTCATTGTTTGTTAAGTTATCTATTAATCGCTGATTTTGCGATGATTGGACTTTAATTCAAATTCAAAATGGATTATCAGATAAAAGCATAAGCTGTAGTCACCTTATGAAGATTAAGCAATTAAATCAATTTATCGCTACACCTAAGTCGTGTAAGACTATCTCTTCCGTGTAGGATTTTTAAATAAAAATTGCTCCTATTGAGGTTTAATTTTTCTGTAATCGGTTTATGTTATAAGCAATTGAAACTATGTGGTATGTTGAGTTTTCTATTCTGAAAAAAATCGCACCATAAACTGCATTCCTTCTAGGTTTACATTGTTAATAAGAAAATTTTGCCTGTTGTAGTCAGTGGGAGATTATTTTAGACCTTTTGACATTTAAGGTTGGTAAGCAGGAAGAAATCAATAAACGACGCATTAGTTTTATATAGTGATGAGGTATTTGACAATGCAAATTATTGTATTGCTATAATTTTTATTTTTAATTTTAAACGTCTTTAATGTTGTAACATTTTGGCAAGATCTTAAGTAGGTGCAGTGGCCTAGTGCCTTGGACTACTACCCTTGTAGTTTTTTTTCAGTACCCCACATTTTGCAAAAGTCTGACATATATTCAAGAGTATAAAACTGTCATGAAAAGCTTCCTAAATTCGCCGTTCGGAGTCAGCGTTAAACAGATGGTCCTATTCCTTGTGACAAAAATATAACTTTGCACACACAAGGGCATGTAAAGGGTGGTTACATTTTAAGGGCCGATGTTGATTTTGAATAAAACACAAATTATTTAGAAAATAACTGTCTTTCCTTTTTATTATGATAATATTGGTATGGTTGAATTATGTTTGGGAGAAAATATTGGGAAAACGGCCGCCGCAAGCTCGGCGTCATCATCCGATGGTCCAAACTTTCGATGACGCTGAGACATAATTGAGGTTCTGTGCCATCTCATGATATAGCTCTTGAATTGTTGCTGGCTTATCGACGTACACATTTTCTTTCAAATAACCCCAAAGAAAGAAGTCCAACGGTGTCAAATCACATAATCTTGGCGGCCAATTGACATCGCCACCACGTGAGATAATGCGGCCATTGAATTTGTAGCATTGAAGAGCCATTGTTTCGTTAGCTGTGGGGCAAGTGGCATAGTCCTGTTGAAATCACATATCGTCCACATCCATATCTTCCAATTCGGGGCATAAAAAGTTCGTTATCATCTCACGATAGCGAACACCATCCACAGTAACTGCCTGACTGGCCTCATTTGGGAAAAATGCGGCCCGATGATGCCGCCAGCTCATAAACCGCACCAAACAGTCACTCTTTGTCGGTGCATTAGGTTTTCAACAATCGCTCTTGGATAATCATTCGCCTAAATGCTGCAATTCTGCTTATTGACGAATCCACTGGGGTGAAAATGTGCCTCATCACTGAAGATGATTTTCTTCGAAAATTGATCAGCAACTGTTGCCATTTCTTGCCACCATTCTGACCATGGTCAAGAGGCTTTAGTTCTTGATTCAATTGCACCTTGTAAGCGTTTAAATGCAAGTCTTTATGCTTAATGTTCATCAACGACGAGCGTGAGAGGTGCAATTGTTGGGCACGACGACGAGTTGAGGTGGACGGCTCTTCAGCCACACTGTCACGAACAGAAGCAATATTTTCTGCAGTACAAGCTGTACGAGCATGCACTGGTGTTTTCAGATCTCCTACACACCCGGTTTGCTAAAAATTTTTCACGATTTTTCCGATTGTACGCACATTTGGACGACTAAATTGACCGAAAAAATCACGAAAATAAGCCTGAATAACTGTAACGCGTTGCTCGATTGTGTATCTTTCCATGGTTCAAATTGAGTTAGTCTGGAATTGAGAAATGTCAAATGAAATGCAGAAAAAAACTTGAAGTTTAGGTGCGTTTTACATTCATTATCGGCCCTTCAAATTTAACCACCCGTTAGAAGCCATTTAAAGCTTTCTTAAATTCTTGCAGACAGAAAATATTTGCCTTAGTGGCCATTTTCTTACAAAAAAATACTGGATACACAGAATATGTAAAAAATAGTAGAACTACTTTGAGCACCGTTAATAGTTAATTTTTCTTTTTGGAAACAATTTATTTCTAAAAAAATAGTTTTTGAACAAAATTTCATTCCCTTTTGGGAATATATATATAATTTCGAAGTAAATATCATCTTCCCTGTTGGCCGTTTTTTATAATCCTCTCTTAAGGCGAATTTTCCAGCAAGAATATTGATCCTTATGGATTGGAAAAAGGTAATAACTTGTCGCCAAGTGCGGACTATAAGTTGGATGCTTCCGCAGCTTATGGTTAGTTAGTATTAGGCGTGTTTATTTTTCTTTCTAAATCTATACTTAGATCAAAATGAGAAAAAAAAAAGATAACCGGTGATCTGACACACTGAAACTGAAACATGTAATCGCCAACAGATGGCATTTTGGGGTTTGAATTTTTGCTATTTCTACGTTAAATTAAATATGTTTTTCATTTTATCCACCACTTGTTGTTATGTTTTGGTTTTACATTCAAAGCAAATATAAAAATTCATATGCATCAAATTATTTAATAAATCATTTATTTTCCACCTATTTTGCTGGGAATGATTACCGGTTGTAGTATCAGTTGCTATTTTTTGAAAATTAAACATTTTCGACAACCGGTTCCCGGTTCCGGTTTAATTATCAATTAAAAAAACAGGTTTGGTAACACATTTCCTACCCAGGCTAAGGGTGTAAGACTGGATAATTATCCAGTTTTCGCGAAATCTAACTAACTGGTGATCCAAGTAGAGATACTTTTTTCAATAGCCTCTTTTGACAGATCACGTGTGAGTCGTGTCATGCTGTCATGTACAAAATACAGCTTGTGCAACAACTGAAGCCGCTCGACCTTCCCAAGCGACATCGCTTCGCTCTATGGGCTCTTGAAAAGTTCCAAGAAGATCCGACGTTTTCGAGGCAAATTTTGTTTAGCGATGAGGCCCATTTCTGGCTCAATGGGTATGTAAACAAACAAAATTGCCGCATTTGGGACGAAGAGCAACCTGAAGAGATTGAAGAACTGCCACTTCATCCAGAAAAAAACAACGGTTTGGTGTGGTTTGTGGGCCGGTGGAATCGGTGCGAACGTAACCGTCAATGGCGACCGTTATAGTGCCATGATAACCGACTATTTGATGCCTGAAATTGAAGCTCGTGATCTCGGCGATATTTGGTTTCAGCAAGACGGCGCCACTTCCCACACATCGCGTCAATCAATGGACTTATTGAGAGAACATTTCGGTGAGCACATAATTTCACGTTTTGGGCCGGTCGATTGGCCACCAAGATCGTGTGATATCACACCGTTACACTTTTTCCTGTGGGGATATGTAAAGTCAAAAGCTTATGCCGACAAATCCGCTTCGATTCAGGCCTTGGAGGAAAACATCACCCATGTCATTCGCCAGTTACCAGTCGAAATGCTCGAACGAGTGATCGAAAATTGGACTCAACGGATAGACCATCTGCGACGTAGCAACGGCCAACATTTGATAGACATAATCTTCAAAAAATAAATGCCAAAGAATGTTCTTTCAAATGATAATAAACATTCTCCATTAAATTTGAATTTTCTGTGTTTTTTTCTTTAAAAAAGTAGGGAACCTCGAAATGGATCACCCTTTATAATAAGTCAATGGCTACGATATTTACAAACCAACACGAACCTTACGCCTATTCTACGATTTAGGTGCTCAATTGACATTTCGCAACCACAATTTACTAAATCACAAAACTCGAAAAGAATCTTCAGTTCTATCAAAATGCAATTAAACCCAGACAAAAATAAGTCGAGTAATTAATTTGTTTTATCGGTAAAAACAGTTAATCAGGTTTTCTTAGTGAAATATTTTAATGTGATACAACTTCAGTGAGCAGCTGTAAAAGTGTGAACAGCATCCGTTCCCCCTACAGTGCAACAGCCATCACACTATTATTTACCTGTAGTGTCAGTCTGTTGTAAATTGATTCCATTTGTCATCGAATAGGCGGCTGCAGTCTGCTAGGAAATCGACTTAATAAGCAGAGTTTGTAGTAAATTTCCTGTCAATGAATAGATACACCCGGAGAGATAAATGACCCGACTAATTTGTGATCGTGTACAAATATTGTTGGCTGCTTTATAAAGAAATAAAATAATAAAAAATAAACCTGAGCTTTCGATAAGAGGTGAAACGGTGTTAATATGGTTTTGACATTTTTGTCTCATTTTATGAACGATGTAAATTTTAATTAAATTGCAACTAGTTGTACATTGCTCGTTAAAACCTTTATTATTCCCTTACCAGTGCTGTCTCGTGCCATGGACATGTTCGTTAAAGCTACAGCGGTTTTAATTGAGCATGTCGTAAAATGGTAATATTTCATGTAGATATTTGTTTTCGTTAATTTACCTAGACCATGAGATTCAATTGCGATAATATTATGTTTTCGTTGTGCGCATAACTTGACAAAAAAGTCGGTTGTAAGAGTCTCGATTATAACCAAGTATGCTTCTTGCTTTATATTTAGGGCCCAGTTATAGCTATCATTGAACAACTTTATTGGAACACAACACACGATGGAATTGAAATGTCACCACCATACATTGACTTATTATATATGGACTGCTAGTTGAATTGCATTTTCATACGCTTCTGCGAGAAAATATGTTCCAAAACAGCACAGGCTCCGTTGTTTCACTGCGGATTTCACAAAGAAACACATGCCGCCGTCAAGCTAAATTTTCATACTACCATGAAAAAAAAAAAAACAGGGGCGACATCTTGTACCAAACGATTCTTTTCCCCAGCGTCATATAGCGTCATCTATTCAAATGATGAAAAACTACAAAGAGCGATTTTTAATAAAATCTGCAATAACAAAATATTTCTTTACTTATTGACCCATAAACTGAACAAGTTTTGTAAATTTATTTCTTACTAATGTTTTATGATCATTTACATCAATTTTTTGTTTGCAATTTGAAGATGCAATCGTTTTTTTATGCTTACTTAGTTTTCCGCAGTGAAACAGTGGCGTGTATGTAGTTTTGGAACATGCGTGGAGTTGGCTACTAGCAGTCCATACATACTTTTAAGTCTTCGAAAGTTGTTAAAGTGCTTTCCAAAGAGTTTGCTCCTAATTTGAGAATTAAATTACTTTTTTTTATACATATGTGTTTACTGCAGAACAATTAATTAAGCGATCCTTCTTCGAATGGGTAAAATAAGCGCAAAAATGTATCCTTCGGCAGTTTTAGCGAACATTGAATACTACAGGGTTTTTCAATAAGAACGCTACAAAAGTTTTTTTAAATAAAACAAAAACGGTTTTGGATATCAATGAAATTTTTTATTACTGTGAAATTACGTTTGATGCCATTTTGTATGGATTTCGATTTCTTTTCCGTGGTCACCACGGACACGCTTGCAGAAGTCCAGACGCTGAACCTAATTTTCGACGGTTTTCAAGTATAAATCGCCCGATACTGCTGCAATTTCACGTTCGATATTCGTACGAAGCTCATCAATCGTCGCTGGCTTGTTGGCATAGACCATAGACTTGACACAGCCCCACAGGAAATAGTCTAACGGCGTCAAATCGGACGACCGAGACGCCCAAGCGACTGGACCATTTCGTGAGATAACACGTTCTCCAAACTTGGTTTCCAATAAATTGATTGTGGCATTCGCTGTGTGGCTAGTAGCGCCGTCCTGTTGGAACCACATATCCTCCAAGTCCATATCATCCAATGGGGGCCAAAAATATTCGGTTATCATTGAACGGTAGCGATTCCCATTCACAGTAACGTGCCGGTCTTGATCATCACGGAAGAAGTACGGCGCAATGACGCCGCCGGTCCATGAACCACACCAAACCGTAATTTCTTCGGGATGCAATGATGACTCATGGAGTACGTGTGGATTGCTGCCTGACCAATACCGCATATTTTGTTTATTGAAGAAGCCATTCAGCCAGAAATGAGCCTCATCGCTGAAGATGATTTTACGATGAAAATCCGAATCATTTTCAAGTTGTTGCTCAGCCCCAATTCACGAATATACGACGCTCCTGATGGTCAAGCAGCTTCAGTACTTGCGTCAATTTAATCTTGTAAGGATGTAGACCAAGATCTTTTCGCAAAATTCGCCACAACGACGTTACAGAGATGCCCAACGCTTGAGAACGACGTGTGAGAGATACATTTGGGCTTTCTTCAACTGAAGCCTCAGCTGCAGCAATATTCTCGACACTACGGGCACTTCCTTGTCTCACTGGTGGTCAAGCGGCTTCAGTTCTTGCGTCAATTTAATCTTGTAATGATGTAGACCAAGATCTTTTCGCAAAATTCGCCACAACGACGTTACAGAGTGAGAGACACATTTGGGCTTTCTTCAACTGAAGCCTCAGCGGCAGCAATATTCTCGACACTACGGGAACTTCTTTGTCTCACTGGCACGGGAACATTTTGTACTGTGCCTGTGGATTCAAATTTTTCCACTAGACGCTCAATTGTTGATCTGCTAGGACGATTATGACGACCATAAATTGGACGTAGCGGTCTTTACGTTGAGGCCACTGACTCCGAATTTCGGTTGTAAATTTTAATAATTTCGACTCGTTGTTGGATCGTATATCTTACCATCAAACCTTACTGAAGAGAAATGTCAAAAGAGCGGCAAGAAATATGGCGTCGTTCGCTGTCCCTGTCGCTCAACTTTTGTAGCGTTCCTGTTGAGAAACCCGATACATAAAGGATCGTTTTAAACTTGCTTTTTTTCTTGTGTGTTTTACGCGTCAAACAATTTGTTTTAACACGTACGTCAAATATTAAGATCATAAATTTACAAATTCAATTTATTTTTATTGCAATTAGTTACTTTTTACACACCAAGTCCTTAATTTATTTACCTGCAAATGATCGCACTTCTTATGGAAATTCTTCACGAACAGCAGTAGCTCTCAAATTGTATAGCACTACATGTATTCTTTTTTTTTTGTCACTAGGTGTCGCATTTGAACTTTTCCAATCGTCAGTAGCTACTTATAGGAATTATTGGAAAATTCCGTTTCATTTCGGTGCACCGGCAATCATAATATCACTAAAATAAATCTTGATCATTGAAAAAAATGAAGTTTTTGTTTTTTCCCAGGGACCTGGTGGAAATCTTCATAGACACTTAATTTTGACTCACTAAAACCACCACTCATTTTGTATATGTATTGCAACTAAGTATGCGACTTATTTAGCAAACATTTTTTCACGAGTGTATATAAATGTTTGGCAGGTAACTTTCCCTTGAGAGCCCCTGCTTTATCTGCAATTTATAGTACGGCTTTTTACTTGCTGGCTAAATCTAAGGGTTTAGTTCTTTGAAGATGCCGCAAAAAATTTGCTTCGTTAAGAATTCAGAGGACCGTTGTGTTAACGTGTCCAAATTAATGTTTTTTTTTTCGTACAACATTTTTCGTTCCATCTTTAATCGCGGGAATACCCAGATCTCTCTGTAAATCTTCGTTCCTTAAATACCACGGCGCATTGCCGAATGATCTTAACATTTTGTTTTCAAAAGTTTGTAATATATTTAGATTTGTTTTACTGGTACAGCCCCATGGTTCTATACCATGCCCCTAATTCAATAGCATTGACTAAAAAACATCTCAAATACTGTATAGTTATACAGGGCATAAGTACTTATACAGCCTTTATGCAGGATCGCACAAATTCTTATTCATAAAATACAGGGTGTCCGCCGGGAAGGTATACTACTTTGTTTTTTTTTTTATATAATTTTTGATTAAATGAAAGAGAATGGATTTTATATTGATAAACGGTTTATTTAATGTCGACATTTATGTATGGAATAGGAATTGAAATGTCCGCCTGTGTTAGTCTCACAAATGCGAGCAATTTTGAGCACATTTTTCATTACATTCTCACACATTTCACGCGATATTTCATTAATTTCATCACGAATATTTTGTTTGGGTTGCTCAAGCGTTTCTGGTTTGTTTGGAAAAACCTTGCTTTTCAGATATATCCACAAAAAGAAATCCGGAGCAGTCATATCAGACGACCGTGGAGGTCAATCAACATCACCATTCTTTGAAATAACTTTTTGTGGAAAGAGGTCTTACAGTAATTCCATTGTAATCCTGGCTGTACGCAATGTGGCACCGTCTTGTAGATACCCATACCACATGTTAATCAAACCCAAAGCATGCAGCTGTGGCGTTAAAACGTTTTCAATCATATCACGATATCGCTCCCCATTCTCAGTTACCGTTACGCCGTTTTCATTTTCAAAGAAGTAAGGTCCAATGATTCCTACTGACCGAATTGCACACCAGACTGTAACTTTCAATGGATGTAAAGGTGACTGATGAATAATTTGAGGGTTTTCCATTGCCGAGAACCGACTTTTCTGTTTATTCACATATCCATTCAAATGAAATTGAAAATGTGCCTCGCCACTCATTGTGATTTTTCTTATAAAAATCGGGGTTGTCATTGGCAAGCTGTAACATCCTATTGCCAAATGAACGGCGCGGCGTAAATGGTCTTGTGAAAGAAGCTCTTGTGTCAACTGAATCTTAAATGAAAACAAATGCAAATCCTTGTGCAAAATTGTGGCCAAAGTTGTTCTTTGTCGACCAAGCTCCTTAGCACGGCGTCGAATTGAGGTTGATGGATTGTTTTGAGCACTTCCTTGAGCAGCAGTAATGTTTTCAGCCGATCTTGCAGTACGTCGTGGTCCATGCTTGTGCCTTTCCCCTACAGACCATTTTTCTACAAAGTTACCAGCGTGAATAGTGCACCACTGTCCACGCTGGAGGAGTCATCGAACCATTTTTTTTTTCGATAACGCCGCTGGTCAAACGACAAGAGTGGACGGTACGCTTTAAAGGGCCATGTTAACCGAGTTTTTCTGCCGCAATCCAACAGCACTTTGAATGTTTTTTAATGGAGAAAGAGAAGATCCGCACTTACTCATTTATTCGGAGAGCGATTCATCCAGCATCAACGAATCTATGATAGCATGCAGATATCTACATGTTGTCATTAATCAGACACCTAACTGGTACACGAGATGGAAGAGGGAAGCTTGACTTGCTTTTAGGGACCACCAACAATACTCGACTTAGCAATTAATACTTGTTTGGTTGATTTGATCATATTTTTGTCAATATGTAATAATATTGATATTTATAGTAAAAGGTCTCGAGACTCACCATGTTACTTCATTTCGATTGTCCATAAATTACATAACTTTTGAAGTTTTGGAGTTTTCCGAGAGAAAAGCAGTATAAAGTGATTAAGACTCGCCTAATATTTTTATTCTTCCATGAGCTACATATAACAAAGCCTTTCTTTTGTGAGGCTGCAGCTCCGGAAGCAGCAGGGTTTCCACCAGCGCATCCACCAACATCTCTTTTCAATTCGCTCCTGACTGAGAATGGAACACTCTGCGAGCCGGAATATTGGTGTCCATAGGCTTTTAATGTCCTAGCAAGTTTTTTTTTCACTCAAAACGACTAAAGATCTCTTCATTCGCTTTTGATACAGTCCACGATTTGAGGCCGTAAATCAGGACTGAGATGATAAGGATCTTGTATAGGATCTCCTTAGCAGTTCGAGTGAGGAATCACCATCTTAGGTTTTTTTTATGAATAGCCCAAGGTAATAGCGGCTTAATACAGTCAATGAGTCGACGCCGTTAAGCATGACTGAGATGACAAGGATCTTGTATAGGATCTCCTTAGCAGGTCGAGTGAGGAATCACCTTCTCGGCCCAAAGTAATAGCGGTTTGATAAAGTCCATGATTCGACGCCGTTAAGCAGGACTGAGATGCTAAGGATCTTGTATTCTCAGCAGTTCGAGTGAGGAATCACCTTCTTAGACCTTCTTAGGCCGAAGAAACAGCGGTACACAATACCGTAAAATAAACTCCCTCGAACATCCTTAACCAAAGATCAGCATTGACCATTTCCATCAGTTTGTCATTAACCTCTTGGACTTGCAGCATTCACTGGCCTTCCATGGGACCATCACATAGATCGTAAGACCCCATTAAAATCAATAAATTTGAATAAAACTATTCAACGAATTTCAGTCATTACTCAATTAAGTAAACTATTGTTCGTGCTGTTTTTTTTTTCGCCATTTCACATGTTAACCACAATTATCAACCACACAATACCACCATGAGATGGACGAAGATAAAAATAAAAATAAAACTAAAAGTGAAAATTATACCACTGACCGACTAACACTCTCTCACCTCACATCTACCCAAAAAAAATTCAATTATTATGTAAGCACTTTTATGTCCATCACATAATCGGCTAATTACGTTTTTTGTTGTTGTTGTAGTTTTTTTTTTGATTTTAAAGTGTCCCATTCCTAGACACCAGGGGTCCAAAGCTAGGCTTTAATTTAGATTCCAATGATAATGTTGACTTTACGGATGTTTTGAGAAAGTTTTTTTTTTTTTTGGTCTTAGATGACACACATCTGCCCTCTGAGTCTTCTAGGTTTGCTTCGTATCTTGTAGATACAGAGTAATTAGATACATGCCTTGTGTTATTTTGGTTCACATTACAGAGACCAATTTGAACTGGCTTAGTGCTCACCTAACAATTATTTGTCATCGTCATCCAAAACAGTGTCACTAACTACTGTCATCTAATGAGTGTTTACTTTAATTTCGGTCCATTGGTGGAGAGAGAGAAAACTTCAAAGAGCCGGACATTACATATTCCTCCATCGGAAGTGAGGCGCCCTACTACCACCTTGGAGTTAGATTCCACGCAATAGATAAACGCATCACGCCGGTCGGTGGTGAGTAAGTGATCTTGAAAAAGAATTTCTGTGCTTGGCTTTTGAAATCTGTTTCGTTTCGGATTTTTTTTTTTTTTGATCTTTTTTTGTAAAGTGAAATTTAATTGAATAACCACCATTCAGGTGTTTGGGTGGTGCATTTTGTAGGTATTCCGGAACGCGGAAATACTCGTACGATTGAAAGATACAATTTTACACACATTGGTATGAATGAAAAGTAATTTTTTTTTGTGTTGTGTTAGTTGAATGGTCTGTTATAGAGAAAGGAATTTAACTTTGATATAACAAAAGCTGAGGATTGGCTCCAAGTTGGCTAATAAAACATGCGCCATAAATTTGACTGCGAAATCGGGTGGGACTGTTGGAAGCAAGTTTCTGCAGGTTAGATACGCCCATTAGATTTGTCATATTTTACAAAATATCGCTGACATTATACACGATGGTAGTTGGTTTACCTATTTAGTAGTGAGTGTTGAATTTTTATAAGTTTTTCAAATTTTTTGGTCAGAATTCATAATTTATTATAACTGTATCCGCTTTTTATGGTACCACGACTTCAATGCTGAAAGTGTTGTTGGTTGAAGCTGATTAACCATATGGAGGTAAGTCATTGATCACACCAACGCTCCATCTTCTTTTACTTTTAAAGGTGAAAAGACATTTCGGAACGAGTTCCAGTGATTTTGCTTGGGGATATCATTTGAAAATCGTAACTTTTCGTAAAAAGTGAACGAATCTGAAATTATATCAAGCATAACGAGTGTGTGCAGTTAATTTCTATGTATTCTGGATAATGCATGGTAAATACAAGTCACAACCCATTACCAAATCAATAGAAAAATAATTAAATGGGCCACTATCTACAAAGTACACCAACTTATAAAAAAAAAATCGATGAATGATAATAAACACGGTCTCACAGCATATTGAGACAATGTGCATACATACGTTATCCTTACGACAGTTTTGATATTTTTATGTACAAGGTGGCCAAGAACATTGTCACGGTCATGGCATAATGTAAACCAGCTGACATTTTGTTAAATATAAACTCAGTGCGCCATATTTCATGTCAATATGAAAATATGGACAAAAAATTAAAAACAAAAGCGATTTCCATAGATGGGGTTAATTTACTAATTTTGATCCTTTACAATTTATTTAGACTAGTTTTTGGATACAACATCAACTAAGTGGCAGCCTCTACTGACCAAAGCAAAATGTGTCCTCTTTGGTACTTTTCCCATCAGTTTTTCAAGCTTCAAGGGCGATGTAGCGATGATTTCTGTACGAATGTTTGCTTTGAGCTCGTCAATCGTCTTAGGCTTGTGTGTGTATGGTTTGCTTTTCAAATAACCAAACAAAAAGTAGTCCTTACTTACCTGCTTAAGGGGCGTTACAGTCCGGAATGAACCTGGGCCTCAACCAACATGCCTCTCCAATTTGCCCGTCACTTAAGGCGAGGGGTTCCTCTAATGCGTCTGACGTCTGGCTGGGAATCGAAGACTCTGCGAGCCGGACTATTGGTGTCCATTTGTTCTACATGTCCTATCCATCTTAAGCGTCCAATGCGGAGTTTTTTGACCAGCGGCATGTCGCTGTACAGCTCGTATAGTTGTTGGTTGAATCTTCGTCTCCATAGCCCGTCAACGCAAACGGAAGCAAAGATTTCTCGATGCTTTTCCTCTCAAATCGACCCAGGATTTCTTCATCCGCTTTTGAGACGGTCCATGCTTCAGCGCCGTAGAGCATGACTGGGATGATCAGGGTCTTATATAGGATCTCCTTAGTAGTTCGAGTGACGGCTTTACTACTAAACTGCCTTCTTAGCTCGAAGAAACAGCGGTTAGCAAGAGTAATTCTTCGTTTAATTTCTGACGAGATGTTGTTGTCAGAATTAATATCGGAGCCGAATAGACAAAGTCCCGTACTACCTCAAAGTTATATCTGTCAATGGTGACGTTCTGTCCAATTCGTTGATCTTGTGTGTCATATCGTGTTGACAGCATATACTTCGTCTTGCCCTCATTTACTGCTAAACCCATTTTTGCCGCTTCCTTTTCTATACTAGCAAACGTGGCTATGACATCACGTTGGGTCCTACCAATGATGTCAATATCGTCGGCGTATGCTAGTAGTTGTGCCGATTTTTGGAAAATTGTGCCTCTGGTGTTGGCTCGTGAGCTTTGCACAATCCTCTCAAGAGTCAGATTGAAGAAGTCACATGACAGCTCATCGCATCGCCTAAATCATTTTTTGGTATCGAATGTGTCGGTGAGGTCGTTTCCGACCCTGATGGAGCAGCGAGAATTCTCCATCTTCATCCTACACAAACGGACGAGTTTGGGCGGTGTACCAAGACTAGACATGGCTCTGTATAGTTCGTCTATATAAATGCTGTATGCGGCTTTGAAATCGATAAATAGGTGGTGAGTATCGATTTGGACTTGTCGGGTTTTTTCTAGGATCTGCTGAAGTGTGAAAATTTGATCGGTTGTGGACTTTCCTGGCCTAAAACTACACTGATAAGGGCCGATCAGGTTCTTGATATACGGTTTTAGGCGTTCACACATTACGGCAGATAGGATCTTGTAGGCGATATTGAGGAGACTTATGATTATGTTGAGAGGGTCTCCTTTTTTGTGGATCGGGCAAACGATGCTGAGGTTCCATCCTTCAGGCATACTTTCTTCCGGCCAGATTTGGCTTATAAGTTGGTGGATGTTACTTACCAAGTCATCTCCGCCGGTTTCAGGCGTTCACACATTACGGCAGATAGGATCTTGTAGGCGGTATTGAGGAGACTTATGCTTATGTTGAGAGGGTCTCCTTTTTGTGGGTTGGGGAAACGAAGCTTAGGTTCCATCCTTCATGCATACTTTCTTCCGACCAGATTTGGCTTATAAGTTGGTGGATGTTACTTACCAAGTCATCTCCGCCGGCTTTATAAAGCACTGCGGGAAGGCCATCATGTCCGGCAGCCTTGTTGAGCTTCAGTTTAGATATTGCTATCCTCACTTCACTCCGGTCGGGTGGTTGGCAGTTTTCGCTGTTGTTGCCAATGTTGAATGGCACGTTCTGCGTGACAGCGGAATGTTGTTCGTCATCGCCGTTTTACAGTCCGCAGAAGTGGTTCTTCCACTTTGATTAAACTTGTGAACATCGTTCCTTGAGTGACACTTCTCTGTATCCTCGATCGCGCGCTTTTCTTGCTCTTTTTTTCTTTTTTTCTGAAAAGCCTGGAGTTTCTCGCTGGTGGGCGCGAGAAGTCCGGAGGGGAAGAATCTTGAGATCTGTGTGGCCAGTAAAAGTCGCCATTTTTTGACAGCATTTGTTGAAATAATTTTCGTTGCACAAGCTACATTGTGTGTGTTGATTTGCAGTGTCTAATAGCGCACCTTCTTCTTGAAACTAGTAAGCGTCCACACCGTTTTTACATATTTATGGCCAACATCCACCGATATTGACTTTAATCGAGTCGCACTTTTTGGTCACGCAATGATATGTCATGGATTTCGAGTAGATATTCTGTTCCACAAATCCGACAATTAAGCTTATTAGCAGCGACAGAAAGTATGAAATAGGCCCCGTGGGATATCAAAATCTGCTTCTAAAATCAGTTTTAGTGTCAAACATTCAAGTGACTGCTTGGCCGTATTCCAAGCGAATAGATCTGATAACTGCAAGTCTTTGGTGATTCTGCTCTTGACTAAATACGGAAACAAATGCAAATCATCTTTCAGAATAAGCCACAAGGTGGTTTTACTGATGCCAAAATACTGATCCCCATGACGATATGACACATGTGGGTTCTTGATAACAGTCTCTCCTACCGCTTAAACCATTTCATTGAATCTTGGGCCTAGCTTCGATAAAAGGCATGTCGAAGATTTCCTACTGTCCCGTGCTCAAATAAATTTGACACTTAGCGATGAATACTGTTATCAGTTGGTGACTTTTCGGCACGCTATAAATTTCGACGACGCGCACGTTTAGTTAACACAACTGAGGCACTATTTCCAATGTACAGCGTCACAATTACGCAGCGTTATTTCAGTGCGGTTAGAATTGCACTGAATTGGCGTTTAAAAAAATATAATCAAGACAATCGATTGACAAATGTCAAAGTCATTCAATGTTTATATACCGACGTAAAAGAAACACAATTCGTTTAGGCACTATTGCCAACGGTCAAAAAGTGATGCCACGAACCAGGTCAAAAATGTTTTATGGATCAACGTTCGAACCAAAATGCAGATGTAAGGTGGCCTAAAAACTCCTGGATCAGATATATACAACACTGGAAGCAGTGATTAAGTTTTTGCTAAATCACTTCGACACTCAAGAAAATGTTCGTTTACAAAATTTCATTTCGATGTAGGTCACAAAAGAATGAATGGATTTCTGACGTTTCAAGTTTTGACCCACTAATTGTCAATATCGTGGAAATTCCAGTGAAAGGAAGTGTCATTTCTTCCACGAATCTAATAGAAGTGAACTGCAGTTAAATTATTGTAGCTTGTGAAAAGCTTGGGCCAGGTTTTATCATTCGCAGTGAACTTAAACCAATCTGTATTAACTTTGGATTGAAAGTGTAATAACCATTAGTTAAAGTTTACCTAATTGACTGGTGTGTTGTGAAGGATCTGTTGCTTTATAAGGCCCAGGTACTCAATATGGTGATGGTTCTTTCTGTCGGAATCACCATTCAACATATTGTCGACATCCAGACTTTGGCATTGGCAACTATCTGCAATTTTAAACGCTTACTAAGTCTCGAATAGCTTAGGAATTTATTTTTTAATTTTTTTAATTAATTTTTCTTTCAATAAAACCACTACAAATTTTTGGCGCAACATGCTTTCTGTAAACCATTCATGTGTGCATGTATACTTTTTCCACGATGGCGGGACCTCCTGTCTTATGCCGACTCCGAACGGCTAAGCTCAGATAAGATTTTCTTGACAATTGATACTACTCGGATGATTTGTCAGATCATCACGAGAGGAGGGCCAGTGAAATATCATTTAGGTGCTGCTACGGCTGGGGTTCGAACCCAGACCTTCTGGGCTGCAATTCATCGCACTTACCATGGTGCCACTGAGCCCGTCTCAATAGGATGAAGATAAATGTTTTCGTTTATGTCGAATGTGACTTTCTCCGTAGCACAGTGATGACCGAAGTCCTATTTTGTTGAACGCCTTTTTTGAGGACTACCATAGAAAATACGTAAATTATTAATGATTCTCGAACGACCAAGTTGGCATCGGGGATGTTGTACTTGGCTACGATGAAGATCATTTCGCCACTGCTCAGAACACCGCTGCATTTTCCAAGCCGAGGTGATAGAGGCTTGTCTGGTACCAATAAAGGAAATAACAAACGATGATATTACTATAACCATTCAGCGGCTATAAAAGTGATATATGCTGAGAAGCTAATGTTGGGCCTGTTATGCCTCTTTCACGAAGATCTCAAAGATCTTGGCTCACAGCATATTGCCAATCGCTGCTCCGTTCATGCTAATGTTGGGCCTGTTATGCCTCTTTCACGAAGATCTCAAAGATCTTGGCTCACAGCATATTGCCAATCGCTGCTCCGTTCATGGTCATAGAGATACGGTAAGCAACGAGATGAAAGGTAAGGTTAGAAGAAGAAGATGTACAACAGATCACCGCTATAACTCGGAGAAAGGGTCAAGTACACCATCTGAATGAAACCCAATATCAAGCAGAAGTTAGTGACAACCTGTGATATATCACGGAAACTTTAGTCATGATAATTCATCAAAGCAATCGGGTTGGAGCACGTTGCGGTAATCGACCTCTTATTCTTAGTGCTACCTTACATGGCATACATTTTTTATGAACGTATAACACTCAAAAAAACGCCCTTAGGTGATGCTGGCGAGTTTCTATTTACTCTGTTCATGAGCTGGATGGAGAACTTGCGGAAACGTAGAGCATTATGTTTAATTGGGAGCAACAATCTTAGGATCAACACCGTCTTAGGACGGTGAAAATATTGTGTTACTACAGGAAGTAACAAGCCACTTCGTCATAGACTAGCAGATGGTCGAAATCCTTGATCTGGATCACCATAGTAGCGAATGACACAGCATCGTGTGCCCTAAGCTATTTGTGCTTCTCAGTTGAGTTGGCATCCCATATTTTGCTTGGTGTTTGGCTTTTGTTATTCAAATGGAAAGTTAAGAATGTCCAACTTGATATTCATTACTACCTCGAGCCATCCGAACGTTGCTTTTAAGAAACATCGAATCCTTCATCCTACGACCACCAACCTTGTTCACAATTCCGATCAAAGTTGACGTCGAGAAGAAAACTATTGACGAACATTTCAGTGCCACTAACACTTGTTGACAATCATACAGCCCAATGTGGTTATAGCCATCTGGATGCGGAACTTTATTTTTGGAAGGGAAAAGCACTTTAAACTATTTCAAACATGAGCCTTACGGACGCCCTACAAGGTGGAATGGATAGCACGATCGACGAGTTGCCTCTAAGTGGGCCTCACCTAAAACCACGACACCAGGGGTAGGTACTATTGTCGATTTCATAACACTGCGACTGACTTGGTTGGCACCATTATTGGTTCCATCAGAATTGGAAGCTCTTCAGATATTCAAATTTTACCATGCTCGAGGCTAGCAATATCTAAGACCATGACACCAGTGGTACCATCACCAATTTGTCATCATCCATCAACTGACTCAATTGTCCAATCAGTTTACTGATATCATGTTCAACATCCATCCGGCATATGATTTTGGCATTGGTAATTGTCATATCACTGTTAGGAGCTCTTAAGCGATACTAATGGGATAAGACTCACAGCTGGCTCGAGTCGGGTACTAGCTAAGACCATGACACCAGGGCTACCACCGCCCGTCGGGTTTTCATCATCAAGTGATTGCATCAGTCAGAACACTAGTTTGCCAATATAATGTCCGATATCCATCCGCTTTATTATAGTGGTACTGTCATCAATTATTGTCACATCATCGTTGGACCTGGTCATGATATTACCTAGACCCTTGCGATTCAAGATAGTCTTCGATTGTTTACCCGCAAAGATGTGGTACTTTGTTGCATCCCAGTGCGGTCTATATTTGATTATAGTGATTGCGCAATCTGGTGAAAGTTCTGTCATAGGGGAATGTTTCCGGAAAACCCATGGCGGATTGGTTTACACGGAATTCTTCAAAATCATCGAACGAATTTGATACCATGAACATTTGGTAGCAAAATGGACCCATAGTTGACCCTGGATCTAGGTGTTTTAATGGGTATTCACAAACTATGACAAACAACCAAAGAATCGAGTTTAATATTTCATTCCACCTTGTAGCGCGTACCCAGTTGCTTCCTATTAAATTTTAATCAAATGCATAAAGCCTTTAACTCAACACTCAATTAAGTCGATGACAAATTGAAGCCTGACAAAACCTACTTGAAAACAAACATTTTCCACAAAGCTCTGGGAAGATATTTTACATCGACTGGGAATTCGAGAACAACAGACGCGCATACGTAATAAGCAAACAACCCTACTCGGGGTTAAACCTCTATAGGTGTACCTATCTAAATTTCATTTAACGTTATCTCAACACCGTCTTGACACGATATTGTCGGCAAATTATAGTATCTACACCCAAGCAAATGACATGCAACCGGCAAGAGATGGTTTGCACTGTGGTGAGGCATTAAGTCCAGGTCTGTGGAAAACGAAATTATTGCCATAAAATTCTCATGTCCCAGATTTTGATTTCAACAAATCATCGCTCCAACACAGCGATACACCTTCATACTGTATTGACGAAGTCTTAGAGCTTAAGACAATGCTTCAGTTTCAAGACACCATTAAAGAGATCGCTGCTGTTTATGTGAGAATTATTTGACATATTTAACGATCCTCCTGGAGCAGGGTTGTGCGCACTGTGCTACAATTTTGTGTAATAAAAATCTTAAGACATAAATAATAAAATAATTTGAATTATTATCAAATGAAGTGTTTGGAAATTCCGGCTGGCTCTGATCATAATTACACAGCTTTATGGCCTCGCCAACAACATTCGTCTAAGCCCCAACAATACGAAGGTGGGGCTTAAGTGGTCGGCTGCTGTTATGGCATGCAAAAACGTTGATTTATTAAAATTGTTCTTACATCAACGTGTGTTTTAAAAAAAAAAAAATAACTCAAAGTGAAAACTACGCTGGGATCTGATGTAAAACTGTAACAAGCTTTCACTGCGGGTTATGTAGATGTGTAGAATCTGAGAGAACTTTTGGATTAGATCGGTGTATTGAAATGTTAAAGTGCTAAAGCGTGCCTTATTTGGTTTTGATATCAAGGGGCTGCATATTGGATTTAAATATTTGATCACTTTGTTAGATCACCATTTTATTTAACCATCACGCGCTAAATGGTTTATGAATAGCGCGGCCTTGAATTGCCAATAGATTTAAATGAGTGTTTAAACATGTTTTCTAGTCAAAGTATTTACCGCTCCCAAAAAGATATTATAGGGGTGAGAATATTGCAGAATTAATCCAAAAAGGTTTTTTTAGAATTTTACTATATCCTGCCAATTAATGTCAAACCATCCATCGCCCCAATACTTTATTTGGAATCACATTCCATTGATGTCGGGAATGCAGTGTAAATCCAATCTCGGCGTTACCCATTGTCTCCAGTTCATCTGGAGGAAGTCTCCAAGGAACTGAATCAAATGTAGAACTTGGAGTGATCGAAGAGAATAATTCACGTGGATGTTTCCTAATACTGTCATTGATTAAGAAGCCTGGTAAAGTCCGACTATATCTGGATTAAGAAAAGTTAATACTAAAGACGGTTATCCCTTCGCACATATCGACGGATTATTAAAGTGCTTTGAGGACACATTCAATCCATCAAGTGTCCTCATATTACTTAAAGAGGTTGAAATTTATTGTTGGCGAATATTTGGGAATGATCCAAGCTAAGAACCGATAATGACCTTCGTGTCTCCAACTTTATGAGCCTTAGAGACAAAAATAAATCGACACAGAGACATCCACCTTAAAGTCGATATCATGGCGAATGCATAACAGAAAACGTACCACCTAACATACATCTAATGATGGCCCTAAGCTGCTACTTAGGAGACGTTACTGCCATCCAGGACATATAATCGACTGAGCAACTTCAAAAGAGAATGTTGCAATGCTACGTTTCGTGTCAAAGTGTGAAAAATCAACAGCTTAATACACTTTAGCTTAACACAAGTCACAGGACATATTAGGTGTTGCAGTTTCAAAGTTGCCGGATCAGCGAGTAGCGTTTTTTTTTTTTCATTTCTATTTAAGCCTATATGGATTAAGAAAACAACACGCCTATTGTAACAACCGGCATCGAGTTGATGAGAGCAGTAAGGACAAGATAGATAGTGATGACACCTTTCTAAGAATTTCGTAGAGCACGTCTTGCAAAGTCCAATTTAACTGCCGTACGAAATGCAATAATAGTTGGCACACGGTTTTTTTTACCTCAATATTTATAAAAGAACATGGCTGTCTCAGGACTATCAAATTGAACACATTGCGATAGACAAATGTACGACACTAATGGGGTCCACACACCAAACATGTCTGCATGCGTTGTATGGTGATTGCTCATGCATACTGAGAGTATATTGTGTTGGCAGTGCGATAGTGTATGGAGGATTTGTTAATTTTGAGAAACATATTTGTGACTGCTCATGCAACAATAGTGTCGCCGGGAGCATAATACAAGAAAGGCGAAATAAAAACAGTCCAGACATTTTTATGCGCCTCCATAATATCTCTATTAAACCCATACCGACAGCATCTAATGTCAAAAATTAGTGACTTTATTGGCCGTTTTCTGGGTCTTAGTTTTACCAAGTCAACTTTACCGATGCACTGTTTTCATTGGACAATCGACCATTTTAGTCAAGTGACATTTGAGGTGACATTTGACTGACGAAACAAGTCCATTAATATCTCTATTTAACCCATACCGACAGCTTCTAATGTCAAAAATTAGTGACTCTACTGGCCGTTTTCTGGGTCTTTGTTTTACCAAGTTAACTTTGCCGATGCACTGTTTTCATTGGACAATCGACCATTTCAAGCAAGTGACATTTGAGGTGACATTTGAGGTGACATTTGACTGACGAAACAAGTCCATTAATATCTCTATTAAACCCATACCGACAGCTTCTAATGTCAAAAATTAGTGACTCTATTGGCCGTTTTCTGGGTCTTAGTTTTACCAAGTCAACTTTGCCGATGCACTGTTTTCATTGGACAATCGGCCATTTTAGTCAAGTGACATTTGAGATGACATTTGACTGACGAAACAAGTCCATTAATATCTCTATTAAACCCATACCGACAGCTTCTAATGTCAAAAATTAGTGACTCTATTGGCCGGTTCCAGGCCTTAGTTTTACCAAGTTAACTTTGCCGATGCACTGTTTTGATTGGACAATCGACCATTTTAGTCAAGTGACATTGAGGTGACATTTGACTGACGAAAAAAGTCCACTTATATCTCTATTAAACCCATACCGACAGCTTCTAATGTCAAAAATGAGTGACTCTACTGGCCGTTTTCTGGGTCTTAGTTTTACCAAGTCAACTTTGCCGATGCACGGTTGTCATTGGTTAATCGGCCATTTTAGTCACGTGACATTTGAGGGGAAATTACTGACGAAATGAGTTGAAAATTTACACATGGACACTCAGATATGAGTGAAACAGCTTATTTTTTTTTTGACCTGTCATGAAGATTGTTTTGTTTTCAGTAAAAATTTCTGTAAAAAAAACTTAAATAGTCCGTTTCTGATAAAGAATAATTATTCCGAATAGATAACAGTTAATATAAATCTATAAATATGAAAAAAATAAATTACAACATAAGGGTTGGCATTTACACTACCATTCAGTAAGATTCTGCTGAATTTCATTGGATTTCAGTTGTAATCTGAAATCCGGAACACGACCATCTTCAGCAAGAAATTGAAGAGCTGCAGTGGAATGAGCTAAGGTGATAACTGACTCCTGTGACTTTTTCTTGTGGTAGTTATATAGCTGTCAAAATAAAACTAATAAAACACTTAACAGAAATCGACTTTTTGACTATCACTTGTTAAAAATCATCTCAGCTGTTTCCACCACTGAGTTTCTTTATCCCTGTTGCAGACAGAACCGTAGAAAGAACAAACCGCAACAAAATAGGAACTTAAGATCCGAGAGAATTAGGATGACATATAGGTAGAGGTATATGGATCCGCATGTTCTGTTGAACATGCAAGATGTGATTAAATTAATGTCATGTTGTGAATATGCCATCATTTTTGCAAATAGCGTCAACTGTCGTTATGCTTTGACATTTATGTTGTACAGGGTGCATCATTTTTTTTTATCGATTTTTTATCGATTGAAAACCATTGATATTTATCAAACAATTAACTTGATTGAACATGTTTTTCAAACGTAAATTTTAACCATGAATTGCTTCAGAATGTCAAAATAAATTACTAAGCCATTTTTATTTAGATAAGGCGAAACAGCGGTATGGGCGGGTAATGGTTTCAACAAGACTGCAAATCAAAAATTGCAGTTTCTGGAAAGAACATTTCCTGGACTGGCTGTCAAAAAATGGTGGCATTCATAGATCTTGTATTCAAAAACTAGTACACAAATAATTTGAAACATTAAAATGTTAAAAACCGAATTAAATAAAAACGTATCATCTTTGGAAATTGTTTGCTTTGTTTTTAGATATTTCGAATTTAAATTCAAATACAGCGTATAGTTTTTCAAGACAATTTTGTTCAAATTCAAAGTAAAATTCATGATTGATAATGTAATTTAGTTAAATCGGTTATTTTCGTATAAATATTAAGTGTAGTAATTTAGTCGTACAATTAATTAAGTTAATGTGTGGTATTTTAATTTTAGTAAGGGTGTAAATGAGTAATTTATTAGCTTTAATTCGATGAACTTACATAAGTTTTATACAGTAATTTAAGTTATTTTATGTGCACTTTAAATAGAATATATAATTGAGAATGGTAGTTAAACTTTTAATTGGATTCATAAATCAGTAATATAGTTAAGTTGTACTTCAATTAAGTTGTTAAGTGATTAAATGTTAGTTTTAAAAAGAATATATACGTATATATGGTTCGTTAACACAATTAAGTTTTAGATAGTGCATGTCCATAAGTATTGCAATTTAGATGAACTGAGTTTATTGACAAGTAGCACAATTTTAGTATTAATTTAATTACGCAGCACGATTCGAATTAGGTCAATGTTGGTATACATTTAAGGTCGCAAATAGATAGAAAAGCAATTTTTAGCTTTAATACATTAATTGTTGGCACACTGTTTTTTTAACCTTTTAATGGGTTTAATTTACAATCTGTGGGTTTTCACCACAAAAAAACATTTTTTTTTTAAGACAAACAAAATAGTTGCTAGAAGAGATGATTGCTATCAACGACTGCTTCAAGCGATTGTAGAAATCAGGAGTGCCCCAGATCGGTGTGATTTTCCAAACATCGCTAACTTTCGTTAAGTCAGTCAGTTAAGTCACACTTTATTACTTATACAGGGTGTCCGCCGGGAATGTATACTACTTTGTTTGTTTATAATTTTTGATTAATGCAAGAGAATGGATCTTATATTGATAAATGTGTTAATTAATGTCGGCAATTATGTATGGAATACAATATCAGGTAAATGTCTGCCTCTGTTAGTCTCACAAATGCGAGCCCTTTTGAGCACATTTTTCATTATATTCTCACATCTTTCACGCGGTATTTCATTAATTTCATCACGAATACTTTGTTTGAGTCACTCAATCGTTTCCGGTTTGGTTGCGTAAACCTTGCTTTTCAGATGTCCTAACAAAAAAAGTCCGGCGCAGTCAAATCAGGCGACCGTGGAGGCCAATCAACATCACCATTTCTTGAAATAACTTGTTGTGGAAAGAGGTCTCGCAGTAATTCCATTGTAGTCCTGGCTGTATGCGATGTGGCACGGTCTTCCTGATACCACATGTTAATCAAACCCAAAGCTTGCAGTTGTGGCGTTAAGAACTTTTAAAACACTATATCGCTCCCCATTCACAGCTACCGTTACGCCGTTTGCATTTTCAAAGAAGTATGGTTCAACGATTCCTCCTGACCAAATTGCACACCAGACTGTAACTTTTAATGGATGCAAATGTGACTGTTGAATAATTGGAGGGTTTTCCATTGCCCAGAACCGACTATTCCGTTTATTCACATATCCATTCAAATGAAAATGTGCCTCGTCACTCATTATGATTATTTCATGAAAATCGGGGTTGTAATGGGCTAGCTGTAACATCCTATTGGCATATGTATGGCAGCGTTAATGGTCTTGTGGAAGAAGCTCTTGTGTCAACTGAATCTTAAATGGAAACAAATGCAAATCCTTGTGCAAAATTGTGGCCAAAGTTATTGTTTGAAGACCAAGCTCCTGAGCACAACGTCGAATTGAGGTTGATGGACTGTTTTGAACACTTCCTTGAGTAGCAGTAATGTTTTCAGCCGATCTTGCAGTACACTGTGAATCCTTGCTTGGGCCTATCACCTACAGACCCTCTTTTTCGAAATCATTCACTGCATGATAAATAGTGCGTTTTGTAGGCACGTTGTTATCGTCACCGTAATCTATGATTGATTTTGATGAAATGTTTTAACGATTAAAAATCGTTTTATTTTTAATAATAATAATAAAGTAATAAACAAATGGCTGGAAAGGGAAAGTCTAGATTCTAAAAAATAAACCTTGTTATCTGGCTTATTAAAAAAAACTGAACAGAATACAAATTTTCCAAAAAAGCCGTGCTAACTACATTAATCAAAAGGCTAACTAAATGGATTTTTTATGGTTCTAGATTAGCCAACGACGATAAGTGTTCCATTCCATCAAAGATTAGATATCTAAACCAATCATCAACAAATTCCAGAATATGTTAATGGCATGCGTTGTAAACATATACCTTATAGTTGTAACGGATGATACTTCTAACCTTTATTTTCTGAATCAGATAAGAGTGGCTTTCGTCAACCAATCATCTAATTATTACTAGAACAGGTTATCGAGATTGCATTGTTATTCTGTACTAAAGGTATGTCTTACCATAACATTTCGATAAATGAATTACAAATGAATGCATTCAACCGATTAACTTGTTTATTTATTCAGAAATGATAAGATTGATCTTTAAGCAGTTTAAGAACAGAAAAATACTATGAATTATTAACCAAACGCTTAATACTATCTATTTAAAAAAAAGTTACTAATTCTTACTTGGCGTTACAAAGATATTTTCGATTGATGTCGCGGTACCTTTCACTTAATTGTGGACTATCCCAATACCCACTTACAATCAGCAATGTTGTCTATTCAGTACATTAAATATGTAAAGGGTGTCCGCCGGGAAGGTATACTACTTTGTTTTGCCGCCATTTTGGTAAACATTAGACTTGACAGCTCATATTTGGCAGTCGTGAAGTAAACACGTTGCAAATTTATTGTGGAAAAATATTCAATAAACCTACTTGTTTTAATCGTTAAAACATTTTATTAAAATCAAACATCGATTACTGTGACGATGAGAAAGTTACGTGAAATTTTTGGGAGAAACAACGTGCCAACAAAACGCACTATACATCGTGTAGTGAATGATTTCGAAGAAAGAAGGTCTGTAGGTGATAGAACTAGCATGGACCACAAAGTACTGCAAGATCGGCTGAAAACATTACTGCTGCTCAAGGAAGTGTTCAAATCAATCCATCAACCTAAATTCGACGCAGTGCTCAGGAGCTTGGTCTTCAAACAACAACTTTGGCCACAATTTTGCACAAGGATTTGCATTTGTTTCCATTTAAGATTCAGTTGACACAGAGCTTCTTCCACATGACCATTTACGCCGCCATACATATGCCAATAGGATGTTACAGCTAGCCCATTAGAACCCCGATTTTCATGAAAAATAATAATAAGTCACGAGGCACATTTTCATTTGAATGGATATGTGAATAAACCCTCCAATTATTCAACAGTCACATTTGCATCCATTAAAAGTTACAGTCTGGTGTGAAATTTGGTCAGGAGGAATCGTTGGACCATACTTCTTTGAAAATGCTAACGGCGTAACGCTAACTGTGAATGGGGAGCGATATCGTGATATGATTTAAAAGTTCTTAACGCCACAACTGCAAGCTTTGGGCTTGATGAACATGTGGTATCAACAAGTGCCACATCGCATACAGCCAGGACTACAATGGAATTACTGCGATACCTCTTTCCACAACAAGTTATTTCAAGAAATGTTGAAATTAATTGGCCTCCACGTTCGTCTGATTTAACTGCTCCGGACTTATTTTTGTAGAGATATCTGAAAAGCAAGGTTTTTCCAAACAAACCAGAAACGCTTGAGCAACCCACACAAAATATTCGTGATGAAATTAATAAAATGTGTGAGAATGTAATGAAAAATGTGCTCAAAAGCGCTTGCATTTGTGAGGCTAATAGAGGCGGACATTTACCGGATATTGTTTTCCATACATAATTGCCGACATTGAATAAAACATTTATCAGTATAAGATTCACTCCCTTTCATTTATTCAGAAAAAATTATAACCAAACAAGGAAGCATTCCTCCCCGGCGGACACCCCGTATATTTGCGAATTCCATTTGGTTTTTCCTGTGAGTAAATATTAACGTTTTACTTGTTACCTGCGATGCGCTTGTTATGAATAAGTCCTATGAGTCAATATAAGTGAAATATTATTCGTTAAAAAATAATAATTACAATACCTAGCTGTCGTCGCTATTGATGTTTTGAAAATTGTGATAGTTGGCATTCTAATGAAAATTCCGAATTCAAAGTAGCAGTCGGTGATGATAGAGGTTGGTTAAGTTATTTATGGAACTAGACAGTAGAAATTAATTTAATCATTGTAATCCTTGATATCACTGATTGCGGACAGTATATGACCTTTCCTTTCCTTGGACTCCATGTGTTTGTGTTTTGAAAAATATCTTGCAATGTAAGACACCAGCTTTCAATAAGCTAGGACCATAATTTGGTAAGATTTGAACGAATGTTTGTTCCCACAGACCAATCGTTTGGTTTACTTTTTTGACATCTAAAGAAAAATGGCTTACAAGTTAAGCTTAATTCAGTGCCTGACATAAAAGTAACCATTTACTACTTTACCACTTTTTACAATTTGCTCTTACTAAGAAAATCCTAACCTTAAAGTATAAAAAGTCTGTTCAAGGGGCCGATGAATTATGTTTTCATCTATTCCGAATGCATTTTTTCTATATGCCGGTAATACAGTGCACCAAAAGTGCTGACAAATTACCCAAAGATAATTTGTCAATAATTTACAAGGCCCGGTTTTTCAGTGCTATTTTTACTCTGCGTTAACCCATTCCATTTGATTCCGAGTATGGTGATTTGATTTGGTAGCAATCATGATTTATCGATTTTGCTGTCAAAAAGTTTTCGAAATGTATAGAATTTGCAACATCTAAGTTATCAGCTGTTTGGTTTATTTTTCTCGATTTTACAAGTCTTTTTCTTCTTAAAACAGTCAAACTCAATATTTAAAACAGTTTCGAGTCACTGGGATCTGAATTTAAATATATCGCACACTTATTAAGTTTCGAAGAATTTGATAAAATGTCCACACAAATTAATTCCAAAACTAAACTCTCGGGCCTAAGAATACTAACATAAATGTGCTTATGAATGGATGCGATCGAATGGTCAAATTGTAGAGACGATATTATCATTCCCCAGTACATCAACAACAGTTGAAAAAACCAAAATGTATGAATGAAACAAAAGTTGTTCCTATCCACACTTCGATATGCGGAGATATTTTAGTTTGGAAAACATGTTATATGTCTCGGGAAGGACGTTACAATCGCAATACGATACGCTACGCACTGCTTACATCGCTATTTGCAAAGTGTGACAATTTCTGTATGTGTCAATAACCGACACTTCTGCCAGTTGATTTTCACATAATGTTGACTAATGCAACTGTCAGTTCAAAGAAACCTATTTCCATTTGAGCATAAATTCGCAGCCTGATGATCTTTTTGTACTAAACTAAGTAAATAGGGATCTGAGAGTAACTGAGGATTGCAAGCTTTATTCCAAACTAGGGATTTTCCTCTTCTTCTGATGTTGATATTGAATTCATATTTTTTGGTTTATAAAAATATATTCTCCACAATCAAAGTCATAAATACACAAAAGAACATAAAATTATGTGACTAATATGTCACTACCTTCCTTCGATTTGTTAGTATTTTTCATCTTTTACTTTAACATCAATCTTTGTTCAGTGTCAATGAAAGATGAAGTGACGTTTTGTGTGACAATACAGCTATTCCCAACTATCATAAAGATTCATGACCAAACATTTACAATGGCTGACCATCACATTGAAGCTATTTCCACTTATCATTAAACGTATTCATGCAAACTCGTAATTGTACTACGTGCGAAAGATTGTAATTTTACGACGACGTTTCATGAACAACCCTAAAACTGTACCACTAAATAATGCGGTAACTCATTGAATTGAATATCAATTTTGTTATTTAATTATTGATAGATTTCGTTCCTATTGTTATCTTTATGTTCTACATAATTTTCTTCAGTTTAGCGAATACGTTTGATGTTTGAAAGTGACTGATTTAATGTCAAAATAGCATTTCAAAAGCTTACCATTATTACCATCTCAGTGTATACACCCAATTCCTGTGAGAAAATCCCGATATTATTGGAAAAGATTTCCCATACAAATTTTGACAGTTCATTTATCACGTCGTAATTTTATCATGTTTACAACGTTTATGACGACCTTTTGACGGTGCATGAATACCCCTATTATTTAAATGGGCCAATATTTTAAAATATTTAACTTCTGCGGTTAATCTTTTATCGATTGGAAAGGTATTTTTTTTAAACTATCTTACCGACATTTGCTTCTGTCAAAGCAAATTTTAATTTAAAACAAAAATTGTACAAAAACATCAAAAATGACGTTACCATAATATTGGGCATGATTTCCATGGGTTATCGTAGCATCCATTATTCATCATGACAAGTTGAACAGGGAAATGACATACACAATCAAATTACAACTACCTATATTCATTTCTTATTTTAAATTTATATGGGTCATCAAAATCTGTGGCGTTTATTAAGCACTCGTATATATAATTTACATGTAGATTAAACAATTGTCATTAGAGTATTCTGTTTACAGCTTAAAAATAAGTAACTGACGACAAATAATAAGAACTGTCATTTTGTAGAAGATTTAAGATCAAAGTTCCCTTCTCACCAGTTTATTACTTCCTTTAGAGTACTTCAGGACAACATCAGTAGTAGTATCTCTATTGAGATATGGCACTTACAGAGAAAATCTTAGTTTTTTTTAACAATTATTTTACGTGAAAAAATATTGCCGTGGGACAACATCAATGTCAAATAAAAACTGACATCTGTATGCAAACAAACGCAATCTGACATTTGTATGAAGGCAAATTCATTGGCGGCCGACGGCGGGTTGTTTTTTGAACATTTCTAAAAAAATTTTCAAAGTGTGTATAAGTAAAAAAAGAACAAAACAAATTATTAACAACAAAAATATATATACAGTTGTTGTTGTCTGTGAAAAAAAGAACATAATAATCTTTACTACGACTTATCAAGTTTGTTTGCAATGGCGCTGGTTATCAGTTTCACTCTTTTTATTTCCATTTTATAACTCACAGGCATTCTCTTGGTATTTTTATGTATTTATTATTTTTATTTCATTTTGAACAACTTATATATTTTTCATATTTCATATATTTTTCATATTTCAAAGCTAATAACTCAAATATTACTAATCCCGTCATATAAAATATGCCATTGTTTTCCTTCAAAAAAACCTTTTGACGTTTTAATGAAAGAGACAACGCACTGGTGAGGGAGATAGTTTCTTGAAGTAGGTACTCTATTGTCGAGTTTTTCAAGCGATTCCCGGAAAATAAAACTCGGCTTTTTATTAATCTAAGAAAGTATAATTGAAATGCTTATTCCCCGACTGGTAATTCCATAGAGGAATCATGGAATGGACGTTTCTTACTAATATGGGGATGAGACTACCAAAAGGATCGGCTCAGTCGTGAATGTCGACCAAATAAGAACTGATATATCATTCTAATTGTTGCCTCGTGTAGGTATGTCGCGTCTGAATGTCTAAAGCAGACTCGATGGAGCGTAAAGTTTGTAAGAAGCTAGTTTTATCAATTCATTTTTATATACTATCCCAAAGGGGTATATTAGTTTTGATACATATGTAGTTTGTAACAAAGTTAAATAATTTAGTTTGGTATACCTCAAAGTATATGGATCGACTCAAAATCGATAGCTGAGTCGATTAAGCCATGTCTGTCCGTCCGTCCGTCCGTACGTACGTCACCAGTTTTTGGGCCTTAAATTTTGAGATAGAATGATGAAATTTGATACAATTGTTTGTTATTGCTCCCAGCTCAACAAGTGTAAACATTTTTGAAATCCGCCCACTGCCACGCCCTTTTTTAGAAAAACGTAGTTTTAGGCCAAACCGTTAGAGGTTTTGAAAAAGTGTCTGAATAACAAATCTAGAAAATTTTTATGTCTATATTTCGTTCATACAAAGTTTTTTGCCACACCCACTTTTTGGGGCGTTTTCAGTAAAAAAAAAACGTTTTTCGGTTAAGTTTTAAACATTTCGAAAAAAATTAATGCAAATTCATTGGTTCTGTTAATATAAACATTTTTTCCATATATCATTTTAACCCACCCCTACTTTTTGGAGGCGTTTTTATACAAAAACCATTTCTGTTCTCATAGCATAACCAGGCGAAAAATTATGTTTTTTGTCGAACCATAATTGATTTTGATAAACTGCCTGAACAATATGTTCTGACAATGACATTTTCTATATTTTATCGTCAAAACGCCGACATTTTGGGGATATTTGTTTTAATTTCATCTTGTATTGATGCTTTGCTGATGTATTGCTTAGGGCAGTTATCAGCACCTTAGGAACTTTTTTCTAACTGTCCAGCTGATTAATATGCAGAACCAAACACTGATTTCATGGGAAATGCGTTTAACTTGTAGATACGTCATTGTCAGAGCTCTTGAAGTGAACAACTAAGGCAGGTTACCCTGCATCAAAACAAATCCTAGGCTAAACACGGGAGATCTATATGTAAATAATTATGTATGGTAATTGCTTTAAAACGTTGAAGTCATCGAATGCACGTCATTGAATGTTTAACTCCTACAATATAAAATATCCTGTCATTAAAAAAATTTCCATTACTTCTTCCGACTTATTGAAACATAATACATAACATAGCTGTTTCCTTGATATTAGTAATATGCAGATATCTATCTTCTCTTGTATAACTTACAACTTACTTCAATTACAATTTATAATTGCTTCATCGATTCTGTGATTTACTATAAATTTATTAAATTATTCCCAGAAGGTAATTGCATATCTGCTTCTAGGTGTAAATAGGAAAAACCCGTTGAATAGTTTGTTTTTTTTTTAACCACAAAATTATTTTCGTTTGTCATTTATACCATTTAACCCAAACCCACAATGCACGACTTTTGTTAAATAGAACGTCAGTAAGAACTTAGCTATATGCAACTTTCACATCGTTTCACATCGAAAATGTCAACAAGATGCATTGTGGAAAATTCCAAACAAATTTTAAAGAATTTTGCATTACAATTAACATGATTTGTCATCGCTAACTGAACACATCCCTGTCACCGCCTCCTTTTATAATGCACACGTGCAAATAATCATCTGACAAGATAAATCGCATGTCAACATACAGTCGAACAACAGGAATTATTCCATGTATTACAACCCATAATCAACGCATGAACTAGACGCCATTAATGTCAAAAGAATAATTTCTGATTTTATACGATTTTCCTGGCGATTTGTGCATAAACAAAATGAATGGAAATACATCCCATGTGAAAAAAATTAACACGCATGTTCAGTCAGCATGAGTGGAATATGGATGCGTATTCCTGAACATGATTAACGAGATACATCTCGATTAATAGTTATTGTTATGTTGAATGCATTTACCAGTTGAATCTGATGTCAAACAGAGTGATTAACTGTGGCAATGTCATAGTCATAGCAGTGATTTATTTCGTTACAAGAGGATTGATCTTGTTGTAATACCTATGCGGTTTGCATGAGAATTAAATTGATTGAAATATTAAGCAGAATTCTATATTCTGGACAAAAAAAAACTGACAGGAATTAAAAGTCCATTTAAAAAGAAAGAAAGGTTTTATCGACTCTTAAATTCTTGTTCTAACGGGTGATCCAAGTAGAGATGCTTTTTTCAATAGCCTTTTTTGACAGATCACGTGTGAGTCGTGTCATGCTGTCATGTTATTTTTGTTTAGTGTTGTTTGGCATTTCATAATGGAAAGACTTACGCGTGAACAACGTTTACAAATTGTTCAACTTTGTTATGAAAATTCACGTTCTGTGAGGAATGTGTTTCGTGCATTTCGCTCAACTTATGGTCAACATAATCGGCCTACTGAGCGTACTATTCGCAACACCATCACCCATTTTGAGACCCAGCATTCATAATTGGATAATATTCGACCGAATAGACCACGTCCAGCACGCTGTGAAGAAAATATAGCGGCCGTAGCTGAGAGTGTACACGAAGACCGTAGAGAGTCGATTCGGTGCCGTTCGCAGCAACTCGGACTGACGTATGGAGCGACTTGGCGCATTTTACGTCAAGATCTTAAATTGAAAGCGTACAAAATACAGCTTGTGCAACAACTGAAGCCGCTCGACCTTCCCAAGCGACATCGCTTCGCTCTATGGGCTCTTGCAAAGTTCCAAGAAGATCCGACGTTTTCGAGGCAAATTTTGTTTAACGATGAGGCCCATTGGGTATGTAAACAAACAAAATTGCCGCATTTGGGACGAAGAGCAACCTGAAGAGATTGAAGAACTGCCACTTCATCCAGAAAAAAACAACGGTTTGGTGTGGTTTGTGGGTTGGTGGAATCATCGGTCCATATTTCTTTAAAAATTATGCCGGTGCGAACGTAACCGTCAATGGCGACCGTTATCGTGCCATGATAACCGACTATTTGATGCCTGAAATTGAAGGTCGTGATCTCGGTGACATTTGGTTTCAGCAAGATGGCACCACTTCCCACACATCGCATCAATCAATGGACTTATTGAGAGAACATTTCGGTGAGCACATAATTTCACGTTTTGGGCCGGTCGATTGGCCACCAAGATCGTGTGATATCACACCGTTAGACTTTTTCCTGTAGGGATATGTAAAGTCAAAAGCTTATGCCGACAAACCCGCTTCGATTCAGGCCTTGGAGGAAAACATCACGCGTGTCATTCGCCAGTTACCAGTCGAAATGCTCGCACGAGTGATCGAAAATTGGACTCAACGGATGGACCATCTGCGACGTAGCAACGGCCAACATTTGATAGACATAATCTTCAAAAAATAAATGCCAAAGAATGTTCTTTCAAATTATAATAAACATTCTCCATTAAATTTTAATTTTCGGTGTTTTTTTCTTTAAAAAAGTAGGGAACCTCGAAATGGATCACCCTTTAGAACAAAAGCAAAAATTACCAATGGAAGCAATATCACATGGCTCTAGGAATTTATTTACTTAACGACTGTTTGTGTGACCGATATTCCAAGAGTGTCGGTAAACCAGCTACTTTATAGGCTGCGGTATAGTTCAACCCCAGCCAAAATCCATGACACTACAATTCAAAGAAAAAAAAATTTTTTTTTTATAGTTGATAGTTGACTAACGGGTGTTTTATTAGAGGTTGGTTTTTCGAAGAGAGATAAAACTGACATTTGGTGGTCAAATCGGGCAACTCTAATGTCATTTATGTTCAGTTTGGTTTGCAATTTGATCATGAATAAGTTGACAAATGAACAACGCTTACAACTTTTGCAAATTTATTTCGAAAATAATGGTTCAGTTCGCGAAGTTTACCGCAACTTCCGTCCATTTTATGGTCGACATAATCCTCCATCAGAGCAATTTATTCGGTAAGCCATGGATCTTCTTC
This sequence comes from Rhingia rostrata, assembly GCA_949824845.1. Lineage (NCBI taxonomy): Eukaryota > Metazoa > Arthropoda > Insecta > Diptera > Syrphidae > Rhingia > Rhingia rostrata. Next base: position 26,261,553 of record OX463756.1, read on the forward strand.
GCATAACGTTTACTCTTTGTGATAATACGCATCCGCAGGGATGTCGAACTGTGCGCACCGAAGAAACAATTGCCGCTGTAGAGCAAAGTGTTGAAGAGGACCCGAATGAATCGATTCGCCACAGTGCACAGCAATTGGAGCTTTGTCCACCAACTTTATGCAAGATCTTGGCTTAAGACCTTACAAGATCCAGCCTGTGCAAGAATTAAAGCCGCGAGACCATGCAGTGCGTCGTGATTTTGGTGTATGGACCGAAAATGGCATTGATCTCGATGCTGATTTTCATCGCAAAATTTTGTTCAGTGGTGAGGCTCATTTTTGGTTGAATGGCTACTTCAACAAGCAAAATTGCCGCATTTGGAGTGAAGAGAATCCACATAAGACTCTTGAGACGCCATTACATCCACAAAAACTGACTGTTTGGTGTGCCATACTACTCCCGGAATGGGGTTGGAAAGTCAGTTACCGTTAAAGGAGACCGGTAAAGAGCCGGCTATTTTGTTCCCGAATTGGATGGCATGAATGTGGATCAGATGCATTTCCAACAAGACGGCGCTACAAGCCACACAGCGCATAATTTTCGATGTGCGCATAATGCCGCAAAATGGACCTGCCAATTGGCAACCAAGATCGTGTGATTTGACACCATTGGATTATTGTCTTTGGGGATATGTGAAGTTACTTGTCTACGCCAACAAAACTAAGACGTTAGGCGACTTGGAAGCCAACATTCGTGGCGTTATTGCCGACATATGGCCCCAAATGCTCGAAAAAGGAAATTTGACCTCTAGACTTGGCTTTATTCGAACCAGAACTGGCGGCCACTTATTTAAACATTAATGGCATAAAATTATCATTCCAATAATGCTAAACTGATGGACATTAAAATGATTTTCTTGTGTTTTATTTGAATTTGAAGTTCTATACCTCTAAAAAAAACCCCCCGATATAAACATCTTTCAAAATATATTCTGCGAATTTTACTTACCCATGGTCAACAGTGCATCTTCAAATAGTATGCTTGGACAGTATCCATGGAGCAGGTCTCTACTACACCCAACATCATTCGTAGCTTACACTTTCTTTCACTTTTTATCAAATGTCAGCGCTGTGCAAAAATCCTACAAAGGTATAAAAACTCTATAAAGGTATTCATAACCCTTTGAACACGTGTATTTTTTTTCATTAGAAAGACTAATGGACCTTCACCAAATGTAGAATCTAAAAACGACAGTTTCTCGGTGTAATCTATAGTACGTAGAATCACAAAAATGTTGCTAACTATCTAAATTTAGGAGGTGCTTTGAAAAACTTTAACTCCAAGACCAATGGCAGGATTGTTAAATACAGTCTTGTAAATAACAAGAAAAGGGAAAACCTGAATAGCGGAATTGCGCAGGTTGGAGTTATCAAAGAATATATTTGAACCCATTCTATTCACTAGGAAATGTAATGTTCCGAAATGAGACCAATAGAAGCTAAGAGCTTACCGCCTCAATCTTTTTCAGAGGCCCGGCATTTGACTATGATGTTAAGGCCAAGTTTGCGCGTTTGTTGTACTCAGCTGAGCATTTTGCGCTGGTAAAAAACAAAAAAAATTGACCCCAAAGGTTCTTTAGGATTCAGGGCTCAGTTTTCCCTAATGCACGATGGCTTAAGAGATGGACCTAAAAAATTGTACACCGAATAACTGATACTGATACTGATGTTGACAACTTAAACTTATTCGAATTAGTTAATGTTTTGGACTACCAATTACAGGGCCCTTAAGTTTTTTTCACTGCCCCAAGATAAAATCCCTGCAAAGCTTATCAAAATTGTCGTTCCGTATCACCGTTAAGCACAAATGAATGAAGAAGCTAAAGCTGGGTTGGGGTCCCTGTATGGAACGCTTATGTCAGATATTTTCAAAACAAAATCCGTCGTAAATTACTTCATAGTACTAAGGATTGATGGGTTCCTGGAAACGCAAATTAATGGCAGCAAATTAAATGTTGATGAAAGGGTCAGATGCGGTTTTGACATTGGCAACAAAAGATGAATGCCTCTATGCCTCTATGCCTCTATTCTCTTTTGATAGAAACCAAATGAACAAAGAAGCTAGGTTTGAGGTTCTGCAATATCTTTCAATACCTAATATTTTTGCGTTATATTTTTAGAACATCTCTTATATTATTTCCCAACTTAATCTGGATTGGAGCAAGGCCCATTGACCGTTTTGATGACTTATCATAGATATATATTCCGATCTTCAAAAAAATATCAGAAAATCTAGGTGGTTCTGTTAAGCATACACTAAGTAGGCATTTATGACTTCAGAGTGAGCTTTTAACACCATAAAAATACATCCGTCCTTACCAAACTTTACCTAAACTTATAAAGATTGATAAACAAAATTTGGCTATATATCCTTTTTTTAAGCCTATTAATACAGGAAAGGTGTTTAAATAATCGCGTAAGAATAAAGGCTGAATTCCAAAACGTCAAAAAAATGCTCATTGTGAATGCACACTGCTTTTCTGATGCCAGGTTGTTAATGCTTTGCGCTACTTCGCATATGTTATGCATTTGCGCAGATGATGCGTTCACAATGTGTCTTAAAAAATTATGCATTGCATCACAGTAATTCTTTTTCGTTTTTGAACGCTTGATTTAAGAGTAATCCAGAAGTACTGGGTTTTGGAATTCAGCCAACATTTTCAGACAACGTGCGTCGTTTTGGCTTAATTTAACAATCAAATCGATCATTATTGCCTAAAAGACGTGGTTTTACGATCTTAATTAAGCGACACATAAGGTTAAGAACAGTGGATCGACCTTTACCGATCCTGTTTGATGCAATGACGACAAAAGCTTTTAAAATGATGCTTTAGAAGCTGAAAAAGAATATCGTTTTGTCCAACTTCGAAATTCTCCATGAAATGATCTGAAACATGGAAGCTAGACGAAAGGCTGATTTCAGACCAAATCCGATTTGCAATTGACCATTTCAAGATACTGAGCGATCACCGTTGTGCAAAATTTTATCTATCTGTCAATATTTTGCTTAGATTTCTAAATTTTTGATCGCAGGAAAACAAATACAATATGGCGCCCAACGTTGCTGTCGTGTCATGAAGTTACCCAAAATCGATGGACTTCCGAGACATAGCTTAGGTCGCTTTTTATGCCCGACTCGATATTTTAAATAGATGTGAAAAAGCGTGGAGAAAAAAGGTCAAAGAAATGTCGTCATAAAAATCTGACGGCTCAGTAAGTGCTACTACACGTAATGAAAAATTCCTTTTTTGACAGTTTATATGCAGTTGTTTCGATGGGAACGCTTTACTTAAGTAAGATAAATACAGAAATTTAATAAGACATAAGGCACATCCGATGAACTTTGTTTTATCTCAGTTTCTTGTCGTGTGCAGAAAGGTCGGTTCCAAATTGGCGCCCAACGTGGCGTCTCAAATGAAATAACCCGCGCAAGTTGGGTTTCGATGACATGGCTTAAGTCGGTTAATAAGCCGCAAAGTCTTGGCTGGTTATAAGCACACTCAATAGTATCTCTTATATTGGTTGAGTAATGGCTGATGGGACTCAAGTTACCCACCACTGCTTACACCATTTAAGGTTGACAAAGGTAAACTAAAAAAGAAAGAAGGGAGATGGATAACGACTCCTTTTTCCATAATTTATTTAGACACAGTCTTATCCACTAATGAATACAATAAAACAAAACATCATCTTACCAGTTTGAGATTCATTAGGTCTAGTCATTTTTGGTTTTGAATTATCAAACTTTATTCCAGTTCTGCAGCTTTTTGTCGAAATGTACGACTCGAGTACACTTTTATTTCAATTGAAACCACCAAATAATTATTTCATCAATTCTAACGTTTTTTTTTGTATTTATTTTTCAGGCATTCATTACATCAATTTACGACGGATGGCGGGACCTGATGGACAACAAATCGGATCCGAGAACAAGAGACTGGCCATTGATGAGCTCACCCTTCCCCACGATAGCAATTAGTCTGACATATGCATATTTTGTAAAGGTACGTAAACACATACTAACACACATTTCAATGAGAATGTATTGCCATATCTCTGCCAAGATGCTGTTGCATAAAATCGTTGTATTTATTGCGCGTATGTACTATTTCCATGGTACTGCGTCCTTCGAATAGTGCAGACTGAGCAGCATTTCAAGGTTCCTTTTGAAGATGCGCGCATCTTCATCTTTACGACCACGAAGAGATGTGTAGTTCTTGTTTTGCGATATGACTATGTCCCTTTGTCGATATGGTCTATATAATTTCGACCGGTTTTCTGCGTAAAACGCACCATCAATAACACGCGCGAGAGTGTGTAAGTTCAAGGGCAGCATTCAGCATCTTCATTTGGGTTTTCCCCTTGATGGGAGAAAGATAGCAAACTTTTACACACAAACGAATGTCTCACATGAGAGTAAATTGGAGGCCTTAACGGACATCCTTAGTAAAAGACTGGTTTCACTGATGAGTGCACGCATTTATGGTCAGCATTTTTATTGTAAGCCCCTGTTGAATCCGCACTATCGCCAGGAATGTTATTGGCTTTAACTTTCAAATTGCCTTGTTGGTTGTTGGGGTGGAACCTAATTTTATTAATGGCTTGCAATAATTTAGGTTTTTTTTTTTACTTTGACTTTGAATTGTTGACTATTAGGGTGATGCTATAGAATGGAGGAAGGTTAAGCTCAAGTCATAAAGGGCGATAGTAGTCTTTTCAGACATCTAAGGCAATCAACATTTTAAGTGATTCTAAATGAATGGAATAAAGTAAGGTTGGGTTATCACGAGAACAATATTTTTTTTATTTACTGTTTTATTTATCATTCTCTATTCATTTTCTTGGATGAGATCATTTTTAACGACCGATTTCGATTTCATATCCTCAATTGTTTTTGTTATTTGGATTCACTTTCGATAATTCGAATCGGGCTGACCACAAATGATCATAATCAAAATGTTTGGCGTTTTTGATTGCTAAAAAGAAATTCTTACCGGAAGAGTCTAAGAACTAGCGAAACGTTCATACTGACAATTCTCAGAATGCATATTGCCTCATGATTTTATTTAAGAATAGAAAAACTCTTCCGATATCATGTTTTTTTAGTAACCGAAAACGCCATGATCTTCGAAACATTTCGATAGCATTTGAGAGATATTTCACTCATAATGTATTAGCGGTACAACCAAATCGAAATCCATTCATACAAAATTATGTTTACTGATTAGAACTAGATTAGATTAGGCCAACGGTAGCGCTCAATCCCGCAGCGGATACTGATGGCCCCGTGTCCTAGGGGTATCTAATAAATTGGGACTGGCTCTCCATGTTGAGGGTTTTGCTTTGGGTTAACTACCCAGTCACGGAAAAATCTAACGGTTACGAAGCAACCATAAGCCTCGGAAAAGACTGAGTTTATTGTTGACGACACGGCCAAACGAAAAAAGGACAACGACGTTCGTTTATGCACCTGGAATGTGAGAACATTAAACAGGTGCTCGAACAACTAGCGGAAGCCCTAAACTGCTACAAAGCAGACATTACTGCCATCCAGGATGGGCCGGGCAAAATGAGGATGAAAAACTGTGACATCTACTACGGACCGTGTTATAGTGAGTAGAAACAGCGACTATTCGGATGCGGATTTGCTATAAGTGCCAGACTTAGGCAAGAAGTCTTATGTTTCCAAGACATTAGCGAACGCATTGTAACGATCCGCATCAAGGCCAAATTCGCCAACATAAGCCTTATATGCGCTCACGCCTCAACAGAGGAAAAAGATGATATAGCTAAGGACTGCTTCTATGAGCTCCTTGACAAAACCTTTGAGCGACTACCGAAGTACGATGTTAAAATCCTGCTGGGAGATTTTAACGCAAAGGTAGGAAGAGAAGATATCTTTAGCAGTATTGTCGGAAACCATGCCAATAAGCCATTAGATCAGCCGCAACTGATGTGCTAGGTTTCTCGCGCCCAACAGCAATAAACCCCTGGTTTGATGAGGAATGCCGAGAGATGCTCGCAGCCAAGAACGAGGCCTACAAGGCTAAGCTGCAGGATAAGACGAGTGCTGCCGTTGAGCTCTATAGGCAGAGAAGAAGGGAAGAACACCGGCTTTTTAGAAAGAAGAAAAAAGAGCAAGAAAAGCGCGCGATCGAGGATATAGAGAGGTGCCACTCCAGGAAAGATATTCGCAAGTTTTACCAAAGTGTAAAACGTCAAAGCCAAGGATACAAGGCTCGAACAGAATCCTGTCGAGATGAACTAGGAAATATCGTAGTTGAGACACAGTCTATGCTGAGGATATGGAAGAACCACTTCTGCAGACTGTTAAACGGCGATGATGAACAACATTCCGCTGTCATTCAGAATGTGAGAATATTGGCAACGACAGCGAAAGCTGCCAACCACCCGACCTGAGTGAAGTGAGGATAGCAATATCTAAACTGAAGCTTAATAAGGCTGCCGGAAATGACGGCCTTCCCGCCGAGCTTTATAAAGCCGGCGGAGATGACTAGATATTTAACATCCACCAACTCATAAGCCGAATCTGGTCGGAAGAAAGTATGCCTGAAGAATGGAACCTCAGCATCGTTTGCCCGATCCACAAAAAAGGAGACCGTCTAAACTGCGCCAACTACAGAGGCATAAGTCTCCTGAACATCGCATACAAAATTCTATCTGCCGTAATATGTGAACGCCTGAAAGCATTTACCAACAACCTGATCGGCCCTTATCAGTGTGGTTTTAGGCCAGGAAAGTCCACAACCGATCAAATCTTCACACTTCGGCAGATCCTGGAAAAAACCCAAGAAGTCCAAATTGATACCCACCACCTATTCATCGATTTCAAAGCCGCATACGACAGCATTTATAGAGACGAACTATACAGAGGCATGTCTAGTTTTGGCATACCGCTCAAACTCGTCCGTTTGTGTAGCATGACGATGGAGAATTCTCGCTGCTCCATCAGGGTCGGAAACGACCTCACTGACACATTCGATACCAAAAAAGGATTTAGGCAAGGCGATGCGCTGTCATGTGACATCTTCAATCTGATTCTTGAGAGGATTGTGCAAAACTCACGAGCCAATACAAGAGGCACAATTTTCCAAAAATCTGTGCAACTACTAGCATACGCTGACGATATTGACATCATTGGTAGGACCCAACGTGATGTCATAGCCACGTTAGCTAGTATAGAAAAGGAAGCGGCAAAAATGGGTTCAGCAGTAAATGAGGGCAAGACGAAGTATATGCTGTCAACACGAAAGGACACACAACATCGACGAATTGGACAGAACGTCACCATTGACAGATATAACTTTGAGGTAGTACGGGACTTTATCTATCTCGGTTCCGCTATTAACTCTGACAACAACATCTCGTCAGAAATTAAACGAAGAATTACTCTTGCCAACCGCTGTTTCTTCGGGCTAAGAAGGAAATTCAGTAGTAAAGCCCTCACTCGAACTACTAAGGAGATCTTATATAAGACCCTGATCATCCCAGTCCTGCTCTACGGCGCTGAAGCATGGACCGTCTCAAAAGCGGATGAAGAAATCCTTGGTCGATTCGAGAGGAAAATTCTTCGAAAAATCTTCGGTCCCGTTTGCGTTGATGGGCTATGGAGACGATGATTCAACCAAGAACTATATGAGCTGTACAGCGACATGCCTTGGTCAAAAAACTCTGCATTGGACGTTTAAGATGGCTAGGACATGTAGAACGAATGGACACCAATTCTCCGGCTCGGCTCGCAGAGTCTTCGATTCCCAGCCAGACGTCGGACGCAGTAGAGGAAGACCTCGCCTTAAGTGGCGCGCACAAGTAGAAACCGACCTCAACCAACTTGGAGTGCACAACTGGAGGCAGTTAGCTAAGGACCGGGCTAATTGGAGAGGCATGTTGGTTGAGGCCCAGGTTCATTCCGGACTGTAGCGCCACTTAAGTTGAGTAAGTAAGTAAGATTAGAAGTGAATTTTACAGATTTTTACTTATTACCGTTGTCGTAACAATGATTTAAAAAAAGAGAGACTAAGAAAGAAAAAAACAACATCTCAATAAAAATACGTCAAATAATTTACTGCAAAAATGTCTTTTGGTAAAAATCAGTAAACTGTCAGTTGGTATAGAAAAGGACTTTAATTTTGTTGGCTTATATTGACAGAATTCCTCATATGTACAGTGCATAGGCAACCTTTTCCATTCGTCAATATAAAACGACGTTACCAATAGTTTTCTTCACTTAATGGTCAGTTGTGTCATTGCATTATTTACAGTTTGGAAGCCACTATTAGAAATAAATGACATATTGTGCTGTCATTTTCTGATTGATGAGTGGAAGAGTGGGTAAAACACCACTGCAAGTGAAAATTCGAATATGTAGAGAGCTTGGTAGTGTGACCAGGAATGGCTTAAGGGCCAAACCCACCGAGCAACCGAAACCGAAACTTTGTTTTTCTTTTTTTTTAAAACTGCTAATTACTTAAAATTTGCTGTGTTTTCAGTTAAAAATACTTCTTAAATAAAAGATATTAATAAACCACACTAATCTCATCTATTTTTATTTCTTAAAGTCTATTTATTTTGATATAAAACGATTTTATTTTTTTTCCGTACCGAAATTTTACTTTTTCATTTTGCAGTTTTGCAATTCATCATACCGAAACTTGCAACTTTTTTTTTCATCGTTGTAATTTCTGTTTGCCGAAGTTCGCAGACGTCACTTTTCGTTTTTTTAGTCAAAGTGAATTGTTTTTTTTTTATTTATTCTTCTTTTTTGTGTGATGAAAAGCTAACGTGAAATAAAAATGGAAATGGAATTAATTAACAAAATTAGAAAAGAAAATGCTGAAGCAAAAAAAAAGCTAAAGATGCTAGCATTCAAAGAAAACAGGAATTATACAGTTTCGAGGCGAAACTAATTCTTGAAGTAGAATCTCATAAATCTATTTATGATAAAACTTGCAAAGAATATAAAAACAGTAACATAAAAGCATCTGATATCGGAAATACCGGGACGGATACTCCTCCAATTTTGTTGAGATTCGGTAGAATTCTCCATTAATTTTTCGGTCTCGATTTAGGGGATGAATCCAATATTTTTAACGTTTTGTTCTTTTCAGCATTGCAAAATATAACGCAACATATAACAAAATTTTCTTTTTTTATAGATCCGCATTCTGAATTCACTGAATGTCAAATGTGACGTTTAATTTTTTTTTCAGTTTCTGTGTTATGTTCGGTGGGAATGAAATGTCATAATTGAACAGAAAAATGAAAAAATAAAACGAAGTTTCGGTTTCGGTTGCTCGGTGGGTTTGGCCCTTTAAGAGAACATAGTTTAGAGTAGAAAATGCAAACATTTTAAAAAGTGAGTTATTTTTCTTTAGAAAGGCTATAGCGAAAATGTTGTTAAATGTTTGTTAACGGTTCTTATTGAAAACGGCCCCTATTTCACAAAAAGTTCCCTAAATTGTCTGTGTATATTGTTCGCGAAGAATCGGTCTTTAATGACACACATTGGCATAAAAAAAGTTTTCCATCAAATTGCAAAGTTTCATACTGCATCATCCAGTGATTGACTAGGTATATGTTTCTTGAACTAACTGTGCAATCAATTAATTGTTGGATGGCTTGTGTGCGCGTAGCACCATCTTGCTTAAACCAAAGCTCTACCTAGTCCAAATTCTCCATTTCCCATTATATATCGGTTATTACGGGGTTCATTGTAGTTCTCGGGCTTAGGCTCACAATATTCTTAAAATATTTCAGTTTCAGTGAATGTTTTCTATGTATAAGGCAATTGCGAAGAATATTGGTCTCAAACGGAACAACTTTTCCTGCTTTGTTAAGCTTATACGTCCCCATTCATTACATTCATGACTAAACTTGCGCAAAAGTACATGATTAACCTGGGACACAATCAACGTGAATCTCCGTTTAGCCGAGTCCTATGCTAACTGCAGCTGGTTGCGATTCTTAAACAGATTGTTGTTGGTTTCTACTTTAGTACTCCACTTATCGGGGTCTTTCATGATTGCGTAAGTCATCTGGCTGGGAATTTGAGACTGTTACGAAGAATACTCGACTCAGAGTCGGAACACTGACTATTTTTGGTTCATATGGTTTGGAGGGCTTTAGAATATTTGACATGTTTGAATAAGTTCAGATCGACGTCCGTAATATGTATCCGTTTGATGGTTGGGCTCAGGGCTCTAGAAGCTACCTTTGCATAGCAGGAAGATAGAATTTTTTGTACATATGTCTTGGATGACTTTAAAATATTTGACTTAGTGCAATAAGTTCAGATTGGATTACTTAATAGGATCAGGTCAGGTCTTATTGAAGGATCTTTTGCATAGCCACTGGGCACGGACGAGTTTGGTTTTATTCAAATGGACTTGCTTTGATAAGATGGTCGCCTTTCAGTATTGAATCCAATCGGTCAAAGTTGAAACTGCGATGACTCTATGGACTTTGGGCTTGTCAAAACAACTTTTCAATTTAAAGAAGGCTGACGGTTTTACGTACATACATAGATAGATAATTTTATAGATTAGACAATTTTAGAATATTTTTGTCTTTTTGGGAAAGTTAAGGTTGGCTATCTTCATAAGGTTCTTTTTGGTAAACGAAATTAGGGCTTGCCAAAGTTTTTGGTATAACATGACTCAAAGACATTTTACTTACTGGGATACGTTTAAATTGACATCATTTATCCTTACGTATCCTTACGTTAAATCGGTTTAATTTTAAAAGAATTTAAAGAGTAGCCTAAGGTGCTCATTACATATAAAACTCAAACGGTCAAACATTTGATCTCGACGAATCTTATTCTGGTCAAGTGTAACTTTCAACTAATTTCTGAAATACTCTTTCGAATAAGCTTAATACATTTGACATATAGGCTATATTTACAACATTGCTTACATGCAGCTCTACTATCTTTTACAAGCTTTTCCAGCAGGTCGACGGACAAGGTCTACAGCTCAAAATGCCGTTTTATTCATTACTTAGTTAACCAGATTAACCGTATTAAATCAACTGTGTGTTTATTAGACCCAAGTGTTTTTTGCCAAGCACGGGGTCCTTGTTTAAAATCTCAAAAGTCACAACACCTCTGTTTATTCGCCACACTACCCCTTGCGAAAGTCTGACAAACTATAAAAGGCTTTGAAACTGTCATGGTAATCTTCTAAAGTTTGACATTCATAGTCAGCGTTTAACAGTACGTACCATTCTCTGAGGCAAAACTATAAGTTTGCAAAAATATATAAACTTTGAATGACACTGATGAAAATTTTTTTTTTTTGACTTACCAAAGTTGAACGGTTTACTAAGGACTAAAAGTTACTAAAACGAAGTTTCTCTATTAAATCGAGATGTAAATCCTGAAAGTAGGTAAATATTAGGCGTGTTGCACTTATAGATTTCTCCCAAATCTTCTCCAAAGTTTCCACAATCGGCAAAGCGCACAAATTTTGCAAAATGATAGGGCAAAAATGTTTGCGTTCATTTTCCTCACCTTTTTTCTGAAAAATGACGGCTGGTTATTTTGAGTGTATCATGAAGGTAGGAATGTATCATTATTATAAGCTGCGAAGTAAGGAAACCCCTGTTTGTCTGGAATATTGACAAATTAACAATATTTTTGATACTGCGGAATATTTTATTAGTAAACATCCTAATGAGTGAGTGCATTGACTGTTTAATGAGGTCGGACAATGTTCAAAAAGGTGCTCAAAAGATATGGCAGACATTTATTCAGTGATAAATTATAGTATTTGTTAAATTTTAGAATGTCACTTGTACTGCATAAGCATATTATTGAACCAAACAACTTTATATTATCAAAAGCCGGATCTTGAAAAATTTCATGCAATAAATCCAAATAGATTCTAATTATTACAAGATTACTAATAATAACCACAAAATAATCAAACAAATTATTTCAATTTGTATTTCAGGTTCTTGGTCCAAAATTAATGGAAAACCGTAAGCCGTTCGAACTGCGCAAAATTTTAATTGTTTACAATTTTGTTCAAGTGATATTCAGTTCATGGCTGTTCTACGAGGTAAGCAAAAATGCAAAATTTTAATAATTTTTATATAATTGCATGTTTTTTTGGTAAATTTTGTTTAATTTAGGCGAGTTTGGGCGGTTGGCTGAATGGATACAATCTGCGATGTGAACCAGTTGATTATTCAAACAGTCCCAGAGGCATAAGGGTATGTTACATTATGCATAATGCATATAGTTGTTAATAAACAAATCAAACTGTCAGACATCCCCCTGTCATGGAAGATCAATGGCCGACTTTCATTAATTATCATCAGTCATAATTATTTTGTTTTAAAATTTTTTTTGGGGGATTTTTGTTTTGGTCAATTTTTTATGTCAGATTTGTAAATGGTCAACTTGATGCATTTTTTCATATTTGTCGAGTTCTTTGCAGTTCAATGGCCCTACATCAAGAATGATGTAGAGTTAGTCATTCTTTTTGTTTAGATATTCCTTGTACATCTGGTTTTGACTGTATTACTCTTTAAACACTTAACGACGCTTTATCGGCTTGAACGATTCGCCTTAAGTTTTCTTAATTGGAAAAGTAAAGCTTAGGGTGGTGTTACACAATGAGGTTGCAGACGTGTTTTTTTTTTTTTTTTGGCAAGTCACTTCCGGAGTTTTACACAGAAAGCTTACATCACAACATGGAGACCGTAGTTACATATTCTTGTCAGTTTTTATAGCTAATTTGGACGCGATTGCCTAATGGTTAGTGCGGTGGATTACTTTATTGTTTTTTTCACTGCCCCATCTCTTGGGAAAAACATCGGTTTATTAACGGTTTACAATCTCGCTTTTTGTCACAATATTTATTGTTATCAGATGCTATAATTAATTTGTAAGCACTGAATTTTATTCTTGAAACACATTTCGGGAGATTTAATTACTAAGCTGTCAGATGGAAATAAGTAGAATACAGTTCCCCAACTGAGAAAAAAGTAAATGTACTAGATTCCTGACACACTATTTGTATGGGTTATTTTTCTCCAGGTGCGCTCAATTAGCTAAAAGGTTAAGGAGAATCTAAACATTTTTAGTCCCATAATTTGAGAAAGGTCTCCTGTTTTTCACGTTCGAAACCTAGTTGCAAATACCTAAAGTATTCAACTAACAACTAGATAAACCATTAATTATGGTTTCTGGCAGCATAGTTAGTTGGGTAAATGTGTTCATGTAAGTGGACCTTATTATGTAGCTATCTTCAAGTTGTATGAGGTATGTTCGTTCCGTAGACATTTTCTATTAATAAAAATGATAACTTTCGAAAATGGATTCAATTGCTAAATTTTGTTTAATAATTTCCATTTATAATTAAGTAAGTTTTATTTTAAGGCCGTGTGTCAATTGCGTTAAAATTTTAGCTAGTGGATACATTTTTAAATTGGTATGGTAAATAGAGATTTCAAAATTTTAACCTACTCGACAGCTCGCTAAAACTTATAGATAGTGGATAATTTCTGACATTTGGTATACCTATTGAGGAGTGAGAGAGATGGAAAACACACTTGCTGATTAATCGTCATTAACAGTGTTCACATGTGGCGGGAAAATAGCAAATCATTCAGATTATAAAATAATATGTAATTATGGGCTTCAAATAAACTATAAATAGTTTTTTTTTTAAATGGATGATTACAAAAATGTTATGATTTCATTCTTTTCGATGTATTTTATATGCGAAGTATGCGAAACTTGAAAAAACTAGAATGGATATCCATTCATGGACACAAATCATACAACAATATTTTTGTTACTGATAATAATAAATAATTACGAGTTCTGTTTTTGATGATCTATTTGAAACCTATTCCGTATTATTTTTAAGCAAGAAAATATAATGGAATTAATTTTGTTTTAATTCCTTTGGGAAATTATTGAAAATAGTTTTAAAATAAAATCCCATTTAATCCAATTGACACAGCAAAAAGACAATTTTTTGTTCACCCCTGCAGAAATGTCAAAAATTAGCCAGTGGATAAAATTTAATCTACACTTTTACGTAATTGACACACAGCCTAAGTGAAATAACATTCCTTTAACAAATTGTGGTTTAATAAATGCATGGTTGTGGAACTCTGTTGAATTAAGTATACCTTCCATAAATGCAAATGGTGAATGTCTGAGTTTTATGAACGTAAAACGCAACTATTTTCACCGCAAATGTCCACATGCATTCCAAATTTATTTCTTTTGCCGTGTTTCAATTACGTTAAAAGGTAGGTTAAATTTTATCCACAGTTTAATTTTTGACTTTTCTGCACCATACTAATGTTAAAAATTACCCACTGGCTAAAATTTTAACGCAATTGACACACGGCCTTAAAGAAAGGCACAGATATGGTTTTCGTAATGAAATGCTTTCCATCATGATCCTCACAGACAATTTTTAAAGCGTTATAAAGAGAAAACACTGTGCAATTCAATTTAAAAACAAAGAATTAATATAACAATATCACAATTCTGACAGATGAAGTGAATCAGAAAAAGCGTTCATAAGTGTTCATGGAAAGTAAAACACATGCCGAAATAGTTTTCTTGACGTTAATATGATTTCAAATGACCGCATAGAAACACAACAAATGTGCTAATAAGAAAGACATTTAGGTTAGGAATTGTTGAAAAAGTAAATAGTACGTCAAACAATAAATTTTAATAGTTTGAGATATTAAAGATTTTCTAAATTTGGCCAAAAATCTGTTACTTCGATATTTGTGGAAAAAAGCTTAATATGCTGTTTTGTTCCGAATGTTAATACTGCTAGTTGTCCTAATTTTAATGGAAATCGTTGGAGCCATTTTTGAAAATTGATGTTATCACCAAAACTTCTATATGTCAGTTATCGTTCGTTGTTGGCCGATAGGACAATTCCAGAAACTATTTTGGGTGTTAATTAACCCAATTAATGTAATTAAGTACAGCGTGCACAGCCCGCTAGAAAGTTTTTCGGACTTCTCCATCCTCCTTAAGGTGGATTTGATTAAAATCTCGAAGCCGATTTTTTTTACAAAACCTATACATACTTGTAAAATTTGTATGTTTTTTTCGACTGCCCCAAATCCAAACGAGGAGTTTAATTAGAGTTAATAAATCTCTGAAAAAAATAAATATTATTACATCATTATGCCCGAAACACACGTGCAGTGGTTCTGCATGCAGTGCAGCACGCAGTTCAGCAAGCAAGATACACGTGCATACGTTTTTTTAGTTTGACATACATGCAACTGTGCAGTGGCTCCTGTCATTACAGGTTACTGTGGTGGTGTTTGGTGTTATTGTTTTGATGTATTTGTGTTGTATTTTTATATTTTAACGTCTTTTGGCTCGTAATAGGGACATTCGTGGTCCGCAAAGTAAAAGATTTGGTTGAGTTGAAAAAAAAAAAACGTTCTATCATTTTCGATGTCTCGTTTTGTTTTGGCGTTTATTTGTTTTTCCTTATTCCTTAATTTTATTCCATAAAATTACGTTTTTTTCTTTTGTGTTGTGGTGCTCTTGAATTTTCGCAGTGGATTTAGAAATAAAGACTACTTTCAGAACAGCAACACATGTTGTACATGTGTTCACCACCATTGAAAACTGTGTGTTCTATCTTTTCTGCAAGGAGAATTCTGCGAGTGTGTTTCAGGCATAGTCTACCGGTTGCAGATACCGACGTATATTAAACAAAAAAACAAGTCTGAATGACGTTTCTAAAAGGGGTTAAGTTTGATTGAATTTTTCTTTGCCGCGTTGTTGAACCGGATCACTTTGTGAAATTTGCGACAAGTTTGATGCAAAAAACTGGAATTTCAAAACTTACTTTTTAACAAGCACAGAAAATAATGCGGTACGTAATATTGCTATTAATAACATCGCATGCAGGTACACGCTTAAGCGATATTTTCACGCGCTTAGCAAAATGTTTATTGATGTGTTTTTGTTTAATTTTTTTTTTTTCTATATAGGTAAAGATTATAAAGTTATACGGATGACGCACTGCATACAAGAAAAATGGTTCTATGACGGGTCGTACTGGCACAACCCGCCATATACTTTTGTCTCGATTCTCATATGTGCACACACCGACCCCCCATTTCCTGAAGCTGTTTGGCAAAAGTTTGTTTTTGTGTTCTCAATGTGTCATACGGTGGTTTTACAATGTTATCAAATGTTAGTCGGAGATTTGGCAGCACTTTCCTATATGGCCTTTTGACAGCGGTTGTTTTTTAAATCGTGATATAATGGCTGTGCTGATGGGGTTTGAGAATTGAATTAATTAGACAAATTATTTTACAGACACGTCAGAAAAAAAAATTACAATCTGTTTTGTAGCGAATGTTTACATTATGTCTTTCCGGTAGCTACTTTTGGCATTTTCGATATCAATCGCAAAAGATAGCGTTCAGGTGCCTTTAACTCCGCAGTGGATTTAGGAATAGAGGCAACTTGCAACACCACAATATAGATATGCAGATTATACATTTTACAAGGTGGCGCTAAAATAACCTTCCGATGTTTTTTGGCAGTAATTTAAAAAAAAAATGAAAAACTTTGATTCTTCTCGTGGATTATTTTTATTTGGTCTTTTAATTTTTTTTTACATCAAGTCGAGAATATGATGTCATGTAAATGGCCGCCGCCACAGTTGATTGTCATTTGAGCCCTTTTTATGGCATTTTCCATCACTTTGGCCAAAACTTCCGGCGATAGGTCCTCACATTCTTGACGGATATTGTCTTTAAGAGCTGCAAGAGTCTGAGGCTTGTTGACATAAACCCGCGACTTCAAAAAGCCCCACAAAAAAAAGTCTGGAGCGGTCAAATCAGGCGATCTTGCTGGCCAGTGCAAACTGCCAAAACGGGAGATTAGGCGCCCGGGAAATGCATCCTTCAGCATTTCGGTTGTGGCACGTGCAGTGTGTGCCGTTGCACCGTCCTGTTGGAACCACATGTTTTCCAATCCCAATTCATCAAGTTGCGGCAAAAAGAACTCGTTGATCATTGCTCTGTAGCGCTCACCATTCACAGTAACCGTTTGGCCCGCGACGTCTTCGAAGAAAAAAGGTCCGATGACTCCTCCAGCGAAAACAGCACACCATACAGTGACTTTGAGCTGGTGTAATGGCTCTTCGTGGGTTACACGCGGATTTTCAGTGCCCCAGAAGCGTAAATTTTGCTTATTTACGTACCCGCTAAGATGGAAATGGGCCTCATCACTCATGATTATCTTTGATGAAAAATCATCTTCCTCTTGGTGGTGATTAAGGATGGCTTGAGCGTATGTTAGACGCGATTGGCGGTCAGCAGCTGACAGCTGATGCACCGTCTGGACTTTGTACGGAAACATCTTCAAATCTTGTACCAAAATTCGCTGTAAAGACCGTCGACTGATACACATTTGCGTGGCACGTCGTCTGGTCGATGTCGACGGCGCTTCCATGACATCTTCGGCTACAGCAGCAATATTCTCTGCAGAACGGCTACTCCGGGGTCTGCCACGCCTGACAGCATCTCGTGTTGTGCCAGTCTCTTCGAGGCGAGCGGCTAAACGTCGCAGTGTTTCACCAGTAGGCGTTGGACGGCTAGGAAATCTGCGACGAAATTTACGTTGTGCCAAAGTCACCGACCGATTATTGCTCAAATAAAAAGTCACCAATATTCCGCGTTCTGGAGCAGTGTAGCGTAACATTGTTTATTAACGTGTATTTCGCATGTGTTTACTACACAAATGTCAAAACAGAACTGACATTAGGGGCCAATCGCAAAATTTTTGAGCATTTTCTGATAGGAGGATTACTTTGGCGCCACCATGTACTTAAGTATATTGCGAACACAGTGAGTCTTCAGGCAAAAATGTGTGACTTAATGCCTTTGCCTACCCTATATCGAAAATGTGCTACAAAATTATTTTATTCATATTTTCATCGTATTTATTATTGAAAATGCCAAAACAAACTTGGTACCAGTACGAAATCGTACTATTTTTAACAATGAAGGTAGAGAAAACAATAAAAAAACCGATTTTCAATATTTTTAAATTTGGTCTTGTTTATTTTGTTTATTAATTTAAGTCTACCATTACTTTACAATTTACAGACTATGCCTCACATTTTTAGTCGCTTAAAGTAGACTTAAAAATTATTTTATTACGTACTAACACGTTTTGATAATTAAAATCGTCAAAAAGTTTTATCTTTGGCGTTATCACTCTGCACTAAAGTTAAAGCAACCGAAACCTCACTTTAAATATTTGATGCAGAGTTAGCGTAATGTCATCTGTCATTTTCAAATTAGGCAACGAGCAAAGGTACAAACAGCTGAAATATTTTGCACTATCACTTTTAGGTATGTTTGAGAGTGTTCAATTAAATTGGGTTTGATTGATTGTCAGACCAGCCGATGGCCTCAGTCGCCAGTGCTGTTATGTGTCTGTAGTTCGTTGCATTCATGTGCGAAGTACTGTGATGTCAATGTCAATGATTGTCAGAACTGTCACATTTTAGATGAGTTTGACTCAGAGTTCTTATAGGTACGTTCATTAGTATACACTAATCACCGCCACGTTAAAAAGTGTCTATTGATGAAAATAAGTTAAAGCTAGCTTTTAATTTAAAGTAGATGTTAACTAGTGTGGTGTGAAGCCCTTAAACATCGATTAACTATAAATTTGCGCCTATATAATAATATTAAAAATACCTCTTTGAGTAAGAGAAAACATATATTTTGAGACATGTTCATGAAATGTCCAATGTTTACAACTTGTGATAGATTATAATTTTACGACGAACATTTCATAGGCCCCCAAAATACTGCTTAAGCAATCAGTTTAACCTTAGTTTAGTAATTTGAAATTTTATACAGTTTTGGTTATTAATAATTTTCTTAGTTGAGCGCATATGTGGTTGTGGTGGATCATATGTCAGATATAGTTTCAAAAACTTGCAATGTTAACCTTCTTGGATTACCAGTACCAATTTGTGATATTATGGAAAAGATTTCCCTGCAAAATTTTGACAGCTCATTTAACACGTCGTATATTCAACATGTTTTACACGATGTTCCGGGGTGGCATCGATAATGTGAATTTTTACGAATTCTATCAACTCCTCAATATAGTTACATGAGGACCTGCCGTATGATGTACACTGTGTTGCTATCAAACTACTTGATTCAGATTGTTATCCAAAACGGTTATGAAAAAGATTTAAAAAAAAAAATTTATCACATGGAGCAAAATTATTATAGTAATGGTGTTTTAAAAAGTAGTTAGTTGTGACCCAGTAGCACCACGTTAACTTTAATAGTGGGTACTAACTTTGTTCCTAATTATAAACAATTTTTAACAAGCCTACAATTATAGCCGTGTTTTCTTTCTGAGTCTAAGTAGGCTTACTAAAAATGAGAAAAAATGCTAATCGTTGATCTAGCAGCACTTTCCTGTTGGCATTTGGACAACTGAAAAACATGCTAATGTTAACTCTTAGTTAACCCGGAGCTAACAAACCCCGTAATAAATTTAATCCAGAGTTTACTTACGAAGCAGTTTTTCAGTGTGGGATTAGGGCCCAGTTATAGCTATCATTGAAAAACGTCATTGGAAGACAACACATGATGGAATTGAAATGTCAATGAAATGAAATTCCGTTTCAGTTCGGTTGAATGGCAATCATTACTTCATAAAAATAAACGTTGATCGGTGTAAAATAAGAATTGGTTTTCTGCGAAAACTATAAATAGAAATTTAAATATTTTTTGATAATCATGTTCTTAAATTTATAAGCTTTGTTTTGATACCAACTGACAAATAATTGAATTTATAAAATAGCCGCAGGAAGTAAAAGAAAATTCCCGATGAGGGTTTTCAATGATAGCTATAACTGGGCCCTTAAATTTGATTCCGAGTGTGGTGATTTGATTTGGTAGCACTCATGATTTATCGATTTTGCTGTTATCAGCTGTTTGGTTTATTTTTCCCCAAGTTTGTTTCTTATATCTTCTATTCTATTCTATTTCTTGTATTCTTTCTCAATATTTACAACTCTTCCGAGTCGCTGGGATCTGCATATAAAAATATCGTACACGATTTTAAATTCTGAAAATTTGATTAAATATTCACACAAATGGAATTGAAAATAATTGTTTCTTTGGTAATTTATCATCTGTCAAAAAATCTGATCATTTAGTCCCAGGGTTAACTCACCAAACTTGCTGGGTTAGCTCGAAGTTACTGTGGATTTAAATTGACCGAAGAACTACTTTTTCCAGTTAATTCGAGTTTAATCCCGAAACTAGGATGATCTCGCACTGAAAAACCTTGCCTAAGTTTAGAATCAAAGCAAATATAACAACATTAACTTGCAACCTATTTTGCAGCGTTTGTTTGGATGTGGTACTCATCAGAAAGTATAGCTCAGTTCGATCATTCATTTGCAAGAGTTAATTTGAATACTTGGATCTGAAAATTCCAGACTTTGGTTGTCTTTAATTGCATCAATCAAAATCATTTCAAATATTCTCCCTGGTCAATCTGTACTAGAATACTCTGATAATATAAATTTCAACGGATTACTTTACTTTGTCTCTTGTTAATACGTTCATCTTGTACAAAATGGTGGCAGTAAAATAAATCATAACCAAGGATCGGTTGTGGACTTTCCTGGCCTAAAACCACACTGATAAGGGCCGATCAGGTTGTTGGTAAACGGTTTCAGCCGATCGCTTATTTCGGCAGTTAGGATCTTGTAGGCGATATTGAGGAGACTTATGCTTATGTTGAGATGGTCTCCTTTTTTGTGGATCGGACAAACGATGCTGAGGTTCCATTCTTGAGGCATACTTTCTTCCGACCAGATTTGGCTTATGAGTTGGTGGATATTTCTTACCAAGTCATCTCCGCCGGCCTTATAAAGCTCGGCGGGAAGGCCGTCATTTCGGCATACAAAACTACAGTATTAAATTTTATTAATCTACTACAATTTATTATTCTTTATTACATTTCGCGATCAGAATGATAGATGACAGGTTAGATATCGTACAAAGAGATGTATTGGCTTATTATGGTTGTAAGTTTAGTGCTGGGAGGTAAAGAAATAGAGGGGTTTATGAAGACTATGTCTAAGAAGACCTTAAAATCACTGAATGGCGGAATGAACTAACTTCGTATTCGAGTAATCAATATCTTAATTTTTTTTTTCTTAAATTGTAAAGAAAACTTAACTGGTTTGCTTATACATATCTTTTGCACGAATATAATCTTCCATTTAAATGGACCACAACCGTCTGTTGCAATTGAGGGTATTGACTTATGCAAGATGTAACGCTTTTATATACATTTACGATAAAAAAAAATCGAATAAGTGTCTGGAATCATCGTTATTGATAAGGGCTTACGTTCAGCCCCGAAAATTATTATAAGCATAGTAAAGCCCATGTGGGTGCAGTGGCCTAGTAACTATTGCTAGACTACTAAGCGCGAGGTCCCTGGTTCGAGTCCCGAAAGTGATAACATCAACGCTTTTTTACTTCTTCTCCCCTTTCGAAAGTCTGGCAAAAATCCAAGAGTAGCAATGCCATGATAAGCTTCTCAAATTTGCCGTTTGGTCTTCTTCAGGGCAACAAAATATAATCTATTTGCACAAAAAATAAGAGGAGAAGCTAGGTCTTAGTATAAACTATCAAATTCGCATATTCCAAATAAGGCTATTCAATTGGGCCTAAAACTGTCTGACATTTGATCATGAAAAAATTACTCAATCATAAATAGATGTAACGTGGGTTCCAACGAGTCTGTTGTGCTAAAAAAAAATCCTATTTGCGGCACGTTTTACATCTTAAAACTGGCCCGGCAGTATCCATGCAAATCTGTTGAAACAAATTGAGATCAAACAAAATAATAGAAGCACGCAGCTGATGTCGAATACAACAAAAAAATAAAAATAAAATGGCGAAGCCAACATTCTCAGATGGCGGATTTTATAAATTGGGGTCATTAGATAACGGATTCCAGTAACAAGTTTTTTATCACACATTAACAAATTGGTCTCTTGCGTATTATTACAAACCGATTAAATGAATATATTACATGAAATGTGAATAAATTGGATTAGTTGTGACAAATCTTACATCAGTTGATAATGAAAATCATGAATAATTATATTTATTCATTCATAAGTATGAAAAAAAATAAAAGATTGAGTTCACGGTAATATGAGATTAGTTTTCGTGGGATTTATGGGCATGTTCATCAAATAGGGATGGTGTATCCGATATCAATCATGATTCCGCTCCTTCTTTTAGGTTTCTTAAATTTTAAGGATTAGCTATGGATGCTATCAGAGGGGCTCTGTATTATATAAAAATACTTTATACAACATCGACATCGACATCGAAATGAAAAGCTCAATTTAATATCAACACCGGTGACGACAGCAGCCCATTTAGGGCATCCACACCGCTGTGTTAATCTGTTTCTATCATAAATCCCAGTATGCCTTTCAAAAAAAGTAAGAAATCTTTTTCTTTCAGAATCCCTTGCGACCGTTAACCGATTCATACAACACATTGTAATCAGAGTTATCACTTCCAGTCTCCCCAGCTCAGCTAGAAGGAAGCCATCCCTTCTAGTCATCTCCTCTGGAAATGAAATATATGCCATTACCAGCCTATTCAGGTCTTCAAATAAAGCTTATCTTATCATTCGTGTGCAATTTATATTTTTTCCACATAAAAAGAGGACCCCTGATTAACGCAGAACTCTGAACGGCGGATTGGAGAAGCTTCTCATGACAGTCTTATACTCTTGTTGGATGTTTGTCATTTGAAAAAAACTCAACGAATTACATGATTATATGCATAACGAGTGTGAATGGAAGGTGTTCTTATCCTACGCTTAGCTCATCACTTCATTTTTTTTTTATAATTACCACGCGCTAAAGGGTTTGGACACAGCGCGAGCATTAAGGAAATTGAGGAGAAGAAAAGAGGAGATACCGATGTGCATTGGTTTTAAATTTTTGTAAATTGTAATGGGGAGGAAAGACTGAGTTTGGTAAAGCATTCCACATTCGTGTTGTTCGGTTAAGGAATGAATTCCTATATTTCATAGTACGTCCGAAGGTAGGCTTGAGGGTGAATTGATTAGCATTCATGGCATGGCGAGTATTACGGTTGAATGTTTGAAGGGGCGGAATGCAGCTGGCTATTTCGATTGAGCATTTCCTGTTAAAATATCGGTAAAAAAGTGTTAGGCAGGAGATATTCCTACGATGTTGAAGCGCGACTAAGGAGTTCACTACGGTTGGATCTCCTATCAGTTTTATCGCATGCTTTTGTATCCAATCCAGTAGGTGCAATGATGTTTTTGCTGCACCTGATCAGATGTGGGCGTTGAACTGAAGTTTGGGGCGTATATACGCTTTATATATTGAGGCCAGATCAGAGGGGGTGAAATATTTCTTTGCATCGATTAAGGAAACCTAGACATTTCGCTACGTTTTTAGCGATTTTGAATACGTGGTCGTTCCAACAAAGGTCGTTACTAACACACATACCGAGCATGGAAAGTTTTTCGGTTTCGGCGATGCAAGTGCCATTTACAGATAATGGCTGTAAATTTTGGTTTCGCTTAGATGACAGAAGACAGCATTTTGCTTTGGAAGCATTTAATTCCACTCTATTCGGTTTACCCCATTTAATTATGCTGCTAAGATCGGAATTTAAAGGGCTTAACATATTTTGCGGTTTCTGTTTCACGTCCGAAGATGAAGTGCGTGGATTAGAGAATGAATATGAAAAGCTTAGAGTGCTGTCATCAGCAAAGGAATAGATTGGATTAAAAGTTGCAGACAATAGGTCATTAATAAAAATGAGAAAGAGTGTCGGAGACAGAACGGAGTCCTGGGGAACACCAGCATTTATTTCGTGAGAAGCAGAATTGAAACCGTCCAAAATAACTCGAATTGAACGTTTCCAGAGATAGTTTCTAATCCATAGAAGAAGAGTTTCATCGATTCCAAAAGCACGCATTTTCGACAAAAGGGCTTGATGCCAAACCCTGTCAAATGCCTTTGAAATATCAAGTGCAACGATCTTGTTTTCACCACCGAGGTGAATAGATTGGTTCCACTTTTCGGTGAGATATGTCATCAAATCACCAGTGGACCTGTTGCAACGAAAACCATATTGTCGGTCATTTAGAAGTTTTCGTGATTCGAGATATTTCATAAGCTGACGGTTAATCAGCGTTTCCATGACCTTAGAAAGAAGGGACGTAAGTGCAATTGGTCGGTAGTTGGCGAGAGAAGAAGATTCGCCTTTTTTTGGGAAGAGGGAAGAGTCCTGATGAATAGGACAAATAGAAAAGCTAACGCAGTGGTTTTGCCAGCGTGGAAGAACACCTCTTCAGAATTATGAAAGAGATACCATCTGGACCAGACGATTTGTAAATGTTAAGATCTAATAACACTCTTGCGACTGTACGAGTACGGAAGTGGATTGGTCCCATAGAATGTTCTACGTTCTCAAGTACAGGAGGAGACTGGGCACAATCTAGTAACGTGGAATTGGCTGCAAAATAGGCAGCAAGCAGATTGGCTTTGTCTGTAGAGGTGACGGCTGGAATGTCATTGTAAATGAGCGTTGAGATGGAAGATTAGGTCGAATTCTTAATGTTTTTGACAAACGACCAAAAGTTTTTACTACCTTTGGGGCATAGTAGAATTTTTCGCCTCAGCTTTTGGTCGTGGGAGAATTTGACCCGCTTGATGCGGGCATTACAATCGTTTCTGGCTCGTTTGAACCTTGATCGGTTTTCCTCAGTAGGATTTGTCTTATATAACCGAAGACATAACTCTTTCAACCTAACAGCCTCTTTGCAGCTCGAGTCATACCACCCGTTTGCCTTAGGTTTGATACTCTTTACCCGGTGAGGAATAAAGTATTTCATACCCAGGAGAATGTTGTTCGTTATCGCATCGGCAGTAGCATCCACGTCATTATCGAGGAAGCATAATGACCAGTTAACATTCTTAAAAAACCGTTAAGAGCTTCCCAGTTAGCTTTCTCGTATTGCCATACGATTCTTTTTGGAATTTGTTCTTTAACTACGTGGTTGGAGAACGAGAAATTAGGCGATACGATACAGTGGGTCTGAAGAGCCTGGAGGTGAGAGCGCATTGATAGAGTATTTATTAGGACGAGAGGTCAGAAACAAGTCCAGAGTGTTAGCGGCTTGACTGTGAATGTCCGGAATTCGCGTTGGCTCCTTAACAAGCTGGGTTAAGTTGTTTACCTCAGCAAAGATCTCAACATACCTTGCTTCGGGTGTTGAATGTCCAGAATGCCGAAGCCACGATGAATTCTGTGAGGATTCTTGAGATGGAGTTAGACAGCTCATCAAACTCATTAAAAGTCGAGTTGCTGTCAATATTTCGGCATCTATAAATAAAACAGTAGTGGATTATTTGCCTACGGACATGAAATTTCAGCCATATAAAATAAAATTCCGGATTGGAACATTGGCCGTATTGTTGTTGAATTTGGTAGGCTACATCACTACGAATGTAAATGACGAGACCGCGGTGAGAGAAGATTAATGGCACCAAGCTATATCCAGGTAGACTTAGTTTTGAAATTTCAGAATCCGCGCCCACCTGTGTTTCCCAAAGTGCCAAAACAGCTGCCATGCTTCACTTTCTAGGGATTGATATCTTCTACTGTAGCCAAATAGCAATAAACGTTGTACACAGACTGAAGGATACATTCCAATGAAAAGCGAATAATATGAAACATGTCGCTGACATTCTAACGTAACCTATAAAAAATGACGATCTTCTACTTATCTTCAGCATGGAATATATATATTTCATCTAGGTAGGACGAATGGAAATAGACAGAAGCCCTACACGGCGAATTCATCTTGAGAGAAGGATCTAAAAGAAACGAATGAGTTAGCACTGGGAATTACTCCAGCATTTTAGAATCGTCTTTCAAGCTAAAGTCGTCATTTTTCGTAGGGGTGCAGCTTGATAGAAGATTGGTTGGATATCACGTAGGGATATTGATATCGATAATCAAGGTGCGATCAAATCAACAGTGACCAACCCATTTCAAATAAAAGACGCCACTTGTCATCAGGCTACTACTCGGTTGAAGAATAATTTGATATCACCTAGGGTAACGATTGCCAACCCAAGATCTGATCGCTGGTATCCGATATCCTATACTCTTAAGTAGTGAAAAACTTTCTCAAATCTCTAAACTTTGTCATAATGCCACACTATTTTGGTTTCCAGGTCACTTGGTTATTCCAGGGGATATTCTGTGATTAATGAACAGACAAAGCAAGGCTCCCCAAACCTTAATAGCAGTAATCTCTACTACTACTCATTGTGCTTACTACCCGATGTGCTTACTACTCAATGTGCTTCCATCATTTTCTAAATTACATTACCAAAATCTTGCATTGTACACAATTAACCACGATTTGTCACTACTGCGACTACTGTCATACGCCCGGTTCAATTCGCCATCACTTGACAGTTTGACAACAACAGCTCTACTAACCAACGAACCAAAATCTCGTTTTCGAAATCTGCTTGTTTCTTTCACACCGAACATCGCAAAGCTTTCGTTTGAAGTTTAAAAAAAAAGTTTAATGAATGCACTGCGTTTATAAAAATGTATGCAACCATTTTATTTTTAAATCACACTTAAGGGTTTAATGCCAAATTTTGTGTTGACACTGTTAATGTCATATAAAAAAACAAAATATTTTACAATTTACTTCATTGCAAGTTAAAACAAAACCGACACCGAAATTTTGTTTTTAGGGTCTGTGAAATATATCGAAAGTAGAAGTCTTACCACACAAATTTTTAAAAACAATAAATGTATGCAAAATATCAGTTTTCGATAAAGGTTTCAGATGTTTTTGCGAGAACTGAGTTTTCGGATCGGTGTCAAACCGTATTAATCGTAAAACCAAACTAGGTAAATATTTCTAAAGCGATTTAGACGATCTCAACAAATACAGTATGGCCGAAATCAAATGGGTTTTTTGGCATTTAGTGGTATTGCTTTGCTAGTGGTATAGATCCTTTTTTTAAGTGTACTTTTTAGAACTGCCCTTAACAAAAATTTGTACCGTTCAACTTATATATATCCCAAGTAACAGTTTCGTTTCGATAAAGAACTATCAACGCTATTTCCCTCCCAGCAATATTACCTGTATGAAGTCTTATGGAAAAACATTCAGCGCACTTTTCGGAGGCTACTTACTTTTATAAGACTTCTTTAAATACTTCTAAAAAGCCTTACAGAAAAAACTTTGTTTGCTGTAAAAGACGTTATAGAAGCAAATTATAGGATTCACAAAAAGTCATTTCAAAAATATTTGCAAGCCTTCTCGAAGTTGAAAATAACATGATTTTGTTTAATTCCTTTTTGTTTATACATTCTTTTAAATTATTTACTTTTATAATTTTCAATCCTTATAAGTATTAAAACCCAATTTGTTATTACGAAGTATGAAATTCAATGAAATTAAATATATAAAAAGTCTTATCTTACTGGTATTCGAACTCGCGTTCTCTCGCACAGTAGTCTAAGACGCTATCCACTAGGCTGTACTCTGGAACATAAAATAACAGTAAGTTGGTTCCTGATCTTTCCCCCTTTTTCCCGATCTTTTAACTTTAGCTTTTTAAGCCTTTATTCGTAAGTTCTATACATGTTTTGTTACGGATTTACTTCTTGCCAAGATCTACCGAAACATCTTAACGAATGTTACAATATGTGCACACATCTCCGAAAGCTTAAGAAAAACCTTGCAGTCATAGCATCATAACTTCGGTTATGCTTGTGAATTTTCCTTCATAATGTCTTAAACAATCGACTGCAAAAACGCTCAACCTCCGAGCACAAGTACTATCCAAGGCCTACAGAAGTAATTGCTTGTAGAAATTAAATTTTATTGCCTTACAGAGGAAAAATTGTAAGTTGGGATAATTCCTAAGCTACTTAATTATTTGTTGAATGTTGTTGAATTATAAATTTTTCTTTAGTCTACTTTCGACTTTTGAGGACTATAACAAACATTTCTAACACCATGGGTGGCATCATTCTGTATTCTTTGTGGGCAATTTCATAAATAAAATAAGTTTCACAGTGTTCGTTCAATTTTAAACTTGAGTTCAACGTGAAGACCCCTTGAACACAATCATTCTCAAATTTAATTTGACAGCTGTCACTTCATGAAAATGTTCTTTTTACAAAATGTGTGTGAACAACAAAGCGATATTTATTGCCTTCTATTTTAATTTATCTAATAAAATATTGTTGAGTTCGGAAATTGTTTTTAGAAAAGTCTTTTAAAATGTACGTTCTGTTCACAATAATTTAAATTACGTAGCAACTAAGCACAATGCTACCCAATAGCAAGTTTAGATTAAACTGTGATTTAAACTAAAAACTTTAACTCAACTTTAAATTTAGCTGAACTTAAGCTTAAACCTCCACTGTGTGAAACAGGGCAGTAAGGACCTTAGACAGCCAATCATCTGGCCTAATGTTGACCATTATTTTCTGGACAAATAATGGGATGAAGAGGCTTCAAATTTGAAATCGAACATAGTTGCATTTTTCGTCACCGTAGTGAATTCATACTGCACCTATCCATTGGCCATTTTTCAAAAGAGTTGATGCAAAGTTTTTACTTTTACTTGATGAATGTTTTATTGAAATGGCAATTCTGGTTCTTATACCAGTGCTTGATGCTTTTAACTTTAAAACGAACTGCAGAAGATGCAATATTTGTTGTTCCTCCTTTTGCATGGACGATAATATATTTCTTGAATAGCTGTGATGTCTGCTTTAAAGCAACTCTGACGGTTTTCCTGTGATGAGTTAAATTCTGAATCAAGCCAGAGCTATCTTGCCTACTATCAGATTAGACTGTATTTAAAGTTGATGTTGTGCTTTAAGCGCACAGTTAATGGTAACTTAATGAGTTGTTATTGAGTTGTGTACCGCCGCTGAAAATGCGTTATTTATGACGTTTTACATAACCCCTTTTTTGCCACATCTAAGTGAATTGAATGAGAATACTTAGTGGCACAAAAAACGCAAACCGCATTATTACTGTTGAATGTTCATAGATAGTATTGCCGTCAGAAAATTGTTTGCCCGTTTGTAGATTTTCTATTCAACGTTGACCTGTCGACTATTAACGATCCTTAAAAAAATCTTTTCGCATGATATATCCCGTCAAGGTTGATGGTAAATGGCTACAATACTTTCAGTGGTTAATGCAGACGTCATAATGTTTAAGTCATATTCTGGAAATAGTTCGATTCTGACGTTTAGTTACAAGGTACACAAGTCATTTGCATTTCACTTATGACTATTCTCAAACAAACTTTAGTGCAACAGTCTTACTAGATAATTAAGTCCAATGCTCAAATATTGAACCTGCTTAAGTAGGTATGCAGTGTGATCACTCTTTCTGGTGACACGTGTCAATTATGGCACAATGACTGTTTTAGCGGATATATTTAAGATGACAAGCACTTCACACCCGACTTCCAATTACAATCGAGTAATTTATGCCAATAAGTGAAATATAAATATTTGCTCTTAAAACGGAAAGCTCATCATTTCTAGTGTTAAGTTAAGTGTCATCAATGTAAGCATACGTCATTTTCATATCCATCTGCACGTTGACAGAAAAGTTAAGAGTTAACATCTTTGAACATGTCTCGTTGTGAAACACAATTAATCGTTTTTTTTTATATGATTTTATCCTCACAGGTGGCTGCTGGATGTTGGTGGTATTTCTTCTCGAAATTCACAGAGTTCTTTGACACCCTGTTCTTTGTGATGCGCAAACGTTACGATCAAGTCTCCACTCTGCATGTCATTCATCATGGTATCATGCCAATGTCTGTTTGGTGGGGTGTCAAATTCACTCCCGGTGGTCACAGTACCTTTTTCGGCTTCCTCAACACATTCGTGCACATCATCATGTACTCGTACTACATGTTGGCAGCCATGGGTCCAAAAATGCAGAAATTCCTCTGGTGGAAGAAATATCTGACTGTTCTGCAAATGATCCAGTTTGTTCTGGTCATGGTACACTCATTCCAGTTGTTCTTCAAGAACGAGTGCAATTATCCCATTGGATTTGCATACTTCATCGGTGCTCATGCGGTTATGTTCTACTTCCTGTTCTCAGACTTCTACAAACAGGCGTACTTGAAGAAGGAAGCAAAGGTTTGTACCAGGTGTAGACTTTTCATAAAAATCGATTTTAATCCGAATCTCCCTTTTCAGAAGGAGAGACTAGCCCAAGAGAAGGCTCATTTGAATGGCTTCGCCAATGGCGTTGTCAGCAAACTGAAGGCCACAGAAATCAATGGTAACACAATGAAAGGACTCATGAACGGCATCAATGTGACGACGACGCGGCAAAGAACATACGGTGGCGGATCATCGAATAATTAGTTAAATCAATTTAATAATTTTTTTTCGTAATAATTTAAGTCATAAGAAATTATAAAAAAAAATACATGCCTTCCCCTCCCATATACACATACACAATCATTATATATGTAATGAAGGATTATATTTTTTTTTTAAATTTTTTTTTGTTTAGTGATTTTAATTTTATTTAAGCTTAAGTCGGATGAATAAATGAATTAGGGAATTAAGAGTGACAAAGCGTATGTTCAATGAATAGAAATTCGATCGAAGAATTTTTTGTTTATAATAAAACATAGAAATTTTCTATTTTTTCTACATTTTTGAGAGAGAAAAATATGTTGATGTTATTTTTTGTAATGTCAGTTACTTATGGAAGTTTTTTTTTATTGAAAATGGTAAGTTGAAACAATGGGATGTTCTTGGCTTACAACTTGCCCGTCAGCGATCGGACGATTTGAGACAATGACATTGATTTCATTGGTGATGAAGAATTTAGGTTTTTTTGACGCTTTCATTGTTGCATTCAAAATTTACCTCTGTTCCCGTACAAACAAATTTTTATTGAGGTAAGTTCTTGTAAGACATTTTTGTCAGCAGTCAACCGTTTTCAGGAATTTCATATATGAAAAAGAAAATTACAGACAATTTGGAACAGTTGATTGGCATCAGGGTATACTAAATAATAGCGTTTCCGAGCACTTTTTTTTTTTGTCCAGATCATTTTTGTTTTTCTCTAGATCCATTGTTTCGTTTTCGATTGGGAAAATAAAATCACACTTTTTTGGTCTAGATCACTTTTGAAAAATCTCGATTTCAAGTGAGATTTACACTTACATGCACCAACACAAAAACATTTGACAGATGACAGATGTCAGTTTGAAATTAGCATTTCGCAGTTTGATTTGTGTTTTATTTGAAGTTTTCTGAAATAAAATTAATTTATGTAAAGAAAAATTTAATCAGCATTAAATAAATTGTTGGAATATTCTTCCTCATCATCTATATGCGACAGTTTCTTGGAAATCCACATCAACAATTCCTCTTTTATTGCTTACAACAATGAAATCATTTAAATTTTACTTTTTCTCGTCCATTTTCATAAGTTCATCCTTCCACAGCAAGAAGATAAGCAATGAGCTGTCAAATGGCACACTAATTGGGACGAGTAAAAATCTGAAATAATAGAGTAAATCTGAAAATCCCAATCGAAAACGCTATAAAAACATCATCGGGCACGTTCATCTGTGACTTCACTTAAACTCCATTTTTGTAGAGAAAAACACGTGTCAACTTTCTTTTCATTAATCATCAACCAAACGTTACTTTTTTTTATATAAAACGTGTTCATCTTATTTCACTGCTTTCAGAGCAACGTATTTAATTTTTGTTAAGATGATTTACGTTTGTAATTGATAAATAGGGTTAGAACGCTTAACAGAAAATATGCAGCCGAACAACTATCGAAAATTCTAAGCTGCTACAAATCAGATATTACTGCCATCCAAGAAATACAAGGTGGGCCAAAAGATATCACCCTATTGGAAGATGCTCTTATTTTTGCAAATGGCCGCTAATGTCAAATCTGTTAGACAGATGTAGAATACAAGTGAACAAGACATGGAGCGATACACTCCCTAAGAACTCGGAATAATCGAAGTGGACAAAATCATAATGAGCGATGAGGCTTATTTCCACCTCAGCGGGTACGTGAACAACAAAACAATCGCTTCTGGGGCACCGAAAATCCACGAGTAATGCACGAGGAGACATTAAACCCGCTATAAGTTACTGCATGGTGCGCTGTTCACGCTGGAGAAGTCATCGGGATTTTTGTTTCGAGAACGCCTCTGGTCATACGATAACAGTGAACGGTGCTCGCTGTAGGGCCATATTAACCGAGCTTTTGCCGGAATTTGACGAATTAGGGCTGGAGGACATATGGTTCTAACAGGACGGAGCAACGGCACACACTGACAACCGATATTCTTAAGACCAAACAACATCGGATGACAACAGTGAACGGTGCTCGCTGTAGGGCCATGTTAACCGAGCTTTTGCCGGAATTTGACGAATTAGGACTGGAGGACATATGGTTCTAACAGGACTGAGCAACCGCACATACTGAAAACCGATATTCTTAAGACCAAACAACATCGGATGACTTCTTTTGGCCCACCTTGTATGCTCGCACGGGCCAAGCAAAAGGGGTATGAAAAACTGTCCGTATAAAAGTGGATAGAAACAACGACTCGCTCGTAGACAGAAACGAAACGGCTTTTCGAAAAGTAGAGAAAGAAGAGTAAAAGCAGGTGATCCTCCAACAAGATCCTATCTGCCACAATTTGCTAACGCCTTAAGCCGTTTACCAAGAACTTGATCGGTCCTAATCAGTGTGATTTTAGTTCAGGGAATTAGATGCTGAAAAACTGCAAAGGAAATCCTATACAAGACACTGATCATCTCAGTTCGCTCTACAGAGCTGAAGCATTGACCGTATTACAAGCGTATGAAGATATCCTTTGTTTGTTGAAGGGAACTGGAGGCGAAGATGCAACCAACAGATTTAGAGCAACGGGATCAGTGGCGCGCTGGTTAGTGCGATGAACTGCAGAGCAGAAGGTCTTAGTTCGATTCCCAGCAGTAGCAACACCTTAAAAGATTTTTTACTGGCCCTCCTCTCGTGTTGATCTGACAAATCATCCGAGTAGTATCAATTGTCATGAAAATCTTATCTCAATTTAGCTGTTCGGATTCGGCATAAAAACTGGAGGTCCCGCCATCGTACAAAGAAGTACACACGCACACATGAATATTTGTGAGAAAAAAGCTACGCCTTGGGTACTAACGAGCCTGTTGCACCATGGATTTATTTATTTTATTTTAGCTATAGAGCAACAAAGACCTGGACGCTTAATATGGTTGGTATAGTGAATTGAAACAAATACTATGACTTGCAGAGTCTTCGATAACCAGCCAGATGTCGGACGCAGGAGAGAAAGACCTTTCCTTAAGTGGAACGCTCAAGAAACCGACCTCAACTAACTTCAAGTATGCAACTGTGCAATAATGACCACGCTAACGCTAATTGGAGAGGTATTGGAGAGGCACTAGGTCACATGTGACGTAGTAGTGTACCCTTAAAGCCTCAATATTGTGAAGCTTAATCTTATTCCCAGGGAATTTTAGTATTCGTGAGCTGCAGTTCCCCAAAGGTCAATAAGCCGGATATCACATTTTAAAAGAGGAGGGCGCCAGATACAAACTCATCCTGCAGCAGATAAAGTCATTATCATTGGCCGTTTTAATGTCAATATGCCACCAACACAAACACATTTTTCACAATTTTAGGTCTGAAAATTTGTTTATGCCATTCAGCTCTTATACGCGAACAGACAACATCAGTTATGTGCAATACTCTCACACAAACCTAAGAGCTTCCGATTTGTCAAAAGTACTCAAGGAAAATGTAAATTTCGAATGATATACCAACACAATGAAAAGGGGTTCATGAATAAAATTTGTTCTGCCGGCTTAGAGTATGGTGTGCGCTTAGAGTATGGTTTGAAACCGGTCTTATGCTAGAGTAAAACTAATATCGTGTACGGAGGCCCAATAACACCAATTGTTTACGGTACACGAAAAGGACTAAACATAAAACCCTTTTATTAATAACTACCGGCTATAGCTATTCGATTATTCACTGTTAAGTTATTACATGTCCCCTTAAATAACTGCACAGCGCTTAATGGATATTTAGTCACATCACCATTGCTAAACGTCAAATAACTCCTAAAGGTGGTCCAAATGGAATCTTTTATTACTGACTTAAGAGAATGCAATTTCGCCAATAACTGGTCCGTTGGTCCGTGTGGAAGTTGCCGTCATATTTTTTTTTTGACATTAGTGTGGTGAATGTAGCCATCACATTCTTAACCCATCGTACTTTTATCAAGTTGAATAATTTTTTTACAGAATACAGGAAAAGCAATGCAGTAACAAAATTTTATAACAAACCCTTGTCAAAAATGAAGTTTTGGTTTGTCTTTTTTTTTGACATTAGTGTGGTGAATGTAGCCATCACATTCTTAACCCATCGTACTTTTATCTACTTGGATAATTTTTTTACAGAATACAGGAAAATCAATGCAGTAACAAAATTTTGTAACAAACCCTTGTCAAAAATGAAGTTTTGGTTTGTCTTTTTTTTGACATTAGTGTGGTGAATGTAGCCATCACATTCTTAACCCATCGTACTTTTATCATGTTGAATAATTTGTTTACAGAATACAGGAAAATCAATGCAGTAACAAACTTTTGTAACAAACCCTTGTCAAAAATGAAGTTTTGGTTTGTCTTTTTTTTTGACATTAGTGTGGTGAATGTAGCCATCACATTCTTAACCCATCGTACTTTTATCAAGTTGGATAATTTTTTTACAGAATACAGGAAAATCAATGCAGTAACAAAATTTTGTAACAAACCCTTGTCAAAAATGTAGTTTTGGTTTGTCTTTTTTTTTACATTAGTGTGGTGAATGTAGCCATCACATTCTTAACCCATCGTACTTTTATCATGTAGAATAATTTGTTTACAGAATACAGGAAAATCAATGCAGTAACAAACTTTTGTAACAAGCCCTTGTCAAAAATGAAGTTTTAGTTTTTTTGACACATTGAGTTACAGTTTCTGATATATAAACAACATGTTCCTAGTTTTTGGTTATTCTGCGCGATGTTATTTGTTTAAGTCACACGTGAATATTGAAAAATAACCCAAGAGTGTGCTTTCCATTTCTCTTAATCCTCTGTAAGCAGTGCATAAATTTTAGCAACCTCTTGGGCAGGCTTACATTTTTAGGTCAATATGCAGCACACTAATGTCAAAAATTATCCACTAGCTAATGTTTTATCGCAATTAGCAGCCTTAGATGTATTCAAATATTATAGATTCTTGTTTCGAATTGATTACAAGATGATAAATGTGAATTAATGTCTACTTTTGGGATTGAATTTAAAAACGGAAAACCTGACAGTCATTTAAAAATGACACATACTTTTAGGAGTAATACAAAACTTTGCTTCATACTTTACTTTGCATAGTTTTGTAATCAATTTTAATTACACTGCCTTAAGAAATAGTGCTGCCAAACATTCAAAGTATTTTATTCAAGTAACAACATAATGTGTTGACTCTGATGGCTCACCAATATCGAGGTATCCGCTCGGAACATAATTTTCTTCATTTTGTTCGATATCGGAGAATTTTGTACCGATGTATCCGTTCGAATTTGCACTTCGAGCAGATCTTCTGACGAAATTTGACGATAGTTGACTCAACTATTTTTGACAGCACACGTTGAATTTCTTCGGAGGTTCTACGATAGAAAATGTTGCGGAATTCTTACAAAAATGGAAACCTACCAACTTTTGTGAAAAAAATTATAAATAAAATTATTTTGTGTGTAACTACAAAATCGTGCTCTAGAAAAAAACAACAACAAGAGAGCAACAAGAAATATTTGTTTGAATATTTTTTCACTCCTTTTTCACGTTTATAAAATTACACAGCTGACAGATTGTCAAACGTACGCGAATGGTAAACTGAGTTCCGATCGGAACTAACTTTCGTTTCGGAAATTCTTTTAACGGATACCTCGATAGGGCTGTATATACGAGTACGATTTCAGCATATGAATTCAATGATGAATCATATGAAATCAGTGTTACCCATCACGTTTTGTAGCTTTGAGTAGCGTTGCGCCATCACAATAAGTGATGAAGAAGATATCCCAGAAAAAAACATTTCACACTTTTGAAGATTGAAGATTGGAAAAAGTGTGAAATGTTTTTTTCTGGGATATTTTCTGAGAGGATTGAGAAGAAGAATATTTTAAGCAGATATATCAATCCTTTTCCCCAGTTTTGTAGCAGAAGTTGTATCCACTAAGCATGTAAATATGTCAAAGCGTGCGCAAGGCTATTGAATCGGTAAAGTCAACATCAAAGCGTGGTTGTGTTTTAAGCTTGAGGCGTCCATGTGATGTCTGCCAACTGCGGTCAAATATTAATAATGAATACGAACATTCCGAGGAGCCAACGTCGACTCGTACCTCTACTTGTTGCAGCCAATGTAAGAATGCGGATATCCACCACACCACAAAAATCCAGAAATACTGTGAAAAAATTTAATGTCGAAAGACTTCAATCGCAAGAGACCCCCAAGACCTTCGCGCAACGCGTAGCCTTTAACCTCTCGATTAACGCCATACCACCAGCATCAAATGTCGAAGAATAATGGCAACGATGCCAACAAGCCATTCGATCTGGCGCAACTGATGTGCTAGGTTTCTCGCGCTCACCACCAAGAAACCCCTGGTTTGATGAGGAATGCCGACAGGTTCTCGCAGCCAAGAACGAGGCCTACAAGGCTAAGCTGCAGGTGAAGACGAGAGCTGCCGTTGGGCTCTATAGGCAGAGAAGAAGGGAAGAACACCGGCTTTTCAGAAAGAAGAAAAAGAGCAAGAAAAGCGCGCGATCGAGGATGTAGAGAGGGGCCACTCCAGGAACGATGTTTGCAAGTTTTACCAAAGTGTAAAACGTCAAAGCCAAGAATACAAGGCTCGAACAGAATCCTTTCGAGATGAACAAGTAAATATCGTAGTTGAGACACAGTCGATGCTGAGGATATGGAAGAACCACTTCTGAAGACTGTTAAACGGCGATCGCGAACAACATTCCGCTGTCAGGCAGAACGAACAATTCAATATTGGCAACCACAGGGAAAAGTGCCAACCACCCGACCTGAGTGAAGTGAGGATAGCAATATCTAAGCACAAGCGTAATAAGGCTGCCGGATTTGATGGCTTTCCCGCCTAGCTTTATAAAGCCGGAGGAGGTAAGAAACATCCACCAACTCATAAGCCAAATCTGGTCGGAAGAAAGTATCGCTTGCCCGATCCACAAAAAAGGAGACCCTCTAAACGACGAAAACTACAGATGCATAAGTCTCCTCAACATCGCCTACAAAATTCTATTAGCCTGAAACCGTTTACCAACAACCTGATCGGCCTTTTTTAAGTGTGGTTTTAGGCCAGGAAAGTCCACAACCAATCAAATTTTCACACTTCAAGAGATCCTGGGATATAACCCAAGATGTCCAAATCGATTCCCACCACCTCTTCATCGATTTCAAAGCCACATAGGACAGCATTTATAAAGACGGACTATACAGAGCCATGTTTAATTTTGCTATACCGGTCAAACGTTTGTGTAGGATGACGATTTGTGTAGGATGACGATGGAGAATTCTCGCTGCTCCATCAGGTTCGGAAACGACCTCA
Organism: Rhingia rostrata; assembly: GCA_949824845.1. Lineage (NCBI taxonomy): Eukaryota > Metazoa > Arthropoda > Insecta > Diptera > Syrphidae > Rhingia > Rhingia rostrata. Next base: position 26,299,459 of record OX463756.1, read on the forward strand.
CCTACACATTCGATACCAAAAAAGGATTTATGCAAGGCGATGCTTTTGCGTTGACGGGCTATGGAGACGAAGATTCAACCAAGAACTATACGAGCTGTACAACAACATGCCCCTGGTCGAAAAACTCCGCATTGGACGTTAAAGATGGCTAGGACAAGTAGAACGAATGGACATCAATACTCCGGCTGCAGAGTCTTCGATTCCCAGTCAGACGTCGGACGCAGTAGAGGAAGACCTCGCCTTAAGTGGCACGCACAAGTAGAAACCGACCTCAACCAACTTAGTGTGCGCAACTGGAGGCTGTTAGTTAAGGACCGGGCTAATTGGAGAGGCATGTTGCTTGAGGCCCAGGTTCAATCCGGACTATAGGGCCACTTAAATATCTAAGTAAGTACTTTTTGACGTTAAATGTCATTTTTAACCCGCTTGCTGAAATTGTAATCGTTCAATTTTAAAATTACCTTTGCATTGCTTGGGGCAAATCATATCTAATGCATAGTTTGACAAGATTCACCCTGAGGTAACTGAGCAAATCACGCGCAGATGATGCAAACTTTAACATTTGCGCAACTTATGACATGTAAATGATAACGCAAAGAACAAAAATGACAGCCTATTAGATATAATTTGGCTCAATCTAATCCTGAGAACGGAATTTGCCCTAGAAACGCGCAAAATAATTGTGGACTTGAGGGAAAAGGGAAAAACCTAACGAGAAATCGCGGATATTAAAAATAAAAGTTTCAGTGGTATAAAAAAAGTAATCGATAAGTACAAAACCAATAAAACAATTAAAAATTTAAATCGTTCTGTTCGGCCAAAAAAGTTAAATAGAAGATCGATTTAAAATTTTGTTAAAGAAGTGCGGGACAATCCGAGGACAAGTGCTGTGAAGATAGCGGAAAAGCACTCGCAAGATACCGGAGAATCCATTAGAGCTAGTACTGTTCGACGTGAATTGCAATCGAATGGTTCCTCGCAAAAAGCCTTATATTTCTCTCAAAAGTATCAAAATAAGGAAAAATGCAAAAAAAAATAAAAATTGTGGAATTTCATTTTGGAAAGACGTTTTGTTTGCCGATGAAAGTTTGCAGGTGCTAGAAGGACAAAAATTTGAAGGTCTAAGGGAGAAGAATTTAAAAAGAAAGATATTTCGCCTTGCGTTAAACATGGTGGTGGATCAGTGATGGTTTGGGGGTGTATGGCGGCTTAGGGTGTAGGTAATTAAGTGTTCATTGATAATACAATGAACAAACTAGATTACCTTAACATTTTAAAAGAAAATATTCAACCGAGCGTCTTGAAATTGAGTTTGTCTAGGACTTGGATCTTTCAGCAAGACAATGATCCTAAGCATACGGCTCACATTGTAAAAGAATGGCAGCTTTATAGAACCCCAAAGAAACTTGATCATCCACCACAATCCCCAGAATTGAACCCTATCAAGCATTTGTGGGAACATTTGGAGCGAAAAATCAGACAAAGGCAAATTACCAGCAAAAACAAATTGCGAAAAGCACTGATTGAAGAATGGAAAAATATAAGCCCCTGTGCAACCTAGAAACTTGTTGAATCCATGCCACGAAGACTTGTAACTGTTCTGAAGGCAAAAGGAAATCAGACAAAATATTAAAAAGGACCTCCTACGGCTTTTCAATTTTAAAATATTTTGTTTGATTAACTTGTGCACTCACTTTTGACTCTTGAATTTTTTATGTTTCCTCTTTTCGTGTATATTATTTTTTTTATTTTAAGACGAATATTGTCATCGAGCGAATTTATTTTTGTTTTCCAAATTTAATATGTATTAATGAATTTCCTACTCGGGTTTTTTTGAGCTGGTAATGACGTGCGTACAGTTCGAACTCCAAATGTCAATTACTTATGCATATCGTGTTTTGCACCATTTTGTTTCGAGACATTACCACGTTGACCGCAGCAAGATTCCCAAGGTTCCTACCAATGTAAGAATGAATATATTTTCCTTTTTGTATTTTAACGTTTTTGTCTTTAGAAAATAAAATCAAGCATTTGAATCATCTTTTAAATTCATTTGGATATTTATTTTTGGAGAGGGAATTTTCCAGCTAGCCGCGGGCCAACATCATTTTATTTTATTGAACGAGTTTGAGTTGTAAACGTTTACAAAGGAAAATGCCGGTAGACGTTGAAAAGAGCTGTGCTTTGTCAAGTTGCAGTCTGCCCGATGACGACGAGATGGTTTCGTGTGATGCTTGCAGACGCTGGTGGCATTACGGTTGTGTGGATTTCAACCCTTCCTTGTTTGATACTGCTACTCCTTGGTTTTGTCGCTCGAAAGAATGCAAACGTGTTGGTCAGGGAGATCAAATTTTTGAAGGCGAAGAAGGAAATATTTCACCCGACAAGGATACCGACGCTGATGCATTGGCTTCGGTAGATGCTCTTATCGAGGCGGCAAAAGTTGCTCAATCGGTCGTGGAGAAGCGGAACAGTGAAATTGAGTCACTAAAGGTTGAGATGGATAAGCTCAAATTGCAGTTGGCCGCAGTATCTTCAGTTCCCGCCCAGAAAGATGTAGGTGATGTCAAGTCTGCAGTTGCAAAGGATCTTACCAGCGCTAGGCTGCAAGCGATTCGTGAAATTGATCGCACACATCGTCAATTGTTGGCTAGTTCTCATCAGGCAACGTCTTCCACACCACTGTCCGTAAAACCTGATCACCAAGAAAGCTTCCACGGCGATTTGTGCAATCAATCCGACATGGCGAATTTATTGACGATCTTAAATCGTAACCAGGTGCAGGAGTTGCCGTCTTTCACTGGGAACGACAAGAGAGAGTGGCCATATTTCGAAGCTGTATTTAAGTCAACCACGACAGAGGGCAGGTATAATGGTAAGGAGAATGTGGCTCGGCTTAGGAAGGCATTAAGGGGTGAAGCCTGTCATTTCGTAAGTGATCGTCTGCGATATTCGACAGATGCAGATGCAATCATGGATTCCCTGCGGGCAATCTATGGTAGACCCGATATATTGGTACACAGTCTAACAGGAGATCTCCTTAAGCTGCCTGCGATGGGTTCAGGTAGCGACGTTAAGCTACGTCAGTGGGCTGTGACATTGAACGGTTTCGTTGCGGATATTCGATCAATGGATTTGGATAAGGAGCTCGACAACAGCTACGTTTTGACGGATCTCGCAACTAAATTATCGCCAAATTTGTACCACGACTGGCAGAGGCGTAAATCCAGCAAACCTTATGTAAACTTAGGGGATTTCGCAGTTTTTCTCACCGATAGGTTGTTGGATATGCCTCCGGAGATGTCTAAACCGTCGAAATCATCCGTTTGTGAGAAGGTTACTAGCGTCGCAGGATCATCACGAAGAGTGCTGACACATCAACCTGTGTGTGCAAGTGGTATTTGTGTAAAGTGCGGAAATTTCCAACATAAGTTAACCGAGTGCAGGGAATTTAATGATTTGACCGCGGATCAAAGGTTTGCCTTTGCCAAAGACAAGGCCATCTGTTTTAGATGTCTGAACCCGGCACCTCATAAATGGAGGGGATGTTCGCAAGAGAAGACATGCGGTGTTGAAGGTTGCTCAAAACGTCATCACCCTTTACTCCATCTATCACTTTCCAAATCCTTAAATTCATCTGCTCCTCCGTATGTTCCAAAACCACAGTTTCAATCGTCGCATGTAGGAGCTAAGCTACCAGTTCTATTTAAGGTTGTTCCTATTCGCTTATACGGGAATAACGATAAAACTGTTGACACTTTCGCCTTCTTGGATGATGGTTCCTCGATTACGATGCTTGAGAAGGAGATTTTCGACCAGCTTGAATTGACAGGTGATCCAGAGCAGCTTACACTTCAGTGGACGAAAGGAGTGTCAAGGGTTGAGGATTCAGTGCGCACCAATTTATGTGTTTCGGCCGTGAACAAACGTAAGCGACATGTGCTAAGGGAGATATACACTGTGAAGGGTCTTGAACTGCCGTCTCAGGATATCGACGCGTCAGTTTTGAAGACAATGTATCCATATCTAAAGGACCTACCATTACCGGATCTCCGTAATGCGAAGCCAAAGGTTTTGCTTGGTTTAGACCAAGCCAAGTTTCTTGTGGGTCGTGGTAATCGATCTGGGAAAGATGAAGAGCCACATGCTCTTAAGACAGTGCTGGGTTGGACTGTTTTTGGAAGGTCAGGTTGTTTGTCCAACGTGTCATGTGTTAACCCACCAAAAAGGCCTTCGCAAATATTTTGCCATGACATTGTCAAGCTGGATGATGAACTTCACGACCTTGTTAAACAACATTTTACCACCGAGGAATTCGGAGTGCGACCTCCCAAAGGAAATTTTGTATGCCAGGCAGATGTTCGTGCTTTAGAAGTGATGGAGAGGACTCTGCGCCAGGTCGGAGATCAATACGAAATCGGTTTACTGTGGGACTCAGATGAGGTAAAGCTTCCAGACAGCTACCCTATGGCGATAAGACGGCTTATTAGTTTGGAGAAGTCATTGTCAAAAAATCCTGAATTGCTTGAGTGGAAAAACCAGCATATGCGTGAATTGGTAACCAAGGGATATGCTAGGATCGCATCAGATGACGAGTTAAAACGAGAATGGGCTAGAGTTTGGTACGCTCCAACGTTTATAGTGTTAAACAGGAATAAGGACCCTCCAAAGCCCAGAGATGTTGCGGATGTTGCTGCGAGAGTCAATGGAATCTCTTTGAATTCGCACTTGTTAAAAGGGCCGGATAACCTTGTTCCTCTTCACGCTGGACTGTTTAAATTCCGGGAGCGTCGAATTGCTGTGAATGCAGACGTTAGAGAAATGTTTCATCGCATAAGGATCATCGAGGCAGATCAACAGTGCCAGCGGATTCTCTGGAGAGATGGTGATACTTCTCGAAAACCTTCGGTCTACATCATGGAGGTAATGATGTTTGGTCCTCGTTGCTCTCCCACTTGCGCGCAGTTTGTCAAGAACTATCATGCTGTCAAATTCCAAGTAGAGTGTCCGGAAGCAGTCGATGGACTAGTCAATCGAACTTATGTGGACGACTATTTTAATAGCCACAATACGGTGGAAGAGGCTCTAGCTGTGAGTAGAGATGCCATTCGAATCTGTAAGGGAATGAATTTCGACCTGGTGGGTTTTCAATCGAACAGTCAGGCATTTTTGGAGCAGATGCCAGAAGCCAATATCAAACCAGGCCTGGTCAGTATCGACTTAAATGAGTCTGAGGGCTATGTCACCAAGATTTTGGGAATGTTTTGGCATCCTTCTTCGGACCATTTGCTTTATAGGCTATCGAATGAAGAACACTGGAATAAGTTAGCGGATCCAGAAGGGAATATTTCAAAACGCGAGATTCTTAGAACAATCATGAGAGTGTTCGATCCACTTGGCTTTATTTCTTGTATCATCATTCGCGGACGAGTCATCTTACAAGAGATTTGGAGAGAGGGCTACGATTGGGACGAGCCGATATTGGGTCCGCTGAAATATCAATGGTTGGACTTCTTGAAGTATCTAAGGGAAATAGAAGTAATAAGGATTCCCCGAGCGTATCTATCTTGGACACCCGAATCTTCTACAATTAGCTTGATCACCTTTGTCGACGCGTCGGAGAAGGCGTTTGCAGCTGTGTCTTATTGGCGTTTTGAACAGAATGGAGAAGTGGAGATAGCGATTGCTATGGCTAAGGCCAAAGTGGCTCCAGTTAAGAAGTTGTCGGTGCCTCGCTTAGAGTTGCAAGCGGCTGTGCTCGGTGTGCGAGTGGCGGAGACGGTCCTGAAATCACACACTATTCAACCTGCTGAGCAGATTTTCCTGTCGGATTCTAAGACGGTGCTCTCGTGGATTGGTTCCTCTACGTTCAAGTTTCCATCTTTTGTTGCCGTACGTGTTGGTGAGATTTTGGAGTCTACTGCCTCACATCAATGGTGGTTCGTTGGATCCGCGGATAATGTTGCTGATGATGGAACTCGATGGACTGAGTCGTCGAGTAGTTTTGTAAGCCAGAGATGGTTTAAAGGCCCTGATTTTTTAAGGCAGTCCAGAGCTAGTTGGCCTATATCTCCGGGCAAAGATGTTATTCATCAGGTAAGCCATTTTGCTTTAAATCCCATTTTTCTGGTAAACGTACATCCGAGGCAAATTTCCTATGAGATTTTTAATGAGTTGAGACCAAGGTTCCGGTCAAGATGGTTTTCGGCAGTAAGAGTGCTGGCGCTAATACTTCGCTTTAAAAACATTTTACAAGGAAAGGCAACTGATCAGGAAGTTTTCGCAACACCGTCAGAGATTGTACAAGCTGAGAACTGGATGTTTCGGAAGATCCAACAAGATGCTTTTCATGCTGAAATTGTTCGTCTTCAGGCAAGACTAGGCTTAAAATCTACTAGTCATTTCCTGAGTTTATTGCCGTTTCTAGATGAGGAGGGTACGATGCGATTAAGTTCGAGAGCACAGAAAGCGAACCTATCATACGCTGCGCGTAATCCAGCGATTCTACCCAAATCCCATCCGTTAGTTGATTTACTTGTGCAACATCACCATGAAGCCAATTTGCACGTGGCGACAGCTACAACTATTTCAGATATCAGGGAGAAAGCCTGGATAATTAGCATCCGTGGAGCTGTAGCCCGAGTCAAATCAAGGTGCTTTATGTGTAGACGACTTAAGGCAAATCCAGTCATGCCTCTTATGGGCCAGCTCCCTGAAAGCCGGTTAGCTTTCGACTTGAGACCATTTACCCATGTTGGGGTCGATTGTTTCGGGCCAATGTGTGTCAAATTTGGAAGAGGCACTGCTAAGCGTTATGGTATGATTTTCACCTGTTTGACTTTTCGCGCTGTACACATCGAAATGCTCAATGATCTCAGTTTGGACCAGTGCACTTTGGCAGTGCGGCGATTTCTCATCAACCGTGTAGTTACCCGATTCATTTATAGTGACAATGGTCTCAACTTCGTTGGAACCAAAAAAAAGACTAGATAAGGACGTTAAGGAGATGGAGGCAGCTCTTGGAGAGTACTGTTCGAAATATGAGGGCATTCTTTGGCGTTTTATTCCAGCGTATTCGCCTTGGATGGGAGGAGCATGGGAGCGACTGATCAAGTCTATCAAGGTCAGCTTGGACTTCATTCTTAGGGGAGTAACTCCGCGGGAGGACGTTCTTCTCAATGCGCTAGTCGAGGCTCAAGGGCAGATAAATAGACGTCCGTTGACTCACATACCCGTAGACCCAGAGGATCCAAGGCCACTGACCCCGAATTCGATTCTTTTTGGCAACGCTGATCGAGATGCCACCGCGCCTGGAGTGTTCTCCGGTCGTGACCAGTGGAGTAAGCTATACAGTAGGCGTGCGCAACATCTTATGATAGAATTCTCAAGACGCTGGTACACTGAATACCTTCCAGAGATTACGCGACGCTCGAAGTGGTATAAAGATACGAAGCCAGTGGAGGTTGGGAGCATTGTTCTTGTGGTGGAGCCGGCTGAAGGTCGTTCTGGATGGAAGCTTGGAAGAGTTACAACTGTTTACCCAGGACCAGATGGTATTGTGCGGACTGCGGATGTCCGTCTGGCTAACAAAGTTTTGATGGTGAAAAGGGCCGTTGGTAGGCTCGCTGTTCTTGATCTGGAGTCTTCACCCTAGAGCTTCAGACGGGCCCCGGAGTGTCATCGAGCGAATTTATTTTTGTTTTCCAAATTTAATATGTATTAATGAATTTCCTACTCGGGTTTTTTTGAGCTGGTAATGACGTCCGTAAAGTTCGAACTCCAAATGTCAATTACTTATGCATATCGTGTTTTGCACCATTTTGTTTCGAGACATTACCACGTTGACCGCAGCAAGATTCCCAAGGTTCCTACCAATGTAAGAATGAATATATTTTCCTTTTTGTATTTTAACGTTTTTGTCTTTAGAAAATAAAATCAAGCATTTGAATCATCTTTTAAATTCATTTGGATATTTATTTTTGGAGAGGGAATTTTCCAGCTAGCCGCGGGCCAACAAATATAAATATTTATCTACATAGCTTGAAACATAATAAAGGAAGATTGGCTTTGCATACTTTGTTGTTCTTTTTTTGCTATTACCAATATTAGCCTTAATGTTCAATGAAACGTAAGAAACTTAAGGTTGAGCTCTGACTTTTGACGCTCACTGTAAGTACCTACAACTAGGGGTATTCAAACCGTCACGGGTACACTACGCACATAAAAATTCGTGCGTAAATGGTTGGCTTTCGTCATAAACTTACAAATTCGCTACTTTTAAACACAGGTAGTGTGAATTGACATAAAATTTTTGCTAAAAAAACATTACAATTGCATTAAATATAGGTTACCCTAATTGGTGTAACACAATATTTTGCCCAAGCTGGGACGCATTTAAATCAATTTGAAATATTAGCCGTATACTTATGGAAAATTAATAAAATTTCACTCGATTTTAAGCATTTTACACGAAAACGAATAATGATTCACTATACTGAAATCGGTGTACACGATATATTACCATTGCAGATGCACCCAAATCTTGTGATGTATCCGATCAAACTTTCACCTCTGACTGTACTATGTTATCCAATTGTCATTTTGTCTCAACCGCGAAAACGACCAACCCTACATCTCGTTTTTTCATTCGACTCTCCAACAACCATCTGTCCTCCTTTCACACACGAACAATATTTCGTTCTACTACCAATCCAATATACAGTTAACCTTTGGACAGTGGTGCCGTTTTCTTCCTTCCACCCTTGCATAGCACCAACAACCCGCATAAATTCCTTGTGTATATTTCCGTGGTCGGCTCTTTTCAGCGCACCATAGTTCGTTTCGTTCGCCGCGTATTCGATCCACCACTGCCCTGCCGCCACCGTCGCCATCTGCTGCCATATCACTGTTTTGCTCGCTTGTCAATCCGGTGAATAATTTAAAACCAATGTGCAGCAGTTGAATTGGATTGAGTTTGATTTTATCCGCGAACGCGAGAATTGCACGCCGCGCAACTGTTGTATTGCCAATTTCGTTTCCGTTTTGTCAGTTTCATGTGTATGAATATTCTTTATTTTTCTCATTTGCCCGCTATACACGAGTGAAAAATATATTTTCGTTTCGCCGCAAAACACAACAAGAAACGCTGGTGTATGTTCTTCTGATTGATTTTTTGTTCGCGCGATTATCGTTTTTCATCCGTTCTTTCTCCAACTCAACATAATTTTGTGTAAGTTTTTCGTATTAGAAAAAAAAAAATCAAAAATTTGTGCATACATGGGAACAAAATTCCTTCAAATTAGTCATCGCATTTACACTTCGAAAGAAAAGCGCTTTCCCATTCTAACATCCTGCGGAAGAGGAAAACAGCCGGTGCCCCAGATAATATTTTATTCTTGTTGATTTTATTCTCCCCACACCTTGGTCTATTGTCCTACTCTCACCCATCGAGTACATCGAACCATGTTATTAGATCATCCCTGTCATTTGGTCTAGATTTTCCAATCGGAAAACAAACAAACACTCGTTCTGACATTTGCATAATTTTCGCAATAACAAGTCACAACTTTCTCTACACAATTTTACCGTCGTCGGCGGTATCTAGCTGTAGCGGTAAGCGGTATGATTGGAATGGATACTATTTTTAATTAATTAACGGGGAAATTTTCCACTTGGAGTGAGGAAGATGACCCGACTCGTGTGCAGATATATATGGTCAAGTGGTATTGGAAATAATTTTGACATTTCTCTCTTGGGTGGAAGAAGGAAGAACTATGAGGTCTGTTCTGCTGAGGTGAAAAAACGGAAATTCGTGCGAAAACACTTGATGCGGAAAGGAGTTGGTTGGTTGGTTGGTTGGTTGGTGATGACATCATTTGTTGCATGTGTTGTGTACCTACCTGAAGTCGGGTGTTTTTATATTCGCTGGGTCGGTGGTTTTTATCTATTCCATTGAAGGTGTCAAAACTATGGTGAATCAGTGAAAATCTTGTGTGTAATTTAAGTTGGTGCCATCAACTGGGTGCAATTGGAATCGTTATCGATATAAGAAATAAAGATTCCATCAGGGTGAGTCCAAATATGCCTTCTGGTGTGTCCTTTTTCTAGTGGTGTCTCATTCACACCGAGTGTCTCTTTCCTGTAAGAGCGCGCCGTTTTTACCATCTGTCAAAATTGATGAGGTTCAATTGGAAACAATCAGAAATCTTGATTTTATTGTTTTTTTTTTTGTAATAAATTCTTACCATGTGCTGTTATAGATCTCATTGGAGATTGTGTCAAAATCAAGCACATACATGGGTATACGTCACGCAGTACGTCAAGTGCGGTAATTGAATTTATTTTCTCAGCAATTGTGGGCGTTTGAGTCGTTGATCCAATGATTGGTGTACAACTAATTTGTGATTAATTTGGAGCAAGGCCGTGGCCTGTGAGTTTGTGATCTTTCAAGGTCAGAAAAAATACACGAAATATTTGTAAGGTTTTGTTGTGATAGGGAGATGAATAGGTGTGCGATTAGATTGAAGGTTTTTTGTTTGAGGAGGATATAGGATGACTAGTACTGATGATGTCAACGGGATAGGAATTTATTTCTGCAAGCACATTTTCCTTGATGAACAAAAATCAATTGGAATCAAATTAAGTACTACTCGCTAATAGCAAATCTGACACTGAAAATCTATCATAAGAGGTAACATACGAGAAGCGCTTTGCCGAGATTCCTAAAGCCAAGTTATTAGATTGCGACTTTGTTGGTAAAAACATCTCAAGATCATGATCCCGTTGATTAGGCGATAGTTCCAAACTAAATATCATCTCGCGATAAAGTTTTGTAAAGAAATTTTAAAATCAAATGGCACGCGATGGCGCCATCCAAGGCAATCTGATAAAACATCGGTAGGGTTCTCGTCATCAGTCGTGAATCATACATAAGTCCCTTAAAGATGCAATGGTCTATAAAAATGGATGTCTCACATTTCGCTGTTGTCATCTGACAATTTGTGATAAGTAGAATGAAGCCTCATGGGAAGGCGTTTTCCTCGCAACGTCTGGCATTAACCGTCAATCCAATGCATGTCTTGCATTAACGGCCAATCCAGGGCCTCAAACCATGCTTCAATTATTTCTGTATGCCAAGTTATATTTTTGGCACAACGAATTGGACTACCAGTTTAACGTCGACTCTGAATGATACATTTGTGAAGCATCCCTTAAAGTTTTATACTTTTGGATGTTTGTCAGATTTTTGCTAGACAAATCGCATTTTTTTTTACAAAGTGTAATAATTCAATCCAATGCTAAAGAAACTAATAATTCATTTATTTAAGATTTTGTTTGTTCATTAATTATCTAAACTACACATTACCGATGGCTGGCTTCGAATGAATACAAGAGGGAGATATGTTTCTCGTGTCAGATGTCAGACCTTGTGGCTATAGGCCTACTGTTTATTTACTATATGATTGCCACATCCATCCTATGTTGTTCAGCTTAAGCTTCAATCCTGTGTTTTGATGATCTGTAGATTCTTGAAATGTGGCATCTGTAACTTGAGCGGAAGCATCCTTCAGAGATTTCATTCTTATTTGGAGTTTGTCCAGAACCTGTTACAAGGGACAGTGGAATCTTCTTTTCGTGGCATATATTTCGTCTTACGACTTTACCATCTTCCCTTTGTACAACAACTTCGTTCGATTACCTCGAATTCAGTTGGAGCAAATGTTGATGTTAATCTATTCTGAGGAACTAAGTTAGTACCTTATCTCCTATTTCAACTTCGTTATATTTCACACCACGTCTTTTATCAGCTATCTGCTTTCCTTTCTCTTTATTAACCATGTCGAAATCTTGTCCTTCTGAGTCTAAATTATCTCCACGTATATCCTGCACAGTGGGGATCTTGTCTCTTATTATTCTGCTGCAAAGGAGTTGCGAAAGCGATTTTCCCGTAGTATCATGCGGTGTGACGTTGTACATTAGCTAATATTTTTGAATTTCCTTAATATAATTAGGTCTACTTCACTCCCAAGCCGCTTTAAAATTGACCGGTTCGCAGTCTCTACTACCCCATTTGCCTTAGGCCAATATGGCGGTGATGTTATTAAATTTATGTCATTAGCTTTACACTATGCTTTGAACTTCTCGCTGACGAATTGCCGTTCATTGTCAGCTTTATTGGACCTAGGATATCCTAACCGACTAAACACATCCTCTAAAATCGATATGATTTCGTTAGAAGTTATCTTTCTTAAGAATTTTATCTCTTGATATCGTGAATAATAGTCTATGATAACAAACACAAAATCATGATTTGGTAGCGGGCCCAACAGATCCATTGCGACACATTGCCAAGGACCATCTGGAAATAAGTGACAAGTCATAGAAACTGGTGGTATTGGCTGCGACACTAATGGACATTCGCGACAGCTCTTGACCATTTTTACGACGTCTTTGTCAATTGACTGCCACCATACCTTTGCCCGTAGTCTCCCCTGGGTGGCCTTCATGAGCAGGAGTTAAAACCTGGAATCGAAGAGCAGCTGGTATGAAAATTGTGGTACACAGTTCCCATCGAAAGGGAAAATATCTATTTTCACTGCTCATGCCCCATTCATCCTTATTTGTATTGTCTATGGCTTCCACCAGTTCATCATCTGCCAAATTATTGTTTGCTATCTCTATTATATTAAGTGCTTGTGGAAATCTTTTCTCTATTATTGTACACTCATTGTACTCACAGAGGTTGTCAACGAAACTAGACAAGTTAATCTGACTAGAGCCGAGCGAGTGATTCTGCAATGTTCCACTTTTCAAGGTTGGTAAACAATCTTAAATTTGAACGACTGTAACCTTAGAACCCATCGCTCAGTCCTGGCTGGAGGTTTGGAGGTTGGTTTAAAGATTGCTTCCAGTGGTTTGTGGTCCGTTACCAACTCAAATTCGATGCTTGCGAGATAATAATAAAAACGCTCAGTAGCCCAAACTAGAGCTAAACTCTCCTTCTCCGTTTGAGAGTATCGCCTTTCAACCGCAGACAGACTCTTGCTAGCAAACGAAATGACATTCATAGTTCCATCTAGAAATTGAAGCAGCACTGCTCCTAAAGCAACTGGACTTGCATAGGCTATCAAACGAGTACGATTTTTTTAATTTGAAGTAAAGGGTGATCCATTTCGAGGTTCCCTACTTTTTTAAAGAAAAAAACACAGAAAATTAAAATTTAATGGAGAATGCTTATTATCATTTGAAAGAACATTCTTTGGCATTTGTTTTTTGAAGATTATGTCTATCAAATGTTGGCCGTTGCTACGCCGCAGATGGTTCATCAGTTTAGTCCAATTTTCGATCACTCGTTCGAGCATTTCGACTGGTAACTGGCGAATGACACGCGTGATGTTTTCCTCCAAGGCCTGAATCGAAGAGGGTTTGTCGGCATAAGCTTTTGACCTTACATATCCCCACAGGAAAAAGTCTAAAAAATTCTTTTATCCAATAATGAATGCTGGGTCTCAAAATGGGTGATGGTGTTGCGAATAGTACGCTCAGTAGGCCGATTATGTTGACCATAAGTTGAGCGAAGTGCACGAAACACATTCCTCACAGAACGTGAATTTTCATAATAAAGTTGAACAATTTGTAAACGTTGTTCACGCGTAAGTCTTTCCATTATGAAATGCCAAACAATACTAAACAAAAATAACATGACACGACTCACACGTGATCTGTCAAAAAAGGCTATTGAAAAAAGTATCTCTACTTGGATCACCCGTTATGACAGAGTTGGTATTTTAACGAGTGCGTCCTTTAACTTCTGAAATGTGACATCTGCCATGGGCGGTATAAACTTTCCTAGATTAAGTCACTAGCCCCAGAAAACTTCTTGTTTCCTCTTTTGTGTTGGGTGAACGAAATTCAATTAATTTATCCGGATCGGCCGAAATGCCAGTCGTGGCGCATTTTTCTTTATTAAGGTTCACATTCCAATTCTTTAAAATATTGAGTACATTTTGTAGTTCCTTATCGTGTTCGTCACAGCGACAAACCTAGACGGTCCTTCTTTTTTTGCTAGAGATTCCATCCATTTTCAGAGCGACTGCTGAGTCGTCTGACCACAGATCATAGAATTCTTCGACTTCCGTCGGATTTTTAGTTAGTAATTGGGTCATCAACGTACTTTTGCTGTTTTGGCGAAAACTCAAAATAAATGAAAAAGTACCGCGGGATGTAAAGAAAAGCATAATTTGGCCGTGAATCGTTTTAATGAAAAATGTTTCCTCAAAGTCTTTTTCCGAATTTTCAAAGACTTTGTGACCAAATAAAAATGTCGGAACACACCTTTGGCTGAATTGACAATCTTCTCCTATTTTTTTTTTGAATCGACAGTACTCTCCCAAAAAAGAGTGTTTGGTATTAATAAATTGGAAAAGTATGAAACTTGAGTTTTGAGAGGCCGATTTTCACTTTTTTTTTCATTTTTACTAAACAAATTATAACCAAATAATAAAACATATTTCATAAAATATGAAATAATATTTTCTAAAACAAGAAGTTTTTGTGAGATGGATTTTAATAATATTTTTGTTTGAATATTTCCTTGAAATTTTTATTTATCTCTTTAATTAAAAATATTGAGTTCTAACGGTTTTTTTTTAGAGTTTGGTTTTTTGAATAGAGATAAAACTTAAATTTTGTGGTCATTTATGTTCAGTTTGGTTCGCCATTTTATCATGAACAGGTTGATAAATAATAATAAATAAACGCTTGCAAATCGTGCAAATTTATTTCAAAAATAATGGTTCAGCTTGCGAAGTTTACCATAAGCACCGTCCATTTGATGGTCGACATAATCTTCCATCATAGCAACTATTTCGGTTAACCATGGATCGTTTTCGCCCTACGTTTACTCTATGTGCGCACCGAAGAAACAATTGCCGCTGTGAGATAAATTGTTAAAGGGGACCCGAATGAATCGATTCGCCACCGTGCACAACAATTGGAGCTTTGTCCATCAACTTTATGGAAGATTTTGCGCAAAGATCTTGGCCTTACAAGATCCAGCTTGTAATGGGTGATCCAAGTAGAGATACTTTTTTCAATAGCATTTTTTGACAGATCACGTGTGAGTCGTGTCATGCCTCCTGAGCGTACTATTCGCAACACCATCACCGGCCGGTCGATTGGCCACCAAGATCGTGTGATATCACACCGTTAGACTTTTTCCTGTGCGGATATGTAAAGTCAAAAGCTTATGCCGACAAACCCGCTTCGATTCAGGCCTTGGAGGAAAACATCACGCGTGTCATTCGCCAGTTACCAGTCGAAATGCTCGAACGAGTGATCGAAAATTGGACTCAACGGATGGACCATCTGCGACGTAGCAACGGCCAACATTTGATAGACATAATCTTCAAAAAAAAAAAAAATGCCAAAGAATGTTCTTTCAAATGATAATAAACATTCTCCATTAAATTTGAATTTTCGGTGTTTTTTCTTTAAAAAGTAGGGAACCTCGAAATGGATCACCCTTTACAAGAATTAAAGCCGCGGAACCATGCTATGCATCGGGATTTTGGTGTTAGTTTTCATCGCAAAATTTTGTTTAGTGGTGGGGCTCATTTTTGGTTGAATGGCTACGTCAACAAGCAAAATTGCCGCATTTGTAGTGAAGAGACTCCACATGAGACTCTTGAGACACCGTTATACCAACAAAAACTGACGGTTTGGTTTACTCTATGGGCTGGTGGAGTCATTGGGCCATACTTCTTCCGAAATGATGCTGGAGAGTCAGTTACCGTTAATGAGATAACCGATTATTTTGTTCCCGAATCGGATGGCTTGAATTTGGATGAGATGTGGTTCCAACAAGACGGCGCTACATGCCACACAGCGCACTTCACAATCGATTTATTAAAGAAAACATTCGATGAGCGCATAATTCCGCCGAATGGACCTGTTAATTGGCCACCAAGATCGTGTGATTTGACACCATTGGATTATTTTCTTTGGGAATATGTGAAGTCGCTCGTCTACGCCAACAAACCAGAAACGTAAGGGGACTTGGAAGCCAACATTCGTGGCGTCATCGTCGACATACAGCCCCAAATGCTCGAAAAAGTGGTTGAAAATTGGACCTCTAGACTTGGCTTTGTTCGAACTAACCGCGACGGCCACTTTTATTCCGCGAATCGGGCTACCCAGAGTATTGTCAACAAAAGAACTCTTGACTTAGGCGCCTGCCTGACGACTTTATTGTAATTGAAGATAAACCTAATCTCTTCAAAGTAAAGTTTGCTTTCTTAAAAGAACTAAATATAATGTTCATATTATTATTATAAATAAAAAAAAACCTCTTGTGTACCATAACAAAACGCAAAACAATTCGAAACTTCGTCCACCGTGATTTTCATCAATTAGCACCGAATTCTATATGATAAGTAAATCATTCGTGTTGCCGTCGCTTTGTTTAGTACTAAATGAGCTCTTCGTGATTCTCATAAATTGGATCAACAAATTCATATGATTTTTAAGTAAAGGGTTTTTCAATAAGAGCGCTACAAATTTTTTTTTAAATAAAACAAAAACGGTTTTGGATATCAATGAAATTTTTAATTCCTGTGAGAGTACGTTCGATGCCATTATGTATGGAACTCGATTTCTTTTGCATGGCCACCACGGGCACGGTTGCAGAAGTCCAGACGCTGAACCCAATTTTCGACGGTTTTCAAGCATAAATCGGCCGATACAGCTGCAATTTCACGTTCAATATTCGCACGAAGTTCATCAATCGTCGCTGGCTTGTTGGCATCGAGCATAGATATGACGTAGCCCCACGGGAAAAAGTCTAACGGCGTCAAATGGCACGACCGAGACGCCCAAGCGACTGGGCCATTTCGAGAGATAACACGTTCTCCATACTTGGTTTCCAATAAATTGATTGTGGCATTCGCTGTGTGGCTTGTGGTGCCGTCCTGTTGGAACCACATGTCCTTCAAGTTCATATCATCCAATTGGGGCCAAAGATATTCGTCTATCATTGAACGGTAGCGATTCCCATTCACAGTAACGTGCCGGTCTTGATCATCACGGAAGAAGTACGGCCCAATGACGCCGCCGGCCCATAAACCACACCATACCGTATATTTTTCGGGATGCAATGATGACTCACGGAGTACGTGTGGATTGCTGCCTGACCAATATCGCATATTCTGCTTATTGACGAAGCCATTCAGCCAGAAATGAGCCTCATCGCTGGAGATGATTTTTCGATGAAAATCCGAATCATTTTCAAGTTGTTGCTCAGCCCAATTCACGAACATACGACGTACTGGTGGTCCAGCGGCTCCAGTTTTTGCGTCAATTTAATCTTGTAAGGATGTAGGCTAAGATCTTTTCGCAAAAATTCGCCCAACGCTTGAGAACGACGTGTGAGAGACACATTTGGGCTTTCTTCAACTGAAGCCTCAGCGGCAGCAATATTCTCGACACTACGGTCACTTCTTTGTCTCACTGGCACGGAAACATTTTGTACTGTGCCTGTGGATTAAAAATTTTATACTAAACACTCAATTGTTGATCTGCTAGGACGATTATGACGACCATAAATCGGACGTAGCGCTCTTAACGTTGAGGCCACTGACTCCGAATTTCGGTTGTAAATTTTAATAATTCCGGACTCGTTTTTGGATCGTATATCTTTCCATCATGAAATGGCAAACCTTACTGAAGAGAAATGTCAAAAGAGCGGCATGAAATATGGCGTCGTTTGCTGTCCCTGTCGCTCAACTTTTGTAGCGTCCCTGTTGAAAAACCCGATAAAACCGTAGGTGTTTGGACAAAAAAGTTTTTTTTTTAATACGACTACGCATATTTATTTTAATGGAGTTCCGAGTTAGTTTTTTGTCATTCTACCCTTGGAGTTATGTGGTCTGCAAGGTTTTCAGTTTCACCTGGCACTTACAGTTGAAATTGGAATAATTGGGGATTTCCCTCTTTTTTTTTCTCACTTTTATACCTTTGAATAGTGGAGTTACGAGTTTCTAATATTTTAAGAAGGAGTAACGACGTTTGCTTTTCAGTAATTTGTCGGAGTTGAGAGGTTTTTTAGGAACTTTGACTTTATTGGAGTTACGAGATCTAAACAAAATGATTTTTAAGAGATTTAACGTTTTTAACTCGGCAGTTTTATGGAAAACCTTGTAGTTAACTCGGCAGTGTTATGGAGAACCTTGTAGTTCCATAACAGTGCCGAGTTTCTGTAAGATAACATCAAAATGTAATTTTTGCCAAAAATGGAGTTACGAGGTTTTCTTATTAAGCCGATGATATGCTATTCAATGTTATTCTTGAAGCCTTGGGTTTTTTTTAATGAACAATTTTTGTTTACTGGTTTTCTGGTGTAACTGCCCTTCTCACATCCTTGTATGCATTTTTCGCAAGAGTGGCTTGACTTGAAATTGCATGGTGAATTGTTTTTCTATATCAGTTATGTACAACCATAAGGATATATGTCACAGCATCATCATTATCACGTCTTTTTGAGATGAATAAAAAATTAATTTGTATGTAGTCCAGTTTACGACTTTAACTTCTTCACTTTTACACCTAAAAAAATGTATCGATTTATTTAAATGAATGGTTGTTCGCTTAAATTTTAATTTAAATACTAAAATATATATGCGTTCCAACAAACGCTCTATTCCCCTCTTGTAGTGTTATCACACAACCACCGATTAACTACACTTCCGTATTAAGCACACTCCACCTTCAACGCTCCGCCAGCACCAGCGTATTACATATTTGCGCGTCCATCACCCTTATGCGCTCAATTGAGGATGAGGACTACTACTCACCCCATGTGCGGTTGGCATTTGACAATAATGATGTTAAGCATACCGCTGCGTTATGCATGAATGAATGCGCATAAATGCTTATCGTGAACAACCAGGTTTAATTAAAATTCTTTTCGGTCATACTTGTGAGCACGAGACACTGAATATTGCAAAACCCTTGTTTTAGGTGATAACTGAATTTGTTCGATAGGGTTGTCCAAACTGTTGGGGATTACTGCGGTTAACTTTGGTAGAAATATTAAAAGTTTTATTGCGGTTTTTGGTTTACGATTTATGTTATATAAATCTTGCATAAGTTTGTGATTATTTAAATCTTCTGTGCATATTTGCATACACCATTGGTTCCTAGCATTAAATTATCATAATTTTGCAAAAATTCATCGTTCATCGGTGGTTAAGGAATTTAATGTTCGCTTCAAATGATGAATGCTAATGGAATCACCGATGTAAAACGTTGTCAAGTCCACGCGCATAGGTGACTTGTTGGTCATCGCTAGACAATCCAATTCCAATGCAGTATAATCCGGCAAATTTGGCGTCGCGAAAAGTTTAACTATTTGAGGAACTCAATAGGCTTTAATGAAAGGGACTTGCCTTTCATCAATATGCTTAGTAGTTCTCAATTGCTAAAGACCATTGACTTCTGAAGTCCATCTTCGTTTAGTAAAGAGACCCATAGCAACTACATTGTAATTTAGTCAGGTATGCGTATCAAACCTAGGACAACTTAAGGGTGTACTAATCATGCATTAAGGCTTCTTGACCAACTTTTACACCTTTACATGACTTGTACTTCCTACCTCGCCATTAGTACGCACTTGTTTTCAGCCCCGCCTGCATTTCAGTCATTTAAATCCATCAAACCGACGCGTTGCGATATGTTGGGAAATTTGCTCGAATTCCACTCGCATTAGCATGCCTCATCTAATTACCTTGCACTACATAAATATCTATACCATACAGGATTACGACTAAGCCGCGATTCATTGTCTACCACAGTCGACTGATCTCATTAGAGGAGGAGGCTCGTCATTGACAATGAGTCATTCCAAAGCGATAACACCAACCCATATAATTAGCTGTCAACATTGTCGCCTTGAACAGCATTAACGAGTCATTGCGACAGGCAGTTTATATAAAAGCGGAATCATTCATCAGACTCTGCTTATCAGTATTCAAACCGCTGGCTATATATAGCAGTTCGATAAACCGAGACTTTTAGTGATTGTCATTTGCCAGCAATCAGAATTTTTTTTTAATTTTTTTGTTCACCCATAGCAAGAGATCTAAAAATCCGTCTTCCACCTCAAGCATTGACCCCTGCTAACCTACTTTTCTTGTTCATTCACAGCTAGACACGCTTGAAAGACGAGACGTTCAAAAGGCTAGAATGACTCGACAGTTTTTCTCAGGTTTGAACATAATTATCATGTCATGACGAACGGTTCTTACTAGTTGGACCAAAAGTGGGCAAACTACCCTGACCAGTTTTTTTTTTTTTTTTTTTGGGAGTTCATTTATATGCACATGTATGCAAATAAGGGAAGGTGCGTCGGTCATTTATTGGACCCTACGCATTGTTGTCTTTGTGCCTCTACCTTTGCCGGTTTTCTTGAAGCAATATCACCTGTTTCCGTATGTTATCCAATTAAACGTGCTGTAGCCGAGAAATAAAAAAAAAAAACGCTCAATCATGGGTGGCAACTTTCTTCATAATGAAACGCCAAAGTGAAGAAATAATATCAAGATTGGCCCTCTTACCTCCGTAGGTCTACGCCGGTGTTGTGTCGTCCGCACTTAATGTCTACGCTGTGCTTTATTTTGGATGAGTTATGTGCGCGCAACGAAGAAGACGAAGACGACACGCCGCTGTCCATGACTTTCATCAAACAAAAATCTGAAACTCTTTGGAATTTCAAAATCTGTTTTAACGATTTTGTTGTTGTTGTAGTTCCATTGATTCCGAGTCTGATGGTGGCTATCAGTGACGTGGAAATGTCCATTCATTGGCTGGTGGCCATCGCACGATTTGCACCACATTCCAAAAAAAAAAAAAAAAAAACCGAAACAGGGGGAAAGCATTTCGATTTTCACCAACTTGATGTAGGTAAGGTACGCGCGTGCAGCTTCGTTGGTGTTGTTGTCTGTTAGGCGTTGCGTTTCGTTGCGTTCTTCCTGGTTGTGGTTTGCTGGGTTTTTTGTTTTTGCCAACGCATAGTCATGCACGTAATTTTTTGTAATTTTCTTTTTTTTTTCTAATTATTCACGGTATTGTTTACAAACTTGCAGACCGAGTTATAAAATCTTGGCGGCGGCGTTGAGTTTGACTTACTTGGAAGGCTTCACGACGCACACACTCACTCTCATGGCGATTGCGAAAAATGTGCGAATTAAAATGTTAGCCTTGACTATTTTTGGATTTATGCTTGGATCGAGTTGTGATATTGACAGGCGCACCTAAAATTCAGCCGATATTTTATTCTCTTTGTAGCCATGTTGCGGTGAAGGTGTCTGTTGTAAGCTGTAGGCCAAGGGTGTTAGAATATTACATGAATCCGATTGTAAAGATTGCTTCGTTTTGATATAGAGAAGCGGTCAGATTCGACATTGACATATACCAGGTTTGGACCATTGTTTTTTGGGTATGTGCCACAATTTTGTGAACTTTTGGAGTTTACTTTGGCCGCAGTTAGGATGAACCAACAGATCATGGCGGATTTCGAAATTGTTTACACTTGATCAGCTGGGAGGACGAAAGAGTTCGTGTACAAAGACCCATCATTCATCAAAAATTATCGCATAACTGGTGGTGGAGGAAGGGCAGATATGGCTATATCCACTCAGCTAGCTATTCTTACTTTAAAGCATATCCAGCTAGATTACTTTTCACTGTGGCAAACTATGTATCAAAACGAGTATATCCGTATGGGATAGGGTATACAAAACACAAGGGCATCAAGACCAGGGCACCGGATAAACGTGGGGTATATTAAACGGTTGGGTACGGAGAAGTCTCGGTGAGGTAGAAATTTTCTTGAGTAGTCTTATCCGTATCTCCGAAAATAAAGTGGTTGATGTATTTCGGTTCAGGAGGAAGGGTGGTTATGGAAGTGTTGTGTGGAAAAATCAAGTGCGAATAAATCTCAGGTTAAATTGACAATAGCAAGTGAAGGTCAGCCATAGGGTATAGACTTGAAATATTTTTGAAGATATTGCCTTTCGTATTAAGTCGTGGCCTTAGCATCTGTTTCAGCACGAGATTGAAGAGATCGGTTGGTAGCGCGTCTCCTTTAGAAGAACAGTTTTTAAACTGAACGTTACATCGCCGTGTCATCTAATCTTATGCCACACAGCTGTGTTAGTTTTAATGGTATACCGAATTCCACCATCGCTGTATAAAGCTCTAGACGATAGATGCTGTGATACGCGGTCTTGATGTCGATGAGAAGATAATGTGTTTTGACTTGAAACTCTTGGTCTTTTTCAGGATTTGCCCAAGTGTGAAAAATTGGTCTATAGTCGATATGCCAGGCCGAAAGACACTTTGGTACGTGCTGATAAGTGCGTTGCAGAAAGGCTTAAGAAGTTCACGCAGAACTTTGATGTTTTATGCGACGTAGAAAAAGGATATGCCTCGGTAGTTAGTGCAGGTTATGGCGCTGATATTCCACTCATTGGGCTCCCATCCATCCAGACTCTATTGATGGTTTGGTGCATGCTGGTAAGCCATCAGAACCGGCTGCCTTGTTGTTCTTCAGTTTTTTTCTGGCTGCTCTAGCTTCTTCGATGGGCTCAGTGGTGCGACTACCTGCCGTGCAGAATGTTGCCCTCCTCTCGTGATGATCTGACAAATCATCCGAGTAGTATCAGTTGTCAATAAAAGCTTATATCAGATTCGCCGTACGGAGTCGCCTTAAAACAGGAGGTCCCACCATAGTACAAGAAGTACACACGCACACATGAATGGTTGTGAGAAAGTGCGGCCCTGGGTACTAACGAGCCTTTTGTGCGAAACATTTTTATTTATTTGCTCTAGCTTCTGCAATGCTGGGAGGGGGCCTCACCTCTTATTGTTGGCTTGAGGTGGTTGGTTTCTTGCCTTGCACCCTCTCCATATCATGTCCATTAAGCAGCTGCTGGCATTGCTTTCTGAATACATCTACAATCCCCTCCGCTTCAGTGCTTCCATTGTTATTTCGTACAGCCTACGTTCCTACATTGAAGCCGACTGCCAAACTAACAATAATTCCTCTATAACGCAATAATATTCAATCTCTACAAGCAATTATTTCTGAATGCCTTATATAGTACTTGTGCTCGGAGGTTGAACACCTTTGCAGTCGATTGTTTGGGTAGAAGCTTTTTTTGAAACATTATGCAGGAAAATTCACAAGCATAACCGGAGCTATGATGGTATAACCTCTATAAGGTTGTTTTTTAAGCTTCCGGAGATGTGTGTACATGTAACATACGTTAAGATGTTACAGTAGAACTTCGCAAGAAGTTAATCGGAAGTAAAGCATGTATAGAGCTTACGAATGAAGGCTTAAAAAAAAGCCTTCATTCAGTTAAAGTTCATAAAGTTAAAAGACCGGGAAAATGGTGAGTAGATCGGGAAAAGATAAAAAGATCGGGAAAAAGGTGAAATGATCGAAAACCTACCGGTGAATGAGTTAACACGAATCAAGTACTTCGTTGTACTGACTGTACTTTCATGTTCCAGAGTATAGCCTAGTAGATAGCCTGTTGGACTACCGTGCAACAGAACGCGATTTCGAATCCCAGTAAGATAAGAGTTTTTATATAATTAATGCGGAGCCTATAATTTGCTTCTATAAGGCTTTTGTACAGCAGCAAACAAAGTTTTTTCTGTAAGGCTTTTTAGAAGTCTTATAGAAGTAAACAGCTTCCTAAAAGTGAGCCAAATGTTTTTCCCTAAGATTTCATACAGGAAATTTTGCTGGGAGGAAAATAGCTTCGATAGTGCTTTATCGAAGCGAAATTGTTAGTTGTGTGGTAGTTTTTTGGCTTTCTTGCCGATTTCCCTGAGCTGGGTTGATATTTTATATTTTTCCTACGCAGAGTTTTCTGCTCTTCTCTTCTTCAGGTTCGGTATTCTTTCCGTGCGGCGCGTTGTTGGTTATATAGCGCCTTGATATGTGCTTCTTCACAGTCATCTCCTTTTGGTACTTGCAAATAGCACAGAGTTCGTAGGTATATATGGTGTTTTTTTTATAACATTTTTCATTTTTCTAAACCACTTTCCTTAGAGGTACAATTTTCTGTCATATTTTCGACATTCTATATTTTAAGAAAGGAGGCATATCCAGCTCAAAATCGTAAAAAAAAAGTGTAGTTACGTGTAGTTACGCCCTAGTAACACGGCGACGGTTTATTGGAAGTTGATGGTTGGATATGTTGCCAGTAGGAGAGGCACAAGATGATATCAACCTTCTCCTTGATATTCAAGTATTTCTTGATGCAACCTCTGTTTTAATTTATAATTTACACGCCCTCAAGGGGTGTATTAGCGAAGGGGAAGACAGAGAGTGATAGGAAAGATTTTGGATGTAGTGAAGACTTACTCCATGGGTGGTGTCCAAACTAACTTCGGGGAGTCACTGTTTCTTGTTATCGTTAAATTTGAAGAAATTTCAAGATGGCGCATACTCATAGGTATTACAATCGACTTTTTAATTTCGTTTGAATAAAATTTTTTTGGATTTTGGCTGGGATAAAACGCGCAACCTCCCACTCAACAGGCGAGCACATTACCACTACACCGCGGCCACCCACTTTCGAAAACAAAATCTAAGTTTGTAAAATGCGAAGAGTCGAGGCCGGCCATACATGATAATGAAACTGATGAAGAACTGGCAAGGAACTCGTCTGCAACATGTATTAGCTATGGCGTTGCTGTTATCATGGCCCGATACCTATTGACGCTTTAGCCTGATCCATCATCGTCTTGGAAAAAGAAGGATGTTATCATTCTTTTCGCTCAAATTCCAGTCCAAACAGTCGCGCGTTGCTTGTGGAGAAGTTTTTCGTTGATAATTAACCCCCGTATAAATAATTGCTGATAGGCTAATCAATGACTAACATGGCAGTGTTTCACATAAGAAATACCCGTGCAATATGAACTAAAGGCGTTTTTTCACTCAATATTTTGAACGATTTGAACGTTTTCAAAACTGACAATTAAGCGCATTTTGGTGACGTATTTCTTCCCCATAGAACTCTTAAATCTAAAATAGCATTGGATTATGCAGTTACTACGCGTTCTAAAATCAATTGATGAACATAACCCAACATATTTCCATCGATTTCGTCAATTTTTTTGTAAAAAGAAAAATTCCTTACCCCCAAAGAGCATTCTAAATCCCAATCAGTCAAGTTATTCTCGCCAGCAAATTTGTTGATTAGTACCTCTTTACTACATGGCAATCGAAAAATCGTGAATCGCACAAGTTAATCACCACAATTAACCCGAAACATGTTAAGTAAACAAAAATTCAAAAATAGATTTAAATACTTTCAAAGTACATTTCTTCCACGGACTAATGCGAATCACTTGCGGTTTACTCACCTAAAATCTTGAACGAAAAAAACAATCACCAGACCACAAACAGATGGCGGACTAATCACTAATCCTCGGTATTTAACTTTTTCTTTCAGAGTTTTTCATTTCGATCTAATCACTGATCAGTGATCGTAATCGATGGTAATAAAATTGCGCCACCTCTTGAAGCCAGTCTGAGTCACTCACTAGAGCTCTGCTAGATACATAGATACCTGCCTACTTCGTAATCACATATTCCTCCTTCAGATTAGATAATAATTGGTAGCTATATGTGTTGGTGTGAGTATCTGAGTGAGTTTGGCCATAAATGGAATATTGCTAAACCCACATTTTATCTGCGAAACGCAAAAACTCTTCTTTTTCTATCGGATGGATTGTGTTTTGTTGTTTTACACTTGCGTATCTCGTTTTCGAACTTTATGGGATGTTGCAATGAATTAGGCAATATTTATGCAATATTACGTCAATGAAAAATTGCAAGTTCAAATTTTCGTCCATCTAGAAAGAGACGGCATAAGGAAATGCACTTCAATTATGTCGACAACTACTTCATGCATATGTTCCAAGTTTACCTTGAGTGCACGAGACTCTCGTCTCGGATAACGTACTCATGGAGTAGGCTACAACCAAATTGAGTGTCATAATAACACAACACAAGTTAACCTTATTCACGAGCACGAGCTCTGTCGGTCAATGTGCGCTCGTGTGATCTTGGATCTCGCGCAGAGTAGGCGCGCACACTCCAGGCACCTACTATGATCTTCAAAAGTATTTGTATCTGTATGGTAGCGTGGCGTTTAATGAAACGTTGACGAGCCCACTCCGAGGGTGGGGAGGAGTTCCATACACAGGCAATCAAAGCACCATCATGCTTTGATGCAATGATGACGACGTCATCTCTACTGACCCATAACTCAATTGATCGTGACATTCAATGTGGTTTTGTGTCAAGTAAACGTACAAAAATTGAGATACAAATTGCACAGTTGAGGTTGTTTATTATTTTTTTGTTTGAAACGAGAATGTTTTGTAAATCACCTTACGAAGGCTATGTTTTGTCTAAGCCGGTTGGTACATAGCGCACAACTTAAAATGTCAATGACCTACGTCTAGACTGGTGTGTGGTTTGTCGAATTATAGGATTTCGAGTTCCTGTTCTCTGTGTATATCTGTAAGAGGAACATCGCTCTTGCATAACATTCGGATTGTAATGTAAACCGCATTAGGTATCGATTTATTTTCTAATTACATACGCCGTCCCCCTACTTGATAGAATATGACCACTGTGGTGCGCGTGGATACATAACTCAATTACATGTAATTGTAGATACATTGTTAAGTTATTATAGATCGCATGTTATACACAGGGGTAGCCGCAATGAAAAGTTTATAGCCTCCATATAATTAAGTGTGATCAATCGACACAAGCTGAGGATCGTTTACCAAAAAAAAAAAAAAACAAATTTTTGCCGCAACAGGCTCGTTAGTACCCAGGGCTTAGTTTTCTCACAACCATTCATGTGTGCCTGCGTACTTCTTGCACAATGGCGGGAATTCCTGTTTTATGCCAACGGGTTAGTTGAGATAAGCTGTTCTTGATAAAATTTATACTACTTGGATGATTTGTCAGATCACGAGAGAAGGCCAGTGAAAAATCATTTTAGGTGTTGAATCGATCTCAGGCCTCCTGCGCAACAATTCATCGCACTCAATGCGTCACTGAGCCCCCTGAGGATCGTTTTACTTTTAAATATATTTTGTGTCTTCAAGTTGGATAATTAACGATAGAACAGAGGTAATGTCCTGTGATTGTTTGAATCATGTCATAAATGTCGATATAAGATCGATCGATACGCTCAGGAGACGGCAATTTAACGAATTGTAGCCCTTAACTAACATTTTGACTGAGTTGAAATTGGAGTTCGTAGGTCAGTTAAAGTTCGATTAGTTTCCATGGAGATCATTAATTCCACTTAGATCAATGTGATATCGTCGTGATGTCCCTGGGGTATTTGCATCCTAGTTTATAAGAATATAATATGGATGATCTGTATCAACCATACAGGTTCATACCAGACTACAGCGCCACTTAAATATCTTTATGACCGCCTGTAGAAATTTTGAATGCCAACAATCACAAATCACAGACATACAAGTGTACTGCTATCGACGCCAATATGACTGTGACAGACTCGACCAGGAGCTGTATACATTGAAGTTCCTGACCAAAAATATGGCGGCAATGTCTAGCTTCTTCATTGAACATGATCGTTAGGGATCATAAGTCCTTTTGAAACGCTGGCTTCGTAACAATCGCTTTTCACCTATTCACTCGTTACACTAATAAATCGGCTTAACTTTCCCGGCTTAAAGTGCCCAGACCTAGCGTTTTCTTACAATCATTAATGTGAACGTGTATACTTTTTACTTCATTGCGGACCTCATGTTTTAACGGAATTCGAATGTCCGAATTCATTGCGGACCTCATGTTTTAACGGAATTCGAATGTCCGAGTTGAGAACCTTTTTTTGAAGATTGATACTACTCGGATAAACACCTAAATGATCTTTCATTGACCCTCCTCTTGTGGTGATCTGACGAACCAACCGGCAAAAAAGCAGGAGGTCCTGCCACCGTGTTAGAAGTACACACCCACACATGAATGGTTGTGAGAAGGCTCGGTCCTGGGTACTAACGAGCCTATTGCGCCAAAACTTTTTATATTTTATTATGTGACAACATACCGTCATATTTTAATCGCTTAGAACTACGAGAGTTGTGTTGCGAAAACAATGGTGGAGCACACACTAGAAAGATCATATAAGAACGTGTTAGAAGGCCAGTATACTTGAAGCCTGAGACGCCATCGCTCTAATGGAAGAGTATTCGCAGTAGTCGTTAGGAATTAGCTCGTTGAAAAGTTTAAAGTTCGCAGTAGTCGTAAGGAATTAGCTCGTTGAAAAGTTTAAAGTTCGTGTTGTGTCATTGTAAAGTGCGGAACACTACGATAACCTAAAGTAAGCTTGTGAACAAGGTTATTTTCAGAATCTGAGGACCTAAATCATGAATATGGTTATGCTCGGGATCTCCATGAGCCAATTTCGGAGAATTTCTGTATAAGTTTGCAAGGCGATTCTTAAGCGTTGAGTGCGGAGATTTTAGAATATGCCCTGAAGCAAATACATGGACTTAGCTTTTTTTTACAGCTAAACCCATTTTGCCGCTTTCTTCTCTATACTAGCAAACGTGGCTATGACATCAGGTTGGGTCCTAACAATGATGTCAATATCGTCGGCGTATGCTAGTAATTGTACAGATTTTTGGAAAATTGTGCGCCTCTGGTGTTGGCTCGTGAGTTTTGCACAATCCTCTCAAGAATCAGATTGAAGAAGTCACATGACAGCGCACCGCCTTGCCTTCATCCTTTTTTGGTATCAAATGTGTCGGTGAGGTCGACCCTGATGGCGCAGCGAGAATTCTCCATCGTCATCCTACAAAAACGGACTAGTTTGAGCGGTATACCAAAACTAGACATGGCTCTGTATAGTTTGTCTCTATAAATGCTGTCGTATGGTGGTGAGTATCGATTTGGACTCCTTGGGTTTTTTACAGGATCTGTCCAAGTTTGAAGATTTGTTCGGTTGTGGATTTTCCTGGCCTAAAACCACACTGATAAGGGCCGATCAGGTTGTTGGTAAACGGTTTGAGGCTTTCACATATTACGGCAGATAGGATCTTGTAGGCGATGTTGAGGTGAGGTAGAGGATCTCGTTTTTTTGTGGATCGCGCAAATGTTGCTGAGGTTCCATTCTTCAGGCGTACCTTCTTCCGACCAGATTTGGCTTATGAGTTGGTGGATGTTACTTACCAGGTTTTATAAAGCTCGACGGGAAGGCCGTCATGTCCGGCAGCCTTATTAAGCTTCAGTTTAGATATTGCTATCCTCAGGTCGGGTGGTTGGCAGTTTTCGCTTCCGTTGCCAGACTGAATGATTCGTTCTGCCTGACAGCGGAATGTTGTTCGTCATCGCCGTTTAACAGTCTGCACACGTGGTTCTTCCATATCCTCAGCATCGACTGTGTCTCAACTACGATATTTGCTTGTTCATCTCGACAGGATTCTGTTTGAGCCTTGTATCCTTGGCTTTGACATTTTACACTTTGGTAAAACTTGCGAACATCTTTCCTGAAAAACCGGTGTCCTTCCCTTCTTCTCTGCCTATAGAGCTCAACGGCAGCTCTCGTCTTATACCTGCAGCTTAGCCTCTTAGGGCTCGTTTTTGGCTGCGAGCATCTGTCCGCATTGCTCATCAAACCAGAAGTTTCTTGCTGGTGGGCGTGAGCAACCTAGCACATCAGTTGCGGTTGATCTAATGGCTTGTTGGCGTCGTTGCCATTGTTCTTCGACATTCGATGCTGGTGGTAAAGTGTTTATCGAGAGGCTTAGGGATACGCGTTGCCCGAAGGTCTTGGCGGTCTCTTGCGTCTGCAGTCTTTCGATATTAAATTTTTCGCAGTATTTCTGGATTGTTGTAGCGTGTTGGATATCCGCATTCTTACCTTGGCTGCAGCAAGGTAGTGTTCCGAGTAGATGTTAGCTCCTCAACATACCAAAATACTGGATGCGTGCCTCTTGTCTATCGCAATGTGATCAATTTGGTTGGCCGTTATGGATATCGAGGTGAGGTGAGTCAAATCCGGTTGGATGAGACCAGTACCCGATGGTTACCACTTGGAGGTTAAAAATAAACACTTGATGTGTAGTCAGAATTACAACCACTGGGCATTGCCAAGTTAAAGCCAATCAGAGTATACCCTCGTTCTACAACACCCAACCATCTGTCATCAGAGGATAGCAAGCCGGATATTCCGTGTCAGTCATTCTGAAACAATTTTTTATAGTGTTGCTGTTTTTCGTCTTGTCGATATTATTATTATCTGCTTGGAATTTTCGGACATCCTGGATGCTTCCAGTGCTCCTCGTCCATGCCAATGTGAAAAATTTGATTGATCGTTTATTTTTTCGAATGCTGAGATGTCCCCTATGTTCATCAAGGTGAGCAAACCGTGTGCTTCTTGTCAGTGGATATTTTTCAGCCTGCCATGGTATAACGTAGTATACAAATTTCCCCTCTCCCAAACTTTCAAGTCCCCTACCTCGATTTTGTTCATCCTTCTTTGACAATCTTTAGCAAAATCGTCTTCTTTCGGAAGGTGGTAGCAGTTTGCGAATTTCCCGTTGATTTCGATTGTCATTTGTCACTGACGTTCGTTGACGTCGTCTATTTCAGTAAAATTTTTGTTATAAGCCATTCCATGCAAATTTTTTTTATCATTATGATTATTATTTGTCTTTCTGCTGATTTTTCATGCAATGAAATTCTTACCTTACCCACAAGGAAGAATGGTCCATTCTTCTTAAAATATTGCTCTACAATGAAAATACATCGTTCTTTCGTATAGCGGTCTATTCTTACTAACCCCGAACTGTCAGCTGTCAAATTGTTTTTTCTGTTTTCGTTGACAACACAGTCTGTACTAATAAATCGCGCAAAATTCAAATGTTGTGTGAATTATGGGACGCCCGTTATTTGCATGTTGGCATTTCACTGGGTAAACCGAAAGGAAAAAGCTCTTATAGATACGACGCCACTGCTATCAAAATTTGAAATTATTACAAAATTTTACAAAAAAAAAAAAAACGGAAAACATGCTTTCTGTGTGATTCCGTATTTTTTAATTGGTACACTAGTTTCCACTAGTGAGTATCTATCTACTCTCACTATCGCATGTACTAAACCGACAAAATTATGCCGCCTTCAGCAAATTGGAAAAACCCTGATACTAATCTTTGTCCACATGACTCCAAGCGAGGATAACACCAATAAGTAGAGTCACTCGCACACCAAAATCGAATAGTTTGGAGATACCTAGACTTATTGATTTCTCGTTCTACCAAACAAACGAACGACAAAAAACCCAGCGCACTTTTAATTAATTGATTTTCGGTTATTTATTTTCACACGTTATTTTTGTTGAACAAATAAAAGTGGGGTTATTGGTCATCACTACTCGCACACTGACACACTCGTCGATCGTCAAGGTGAATAATATAACAGTGTGTTGCATATTGATTTGCGATTTAACAAAAAAAAAAAAAAAACACATCATCCACTATGAAATCAAATTTATGTAAACCCATGGTTTCGTTATTTTGTTTGTTTGGGCAAATTTCCAAAAAAAAAAAAAACCTTTGCAACTATTACAACCGTGACATAGTGAGCTTAAAATGTCGAATGGTGTTAATGCAATTCTTATGTTTGTTAGGTCAAGTGAGGTTATAGATAGGGGCTGACAGTATTTCGCGTAAGCACGCTTTGGAAATTAATTGGTTGTATAGGGTTGTTTCAAGCGTAATTTTAATTCTTCGATAGTACAAATGAAACGAAGTATGCTTTGCCTTTATGGTCAGACAATTGCATTTTTGAGGCAATTGACACCTAGTGCTAGACGTATTGTCTGTTGGTTTTTAATTAAAGAAAGATAGATACAAAGAAATGAAAGAGATGTCTGTGTCATCATCCGATTTGCTCAAAAGCTCTTGCAGAAGTCATTTTTAAGTATACCCACCCAAGATGTATTTGGAACTTCTATAGAATTAGGTCTTGATCCTCAATTTGACTTTTTGGAGATCCATAGTTCTTTAAAAAAGCCGTGCTAGCCGTCCTATCAGGTTGCAGCTAGCCGTCCTACTATGGTGAAGTTTTAGTTGTAGTACCTGTAGTTCACTAAGTTGAGTTTCATACCTGAAACTTGAAACTGTGAAGTGGTGTTTTTGCATATTTTAAATTGGGGGTTAATGCAAGTACCTAGTCCTGCCATAAGTTCTGTTACACAATTTCCATCGCTTATTGCAAACAACTTCTTGCGGGAATAGAACCGTTAACTTTTTTTTCGGAACGCATGCATTGTGTAGTAAAGAAGACTAGCCAGTTTGGTTTCAGCTTGCGATCTGCTAACATGGAGTGGGGCGTTAAAGAAAATCGAATCGCGATAATTGCGTTGCATAAGTGCGGGAAGAGTGCTGGCCAAATTTTCGAGTTGCTAAAACCACTCGGCATATCGAGAAATTTCGTTTATCGGGCTATTGATCGTTTCTCCGAAATGTCCAGAGTCGATGACAGGCCAAGAAGTGGTCGCCCACGCGTCGTCCGTACAAGTGCGGTAGTGAAGGCAGTGCGTGAGCGAATTCGGAGAAATCCCCTTAGAAAACAGAAAATAATGTCCAAGGAGTTGGAGATATCAACCAGATCGATGTCAAGTTTGATTCGGGACGATCTCCATATGAAAGCCTAACGTCGGTCCACTGGTTATCTCTTAACTCCCCAACTGAAAAAAATTAGGCTGGAAAGATGCAAGAGACTTCTGCAGTGGCACGCGGCCAATGGCCATGAAAACATTTTGTTTACGGATGAAAAAATTGTTACCGTTGAAGAAGTTTTCAATAAGCAAAATGATAAGATTTATGCCACTTCATCTAAGGAAGCGAAAAAAAAATGTTCCTAGGGTTCAACGAGGCCATCATCCAGCGTCCGTGATGGTTTGGTGGGGGGTGTCCCACCAAGGTGTCACATCCCTCCATTTCTGTGAAAAAGGCGTGAAAACTGGGGCAAAGGTCTATCAAGAGGACGTGCTAGAGGGTCTTGTTAAAGGCTTGACCAATACCCTTTTCAAAGGAAACAGGTGGATCTTCCAGCAAGGCTCTGCTCCAGCGCATAAAGCCAAAACCACGCAGGAGTGGCTCAGGCTCAACATTCCTGTCTTCATAGCAGCTGAAGATTGGCCCTCGGGGAGTCCAGATCTGAATCCACTGGATTATGGTTTGTGGTCAGAACTGGAAAACATGGCCTGCAAGACTCCCCACAGAAATTTGGAAAGCCTGAAAACAGCATTGACCAAAGCAGCGTCCGAGATATCCATGGATACCGTGCGTGTCTCGATAGCCCAATGGCCAATACGTTTGAAGGCTTGTGTGAAAGCAAACAGCGACTTCACATATCCCCAAAGAAAATATTCCAATGGTGTCAAATCACACGATCTTGGTGGCCAATTGACAGGTCCATTCCGCGAAATTATGCACTCATCGAATGTTTCCTTCAATAAGTCTATTGTGACGTGTGCTGTGTGGCATGTAGCGTCGTGTTGTTGGAGAACCACATCTCATCCAAATTCATGCCATCCAATTCGGGAACAAATTAGTCGGTTATCATGGCTCTATACCGGTATCCATTATAATTTCGGAAGAAGTATGGCCAAATAACTCCACCACCCCATA
Organism: Rhingia rostrata; assembly: GCA_949824845.1. Classification (NCBI taxonomy): domain Eukaryota; kingdom Metazoa; phylum Arthropoda; class Insecta; order Diptera; family Syrphidae; genus Rhingia; species Rhingia rostrata. The sequence continues at coordinate 26,333,224 of OX463756.1, forward strand.
GAGCACACCAAACAGTCAGTTTTTGTGGATGCAATGGCGTCTCAAGGGTCTCATGTGGATTCTCTTCACTCCAAATGCGGCAATTTCGCATGTTGACGTAGCCATTCAACCAAAAATGAGCCTCACCACTGAACGAAATTTTGCGATGAAAATCAGCATCGAGATCAATCCCATTTTCGGTCCATACACCAAAATCACGACGCACTGCATGGTCTCGCGGCTTTAATTCTTGCACAAGCTGGATCTTGTAAGGTCGTAAGCCAAGATCTTTTATAAAGTTGATGGACAAAGCTCCAATTGCTGTACATTGTGGCGAATCGATTCATTCGGGTCCACTTCAACACTTTGCTCTACAGCGGCAATTGTTTCTTCGGTGAGCACTGTTCGACGTCTCTGCGGATGCATATTATCACATAGAGTCAACGAAGTGCGAAAACGATCCATGGTTAACCAAATTAAATGCTCTGATGGACGAATATTTCGACCATCAAATGGACGGAGCTTGTGGTAAGCTTCGCGAACTGAACCATTTTTTTCGAAATAAATTTGCACGATTTGCAAGCGTTGTTCATTTGTAAACCTGTTCATGATGAAACTGCAAACCAAACTGAACATTAGAGTTGCCCGATTCGACCACAAAATGTCAGTTTTATCTCTATCGAAAAACCAGCCTCTAAAAAAAAAAACACCCTTTAGTTGGATCCAGTTTTTACTAGCAAGAACGTAGTTTTAGTTGTATGTGAATCACATTCTCAACTTTTGCCCACATCAGTTCACCACAAGGCGTGTTTTGTCAGTATTACACCTGAATACAGGGTGGCTGATGAATATCGCTACATTAAGAAACTCAAATAACTTTTTTTTCAGTGTATGGAATTAATGCCTCCTCGCTCGTTGATGCATGTACGGCATCTTACCAAAAAGTTGTTCATTACTGCTTGGAAAGTTGACACAGACAGGAATAGCCGCCTCTTTTTTTTCTCGAACAGATTTTTTTTTTCCGTGGGTGGTGGACATCTCAAAAGACATGATAAGCACGTGCCCAAAGTAAGTGTGGGACTTTTACTCCACTAAAACCACCACCCTTTTTGTATTTTTATTGCAACTTAGTATGCAATTTTTTTACCATGAGTAATGTTTGGCAGGCAACTTTCCTTGTCAAATCTAAGGGCTTAGTTCTTTGAAGACGTCGCAATAAATTTGTTTCGTCAAGAATTTCGAGGACAGCCATACTTATTCCGGGAGTTTGACCCTCAAATCCTTTGTTGTCCAAATGTACTAGAGCTACTCATTAATGTTTTTCAAATCGTACAGCCTAACTGGAACTCTCATTTAACAAATAGTCACGAGTATACCACGACTTAGAGGATTCTATTAATGGGTCGTGTATTCTGCATTTGTTTACCCCAGAAATATCAAAACGAAAATGACAGTGGCCGCCAAAAGTTACATCCAAGTTGGTTGAGGTAGGTCGGTTTCTACTTTTAGGCGCTACTTAAGGCGAGGTCTTCCTCTACTGCGTCCGACGTCTGGCTGGGAATCGAAAACTCTGCGAGCCGGAGTATTGATGTCACCCTAGTAAGATGGTATTTTGAAACACAGTCGATAGGTAAAATCAAACTTAGAAAAAGCCAGCCTCTGTGTACTAACGAGCCTGTTTTTCCAAAAATCTGGCCTCCTGTCCTACTCACTATCTGTTCCAGCACGAGATGTCTCCATGTCAGAATCCAGTACATGTAAGGAAAGATGCAGATGACATGCTTCCAAACTGAAAGTTTTTTGACACAGCTGTATAAGTTTTGATGGTATCTATCCCGAATACCTTCATTGTTTCTAAAGTGCTCTAAGCGATGGATGCTATCTTACGAAGATTTAAAGTGTTTTCGTAAGACTCAGCTTGACATTCGTTAGTCTTTTACGGGATTTTCCCTAGCATGAATATTTGGGATATGGTCGATCTAGCAAGGAAGGTTTCAGACATTTTTCAGCAACATTCATCGGCAGCTGGAGCAAGACATGGGGTCCGCTCTCTTGTCGACGGAGCTGATTTATCAGACATACTTTCTTCTGTCCAGACTTGGTTGATGATTTTTTGCAAATACCTTTCCATTGCAGCACCTCTGCCTTTAAATGCAGAGGTGCTGCAATGGAAAGCTTTGTTGGTTCCCTCAGAACTGGTGACCGTTTTGTTCTTCTTTTTTTTTTGTCTTCGCTGGGCGTAAGTGGTGGGTAATTTTTTTTCTTTTCGTGGGCTGGTGGAAATCTCAATAGACATGATGAGCGTGTACTCAAAGAAGGGTGAAACTTTAACCCACTAAAACCAGCACCCTTTTTGTTTTTTATTGCAACTAAGTATGCGACTTACCTATAGCAATTTTTTTATCACGAGTAATGGATGTTTGGCAGGTTAATTTTCTATAAGAGTTCCTGCTTTTTCGGCAATTTATAGCGTGGTTTGTTATTATCGGGCCAAATCTAAGGACTCAGTACTTTGAAGACGCCGCAATACATTTGTTTCGTTAAGAATTCAGAGGAGCGTTGTGTAAACGTGTCCCAATAAACTCGATTCTCGAATGGATTGCTTTAGTTCATTCAAATTTGTTGGTTTTGCTTTGTAGACCTCCTGTTTGCAATAAATCCACAAGAAAAAGTCAGGTGCAGTAAGGTCAGGCGACCTAGGGGACCAACGGAATGTGGAGTTTCGGGATATCAGCTTATTAGGAAATTTTCGTCGCAATTCTGTCATAACAGGCCGGGCTATGTGAGGAGTTGCACCATCTTGCTGGAACCACACAGAGTTGAAAGAAATTCTGATTCGGGGTAATTCTGGATAGAAAAACTCTCTCACCATGCTCAAGTAACGATCTCCAGAAACCATAACGCTGTGACCGTTTTCTTCGAAGAAGTAGGACCCGACAGTACAGCGTGATGGAACTGCATACCACACTGTGACACGAAGTGAATGCAATTCCGTCTAATGGAGTATCTGTGGGTTGGAAGCACTCCATATTCGGCAATTTTGTTTGTTTATGTTGCCCTTTAAATCGAAATATGCATCTTACTTACTTAAGTGGCGCTACAGTCCGGAATGAACCTGGGCCTCAACCAACATGCCTCTCCAATTAGCCCGGTCCTTAGCTAACTGCCTCCAGTTGCGCACTCCAAGTTGGTTGAGGTCGGTTTCTACTTGTGCGCGCCACTTAAGGCGAGATCTACCTCTACTGCGTCCGACGTCTGGCTGGGAATCGAAGACTCTGCGAGCCGGAGTATTGGTGTCCATTCGTTCTACACGTCCTAGCCATCATAAACGTCCAATGCAGAGTTTTTTGACCAGGGGCATGTCGCTGTACAGCTCGTATAGTTCTTGGTTGAATCTTCGTCTCCATAGCCCGTCAACGCAAACGGGACCGAAGATTTTTCGAAGAATTTTCCTCTCAAATCGACCAAGGATTTCTTCATCCGCTTTTGAGATGGTCCATGCTTCAGCGCCGTAGAGCAGGACTGGGATGATCGGGGTCTTATATAAGATCTCCCTAGTAGTTCGAGTGAGGGCTTTACTACTGAATTGCCTTCTTAGCCCGATGAGACAGCGGTTGGCAAGAGTAATTCTTCGTTTAATTTCTGACGAGAGGTTGTTGTCAGAGTTAATAGCGGAGCCGAGATAGATAAAGTCCCGTACTAACTCAAAGTCATATCTGTCAATGGTGACGTTCTGTCCAATTCGTCGATGTTGTGTGTCCTTTCGTGTTGGCAGCATAAGCTTCGTCTTGCCTTCATTTACTGCTAAACCCATTTTTGCCGCTTCCTTATCTATACTAGCAAACGTGGCTATGACATCACGTTGTCATGTCAATATCGTCGGCGTGTGCTAGTAGTTGTACAGCTCGTGAGTTTTGCACAATCCTCTCAAGAATCAGATTGAAGAAGTCACATGACAGCGCATCGCCTTGCCTAAATCCTTTTTTGGTATCGAATGTGAGGTCGTTTCCGACCCTGAAATGGGCATCCTCAGACATAAAAAGACAGTTCAACATGTTTCCGTCCTCTTCCACCATTTGAAGCATCTTCTGGCAAAATTCCAAGCGAATCGCCAAGTCTGCTGTTTTCAGTTTGTTGACCATTTGAATTCTAATAGCGAACTAGCCCAAATCATTGTTTAAAGTGACTGCAATGACTGTCTGCTCATACCAATTTGAGGTGGTAAGCTTTTTGTCGAAACTCTTGGATTGTTGTTTTGTATGGCAGCAGCTACAGCTGCGATTGTTTCCTCCGTACGAATTGAAGGGTTGCGATGGTAAGGTCTTCTCTCGACTGTTCCAAGCTCGGCAAAATTGTTAACAAGTATCAATTTGGTCCATCTGCTCGGAGGATTGCCGCCAAACGTGCGCCTATACTCTCTTTGAACCGAAACTACTGACTCCAGTGCGTGATAGCAGCGAACAATCCAAATTCTTGTTTTAGTGTCCCAGTTATCCGTTTTTGTTAAATCTAAAAATCAATCTGCAAAATAAAAAAAAATAACCAAATTCACTTAATAGAAAAAAAGTAATTGAATTTTTTTTGGTAGCAGCTTTTATCAGCCACCCTGTGTTATTTGCCAAAGTGCTCAACCTAAATTTGTATTTAAATTCAATTTTGAGGAATGATTTCTTGATGTTTCCAGTTTAGCCAACATGAACAGTACGTTTATTTCAGTTTTAAAGAATTGGATCGAATTACATGTTCGTATAATAAAGCGAAAAGATCATAGGAAGCACCCATGGTTCGATAGGCAACTTTCTAAAATAAAAAAAACATCAAGCATTCAAAAAATATAAAATGACGGTATTGTCGGAAATTTTTTTTTATTGTTTTTGTAAAGAAAACGAGTTTCTTATGAAATGTTTGTAACGTGTGATTTTTTAAGAGGTTTAGAACTTTTTTTAAAAAAAAAACACAAAAAATTCGAAAAAATGAATGAAATATTTATTTATTTTATTTAATGTTTAAAGATAATTTCATGCAAATGTTGACCGCGGCTGCGTCTCAGGTAGCCCATCCGCTGAGTCCAATTTTGGCATACTCTTTCACACATATCGGCCGGTATCTCACGAATGAATGCATGGATGTTGGCTTCCAGTGCGTCAATCGAAGCGGGCTTGTCCCTATAGACATTAGCCTTGACATACCCCCACAAAAAATAATCTAATGGTGTCAAATCGCACGATCTAGGCGGCCAATTGACCGGCCCGAAACGTGAAATTAACTGTTCACCAAACTCGCCTCGCAATTGCGCCATTGTTTAGCGTGCTGTGTGGCATGTGGCACCGTCTTGTTGAAACCACATATCATGCAAGTCAAGAACTTCCATTTCGGGCAAAAAAAAGTTTGTTATCATCGCTCGGTAGCGTTCACCATTGACATTAACGCTGCGATTCGCATCATCTTTGAAGAAATATGGCCCAATAATGCCGCCGGCCCATAAACCGCACCAAACAGTGGCTTTTTCGGGATGCATTGGTAGCTGTTGCAATGCTTCTGGCTGACCTTCACTCCAAATGCGGCAATTTTGCTTATTTACGTAACCATTCAACCAAAAATGAGCCTCATCGCTGAACACAATTTTTCGATAAAAAAGCGGATCCTCGGCCAGCTTTCCAAGAGCCCATTCACCAAAAATTCGGCGTTGTGGTAGGTCGGCTGGCTTTAGTTCTTGCACCAGCTGTATCTTAAAAGGCTTTACGCCCAAATCCTTCCGCAAAATTTTCCACGTAGTGCTGTAACAAAGGCCTAACTGCTGGGAACGGCGCCGAATCGAAATTTCGCGGTCTTCTGTCACACTAGCTGATACGGCCGCAATATTTTCGTCACTACGCACAGTACGTAAACGTGTTGGTGGTTTAATGTCCAACAAAGTAAATTTGGTGCGAAATTTGGTCACAATCTTCCGAATAGACTGCTCAGAAGGTCGAGAATGCCGATCATAAAATGGAAGCAGCGCGCGATGAACATTTCGTACCGAGCACGAATTTTGATAGTAAAATTCAATAATTTGCAAGCGTTGTTCATTTGTAAGACGATCCATGGTTAAATTGCAAACCAAACTGAAGCTGTTTGACAGTGACACAAGGTACTAAACACACGTCAGCTGTCAAAACCAGTGTTGCCAAAACCAAACCAGCTAAAAAATCACCCGTTACAAGGTGGCGCAAAAATAACCTTTCGATGATTTTTGGCTGTAATTAAAAAAAAAAGTGAAAAGCTTTGGTTCTTCTTGTGGATTATTTTTATTTGGTCTTTTAATTTTTTTTACATCAAGTCGAGAATATGATGTCATGTAAATGGCCGCCGCCACAGTTGATTGTCATTTGAGCCCTTTTTATGGCATTTTCCATCACTGTGGCCAAAACTTCCGGCGATAGGTCCTCACATTCCTGACGGATATTGTCTTTAAGAGCTGCAAGAGTCATAGGCTTGTTGACATACACCCGCGACTTCAAAAAGCTCCACAAAAAGAAGTCTGGAGCGGTCAAATCAGGCGATCTTGCTGGCCAGTGCAAATCGCCAAAACGGGAGATTAGGCTCCCGGGAAATGTATCCTTCAGCATATCGGTCGTGGCACGTTCAGTGTGTGCCGTTGCACCGTCCTGTTGGAACCACATGTTTTCCAATCCCAATTCATCAAGTTGCGGCAAAAAGAACTCGTTGATCATTGCTCTGTAGCGCTCACCATTCACAGTAACCGTTTGGCCCGCGAGACGTCTTTGAAGAAAAAAGGTCCGATGACTCCTCCAGCGAAAACAGCACACCATACAGTGACTTTGAGCGGGTGTAATGGCTCTTCGTGGGTTACACGCGGATTTTCAGTGCCCCAGAAGCGTAAATTTTGCTTATTTACGTACCCGCTAAGATGGAAATGGGCCTCATCACTCATGATTATTTTTGATGAAAAATCATCTTCCTCTTGGTGGTGATTAAGGATGGCTTGAGCGTATGTTAGACGCGATTGGCGGTCAGCAGCTAACAGCTGATGCATCGTCTGGACTTTGTACGGAAACATCTTCAAATCTTGTACCAAAATTCGCTGTAAAGACCGTCGACTGATACCCATTTGCGTGGCACGTCGTCTGGTCGATGTCGACGGCGCTTTCATGACATCTTCGGCTACAGCAGCAACATTCTCTGCAGAGCGGCTACTCCGGGCTCTGCCACGCCTGGCAGCATCTCGTGTTGTGCCAGTCTCTTCGAGGCAAGCGGCTAAACGTCGCAGTGTTTCACCAGTAGGCGTTGGACGGCTAGGAAATCTGCGACGAAATTCACGTTGTGCCAAAGTCACCGACCGATTATTGCTCAAATAAATAGTCACCAATATTCCGCGTTCTGGAGCAGTGTAGCGTAACATTGTTTATTAACGTGTATTTCGCATGTGTTTACTACACAAATGTCAAAACAGAACTGACATTAGGGGCCAATCGCAAAATTTATAGCATTTTCTGATAGGAGGATTACTTTTGCGCCACCTTGTACAAAACTTAAATATATTCAGTGGAATCGAGCAAAGCAAAGCGTTTTGTGGTTTTATGAATTCAAAACGGAAGACTACTGAAATTTCTTATTGTTATTGAACAAAAAGAGTTCGCTCCGATAATGTTAAATCGTCTAGCGAACTGTAAGCTTCATATTTTCAAACTGTTTATTTAGATGACGTTTTTACTTCTGCTGTACACCAATAGGATGATATTTCTCCCATCACCGACTTGGGATTACTTACAGAAGACAAAGCATTGGCACCATCTCAAAAACTCGAAGCCAAATTAAATCTGGGATTTGATGGCATCACATCCATATTGATTTTAAGATGTAGTTCATCTCTTTCGATTCCACTAACATTGACTTTCAATTTATCCCTTTCTACGAGCGATTTTCTAAACGGCTGCAAATATTCATTTGTCACGCCAATTCAAAAAACCGGTAGTAAGAATTTGGTAACCAACTATCGTCCAATTTCGAAGATGTCAACGCTTTCGAAATTGTTCGAAAGTTTAGTGAAAGATAAGATATAAAGGGTGATCCATTTCGAGGTTCCCTACTTTTTTAAAGAAAAAAAACACAGAAAATTCAAATTTAATGGAGAATGTTTATTTTCATTTGAAAGAACATTCTTTGGCATTTATTTTTTGAAGATTATGTCTATCAAATGTTGGCCGTTGCTACGTCGCAGATGGCCCATCCGTTGAGTCCAATTTTCGATCACTCGTTCGAGCATTTCGACTGGTAACTGGCGAATGACACGCGTGATGTTTTCCTCCAAGGCCTGAATCGAAGCGGGTTTGTCGGCATAAGCTTTTGACTTTACATATCCCCACAGGAAAAAGTCTAACGGTGTGATATCACACGATCTTGGTAGCCAATCGACCGACCCAATAGTACGCTCGAATAGTACGCTCAGTAGGCCGATTATGTTGACCATAAGTTGAGCGAAGTGCACGAAACACATTCCTCACAGAACGTGAATTTTCATAATAAAGTTGAACAATTTGTAAACGTTGTTCACGCGTAAGTCTTTCCATTATGAAATGCCAAACAATACTAAACAAAAATAACATGACAGCATGACACGACTCACACGTGATCTGTCAAAAAAGGCTATTGAAAAAAGTATCTCTACTTGGATCACCCGTTACTTTTTGGAAAAGGAGTCCCTATCCAGTTATCAATATGGATTTATGAAAGGCAGGTCAACAGTAACTAGCTTAACTGTATTTACTAATTTTCTCGGGTTTTTTGTTCGACCCAGACGCTTATTCTAGACTGAGGGCACAGTACTCGCTGAGACGTGTATTCCCAGTTCCATTTCCGATGCATTCTCCTTGGTCATCTTATTCGCAAGAGATTGCTCATTTGGACTGCTAGCTGAAATCGGTTTTATATAGACGCTAGCGGCGCGCCGCCTCAAAGCTTGAGAGGTCAAGGCGCACGCTGAGTCTTCCTTTTTCTATACCATTGCCGATGTTTTCCCCCTCGCATAAATTTCCACAAGGGATCCTACTAGATGATTTTCCGACTGTAAACAGTGTAGTTTATGATCTAGGCAGGTCCTAGTAGGATCCTCTTAAGCTTGATGGTTCGCAGTGGTGCTCGTAACCCATGGTTCTTCAGAAGTTTGTAAGATGTGTCGCTTGCTACCAGCTCTTCACCTGAGATGAGGTCATCCGTTAGCAGTTTGTCATCCATAATTCCTCCCGCAGCTTCATCCCCATATCCCGATCTCTTAGTGCCGGATTCCAGTGGTCCACTAATACCCATTATATGTTTTTATTTAATTTTTCCTCCCACGTGTAGCCCGAGAAGGGAAAGGATTGAGGAGAGGGAGAATTTGACTATACTTAGCTTCACCAATGCGAAGTCCACAACCAGCCATACATTAGGACATATTCACGATACTACTGTGAAGCACTGTTACAGCAAGGCTGTTACGTTGTTCCATTGTCTCGATGCCAATAACTGCTTAAAACAATCCTTCAGAGGGTCTAGAATAAACTCTAAAAGTCATGATTCATGAATCAGTGGCAAAGAAAGTTGTCATAGGATGTGCGTTATGATTTGCTCATGCAGTTACACGATAATATTCTTAGTGCATCCCTGATAACCCAGCGTTGTGTAAATCGTTGTTTTCCGAAAAAGGATTTATATGAACAAACGCCACATCGTTTGTGGTTGGGTACGGAGGAGAGTCGGTGAGATAGAAATATTCTCAAGGTCCGAAAAGAAAGTGGACGCATATATTTGATTTGTTAATGTGGCGTAGTCAACCGCTACAAAGGGATTTTTTGAAGATTATTTCCTGTTTCTAGGACATTGACATTGACATCACAGTACTTCGCACATGAATGCAACGAACTACAGACACAAAACAGCACTGGCGACTGAGGCCATCGGCTGGGACAGATCAAGACATTTATACAACAGAGAGAGAGACGGATAGATACGTAGAAGGAAAGACATATAACATAAACCTACGTGGCACAGAGGAGGAGACATAGACTTATATTGTCTCATATTATCGCACAGGTGGCCTCAGATAACCTGGCAATTTTCGTAGAAAACAAATGCTGCCGAAGCTGGGGCTTGAACCCGCAGCGCTTGGCTAAGCAGTCAGCTACGCATTCCTCTGAGCCATGGCCACCTGCTCATGGAACACAGTTTTTATGCTGAACATAAGAACCTCCCCCTCCTACTAAAGAATTATAATTTTTGCTTAAAACAAGGGAGTGAACTAAAAGTCCGCAAAGTCCTGAGTTAGTGCACAAACACTTTCCTTGTTATTATTTAGCGACGAAAAATTTGATTCGATTCTTTTCAGCATCAGTTTTATCCCGATCTGATAACGCCGTGCTAAAGCGAAGAAACTCCTAAGCATTGCAGTAAGTCAAGAAGATCAGACTGTCATCGGTAGTCTTCTCCATTGAAACGTACCTTCGAGTCATTTTAATAAGCAAATTGTCAACGCCTTTCAGTCGAGCCAAATCGTATTGGACCCTGTTGCTATAATATTTTATGGTCCCCTAGCCCCCTTTGTTAAAATAAAGAAACTTTTCAAGCCAGATGCCAAGATATTGAACTTCAACTCTCACCGTTAACGGCTGCCCATGCTTTTTAGTTTTTCAATTTTTTTTTCAGTATTGTTTTTTTAGTGTCGCTAGCAGTCCTAAGCTATGGGGAGCTGAACAGAATAGTTTCGGATTTTTTGGAAATTGATTTTCAAAACCTCTCTCATAGAAGCCGCGTTCCAATTGGCAAAACAAAAAAAAAACTAAAACAGTCGTCCACTCTTGGGGATATCTGAAGTTACTGGTCCATGCCAATAAGCCGCAAACGACCAATGCCCTCAAAATCAACATAACCAGGACATCCAAAGTTTTCTTGGCTCTTTCGTATTTTTAAATATCAAATAATAAAAAAAATTAATGAAGACTGAAGACTGCCATTTATCATCTGACAAACGACACGTTGTGATTTTGAACCAACAGCAATAAATATCTACGGCAACTAAGGGGCGCCTCACCATCCGCCTTTTATCAATTCGTTATTTCCAAGTTTATTTAATAAAAGCAAATTATCCCATGAGCTTTTGCGCCGCCTTCCAAATCAAGCAAACAAAAACACATTGTCGCAATACGTATCTAGATACTTATTTGCCTTTTATTGAATTGCTTTGCAATCAATATTCATGTGTCCCTGAAATATTTCATCAATTGATCTTAGAAATTATCACCGAGCATGGTTATGTCCATACATCTGTTTACAAATATTCATTCATAAGTAATAAAATGCGTGTTACGATTGAATGGAATATAGCACCTTGCAAACGCATGTTTACCCAATGGCCAAGTCAAGCAAGGGTATTGAAAGCCAAAGATTCGAGGCAAAAGATGGTATTTGCCAAATCACTTTCGTACGTTCAAATGTACAACGTACTCAGATAGTTTTTGTTTTTTTTTTATAAATCTGATGTTCCACTCTGGGAGTGGTACAATTTGGTATTCCCTCGGCAATAACACGTGCTTGGATAAACATATTTTTTTGTATCTTTTTTTTTTGCTGGTTTTTATTTAATTTACAAGCGAACGAATTTAAAAGTAAATAGGCGCAAGAAGCATGATCTGTTTAACATTTTTATTTAGGTATAATTGCCAAACATCGGGTAGCGGATCTAATAGATACTTCTGTATCTATGATTTATAATTTGCATTCCATCCAATGCATGGTGATATTTGTATACCCTATCCCATAGGGATAGATTCGTTTTGATACATGGATTGTAACATAGAGAAAGAATAAAGCTAGGCGTATAGGGTGCGCCATATTTTATGTCGGTAGGGGGATACAAAATATGTGTATGTTAAGATAGGTTAGGTGGAAGTGGATATTGTCCATTCTTCTTGCTACCTTTAAGAAAACTAATCTGAGCTGTTAGTGAAACGGAGGAGCCTTCTCACTTCCGTTTTTGTCAGAGATTTGGATAGAAGTAACCACCAAGATGGAGCTTTTAATAGGGCCGGGAAGTTACAAAGGAGATGAAGTAATGTTTCTTCTACCTCTTCGTCCATACAGCTCCTACAGACGTCGTTGGAGTGGATGCCTAGCTATTATGCGTGCCTGCCTATTAAACACAGTCCCTTGATGACACCTATGGTGGCGCTAATAAATTCATTTCCTTGGTTTTTCTTTAATCCACCTTTGGGCAAATTTTTTTGGTGATTTCACACGTCGCACACTGGGGAAATTTGCATGGAAGTGCGGAAAAAACTTAATAAAACCTGAACCACTCAATCGATTTGGATAAAATTTCTCAAAGATTTCGTAAAAAATTATTCTACCCTATCGAGGTATCACTACAATTCGAAAATAAATTCCGCGAAGAATTTGTGTCGGAGGAAATCGGAAAAAAATTTGCACTTAGCTGTCAAAAATTACAAGAAACGTGCACCTAAACGCACTTCAACGCCAATCGCCGCGATGCGTTACAAAATGTCCGAGAAATATTCCGAACAGCTCAGCTTACCCACTAAAACCACCACCCTTTTTGTATTTGTATTTCAAGTTGCAACTAATTTACGATAATGAATGTTTGGCAGGTAGCTTTCCTTTGAGAGTTCCTGCTTTTTCAACAATTTATAGTGCGGTTTGTTAGTATCGGGCCAAATTCAAGCGTTAACTTCTTTGAAGACGACGCAATAAATTGGTTTCGTCAATAATTTGGAGGACCGTTGTGTTAACGTGTCCCAATTAAAGTTTTTTTTTGTATTTTGCCGTGCAAAATTTTTCGTTTCATATTTGACCGCGGGAATACCCAGACCACGGCGCATTGACGGATGGTCTTGACATTTTGTTGTCAAAAGTTTGTAGAATGTTTAGATTCGTTTCACTGGTACAACCCCATAGTGGTATAACATGTGTCCAAGCCGGCTCTAGCACTTGCTTGTAAAATAGCAGCTTGTTATCAAGTAGTCCAGAACAGTTGTTTGTATCAAGTTCTTCGCATTTCTTTTTTATATGCGACTTCCATTTGAATTTTGCTGGTGTTTCCTCTTTTATTGTGCCAACTGCTAGGATAGCTGTATCGTCAAGAATTCTACAAAAATATAATATTCGATTGTTTAAAAAAAAGCATGTCTTTCAAAAAATTAGTTTTAAGTCTAACCTGCCCAATGACTTTTTTAATGGCCGCAGTACTTTAACTGTGCAAAACGTAGCAACTATTGCATCGTTCGTTTGTGGAATATCACATGGGAGGTACATGCGTGGTCCAAGGACGCTTCCTTTGGGTACTCCTGCCAATATTTCTTTAAACCCTGAATATTCGTTTCCAAATTTCACACGGAAGAGTCTATGCTCAGGATACGAGAAGAGGATTTTATATAATTTTTCAGGCAGAACATTTCTTAATTTGTATTGAAGGCCTCTATACCAAACCTTGTAAAAATTTTGCGACACGTCAAGAATACGGCTGAGCTCATTTTTATTTCTTCGAAAGCTTTCTTAACTATGTACAGGGTGTCCGCCGGGAAGGTATACTACTTTGTTTTGCCGCCATTTTGACAAACATTATTCTTGACAGTTCATTTTTGGCAGTCGTGAAGTAGACACGTGGCAAATTTATTACGGAAAAATATTCGATAAACCAACGTGTTTTAATCGTTGAAACATTTTATCAAAATCAATCATCGATTACTGTAACGATGAGAAAGTTACGTGAATTTTTGGGAGAAAGAACGTTCAAACAAAACGCACTATTTATCGTGTAGTGAATGATTTCGAAGAAAGATGGTCTGTAGGTGATAGGCCCAAGCATGGACCACAACGTACTGCAAGATCGGCTGAGAACATGACTGCTTCTCAAGGAAGTATTTAAAACAATCTATCAACCACGATTCGACGCCGTGTTCAGGTCTTCAAGGAACGTCTTTGGCCACAAATTTGCACATGGATTTGCATTTTTTTCCATTTAAGATTCAGTTGACACAAGAGCTTCTTCCACAAGACCATTTACGCCGCCTTTCCGCTAGGTGTTACAACAGCTAGCCCTTGACAACCCCGGTTTTGATGAAAAAAATCATAATGAGTAACGAGGCACATTTCCATTTGAATGGAATAAACAGAATAGTCGGTTCTGGGCAATAGAAAACCCTCAAATTATTCATCAGTCCCCTTTGCATCCATTAGAAGTTACAGCCTGGTGTACAATTTGGTCAGGAGGAATCATTGGGCCTTACTTCTTTGAAAATGAAAACGGCGTAACGGTCGCTGTGAATGGGGAGCGATATCGTGATATGATTGAAAACTTTTTAACGCCGAAACTGCATGCTTTGGGCTTGATTAACATGTGGTATCAACAAGACGGTGCCACATCGCATACAGCCAGGACTACAATTGAATTACTGCGAGACTTCATTCCACAACAAGTTATCAAGAAATGGTGATGTTGATTGGCCTCCAAGGTCGCCTGATTTGACTGCTACGGATTTCTTTTATGGGGATATCAGAAAAGCAAGGTTTATGCAAACAAACCAGAAACGCTTGAGCAACTCAAACAAAAAAGTCGTCATGAAATTAATGAAATACCGCGTGAAATGTGTGAGAATGTAATGATAAATGTGCTCGAAAGGGCTCGCATTTTTGAGACTAAAAGAGGCGGACATTTACCTGATATTGTATTCCATACATAGTTGTCGACATTTAATAAAACATTTATAAACACAAGATCCATTCTCTTTCATTTAATCAAAAATTGAAAACAAACAAAGTAGTATACCTTCCCGGTGGACACCCTGTATTTAGTTTCATTCTTTTCTCAAAATGTTTTGATTTTAGTTGTAGTCTTACCTCGGCATAATTTTAAGTTGTTAACGTTTAATTTAGGGCGCTTGCATAGGGCCAGTGAGTTAGTTAAGTAGTTGATAAGTAGTCTGGTTTTTCATAAATTTTTGTCTAGCATGTAAATTAGTTTTAAGATAAAGTAAAATAAAAATCAATTCAAAAAAAAGAACAAAAAGCCCAGATAAGGCGTCTTTGATCGACATGAGTCAACAATGATCAGGAAGACGGAATGATAGGATGAGATTTAGCCTGTCGATGAAGACACCAGCACCCATTCCTTTATTCGTTTTGGAGCCATCGGTATAAACATTAATCGTGTCATTTTTCACAGTTCGTTTCTTTCCCTTTACGAAGTTTCTGGGATCGTAACCTGAAAACTCTTAGCAAAGTTTAACCTGGTAATGGTGTAATAGGTGTTTTCAGGAATATTTGTATGTTCGTTTCGAATTTTTTGAGTGGCCAGTTTGTTTATTTGACCCTTGTTGGATAATCAACGAAGGGGGTGGAATAGGGTATCAAACAATTCGCACAGCAGATTGCAGCCCTCTCATGTGTTTCATTCTATCTTTACTTCCATGTTCATGTCTGATTGCATCTTGATAACACAGCAGCAGCAGCAGCACTCGTGTGTTATGCAGTCCAGAAGAGGAGCAACGACACTGCAGCTATGTTAATTGATTAATTAGATCAAAGTGTTAATTGAAGCAATTTCCACAAGAATGCCCAACTACCGGCATAGCTAGTGAGGTATAATTAAAATATTTTTCTTTATTGTTTTCGTCGTAAAAATAAACGTGCTGATCTCTATGAACTTTGTGAGAACAGTGGCTTTGGATTCTAATCATAGACAAACTATATTGCACCTTCTATAAAATGTGTAATTAAGCTTTAGGCTAAACACAACATTAGTATAATCACTCAACACACTACGCACAGCATTTTATCTTGCATAGATTACGTTTTTTTTTTTAACACTTTACAAAGTAGTTTACAGGGTGCCACAATATTTGTGGTCTTTATAACAAATACCTACTAAAGGGTGATCCATTTCGAGGTTCCCTACTTTTTTAAAGAAAAAAACACAGAAAATTCAAATTTTATGGAGAATGTTTATTATCATTTGAAAGAACATTCTTTGGCATTTATTTTTTGAAGATTATGTCTATCAAATGTTGGCCGTTGCTACGTTGCAGATGGTCCATCCGTTGAGTCCAATTTTCGATCACTCGTTCGAGCATTTCGACTGGTAACTGGCGAATGACACGCGTGATGTTTTCCTCCAAGGCCTGAATCGAAGCGGGTTTGTCGGCATAAGCTTTTGACTTTACATATCCCCACAGGAAAAAGTCTAACGGTGTGATATCACACGATCTTGGTGGCCAATCGACCGGCCCAAAACGTGAAATTATGTGCTCACCGAAATGTTCTCTCAATAAGTCCATTGATTGATGCGATGTGTGGGAAGTGGCGCCGTCTTGCTGAAACCAAATGTCGCCGAGATCACGAGCTTCAATTTCAGGCATCAAATAGTCGGTTATCATGGCACGATAACGGTCGCCATTGACGGTTACATTCGCACTGGCATAATTTTTAAAGAAATATGGACCGATGATTCCACCGGCCCACTAACCACACCAAACCGTTGTTTTTTCTGGATGAAGTGGCAGTTCTTCAATCTCTTTAGGTTGCTCTTCATCCCAAATGCGGAAATTTTGTTTGTTTACCCATTGAGCCAGAAATGGGCCTCATCGCTAAACAAAATTTGCCTCGAAAACGTCGGATCTTCGTGGAACTTTTCAAGAGCCCATAGAGCGAAGCGATGTGGCTTGGGAAGGTCGAGCGGCGTCAGTTGTTGCAAAGCTGTATTTTGTACGCTTTCAATTTAAGATCTTGACGTAAAATGCGCCAAGTCGTTCCATACGTCAGTCCGAGTTGCTGCGAACGGCACCGAATCGACTCTCTACGGCCTTCGTATACACTCTCAGCTACGGCCGCTATATTTTCTTCACGGCGTGCTGGACGTGGTCTATTCGGTCGAATATTATCCAATTATGAATGCTGGGTCTCAAAATGGGTGATGGTGTTGCGAATAGTACGCTCAGTAGGCCGATTATGTTGACCATAAGTTGAGCGAAGTGCACGAAACACATTCCTCACAGAACGTGAATTTTCATAATAAAGTTTGAACAATTTGTAAACGTTGTTCACGCGTAAGTCTTTCCATTATGAAATGCCAAACAATACTAAACAAAAATAACATGACAGCATGACACGACTCACACGTTATCTGTCAAAAAAGGCTATTGAAAAAAGTATCTCTACTTGGATCACCCGTTATAAACGTCTGGGTTACAGAAAACACATATTATAGACTACTGCATACAAGTCTTCTGCTTCTTCTTGTGGCGGTAAAGTTCGGTATGAACCTGTGCGTTAACCACTATGGCTCGCCAATTAGCAAACCCCCAGGGTGGCTTTCTAAAAATATACAAACTTGCTGATTCTAGGTCAAGATCAATCGGATCGGCAGCCGATGGCATTAGTCGCCAGTGCTGTAACGTGTCTGTAGTTCGTTGTATTCATGTGCGAAGTACTGTGATGTCAATGTCAATGTCAATGTCATTCGGATCGTATTTTAGAAAATTAGGTTTTGAAAAACAAAAACATTTGCCCTACTAAAATTGTGATTTGCCAAATACAAAACAATTCGAATCGCTAAATTAGTGTGCAAAGTGGTGAAAATTCGATATCAAGGTGAATTTTGTATGCCTTAAGATTTTTCTTAGCCCTCCTTACTTAAAATGCGTTAAAACTTAAAATGCCATCGCACCAACGCATTTATCCAACTACACAGATGTTAGTTGCCACCAGAAAATACCTGCCGAGTTATCCCCTGGTTAGTTGAAAAAAATAGGTGTGATCCACCACGTTTCATCACTAGACGAAGTGGAAATTGTCTGCAATATGCTGAGACAAAATTTTCGGATTCGTCTACAGAACCAATCTGCCAATACAGCAAATAAAATACAAAATTTTAGCGCAACAGACTTGTTAGTACACTGGGCCGAGCTTTCTCACAATTATTCATGTGCGTCGTGTGTACTTCTAGCACGATGGCGGGACCTACTGTTTTATGCCGACTCCGAATGGCGAAGATGAGATAAACTATTCTTGACAATTGATACTTCTCTGATGATTTGTCAGATCATCACGGGAGGAGGGCCAGTGAAAAATCATTTAGGTGTTGCTACGGCTGAAGATCGAACTCAGACCTTCTGCACGGCAGTTCATCGCACCAACCATCGCGCCACCCGTCAACACCACCGAGCCAAAACAGCACAGCTGAGTGTATTGTATCAAGTAGGGAATTCGTCATTTTTATAAGCTGCCAAGTAAGGAAACCATTTTTGAGATAATAAGTTTCAACTCTGAAGAGCATATTGTTCCTTCCGGAGTTTTTTGATTCGGGGTATGTCGCTGTACAGCTCGAGTAGTACATGATATTCGTACGAATTTCGTCAATCGTCGCTGACTTGTTGGCATATACCATAGACTTGACGTAGCCCCACAGGAAATAGTCTAATGGCGTCAAATCGCACGACCGAGGCGGCCAAGCGACTGGACCATTTCGGGAGACAACACGTTCTCCAAACCTGGTTTCCAATAAATTGATTGTGGCATTCGCTGTGTGGCTTGTGGCGCCGTCCTATTGGAACCACATGTCCTCCAAGTCCATATCATCCAATTGGGGCCAAAAATAATCGGTTATCATTGAACGGTAGCGATTCCCATTCACAGTAACGTGCAGGTCTTGATCATCACGGAAGAAGCACGGCCCAATGACGCCGCCGGCCCATAAACCACACCAAACCGTAATTTTTTCGGGATGCAATGATGACTCATGGAGTACGTGTGGATTGCTGCCTGACCAATACCGCAAATTTTGTTTATTGACGAAGCCAATCAGCCAGAAATGAGCCTCATCGCTGAAGATGATTTTCCGATGAAAATCCGAATCAGCCCAATTCACGAACATACGACGCTTCTGGTGTTCAAGCGGCTTCAGTTCTGGCGTCAATTTAATCTTGTAAGGATGTAGGCCAAGATCTTTTCGCAAAATTCGCCACAACGACGTCACAGAGATGCCCAACGCTTGAGAACGACGTGTGAGAGACACATTTGGGCTTTCTTCAACTGAAGCCTCAGCGGCAGCAATATTCTCGACACTACGGGCACTTCTTTGTCTCACTGGCACGGGAACATGGATTCAAATTTTTCCACTAGACACTCAATTGTTGATCTGCTAGGACGATTATGGCGACCATTAATTGGACGTAGCGCTCTTAACGTTGAGGCCACTGACTCCGAATTTCGGTTCTAAATTTTAATAATTTCGACTCGTTGTTGGATCGTATATCTTTCCATCATGAAATGGCAAACCTTACTGAAGAGATACGTCAAAAGAGCGGCAAGAAATATGGCGTCGTTTGCTGTCCTGTCGCTCAACTTTTGTAGCGTCCCTGTTGAAAAACCCGATAAAAAGTGTCGCAAAATCCCATGCAATCAAGCATGGGGTGCATTTACATGGAATAGTTGGTTGAGCTATGTCTTGTGAAATTTCAAGTTTGCTGTAATTAAGCAGGAAACACACTTAAGCAGGCGCAATTAGCCGGAGGTTATTGTTGCAGGTATTAGCAACATCAGATAACGCTTGTAACCACGACATGTTGCCACTGCATAAATTCGAGACCTGAATTGTGCGGACCTCACATGTCACCTCAATCAGCTTAAGATCATTCAAGATCACGAATACAAAAAAAAAAATTAATCTTAATGCCTGCAATTAGATTATTATCAACAAAAAAATACTACACCGGTCAAGTTTATGTGAAAAGTAGATGACAAAAAACAAAAAACGCGCCCTCATCATTTACACACAAAAGTGTGAATAACAACAAGGAATAATTAAAAGAAGAAGACGAAACAAAAAAAAAAATACAAAATCCAAAGTTCAGCTGAAAAGAAAGTTGTTGATTTTTTCGTTTTTGTTTCTCCTTCCTCTCTTCTTTCATAATTGTATCTTCAAAGTTGCGTCAAAACTGAAAGTCGTTTGGTATCAACAAAAAAAAAAATTAATGCAGCTTTTTACATTTTTGTAAAATTTGTTTTTTTTTATGAATTTTAATTAAAATAAAAAAAAATTGTAACAATATGAGCTTTTTTCGCTCTGGAATTCGCCTGTTGTGTTTCGGTTGTGCGCTGTTTTTCATTCGCACAATGGCGGTGACAAGCTTTTTTTTTCTCGTCACATGGTGGAGTGCGTGAAGGCAAATATGACAACAAGTCCGAGTTCCATGGATAGGTAGAGACACTAGCCAGGCTGTCTTTTAGTGGTGCGCCAGTTGCGGCTCGAATAAGAACACAAATTGGGTCACTCAAGTCGGCTGTCAACTGTCATTGTCGGGTGGTGGCGACAACAATAAACCGAACACAAAAAAAAACAAAAAAAAAACGCCAAAAGGAAGCTTTCAACATCAATGATTAGCAGGTATTTGACACCTGTTGTCCAAAACGACGAAAACCAACAAAAAAGAAACGAAGAGAGCCAAAGCACGACTGACGTATTTTATATTCGTCATTCGAGTGTAGTACTTAAAGTCTGTGCGACGGCACGCCTGCCATACGCTTTTGCGGTGCCGACAGTGTGTGACGTGTGACGTGTGTTTTGTGTTTTAATTTTCAAATTTGGTGCGCTGAGTGAAATAGTACGTAAATGGATTAAGTAATTTTTTTTTTTTTTCTGTTTGAAACTCCTTTCAAGGTCCTTCCTCTTGCAGTGTGTATATAGATTGTGACATCTGTTGGAAATTATGTTGTCAATCTTGTCACTGAATGCATAAACCATCGCGCTACAATGGATTACAGTGTTTTAGTGTTTAAAACGTGCCGAGCATGACAACCCCTGATTCACTTGATTCGCGTTTGGAGGCGGACGGTGATGGTACAATATTGCACTTGGGCTATTGTTAATTGGGTTGCAAAAAAAAAGAAAAAAGAAAAAAAGATACACGTATCTCGACGTGTGTTTATATTGTTGAGTAACTTCTCACTGACAATGGCCACGGTTGTGTGTTGTATTTTTGCGTTATCAGCGGGACAAGTACAATGAATCGGTATTTTGTGTGTTTGGCATAAAAATAAATTACGAAAAAAAAAAAAAAACAATTCATGTGGATATACCGCATAAGGTATTCCCGTGGAAATTGTGTTTATGGTCATGAAAGTATGAGGTGAAGTGTGCGTGAATTCAGCTATAGCTAGGCGACGATCATATTATGTCGCCTAGTTTTATTTGAGGGTTTTTTTTTTATATTTTTTTTTTATTTCAAATTGTTTATTCATTACGAGTGCATACAATCTAATCGGTGAATTAAGTGGTTTAATAATAAAACAGGAAAGTTTGCAGGATATACCTACAATGGCACCTGACGATGTCGTCGTTGGAGAATCTTATCGGGAATAATTTTTGTGGTTTGTTGTATAAAACGCGGATATTAACTCGGTTTTGTAGTTCGAATCCATTGTTGAAAGATAGCTCCATTTAATTTGGCTGATTGGTGGTTAGGGCTTCTTAAATGATAAGAGTGTCATAATGAGAGTGCCTATGCGAAATGTGAATTGGTATTCATTACAGGGTTGTTATTCCATCATACTTATGTATGACATTTTTCGAAAATTTCGTTATTGTTCAAAGAATATCGTGTTCGTTGAGAACTGTTCTACAAGGTAAGCCATATGGTTTGAACCAAGTATCATCCTTAGACTATCAGCCCTATCGAGGTATGTATCCGTGCGAAACAATTTCCGAAACGAGTATCAGGTGCAATCTAAATTCAGTTTGCTTTCAAAATTTCCGTTGCGTACCAAAATAGATGAAGCATATGTCGTTTGAAATATCGGTGTGGATATTGTAAAAAATATTTAAATATTTTCAATTCTTAAAAAAAAATGGATGGATGGTACGGCTTTATTCTTTAAACCTTAAATAGTTATATGGTGACTAGACAAGAACGAAATTTAAATTAACCAGCAACGGTGTGAGATATAAAAGTAATTCCAGCTTTATATTGAATCTACATTCCTGTCATTATGTATGAAACAGCATATCGCTGGCAGTGCTTCAAGCCATCGATCCAATTTTTGATGACTCGATCCAAATTTGTACGGGTTTATTCCGGCAATAGCATATCGAATATTGGCATCGGACTTGTCCAAAGGAGTTGGCTTCTTGGCTTAGACTTAGGACTTGACGGTATCCCATGAACGTCGAGTTTTGTATGGCATGCCTTGTTGGAACCACACACAGCTCGTATATATCGATATTGTCGAACTCTGGTCATAGAAAGTCGGTTAAGATCGCTCTAAACCTGAGGCTATTGAAGGGAACAGTGTCGTTTTCATTTCAACGAAATTAAGTACGATTATGCCGCCATGCTATAATCAATATTTGTGGATGTATGATGCGAAAACTTGTTGATTGCCTTCATTTCAATAATGGAATTTGTTGCTTGTTGGCATAGCCCCTGAGCTAAAAAAAAAATACCTAGTCCGAGAAGATGATTTTTTGACTAATTTCGGATTTCTGGCCAACATTTCTAGTATCCACGAAGCAAACTCACGGCACGCGTTCTCTATGCTAGGCCGGCTTCAATTCCTGCGTCAGCCCAATCTTATAAGGATGTTACCTCAAATCCAACCGCAAAATAAGACGGGTTGACTTTCTGTCGAAGCCAAATTCGGTTGATCGGCTCACTGATTGGCTCAGTGGCGCGATGGATAATGCGATGAACTGCCGCACAGAAGGTCTGGGTTCGATTCCCAGCCCGTAGCAGCACCTAAATGAATTTTTGCCTGCCCCTTTCGTGATGATCTGACAAGTTATTCGAGTAGTACTAATTGTCACGAAAAGCTTATCTCAAATTCGCCGTTGTGAGTCGGCATAAAAGAGGAGGTCCCGCCATAGTGCAAGAAGTACACACGCACACATGAATGGTTGTGAGAAAGCTCGGCCCTGGGTACTAACGAGCCTGTTGCGGCAAAAATTTGTTTTTTTTTTCTTTGGCTTACTGAATATTTTGACAGCTGAATGTCATTGTTTTCTTTGAGAACTACTAAAGCATAAAGATTGGACATTTTTTAATCATCGCACTTAATAAGGACACGCCAAAAAAAGGAAGAGAATCCTTTCGCCAAAAGATTACAACTTCCTATGGAGACCATTTCGTGAAGTTTTGCGCTTTGTTGGACAAAAATTCAACAAATTTTCCCTATTGAGCTTTTTTAGTTGTTTTTTTTTCGAAACATGAAGTTGTAGTAACACGCAGAAGAATGTTTCATTAAATATTTTACTTACAATTTTGCAGTAGTTTCCATCCGCAGACAAATTACGCAACAATTCTTCGTCGGACAGCTTTGAAAGAAATTCAACGCGTTTCCATCATCAGTTATTGACTTAACGAATTACGGTATTGATATATCTAGCTTAGTAGCCGCTTAAATTGTTTTTTTTTTATCATTTGGTGGCGATACTTTAAATGTTAAAACCCTAGGTTGTCTATCAATGTTTGGGAGATCGGTTCTCAATTTGTAGAACGAAGTTCACTTCTAGGGTTTCTACATTTTGTGGCTGGACCGCGTAATCCTGCAACTTTAAATAGCCCAATCGAAAGAAGGGTTGTCATTTCAGCCGATTTCTCGGGCTATAGTGCTTTTGTCTGCAACTACCGACCAATTGCACTTACCTCCTTTCTTTCTTAAGTCATGGAAACGCTGATAAACTGTAACCATATAAATTATCGTGAATCACAAAAACTCCTCAAAGACCGACAATACGGTTTTCGTAGCAACAGGTCCACTGGTGTTTGATGTCAAATTTCACCAAAAAGTGCAACCAATCAATCCACCTTGGTGGCGAGAACAAGATCGTTGCACATGATGTTTTAAAAGCATTTGCCAGGGCTTGACATGAAGACTTTTTTTTTCGAAAATGCGTCCTTTTGGTATCGATGAATCTTTTCTTGTATTCCTAATTCATACAAGAAAAGAATCATTGATACCAAAAGGACCCATTTTCGAAAAAAAAGTCTACCCTCGAAAGGTTAAAAGCAAGTTGGCTTGGAAATGGATTCAAATTTACTGATGTTTCCAAAGGTTCGTTTTTGTCCCCTGATCTATTTCTTTTTTTGTACTTCTTAAGTCTGCAATTTCTAACGTAATCCACTTCTTTGCTGATGACAGAAGCCTCAGCTTCTCAGTTTCCTTCTCCAAACCACGTCCTTCATCTTCAGACGTGGAAAAAAAAAACTGCAAAATATGTTAAGCTCATTAAATTCTTACCTAGACAGAACAAGTAAATGGGGTAAATCCAATAAAGTAGAATTTAATGACCTTCCTTGGAATCGATCACGACAAAAAAAAAAAAAAACGCTGCGAAATGTTTAGGTTTCCTTAACTAATGCCAGAAATATTCCAACCCCTCTGATTTGACTGAACATCGTAGGTATGTCTCCTGCCTTCCACTCTTTTACCAATTTTACAACGACAAATGCTAAAATTCAAGAGCACAGTTGCATTAAGCTTCTTCAACAATACAACTCTCAAGCCTATCTTCGGACATATGTATGAAATATACAGATTCATTCTTAAATCGAACAACATAAATGTGGACTGCTTTTCCAAACTCAGTCTTTCCTCTCCATTAAAATTAAAAACAAACTCACATCGGTGTCTCCTCTTTTCTTCTCCTGAATTTCCTAAATGATCAACCTGTGCTCAAATACTATAAGGATATTCATAATCTCTTAGCGCGTGCCAATTGCAAAATGTAAGGTAACCGGCCTAAAAAAAACAAAAACGGTTATCCTGCATGATAGCACGGTTCTTCGACAGCTTGGGCTACTTGACATAGCTATCAGATCTTAAAATTACGTGAGTCAAAAGATTCAAGTGAAGTTAGTCATATGAAGTTAGTCATATGTCTTAAAATGTGGAACGACTCACAAGGGAACTTTTTGAAGCACGGTTATTGCACAAGAATGGATCAATAGATCCAAGTATTCTTGGGAGTAGGATTGTTCGGCAGCTTGTGTGATTTGACAGGGATATCAGATCTTCGAATATTTATTTTGTTTACTCAAGAAATGGGTATATTATCACAAACTTGTTATAAACTTTAAATAAGTAAACTTTTTGTGACTTGACAGTAATCATAAAAATCATAAAACACTGATTCTGAAGACTTTATTACGTTCGTCGGTTTCTGTGTTCTTTCTTGACTTTGGGTTGTCATACATTGTAAAAACAAACAAACAATGTTTTGGGATAAACAGCAACTTCTTTATGAATATTAACTCTCAAGCGAATGTGATGTCATTAATTTAGTGTATAAAAAAGTGTTGTTATTACACATAATATTAGTAAGTCCTACCTAAATTTCGTGCGACCCATCTGTATGAAGTTAAGAATTTAAATCGCGAACAGATAGCTGTGCGGTTGTTCCCAATAGTACAGCGGATCGTTTTGCAATGCGATCCCTCAATTTTGATCGTCTAAAATAAAATCCATATACAAAATTTTCTTCTGAGAATTGATAGATTTTTAAATGCGCATGGAATGGTCTGAAAATTTGACATATTCTGTCTCTGGACATTTCCTTTTGGGTACTCATTCATAACTTACAAAACGATAATCGTTGACGATAGTAAAGGAGACTTTCTAGGTAGGTATCGTGTAATCTGTGTACATGTAGTACAAAAATTACACCCTGCGCACCTATCAAGTCTCCGATACTATCGTAAACGATAATCGTTTTAAACGTTGCGGATGAATACTCTGTACATTGTGTACATTTTATACCAACAATACGTCACGTTTACGTCTATCGGTTTCAATGGAAAGCGAATCACAGTTTGAAATATAAAAATACGAATCCTACATCTAAAGCTGGGTTTTTGGGAATAAAACTCCTGCTTTGGTAAATTAGCTACCCAAATGTGAAATTTTGATTTTTTTTAAATTTCACTTTCCACACTTTTGAGAAATCGGCAAAAAATAGTTTTCCTATTTTTCGAAATAACTTTTTGAAACCCTTTTTTCGACCTATTGATACCCTATCCCATTGGGGTATATTAGTTTTGACATTTAGTTTGTAACATAGTGAAATAATTTCACTAGATATACCTCAAATGTATAGATCGACTCAGAATGGCTAGCTGAGTCGATTAAGCCATGTCTGTCCGTCCATCCGTCTGTCTGTGCTTCACTGATTTTGGGCCTTAAATTTTGAGCTATAGTTGTGAAATTTGATATACAGACTCTCTGTTCGACGAAGCAGAACAGGTGTAAACAATTTTGAAATCCGCCCACTGCCGCGCCACTTTTTTTTTTTTTTAGAAAAACGTAGTTTTAGGCCAAACCATAAGAGATTTTGAAAAATTGTCTAAAGAAAATATCTAGACAATCCTAATGTCTATATTTCGTCTATACAAAGTTTTTTGCCACTCCCAATTTTTGGGGGCGTTTTTAGTAAAAAAAAACGTTTTTCGGTAAAATTTTAAACATTACGAAAAATTTGTTGATGTAAAATGATCGGTTATGATAATATAAATATTTCTTCTACATATCATTTTAACCAACGCCCACTTTTTGGAGGCGTTTTCATACAAAAGCCAAAAAAAAACGTTTTTTGGTAAAATCTTAAACATTACGAAAAATTTGTTGATGTAAAATTATTGGTTATGATAATATAAATATTTCTTCTACATATCATTTTAACACACGCCCACTTTTTGGAGGCGTTTTCATACAAAAGCCAAAAAAAAAACGTTTTTTGGTAAAATTTTAAACATTACGAAAAATTTGTTGATGTAAAATTATTGGTTATGATAATATAAAAATTTCTTCTCCATATCATTTTAACCCACGCCCACTTTTTTGAGGCGTTTTCGTACAAAAACCATTTATATACCCTCCGCCATACCAATATGCAGGAGAAAAACGTTGTTTTTGGTCGAACATACAAGATTTTGATAAACTGTCTGAACAATATGTTGCGTCAATTTCAATTTTAATATATCTTTGCCATAAAATCCACATTTAACGGATATTAATTTTAAGGAGAGAATGGGATAGGGTATCAAACGATCCATCCACACAGTGAATTGTAGCCTTCTCATATGTTTTTTTTTTACTGAGACACTAGTTAAAGTTAAAAGCGTGAAATTGCGACAAATATTATTGGTTTGTAAATATTTTGTTAAGAAAAAAAAATATTAAAAGTGAAAAGAGGTTAATTATCGATTTTTTGCACAAACTATTTTCCACTTGGGTATTAGTGTTGGCTGCAAATCAGGAAAATGAGTTTTATCGAATCAAAATCAAAATAGCACAAAACGTAGATATGAAAAATGAAAAAAAAAATCGAGTTATCCACTTATTGCATGCATGATATACATGCATGGTTTGAATAAATATTAGTTGAGATTTGTTTGCATAAGTCATTGAGTTTCTTTGTAAACATTTGTCAATTTTTTTCATTTAATTCTTCTTCTGGGTGAAATTGTATACACCGTTTCAATTCATCCCTTGAAACCAAACATACAAATGTACTTTTATGTATTTTATTTTTGTTTAAATTTTAACTGTAATTTTATCAACGCGGTCTTCTCGTCAAAAATGTCAGAAGAACTATAACCAAATAAGATACAGAACATCAGATTTTCTCTTTCTGCTTGCGGCATTTCAAAAAGTTACAAAATGCTTTGTGGCGCCACCTTTTAGTGGTACCAAACTAATATTTTGCTACAATATTCAATTTTATTGTATATATTTATTTATTTATATTTATTGTGTACTTGAATACACAAAAAAATGTATCACGGGTTCATGACCCATCGAATGAACTGCCAAAAAAAACAAGATATTCAAATGGAGAGTGAGTAACGAGTCTTAACGATTTTCACTAAACAGGGGCACCCCTTACTTATTTGTTTAAGATTGCTGTCAAATATTGCCTCATATAGCCAAATAATTAAATAATTTAAATTGACAAACTTTGTTTAACTTCTGCTTTTAAAAATGTGAATATATGATAATTATACAACAACTACTTGTTATATGTTTGCTTAGTATTCGTATCTACAAAATTGCTAACACAATTTAAGTGTTGAGATTAAATAAATAAATGGATCCAAAATGCAGCGGCCTTGGCATACATATAATCGTTCACGTTTGTCACATTAATTGATCGATATTTGTGAATCACAAAAAAAAGAAAGAAAATAAATTCTTTAAAAAAAAACTTAATTTCATGGAAAATACTTTTTTTTCTTAATCATACGCGGACTTGTGATATAACAGCCAGTTGACGGTGATATCACAATTGGATCGAGTTTGCAGATTGTGTAATCTTTGAAGACGCATTTTTATATGAGTCACGCAACTACGTGGAAGGGGGTTCGTAAGACCTATTATCTGAGATCGTAATACCATTTTTTTTTTCAAATTCAAGAGCTTCTTTTATTTTTATCGCATAATGTGAGCGTGAGAATGTTAATATTTTTATAGCATCGGACGAAATGTAAATTTATTGCGTTATCGAAGGAGTATTGTTAAGAACTTTTTATATATTTTTGTTAATCAAGCCGAGTTTAACGAAGATAACTTTGTCTACAAACATTTGATGTTTATGGTTACTAAACTCAACCAACCGGATATAAAATTTTCAACTTAAAGCGCGTAATTTACACGTAAAATGAAAATTAATGCCTTGTCCAGAATGTGGAATAGACTTATGCTAAGTTTTCACTTGTCGATTTATAATTGGACAAAGGGGTACAAAAAATACAAATTTTTGGTTGGTTAGTTGGTACCCAGGGCGGAGGTTTCTCATAACATAACCATTCATTTATGCGTGTGTACTTCTAGCACGATTACGGGACCTCCTGTTTTATGCCGACTCCGAACGGCGAATTTGTGAAAAGCTTTTCTTGACAATTGATACTACTCGGATGATTTGTTAGATCATCACGAGAGGATGCGTGTGTACTTCTAGCACGATTACGGGACCTCCTGTTTTATGCCGACTCCGAACGGCGAATTTGTGATAAGCTTTTCTTGACAATTGATACTACTCGGATGATTTGTTAGATCATCACGAGAGGATGCGTGTGTACTTCTAGCACGATTACGGGACCTCCTGTTTTATGCCGACTCCAAACGGCGAATTTGTGATAAGCTTTTCTTGACAATTGATACTACTCGGATGATTTGTTAGATCATCACGAGAGGAGGACCAGAGCGGACCAAGTGGTATTTAAACAAAAATCAGGTTGAAATATCTTTATATTATGATTGGCAATGAATTTATATGTCAAATTAGATGAATTAACAAACAAAACGTCACTTTGTCTTTAACTGACACTTGAAATTGATTGGCATTGTGTTGAAAGTTTGGTCTATTTATATGCATGGGGAGGAAAAGAACGCATAAATATGGGGTGTTTTTTTTTTTTAGATGTTGCTTTTTCGAATAGAGATACAACTGACATTTTGTGGTCAAATCGGGCAACTCCCATGTCATTTATGTTCGGTTTGGTTCGCCATTTTACCATGAACAGGTTGACAAATGAACAACGCTTGCAGATTGTGCAAATTTATTTCGAAAATATTGGTTCAGTTCGTGAAGTTTACCGCAAGCTCAGTCCATTTTATGGTCGACATAATCGTCCATCAGAGCAATCAATTCGGTTAATCATGGATTTTTTGTTCGTAATACGTTTACTCCTTGTGACAATACGCATCCGCAGAACGTCGAACAGCACGCACCGAAGAAAAAATTGCCGCTGTAGAGCAAAGTTTTGAAGAGGACCCGAATCAATCGATTCGCCGCCGTGCACAGCAATTGAAGCTTTGTCCATCAACTTTATGGAAGATTTTGCGCAAAGATCTTGGCTTACGACCTTACAAAATCCAGCTTGTGCAAGAATTAACGCCGCGAGACCATGCAGTGCGTCGTGATTTTGGTGTATGGACCGAAAATTGGATTGATCTCGATGCTGATTTTCATCGCAAAATTTTGTTCAGTGGTGAGGCTCATTTTTGGTTGAATGGCTACTTCAACAAGCAAAATTGCCGCATTCGGAGTGAAGAGAATCCACATGAGACCTTTGAGACGCCATTAAATCCACAAAAACTGACTGTTTGGTGTACTCTATGGGCTGGTGGAGCCAGAGGGCCATACTTCTTCCGAAATGATGCTGTAGAGTCAGTTACCGTTAATGGAGAACGGTATAGAGCCGTGATAACCGATTGTTTTGTTCCTGAATTGGATGGCATGAATGTGAATTAGATGTGGTTCCGACAAGACGGCACTACATGCCACACAGCGCACGTCACAATCGATTTTTTCAAGGAAACATTCTATGATCGCATAATTTCGCGGAATGGACCTGCCAATTGGCCACCAAGATCGTGTGATCTGACACCATTGAATTATTTTCTTGGGGAATATGTGAAGTCGCTCGTCTACGCCAACAAACCAGAAACGTTAGGTGACTTGGAAGCCAACATTCGTGGGGTTATTGCCGACATACGGCCCCAAAAGCTCGAAAAAGTTGTTGAAAATTGGACCTCTATACTTGGCTTTATTCGAACCGCGGTGTAGTGGTAATGTGTTCGTCTCTTGAGTGGAAGGTTGCGCGTTCAATCCCAACCAAAATCCATTTCACTTTTATTTAAAAGAAATAAAAGGTCGGTGTAATACCTAAAAGTATGCACACCATCTTGAATTTCTTCAAATTTAACGAACACAAGAAAAAGTGACTCCCAAGCTAGTTCGGACACCACCCATGGAGTTTAAGTCTCCACTACAGCCAAAATCTTTCCTATCCTCTCTTTCTTCCCCTTCTCTAACGCTCGTACTATGGTAACATATAAAAGGGTATTCATAGCCCCTTGAGTACGTGTAAATTATAAAAAAAAAAAACAGCCGCGGCGGCGACATGTTTGATTTCAATTCAAAGTTTTATACCTCTAAAAAAAACACCCGATATTTCATTGATTGAAAATCATAATATTAGTCGCAGGTTTACCTAAATTCCTGATATCGCCATTTTCTTTTCTATGAGTATTTTATGGATTTCATTGTGGGAAACTTATTTTTAAAAACTATAGAACCGGAAGAAGAAAGAAAAGCGTCTAAAGAAGACTGGTTTGGAACGGAGCTTGTTTCGCTCAGATACTTATATTCATGGCTGAGTAGAACAACTATCACCAGACTATGCCAACGAAATTTGCAATTGAAAGTGAGTAACAAATGGAAATGACGCGATGCGCGTAAACACTTGGACCCTAAGGTCCAGAGCGGTCTATATAGCTTAGGTGTATTACATTTCTGGCATTAAAATTAGCCAGATCACCTAGCTTATCAAAGAAATAATTTTCCAGATAGGGTTTTCTTTTGACGAAGAGAGCTGGACAAGAACAGAGAAGGGGAGGAATACTTTCCTTCTCTTCTTTGTCGAAGCAGCTTCTACAGAAGTCATTCTTAAAGAGGCTATGTGCGTGTAGGCCTATAGAACAGTGCCCTGTAAAAACACCTATTATGGTGCCGATGAGCGCAGGTGGCCATGGCTCAGAGGAATGCGTAGTTGACTGCTAAGCCAAACGCTGCGGGTTCAAGCCCCAACATCGGCAGCATTTGTTTTCTACGAAAATTGCCGTTCTATGAGGCCACCTGTGCGATAATATGAGAGAATATAAATCGATGGCCTCAGTCGCCAGTGCTGTTACGTGTCCGTAGTTCGTTGAATTCGTGTGCGAATTACTGTGATGTCAATGTCAGTGTCGATGTCAGTGATCTGTTGAGCATTGTCAAGCACATGGAGCGGCTCTGATTTGGCCAGAGTTGCCTGAATATTTGTTTGCTTTCTTGATCGCATCCAGTTTGATCTGCCATTTACATATAGCGAGGGGCATACCAAACATATCTACTGACGGTAGTGCACTCTCTGTCAAGCTCATCCGCCTTGCAGTTCCCTGACATGTCCAAACCAAATATGTAGGTGTTTTTGAAATTACAAATGCGTTTATCAAAAGTGTACTGTCATTGACTAACACAAAAACTGTCAAACGTTCCCAATTTAAAGGAATGTGGAAACCCAGCTTCTAAAATTATTTTTTATGTTTAAAAAACGTCAGCAAACGCATTTAGTGTCACTTTTGAACATACTACAAGGTGGGCCAAAAGAAATCATCCGAGGTTGTCTGGCCTTCAGAATATCGGTTGTGGCTCGCGCAGTTTGTGCCGTTTCTCCGTGCTGTTGGAACCACATGTCCTCCAGTCTTAATTCGTCCAATTGCGGACGAATGTTAATTGGGTTAACATGGCCCTATAGCGCGCACAATCCACTGTTGTCGTTTGACCAGCGGCGTTCTCGAAAAAAAAGGCCCGATGACTCCTCCAGCGTGAACAGCGCACCATGCATTAATTTTCGTGAATTACTCGTCGATTTTCGGCGTCTACGCTTGTTCACGTAGCCGTTGAGGTGGAAATGTGTGTATGATTTTGGTCGAAAGGGGAGAGTATCGCTCCATGGCTTATTCACTTGTATTCTACATCTGTCCAGTCCACAAATGTCAAAACAGATTTGACACCGGCGGCCATTTGCAAAAATCAGAGCATCTTCCAATATGTGATCTCTCTTGGCCCACCTTGTACTTTCCGTTCGTAAATGGCTCAATTTTTGAGCGTATTATGTAGATATTATGACATGGAATGGTGAATGGCTTATGAGTGGTCACCAAAGATGTTTCTCCTAACTAATTCATCTCTGACATTAAGGATACCTTCCCTGTTGGTAAATGATTTTGGGCGGGCCACCTTTCCATTCTTGTAATCGCGTAATCAATGCTAAGTCTCATTGGCTATATAA
The DNA here is from genome assembly GCA_949824845.1 of Rhingia rostrata. Taxonomy (NCBI): domain Eukaryota; kingdom Metazoa; phylum Arthropoda; class Insecta; order Diptera; family Syrphidae; genus Rhingia; species Rhingia rostrata. The sequence goes on from OX463756.1 coordinate 26,366,073, forward strand.
GATGTTGAGCAGACTTTTGCCTCTTTGAAGGCCTCCTTGATTTTGGATTAGACAAAGAAAGCTACGATTTTATTCATCAATTATACTTCTTCAATCAAATATCGATTATGAGTTGGTATTTGCTTTTTAATGCGCTCAGCGGTAGCCTTTAGTTGAGCTTTATTTTATATATTGCTATCACTTGATTTTGGGACGGTCGGGGGCCAATTTCCTCGAGTAAAAGGCCGTTCGCCAGTCGCCTGACGGGAATAGATTGCCCGCCATCAGCATTCAATAACCACCGTAAATGGTTTTTACCCATCATAATGTACGTTGCATTGTATTTCCAGGGCTCAATGATGTGATAATTTAGTGGATAAACTGCCATGGTGAATGTCTTGATTTGATTTCTAGTCATAGCAACAGCAGATTTTGTTCCCTAGCCCTTCAGGTGCTATGATCTCGACAAATCATGGAAGTTTTTATATTTATCAACCCTCATAACTCGACGCAAAACGGTAGGCTTCGCTATTGTTTAAGAAACACAAACGCACTCAGGAATGATTGTGAAAGCAAAGCTAGCATTGAGTCCTAGCGAGGTATCCGTCGGAGCGGAAAAATCTCCGATTTTGTACGATTCGGAGGATTTTAGCTTCGAGGTATTCTTCCGAAAAGCTTTTGTGAATATTTCTTCTACATTTTGTAACGCATTCCGGCGAATTGCGTTGAAGTGCGTTCAGGTGCATTTTTCGTGAAATTTTTGAGAGCTAAGTGCAATTCTTCTTCCGATTTCCTCCGACACAAATCCTTCGCGCATTTTGTTTGTATTTCCTGGATGGCAGTAATGTCTGTTTTTTTTAGCAGCATCTAATAGTTGGGTAAGGCTGTTATAGTCTATTCTTATACTTTCCATATAATTTTTTTGAGACTCTGCATGGTGCATAATCCTTCGGCATTCAGATTCGGTTTTCTTGTCTAGTAAGCGATTATATTGTGGCAAGAGTCTTTAGGGATTTCACACATTTTTGTAAGACTTTGCTGGATTTAAGGTTATCATAATGTGAGTAAAGCCTGTTTTAAAACTCAAACGACTCAGTACACGCACAAAAATGGATCTTAATCGTAAGTTTCGTTCGATTTGAGATAAGGAAACTCAGAGCGAAAATTTTACATATAAGTATACAGGAAATATTCAGGCCTATCGTACTTTTTACAGGATCAGACCGCAGAGTTGGATACCCTTAGCTTCAACTGCTATTTTATTGAAAAAACAAAGCAGGTCATGAGCTGTTTTTTTTTTTAGAAGTTAATTAATATTTCAATGTTACACACTTTAAGAGTGTTGCCAGCAATTTCGGAGTTCGTCAGGTTGCCCGTTGCAAGAGACACATCTTCGTGTTCTTGGACCAAACATAATGAGAACCTGATACCCTTTCTAACAAGCTTTGATTTAATCGTAATAGCAGAAATCGGCTTTAATACCATCTTGGATTTTTACATTGTTGTTAGTAAGTTCATAGTTGATATCTGAGTCAGGTCTAGCTAGCTGATTCAGCACAGTTTAACAAGACCCTGAGGTACTACGCGAAATCGTTTAACAGCTTTGATGTTATAGTGACATCACAAACTGCCTTTATTGCCACTTGGTTTTCAATATAACGGGTGCTTTTGTAAGCGTATTTTTTTTTTTTTAAATCGAATAAAACACTCAAATTTGCATCAAATATTCAAATTTTTTTATTGTTATCGATGTCAAGGCCTTTGCCATTTACCTTTTAAAGACAACTTCATCTAAATGTTGTCCGCGGCTCCGTTTCAAATAGTCCATTTGGAAGGTCCAATTTTACGTCACTTTTTCGAGCATTTCGGCTTGTATTCCACGAATAACGTGTATTGTGTAACTTGTAAGGCTTCAATCGTGTTCGGCTTGTCCACATAGACTAACAACTTTACATAACCCCCAAGAAATAATCAAGACGCGTTAAATCACATTATCTTGGCGGCCAACTCACAGGGCCATTTCGAGAGATAAGCTGCTCACCAAATTCATCCTTCAACATTTCAATTGTTTCACCAGCTGTATGGCATGTGACACCGTCTTGATGAAACCACATGTCAACCAAGTTCAACTCAGCCAACTGGGGCAAAAAAAAAAAAAGTTGCGTATCATGGCTCGGTATCGTTCGCCGTTGACGGTAACGTTTCTTTCACGGTCGTCTTTGAAGAAAAATGGACCAATGATGCCAGTAGCATATAAACCACACCAAACTGTCGGTTTTTCGGGATGCATCGGTAATTCTCGTATGGCATGTGGCTGTTCATCACTCCAGATGCGACAGTTTTGCTTATTTACATGTACATTGAGCCAGAAATGAGCCATAATATGGTCATAACAAACGGTGCGCATTTTTCACAGAGCACAAATTTTGATAGTAAATTTCAATAATTTGCAATCGTTGCTCGTTTGTAAGTCTTTCCATGATTGTAAGTCTTTCCATGATTGTAAGTCTTTCCATGATTGTAAGTCTTTCCATGATTGTAAGTCTTTCCATGATTGTAAGTCTTTCCATGATTGTAAGTCTTTCCATGATTGTTAGTCTTTACATGATTGTAAGTCTTTCCATGATTGTAAGTCTTTCCATGATTGTAAGTCTTTCCATGATTGTAAGTCTTTCCATGATTGTAAGCCTTTCCATGATTGTAAGTCTTTCCATGATTGTAAGTCTTTCCATGATTGTAAGTCTTTCCATGATTGTAAGTCTTTCCATGATTGTAAGTCTTTCCATGATTGTAAGTCTTTCCATGATTGTAAGTCTTTCCATGATTGTAAGTCTTTCCATGATTGTAAGTCTTTACATGATTGTAAGTCTTTCCATGATTGAAAACTTTTCACTTTGACAGCTGACGTTTGGACGCCATTACTGACCAGTGTTGCCAACCTGAAAAACTAAACTCTTAATCACCCTTTAAAAGCTAATGTCGTAGTGCGCTTTCGCCTTTATGCGACTTCTGCCATCGCCCAAACTTCCGTCTGATTGACTTAGACTAAATAAGAAATAATAATAAAGTTTTAAGGAAAGAGCCAATCCCAATCACTGAACCATCTGTACAGATTGAAATGGACCTTTAATCCTCTACCTGTTTTGCATCCCTTAAGATAGTGAACATGCGAATGGTCTGTTGAAGTTGTTATTATGGTGAATGAAGGTGATTTCTAAGTCTATCTACAATTTTTACATTGCTGTAAGCAATGAACGAACCATTCAATATTGGCAACGACAGCAAAAGCTGCCAACCACCCGACCTGATTGAAGTGAGGATAGCAATATCTAAACTGAAGCTTAATAAGGCTGCCGGAAATGACGGCTTTCCCGCCGAGCTTTATAAAGCCGGCGGGGATGACTTGGTAAGTAACATCCACCAACTCATAAGCCGAATCTGGTCGGAATAAAGTATGCCTGAAGAATGGAACCTCAGCATCGTTTGCCCGATCCACACCATCTCCGATTGAGTAATACGACGAAAACAGAGGACATAATTCAACCATGAACTCCCCATCCTCAAACTGGATCGAATAGTGATATCGAAATAGAGTACAAAAAGTGCCTACAAAACAGGACACCCCTACAAACAAGAGTACAAAATGGAGGACTAAACTTGATCGCGGTCCAAAAAGACGAGATATTTTCTATTCAAGCAAGGTGTTCTATAAAATAAATTGTCGTCTAAGGGTTAGAAAAACCCCTTGGACTACAATTTTTGTTTACCCCTTAAAGTTCCGTATCTGGTGTGGTCTAAGGTGTAATATAATACCAAGTTACAAAATTGCCATAATCACTTTGTATACGTTTGTCCCAGTCGACTTGTTTGATTATTGAAATTTATAAGCACCTCTACATTGTGCACAACCGAACTGTCCCAGCCTTAATAATGAATAATTATGCACTCTACTCACTATTTGTTTACTGCACAATCAATTAACGACCCTATTTTGCAAAAAGGTTAAAAAATGGTTTTGACAATTAAGCAACTAACTACAATCGATTGCTACTTTGTGTCAGTGGAATTCATTAAAAGTTTGTCGCTGCACTCGCTCGGTTGCTGCTGTCAGCAAAGGTATGTGCATTCGTTGAGCGTCCTCTTCATAAGGTTGTTGCGATATTGCACCTTTAATCGATAACTTCCAAATACTATGATTCGATAACTTTGAATAATCGCGTTCATATTATGTGATAATACTTGGCGGAAAAAAAAACAAAAAAAAAATCGAAACCAACCTCTTCCGAAATACCACAAACACACACTCTGCTTGACATTGGGTCTATTGTTTCCTAACGGTTATGTTGTTTACATTTGATTTTATCATTCAATCCAATTAGAATTCCAAATTCGATGCGACTTTGATCTAATAAAGACAACACACACACACACACACAAAGTTTACATAACAATTTGACACACATAATTGTGGCAGCTTTATGTTATCTGTCATTCCTTTTTGGCGAGAAAGTTACAACATAATACAACACCAGACGACACGTCGAGTCTTTGGTATAAGCCGTTCATGTTTAACAACCGATCACCGTTGAATGGATTTACTAAATTGGCAAATCAAATTTCTTGTTGTTATGTCAGAGAGTTGCTTGTTGTGAAAAACAATAAGATGTTGGGAAAAAGTGGCTTAAATTTTTTTTTTCATCTTAAAATTTGTTTATTGCTTTATTTTTTAATTAAATTTTATTTAAAAAAAAAAAACTTTTTTTTTTAACTAATTTTTTGTTGAACATTTTTCTTTTCAGATTCTTAAGTTAAAAAGCCAAACCAATCGGAAGGTACGCACACTGTAACGTTAAAGGAAGATTTGATTTATTTTTTACAATAAAACTACTCTTGGATTCATCTCATAGTCATTCTCTAGTTAACTTACTTATAAGGTAAGTTGAACTCACTTTCTTAAAAATTTATGATTTACTTAAAAAAAAACTTATAAACACAATTTATTTTTTCCAAGAGTTGTGCTTTGTTTTTTTAAGTCTTCACTATATGTGACTGCCTACAAGCGATTTTAAATAAGTGGATTTTTTTTTTAAAGATGCTTAAGAAGTCTTGCAGTCTTAAAATCCTATATTTAACAGAATCTTTAAGCGTTAAAACTGTTACAAAATAAAATTTCGTTTTAAAAAAAAACGCGAAATACAAGTTACGTGTTCCAAATATACGGATCCAATGTTCACATGTAACATAGGCCTTAGAAGTGAATTTGTTTATTTGTTAATCTAAGACCCTGTTAAAGTTAAAGAAGCCTATTAGGAAAATTGGCGTTTTACAAACAATGAATTTCCCTTAGTGTTTTGTTATTTTACTTATAATCCTCCAGGATTCATATATTCATTGTGGGTGGCCGCGGTGTAGTGGTAATGTGTTCGTCTGTTGAGTGGAAGGTTGCGCGGTCAATCCCAGCCATAATCCATTCAACTTTTATTTAAAAGAAATAAAAAAAAGGTCGCTGTAATACCTAAAAGTATGCACACCATCTTGAATTTCTTCAAATTTAACGAACACAAGAAAAAGTGACTCCCCGAAGTTAGTTCGGACAACACCACCCATGGAGTTAAGTACTCCACTACATCCAAATTCTTTCCTATCACTCTCTTTCTTCCCCTTCTCAAACGCTCGTACTTATTAAGGGTATTCATAACCCCTTAAGTACGTGTAAATTATAAAAAAAATTCATATATTGGATTAACTCATAGCTATCATTGAGAACTTACGAAGCAAAAATTTAGAGATTCCAATCCAAATCCTAACCTTTTGCTACTCAATCTGGAGTACCTCAAGGAAGCCATTTAGGACCAATTTTATTTATACTTGCAATTAACGATGTAAGAGCTTGTATTCGAGATAGCAAAATATTGATACATATATGCTGATGACATGAACATTTTCAAATGTGTACGAGATCTAAACGATTCGCTTTTACTACAAACCGATCTAGATAGTTTTACCATTTGGTGTCTTAAAAACAGTTTGAATTTGAAGCCTACTAAGTGCCAGCATATGTCATTTTCACGAAAACGTGTTCCATCCGATTTTAATTATACTTTGTTCGGACAAACCCTCTGTCGTGTGAACAGTTTTAAAGATCTAGGTGTTTATTTTGATCGTAAAATGGAGTTTACTAAACACATTAACATTATCGTCAATAAATCCAACCTTATGTTAGGATTTATATAAAGGTGGTCAAAAAAGTTTTATCCATAAGGGGACATGGCGATCTCCAGATCAACGAACGGTCAATCAAATTGATCACATAGTGATAGACAAGCGCCACGCATCCAGCATTTTGGATGTCCGAACATTCCGAGGAGCTAACATCGACTCGGACCACTACCTTGTTGCAGCCAAGGTTAGAATGCGGATATCCAGTACGCCACAACAATTCAGAAATACTGTAAAAAAATTTAATGTCGAAAGACTGCAATCGCAAGCGACCGCCAAGACCTTCGGGCAACGCGTATCCCTAAACCTCTCGATTAACACCATACCACCAACGTCGAATTTTGAAGAACTGAGAATGTCGAAGCCGCAACTGATGTGCTACGTTTCTCGCGCCCACCAGCAAGAAACCCCTGGTTTGATGAGGAATGCCGACAGATGCTCGCAGCCAAGAACGAGGCCTACAAGGCTAAGCTGCAGATGAAGACGAGAGCTGCCGTTGAGCTCTATAGGCAGCGAAGAAGGGAAGAACACCGGCTTTTAAGAAAGAAGAAAAAAGAGGAAGAAACGCGCGCGATCGAGGATATAGAGACGTGCCACTCCAGGAAAGATGTTCGCAAGTTTTACCAAAGTGTAAAACGTCAATGCCAAGGATACAACGCTCGAACAGAATCCTGTCGAGATGAACAAGGAAATATCGTAGTTGAGACACAGTCTATGCTGAGGATATGGAAGAACCACTTCTGCAGACTATTAAACGGCGATGACGAACAACATTCCGCTGTCAGGCAGAACGAACCATACAATGTTGGCAACGACAGCGAAAACTGCCAACCACCCGACCTGAGTGAAGTGAGGATAGCAATATCTTAACTGAAGCTTAATAAGCCGGAAATGACGGCCTTCCCGCCGAGCTTTATAAAGCCTGCGGAGATTACTTGGTAAGTTACATCCACCAACTCATAAGCCGAATCTGGTCGGAAGAAAGTATGCCTGAAGAATGAAACCTCAGCATCGTTTGCCCGATCCACAAAAAAAGGAGACCCTCTAAACTGCGCCAACTACAGAGGCATAAGTCTCCTCAACATCGCATACAAAATTCTATCTGCGGTAATATGTGAACGCCTGATACCATTTACCAACAACCAGGAAAGTCCACAACCGATCAAATCTTCACACTTCGGCAGATCCTGGAAAAAAACCCAAGAAGTCCAAATCGATACCCACAACCTATTCATCGATTTCAAAGCCGCATACGACAGCATTTATAGAGACGAACTATATAGAGCCATGTCTAGTTTTGGCATACCGCCCAAACTCGTCCGTTTGTGTAGGATGACGATGGAGAATTCTCGCTGCTCCATCAGGGTCGGAAACGACCTCACTGACACATTCGATACTAAAAAAGGATTTAGGCAAGGCGATGCGCTGTCATGTGACATCTTCAATCTGATTCTTGAGAGGATTGTGTAAAACTCACGAGCCAACACAAGAGGTACAATTTTCCAAAAATCTGTGCAACTACTACCATACGCTGACGATATTGACATCATTGGTAGGACCCAACGTGATGTCATAGCCACGTTTGCTAGTATAGAGAAGGGAGCGGTAAAAATGGGTTTTTAGCAGTAAATGAGGGCAAGACGAAGTATATGCTGTCAACACGAAAGGACACACAACATCGACGAATTGGACCGAACGTCATCATTGACAGATATAACTTTGAGGTAGTACGGGACTTTATCTATCTCGGTTCCGCTATTAACTCTGACAACAACATCTCGTCAGAAATTAAACGAAGAATTACTCTTGCCAACCGCTGTTTCTTCGGGCTAAGAAGGCAATTTTGAAGTAAAGCCCTCACTCGAACTACTAAGGAGATCCTATATAAGACCCTGATCATCCCAGTCCTGATCTACGGCGCTGAAGCATGGACCATCCTAAAAGCGGATGAAGAAATCCTTGGTCGATTTGAGAGGAAAATTCTTCGAAAAATCTTCGGTCCCGTTTGCGTTGATGGCGAGCTATGGAGACGAGCTATATACGAGCTGTACAGCGACATGCCCCTGGTCAAAAAAAAAAACCCCCATTAGACGTTTAAGATGGCTAGGACATGTAGAACGAATGGACACCAATACTCCGGCTCGCAGAGTCTTCGATTCCCAGCCAGACGTTGGACGCAGTAGAGGAAGACCTCCCCTGAAGTGGCGCGCACAAGTAGAAACCGACCTCAACCAACTGTGCGCAACTGGAGGCAGTTAGCTAAGGACCGTGCTAATTGGAGAGGCATGTTGGTTGATGCCCAGGTTCATTCCGGAGTGTAGCGCCACTTAAGTAAGTAAGTAAGTAGGGTCTTGTAGGCGATGTTGAGGAGACAATAGTTGGCGCAGTTGAGAGGGTCTACTTTTTGTAGATCGGGCAAACGATGCTGAGATTCCATTCTTCAAGCATACTTTCTTCCGACCAGTTATGGCTTATGAGTTGGTGGATGTTAGCAAAGAGTATAGAACTACATATAGTGCGGATCTCATACAACGAATATTTTCTATGTGGGGTACTGATATTGATACCCCAGTGTTCATATTGCTACCCCAGCATCAAACAGCAGCCTTGCCGACGCATATGATCTACAAAATTTCCCCTTTGCCCTTACCGCCCACGTCTGAAACGGCTACAAAATTGTTAGCTGTGTTGCGTACTCTATGTAGTTCTATACTCTTTGATGTTATCTCCGCCGGCTTTATAAAGCTCGGCATGAAGGCCGTCATTTCCGAGTTTAGATATTGCTATCCTCACTTCACTGCCCTTGTTGAATGGTTCGTTCTGCTTGACAGAGGATATTGCTCGTCATTGCCGTTTAACAATCTGCAGAATGGGTTCTTCCATATCCTCAGCACTGATCGTTTCTTAACGACGGTATTTCCTTGCTCATCTCGACAAGTTTCTGTTCAAGCCTTGCTTTGACGTTTTACACTTTGGTAAAACTTGCAAACATCATTCGTGAAGTAGCATCTATCTATATTCTCGATAGCCTATAAAGTTGAATGTGCACCTCTCGTCTTCACCAGTAGCTAAAACTTGTTCTCGTTCTTGGCTGCGGAATCTTCTGACATGCCTCATCAAACCAATGGGTTTCTTGCTGTTGGGGCGTGAAACCAAGCCAATCAGTTGCGGCTGATCTAATGGCTTGTTGACATCGTTGCCATTGTTCTCCGACAATAGACGCTGGTGGTATTGTGAAAATTTGTTTAAAATACAAATTTTCGCCGCAACAGACTCGTCAGTACACTACCCAGGGCCGAGATTTCTCACAACAATGCATGTGTCTGTGTGCACTTCTTGCAAGATGGCGGGACCTCTTGTTTTACGCAGACTCCGAATTGCTAAGTTGAGATAAGCTTTTCTTGACAATTGATTCTACTTGGATGAGTTGTCAGATCGTCACCAGATGAGGGCCAGTGAAAAATCATTTATGGGTTCCTACGTCTGGGAATCGAACCCAGACATTATGCGCGGCAGTTCATCGCACTAACCATCACTCCACTGAGCCCATCGAAGAAGCTAGAGCAGCCAAAAAAAAAACAAAAAACTGAAGAACAACAAGGCAGCCGGTTCTGATGGCCTTACAGCATGCAACAAACCATCAATAAAGTCTGGATGGATGGGAGCCCGTAAATTGAAGCTCAGCTCCATAATTTACATGACCGAGGCATATCCTTGCTCAATGTCGCATTAAATATCCTATCCAAAGTACTGGGTGAACCTCGTAAGCCTTTCTGCAACGCCCTTATCTGCAAGTACCAGTGTGTCTTTCGGCCTGGCATATCGACTATCGATCAAATTTTCACACTTTGGCAAGTCCTGGAAAAAACCAAGAGTTTCAAGTCAAAACGCAATATCTTCTCATTATCATCGCGCTACTGAGCCGGTCATATTCGGAGATCCGAAACACTGTAATCTTTTGTCCATCGCAATGTGATCGATTTGATTGACCGTTCGTTGATTTGGAGACCGTCATCTCCCCTTATGAATATCGAGGTTATGATGGCATTTGATTCCACATCGAAGGTGCATTCACACCATGCAAGGAAAGTGCTCGCAGTAAGTTTTTCCGAAAAATGTTTTTTTTTTTTAATATCTGTGAAAGTGGTTGCATTGAGCAGCTACACCATGCAAGGAAAGTGCCTGCAGCAAGCGTGCAAGGATTTTCACACCGTTCAAGTTTTTTGCTTTAAGCAAACATTTTACTTGCTGCGAGCACTTTCCTTGAATGGTGTGACGGCATCTTAAGTCTGTTGCCATTCGTTTGGTCGTGTAGGCTTCGTTTTCCAACAATACTGCTAAAGATTTCTTCTCTTCCAAACTTTGCGTTAAAATCTTTCAGCATGATGTTAACATCGTATTATGGTAGTCGCTCATAAGTTTTGTCGATAAGCTCATAGAAGCAGTCTTTCGCTATCTTATTTTTTCCTCCTCAGTATGCGCTCATTTTGAGAAGGAAAAAAAAAAGATAGCGAAAGACTGCTTCCACGAGCTCATTGACAATACTTATGAGCGACTTATGAGACTTATGTTGGCGAATTTTTCATTGACACTGATTGTTACAATGCGTTTGTTAATCTTGAAAGCATGAGACTTCTTCTCTTAGTCTGGTAACGGGTGATCCAAGTAGAGATACTTCTTTCAATAGCCTTTTTTGACAGATCACGTGTGAGTCGTGTCATGCTGTCATGTTATTTTTGTTTAGTATTGTTTGGCATTTCATAATGGAAAGACTTACGCGTGAACAACGTTTACAAACTGATCAACTTTATTATGAAAATTCACGTTCTGTGAGGAATGTGTTTCGTGCACTTCGCTCAACTTAAGGTCAACATAATCGGCCTACTGAGCGTACTATTCGCAACACCATCACCGGCCAGTCGATTGGCCACCAAGATCGTGTGATATCACACCGTTAGACTTTTTCCTGTGGGGATATGTAAAGTCAAAAGCTTATGCCGACAAACCCGCTTCGATTCAGGCCTTGGAGGAAAACATCACGCGTGTCATTCGCCAGTTACCAGTCGAAATGCTCGAACGAGTGATCGAAATCTGGACTCAACGGATGGACCATCTGCGACGTAGCAACGGCCAACATTTGATAGACATAATCTTCAAAAAATAAATGCCAAAGAATGTTCTTTCAAATGATAATAAACATTCTCCATTGAATTTGAATTTTCTGTGTTTTTTTCTTTAAAAAAGTAGGGAACCTCGAAATGGATCACCCTTTACTTATGACAAATCCTCATCGGAAAAGTCGCTGTTTCTGCTCACTATAACATAGTCCGTAGTAAATGTCACAGTTTTTCAGCCTCTTTTTGGTCGGTAAATTCAATTATATTTCATGGATGGCAGTAATCTTTCATTTGTAGCAGCTCGGGGCTTCCTCATTTTTTTCCGCTTAATTTTCTTTTATTCCAGGTGCAGATACGTTTTTCGTCAAGTTGTTCGTAAGTTAGTTAATCTTCAGCAACAAAATCTGACCTTTCTAAAGCTTTTGGTTTCTGTGTACTAAGAATCTTTTTCCGCTGGTGGATTGTACACCGAAAGCACAACCCCCAACCTGGGGGCCAGTTCCAATTTGTTGGATACCCTAGGGCACGGGGCTATCAGTATTCCCTACTGGATTATATCATTATATCATTCCGTGTATTTTTTCAGAAACCAAATGCGTGTCACCATTAGCCGGATAGAATCGTCAGTCCTAATTTTTTTGGACTTCTCCACCATCGTTTGAAAGATATATCGATTTTTTTCCCGCGAAAACCAATATACGCTCAAAAGCAAGTAAACATTCTGAATTCTTGCGAAAGTTTTTACAATTTTCTGTTAAGTTAATCTAATCGCAGTTTATTAAGCAATTTATCTGATTTCGCACGACCCTTTTTCGACTGTAATAAGCCGAACTTTGAGTTGTATGTCGTCAACTTTAGTGGTATTATCAGCATACCCGAGTGATGTAGTTTGCATAAAATTGTACTTCGCACTATTTTGCAAAAAAAAACTTCAATCATGACTTTATATTTTTTTGTTACGTAGATATATGTTAGTTTAGAAAAAAAACTTAAATTGGAGTTAAGTAAGATTTTTTATATTTTTATTTTTTTTATTGCAGATACAAAAACAAAATCAAAAATGGCAGTCATATTAGACGAAATTTATGATTGGTACAAAAACCTCATGGACAATCAAAGTGGTAAGTTTTAGATATATGTCTCCATTATTCAGTCAAAAAAAAAAAATTGTGCTGCTGACCTAAATTGTGCGATAATTGCGCGTAGGTAAAAGGGCACAGTAAAGGCATAGGCAAATATTTTAAGCTCATAAATGTCCTTAAATCAAATCAGTTACTGAAAAATTTAAGTTATAAAAGGTCTTAAAGCGTGTGATGAGTGGCTGTGTTCATTCAATTCATTTAAAATGTCAAAATACCCTTTCTTGCTTGAATCTTAAAACCGGCATCAGTTATAAGGCAAAATTTGAATCAGTGATGAAAAATTGAATTTCACAAATTGAAATAGTTGAGAACTATCTAAATCTTGATACACAATCTCGATACTTTTTTGCACTAGGCACTGCAGGTTGTTTTTAAGGTTCCTGGTCAGTCCTCTTATAAGTAAGAACTTTTAAATGATTGAAATATGATATCGAGTCCTCTTTAAGCCTCATTTTTCACAAAGATTTTGAAGACATCTGGTGTAATTTCAAAATTTTAATTTAATTTTGTCCTTAAGAATCAAGGTTGTTGTTGGTTGTTGGTTTTTTTGCATCGTGGCACGAGCCTTAACTGAAGGAAGTCCCAAATGTTCCGTCAATATTATTGTATACGTCTATGGCATAATGCTATGGTATAGGATATAAAGGGTGATCCATTTCGAGGTTCCCTACTTTTTTAAAGAAAAAAACACAGAAAATTCAAATTTTATGGAGAATGTTTATTATCATTTGAAAGAACATTCTTTGGGATTTATTTTTTGAAGATTATGTCTATCAAATGTTGGCCGTTGCTACGTCGCAGATGGTCCATCCGTTGAGTCCAATTTTCGATCACTCGTTCGAGCATTTCGACTGGTAACTGGCGAATGACACGCGTGATGTTTTCCTCCAAGGCCTGAATCGAAGCGGGTTTGTCGGCATAAGCTTTTGACTTTACATATCCCCACAGGAAAAAGTCTAACGGTGTGATATCACACGATCTTGGTGGCCAATCGACCGGCCCAAAACGTGAAATTATGTGCTCACCGAAATGTTCTCTCAATAAGTCCATTGATTGATGCGATGTGTGGGAAGTGGCGCCGTCTTGCTGAAACCAAATGTCGCCGAGATCACGAGCTTCAATTTCAGGCATCAAATAGTCGGTTATCATGGCACGATAACGGTCGCCATTGACGGTTACGTTCGCACCGGCATAATTTTTAAAGAAACATGAACCGATGATTCCACCGGCCCACAAACCACACCAAACCGTTGTTTTTTCTGGATGAAATGGCAGTTCTTCAATCTCTTCAGGTTGCTCTTCGTCCCAAATGCGGCAATTTTGTTTGTTTACATACCCATTGAGCCAAAAATGGGCCTCATCGCTAAACAAAATTTGCCTCGAAAACGTCGGATCTTCTTGGAACTTTTCAAGAGCCCATAGAGCGAAGCGATGTCGCTTGAGAAGGTCGAGTGGCTTCAGTTGTTGCACAAGCTGTATTTTGTACGCTTTCAATTTAAGATCTTGACGTAAAATGCGCCAAGTCGTTCCATACGTCAGTCCGAGTTGCTGCGAACGGCGCCGAATCGACTCTCTACGGTCTTCGTGTACACTCTCAGCTACGGCCGCTATATTTTCTTCACAGCGTGCTGGACGTGGTCTATTCGGTCGAATATTATCCAATAATGAATGCTGGGTCTCAAAATGGGTGATGGTGTTGCGAATAGTATGCTCAGTAGGCCGATTATGTTGAGCATAAGTTGAGCGAAGTGCACGAAACACATTCCTCACAGAACGTGAATTTTCATAATAATGTTGAACAGTTTGTAAACGTTGTTCACGCGTAAGTCTTTCCATTATGAAATGCCAAACAATACTAAACAAAAATAACATGACAGCATGACACGACTCACACGTGATCTGTCAAAAAAGGCTATTGAAAAAAGTATCTCTACTTGGATCACCCGTTATTAGGCAATAAAGTTTAATTTCCTCAAGCAATTATTTCTGTAGGCCTTATATAGTACTCTGAGCATTTTTGCAATCGATTGTTTGGGTAGAAGCCTAAAATTTGCTTCTATAAACCCTTTTACCGCAAACAAAGTTTCTTCTGTAATGCTTTTTGAAAGTATTTAAAGAAGTCCTATAGACGTAAATAGCTTCCCAAAAGTGCGTCAAATGTTTTTCCATATACAGGTAATATTGCTGGAAGGGAAATAGCTTCGATAGTGCAAAAAAAAAGCAAAATTATTAGTTGGGTTGTGGCAAGGCCATTCTCTATAATTCATTCCCATGAAGCTTACAGACACTTTGGTATTTTATGGACCACACGGATTGTATCGTGTTTTTGTTTTTTATATTTTTGAGTAGGGGCAGCATTTTTTAAAGATTTTCAAGATGAATTGAAGAACCGGATTTGGTCATTGGCTACCCATAGGAAATGGATAGATAAAGGAGTTTCTTTGTGTGTATATTGTGTTTTGATTACCTGCTGATTATTTTGGGTAACTTAAAAAGTTCCTAAAATATGGATTTTCTTTTAATTTTTTTCAACCACAATATTGCTTGAAAATTTGTGATTTTATGTTCACACTGATCGAATCGCTATAATTGATGTTAAGTAAACATTAAACAAAAATATTCACAACACCCCAACTGATGAATTAAAAAAAAAACAATACATCATGCATTCAATTAGTGGATAATCTTTAAGTTTAAGTAAACACTAAAAATGACATTCATTAACCATTTTAATGCGCATTTAGTAAAAATTGTTTCCTACATCGTTAAACAAAAATAATCTCTTAACATTTTTCGAGTTAAGCATGATTAATCGTTTCCCCTTTTTTTATCTCTTTTCTGTCAATAAAACGTCACATCTATTAAGTGCAGCCATTGAATGGCAGTTTACAGTACCTCTTGCAAATAGTTGAAGTTTTTTTTTTTTTTTGTCAAGACATCAAACCTGCTGTTATGGCACATAAAGGAGTGAAGCGAAAATCTGCGTCTCACATTTCTTGAGGTCAGATCAGTGGCAGAAGCAGGTGGCGTTTACTTAACAAAAAAAAAAAAGTCAACAAATAAAATAGAGTAGGGCTGTCGTAAGGTATTGAGACTTTTTCGCGTTGACTTGAAATAATTAAATTAACTTAACTGAATTTAATGTACGACGGCTTCGTGCTTGATCAATGAATTGTTTTTTAGTGGAACAAAAAAAAAAAAAAAAAAAAAACACGTCAATGTTTAAAGTCGTAAACTTTTCAAATCGCCTTTTAACAAATTAAACTGTTTAATGGGTTTGTTTGTCTGGTCTACATTCCGATGCTATACAATACTTACAGATGATTACTTTTGGTAGAATTCTAGTGACTAAGTAGTCATGTATTGTCATGGCTTTTAAAAAAAGTGTTAACTTGAAACGATTTATCTCCATTTTCGGAGGAAGGGGTTTAAAACATTTTTATGTGAAAAAAATGTCCTTGATATTTATATTTTTTTTGTTCATTTATTTAAGCTTGGTACAAGCTGAACTTATGACTACACTAACCTAACTAAATTAAATTATTAGAAGAAGGGTTAAGGAGTAGTGGTAGATGAGCAAGTTTGCTGCAGTGAAAATCCATGGAGCTATGCCCATCAGCCAGGTGTAGTATTCTTGTCATTGGCTCGTTTTTACCGCAGTTGGATCTGTGGAATTTGAGTTGGAAGAGGGGAACAGATCTTAGATTTCTGGAGTTAGCGTTGAGGGAAATCTTTTCTAGCAGAGCGGGGCAATCAATATTACCTGCTACAAGCTGATGTGCAAAAAAAATGTCGGCTATATCACGACGCTTACTTATTTTCAAACGATCCTCGTAGGGGTGTAAAATAAAACTGTCTATGCAATGTTGGCTGTGTTCGATGTAATGCAAGAATGATCCTTGAAACCTTGCAAGCATATACAAGGTGGCGCAAAAGTAATCCTCCTATCAGAAAATGCTATAAATTTTGCGATTGGCCCCTAATGTCAGTTCTGTTTTGACATTTGTGTAGTAAACACATGCGAAATACACGTTAATAAACAATGTAACGCTACACTGCTCCAGAACGGGGATTATTGGTGACTATTTATTTGAGCAATAATCGGTCGGTGACTTTGGCACAACGTGAATTTCGTCGCAGATTTCCTAGCCGTCCAACGCCTACTGGTGAAACACTGCGACGTTTAGCCGCTCGCCTCGAAGAGACTGTCACAACACGAGATGCTGCCAGGCATGGCAGACCCCGGAGTAGCCGTTCTGCAGAGAATATTGCTGCTGTAGCCGAAGATGTCATGGAAGCGCCGTCGACATCGACCAGACGACGTGCCGCGCAAATGGGTATCAGTCGACGGTCTTTACAGCGAAATTTGGTACAAGATTTGAAGATGTTTCCGTACAAAGTCCAGACGGTGCATCAGCTGTTAGCTGCTGACCGCCAATCGCGTCTAACATACGCTCAAGCCATCCTTAATCACCACCAAGAGGAAGATGATTTTCATCAAAAATAATCATGAGTGACGAGGCCCATTTCCATCTGTGAATGGTGAGCGCTACAGAGCAATGATTAACGAGTTCTTTCTGCCGCAACTTGATGAATTGGGATTGGATTGGATTTCGCAACTATTAAAACTATTTCAAGACGGGCTTCTTAGTTACTCAACAGAATCAGTAACCGAGTTTAAAGACCGATGCACGCACCAGTCTGTGTTTCCCCAATTTCATAAAAACCAAAACCTATCCAACACTATAGGTAGGGTCTGTTTTTTTTTTTTTTTTTTTTTTTTTTTTTTTTTTTTGAAAAAGACTTTTGTGTTGGTTTGCGATTTAACAGCTTACACTGCTATTGCATTACATGTCCTGAGGACGCTGCTGGTACGGTACCCAACCCCATCCCACAGGTGGAACAGAACTTTGAGTGTAACCGAGACAGTGAGCTAAGGACGCACCTGGTAGGGCAGCCAACCCCATCCCAAATGTGCAACAGCAAGACAACGCTATGCATGGGACGACTATAAATCCCAAATATAACCAAGTCAATATAAAAAAATGGGTTGTGTCAACAGCCTACAAATGGGGCCTAGAAATTTATGTGTCTTTGATATCTGAGCAGCGATTTAACAAAGATCCCAAAACCCAAGCTTCTGATGACAAACTTTCACGTGAAGTTGGACTGTGAAACCCTCTATGCGTTAATAGGGGTTTTAACCTGTACCACTCGGTCAGTATACCATCCTTCACAACATACTTCCTCAGCTGTCCTTGACATAACCCCAAAATTTAATCCCATCGTATAAGGCTACCAACTGGATTGCTAAATTGTGAAATTCATTTTAAACGCCAATGGGAACGCTCTCATCATGGTCACAGTTTACCAAATCTTCTCATCTAAGTTGTGGTGGCGTCCAGAACAGCACCCATTAACCATAACTACCATAAATCATTGTGAACTTTATCCGCCAAAGCAAGGCAATAACTTCGAAACTGTCAGCACGCTTTATTTGGCAAACAATGTTTTGTCGATGTTTCCATTAAAAAATCCAAATTTGTATCTATAGAATGTATCTAGACACGAGTCCAATTTTCTATTCGACAATATATGTGTGGTTATGGGTGGGCTATGCTCACGTATTTGGAGTGTGTTTCGGAATTGTTATAAATGTTTGCTTTCATAGTCGTGAGCTTACGATCAGGGCGGTTCCATGCACACCCACCTAAAAGAATATTTTTGTTTGTATCTGTCCTTCTAAAACAAGTTTGTTACCGCAATTGGAATATTTAAAAACAAAACGCTTATGGTGCTAGATATATGTTGTTCACAACAACATTGTTTACTGAAATTGTTGGCATATTAATGTCGTGTTACTATTCTTTCCTTCAAGGAGGCTTTTTTGGCTTTATTGGCTCAGTGCTTAGTGCGTGGACTACACAACTAATTCGATAAGTATCGAACAGCAGCAATCGATGTGCTCCATAGACATGAAAGTACACTGCTCTGTACAATGAGTGGACAGATGTTTGGTTTGAAGTGCTTTTAAAGACACCACCCTTACAACAAAGCCAAGCATCAAAAATTTAAAACAACTGAAATCCAAAAAAAAAAATTAACAGAAATCTGAAAGGTTGCACTAGGACAACACGATTCGGGCTATACCATCTAAACATGTCCCCAATTAACAAAATATTCAGCAGGAAGGAACATAACGACATTTCATGTGCCAAAATTTCCTAGACGACAGATAATAGACATACGCTTTCGACTGTAAATGTTAATTGAATATTTTTTTTTTTTTTTATCAAAGCGAGGTCCGTAGATGAGTGTGAATGTTTTTTTTTTTAAACGCGCGCACGGTGAACATCTCTGTTTCCCCTTATAGCGATATTGAGGAAAAAGCCTTTCTGACATACCTGGGGCATGTCGCTTTGCAGCTCGTATAGTTCTTGATTGCATCTTCGTCATCATAGCCCGTCAACGCAAACGGGACTGAAGATTTTTCAATGAATTTTCCTCTCAAATCGAACAAGGATTTCTTCATCCGCTTTTGAGACGGTCCATGCTTCAGCGGATGGCTCTATTTAGTTCGTCTCTATAAATCCTATCTTATGCGGCTTTAAAATCAATGATTGTAGGTATCGATATAGACTTCTAAGGTTTTATTTTCAGGATCTGCGAAGTTTCTGTCCTTAAACTACACTGACAAGGGCCGATTATTTTGATGTTAAACAGTTTTAGGCGTTCACATATTACTGCAGATAGGCGGCCTAAAAGACGATCTTGAGGAGGTATATGCCTCTGTGGTTGGTGCAGTTCAGATGGTATCTTTTTTGTGTATCGGGCAAACGATGCTGAGGATCCGTTCTTCCGGCATAATAAAATACGACGAGATTTAGCTTATAAGTTAGTGAATGTTACTTACCATGTCATCTTCGCTGGCATTATAAATTCTCGGAGGGAAGGCCTTCATTTAGATATTCCTTCAGTTAGGTCGGGTATTTTTTTTTTTTTTTTTTTTATACTTTACACGTACTCAAGGGGTTATGAATACCCTTTATATGTTACCATAGTACGAGCGTTAGAGAAGGGGAAGAAAGAGAGGATAGGAAAGATTTTGGATGTAGTGGAGACTTAAACTCCATGGGTGGTGTCCGAACTAGCTTCGGGGAGTCACTTTTTCTTGTGTTCGTTAAATTTGAAGAAATTCAAGATGGTGTTGCATACTCTTAGGTATTACACCGTAGTTAGTTGGTAGTTTTCGCTATCGCCTCTCGTCTTCACCTGTAGGCCTCGTTCTTGGTTTCGAGCTTCTGTCGGCAATCTACATCAAACCCTGGGTTTCTTGCTCGTGTGCGCGAGAAACCTAGCACATTAGTTGCGGCTGATCCAATAGCTTGTTGCAATTGTTCTTCGATGATGTTGCTGGTATGGTGTTCCTGCGAAGGCCTTGATCCATTGGACTGACCTTTTTTTGATGAGGAAGGTGAGAAACCGTGTGCTGTCTATAGTGGTATTTCGTTCCGCAGCAAAGTCAGGCTGTATTTCCGACAATTCTGCTTAAGATATCCTCTTTTCCTACGTTTGCGCTAAAACCTCCCAGCTCGGTTTTAACATCGTACTTTGGTAGTCACTCATAAGTTTTGTGAAGGAGCACGTAGAAACAGTCTTTCGGAATATCATCTCTTTGCGTTAGCGCACATAAGACTATGTTGCCGAATTCGGGATTTAAGCGGATTATTACAATGCGTTCGCATTTCGTTGTAATGCCTTGAAAGCATAAGACTTATTGTCTAAGTCTGGCACTTATAGCAAAGCCACATCGGAAAAGTCGCTTTTTCTGCTCAATAAAGCACAGCCCGTAGTGGAGATCACAGTTTTTCATCCTCTTTTTGATGTGTACATCCCATCGTATTTCTTGGATGGCAGTAATGTCTGCTCTGAAGCAACTTAGAGCTTCCGCTATTTGGTCGCGTGCAAAACTCATGTTTGATGTCATCTTATTCCAGCTGCGGATTCGAACGTCATTGTCCTTTTTTAGCATTGTCGCCTACAATAAAATCAGTTCTGCCCAAGGCTCTTAGTTACCCCAACAAAAAACTATCGGGTTTTTCAACAGGGACGCTACAAAAGTTGAGCGACAGGGTCAGCAAACGACGCCATATTTCTTGCCGCTCTTTTGACATTTCTCTTCAGTAAGGTTTGCCATTTTATGATGGAAAGATATACGATCCAACAACGAGTCGAAATTATTAAAATTAACAACCGAAATTCGGAGTCAGTGGCCTCAACTTTAAGAGCGCTACGTCCAATTTATGGTCGTCATAATCGTCCTAGCAGATCAACAATTGAGCGTCTAGTGGAAAAATTTGAATCCACAGGCACAGTGAGACAAAGAAGTGCCCGTAGTGTCGAGAATATTGCTGCAGCTAAGGCTTCAGTTGAAGAAAGTCCAAATGTGTCTCTCACACGTCGTTCTCAAGATCTTGGCCTACATCCTTACAAGATTAAATTGACACAAGAACTGAAGCCGCTTGATTATTATAAGCGTCGTATGTTCGTGAATTGGGCTGAGCAACAACTTGAACATGATTCGGATTTTCATCGAAAAATCATCTTCAGCGATGAGGCTCATTTCTGGCTGAATGGCTTCGTCAATAAACAAAATTTGCGGTATTGGTCAGGCAGCAATCCACACGTACTCCATGAGTCATCATTGCATCCCGAAAAAATTACGTCATTAGGCCGTACTTCTTCCGTGATGATCAAAACCGGCACGTTGCTGTGAATGCGAATCGCTATCGTTCAATGATAACCGAATATTTTTGGCCCCAATTGGATGATATGGACTTGAAGGACATGTGGTTCCAACAGGACGGCGCCACAAGCCACACAGCGAATGCCACAATTAATTTATTGGAAAGCAAGTTTGGAGAACGTGTTTTCTCACGAAATGGTCCAGTCGCTTGGCCGCCTCGGTCGTGCTCTTATTGAAAAAACCTTTATATACCTATAGACGATTTAAAGACTGTCTGAATATTTTGTACAGACTTTTTTATTTAAATTCCTTGCTGTTTGAACAAAACGTTTTGCAAATTTGGGCATGTAGTGGTTTTGAAAATATGTAAACATGTTGAACTGGAGGCAACAATTAGTGTACCAAATTTGATCGAATCTTGTGCGTGATATGGGCACACAAAAAATCAAAGCGATGATTACTTAAACAAAAGTGTGTGGTAAAGCGTTTTATGCCTTTTCTTGTCGTTCTACTTGACTACGGATCAATGCTTTCCCGGGATTTGAACCAGGGACCACGCGCTTAGTAGTCTCATGCAACAAGCACTTGGGCACTGCACCACTTTAGAAGTGGTTATACCTTTAAAATTTTGGCAGCATTTCCAAACATCATTTCTAAGGTTTCACCTCTCTATATTCTCGATCCCCTTTTGTACTTTTTCTTTCTAAAAAAAAACGGAGCTCATCTTCTCATCTTTTCTTGAATAGCTAAATTCGAACCTTTTTCAGTAGCTTTTGACTTCGGCTGAAGCGTTGATTTTAGCCCTCATTCGTAGTTGCGAGCATCATTTCAAATTCTTCCTCAAACTATACTTATCTCGCTGATGGACTGAAGAAACCAAGAACATTGGCTCCGGCTGTTAGCTTGTTGACAACATTGCCACTTGTTGATAATACATCGAGCTATTGAGGTATACGTGTTCAGCAAAGATCTGCGTTTTTTCAATATTTTTTGACATTTTTTTCCTTTCATTTAATTTTAAAATGTTTTTGTTCTCAACTGCAGGCAGGTTCAAATGGATGGTTGGGTGTTGTAGAACGAGGGTAGACTCTGATTGGCTTTAACTTGGCAATGCCCAGTGTTGTAACTCTGACTACACATCAAGTGCTTATTTTTACCTCCAAGTGGTAACCATCGGGTACTGGTCTCACCCAACCGGATTTGACTTGCTAAACCATAAGCGCGACTGTTGATAACACGGCGAAAAACAGCAACACTTTTAACAGTCAGGTCAGAATTTAACCGGCCTGCTGTCCCAGGCGAACCTAGACAAGCTGCTTCGACATATTCGGACAACAGGTTGTCTAGGAACTTCAAGGTTTAGTCAGGAGAGCTGGTGGCGGATGAACCGAAAGGCCAACGGCAGCGCTCAATCCCGTAGTGGATACTGATGGCCCCGTGTCCTAGGGGTATCCAATAAATTAGAACTGGCCCTCCATGTTGGGGGTTGAGCTTTGGGTTAACTACCCAATCATGGAAAAATCTAACGTTTACGAAGCAAGGACTGCTTCTATGAGCTCCTTAACAAAACCTATGAGCGACAACCGAAGTACGTGGTTAAAATCGTGCTGGGAGATTTTAACGCAATGGTAGGAAGAGAAGACATGTTTAGCAGTATTGTCGGAAACCATAGCCTACACGGCAACACGTCTGGTAACGGACTTAGGCTAATTGACTTCGCTTCGGAACGAAATGCCACTATAGCCAGCACACGGTTTCCTCACCTCGATATCCATAAGGGGACACGGCGGTCTCCAGATCAACGAACGGTCAATCAAATTGATCACATAGCGATAGACAAGCGCCACGCATCCAGTATTTTGGATGTCCGAACATTCCGAGCAGCTAACAGCGACTCGGACCACTACCTTGTTGCAGCCAAGGTTAGCCAGAAATACTGTAAAAAATAATTAATGTCGAAAGACTGCAATCGCAAGAGACCGCCAAGACCTTCGGGCAACGCGTATCCCTAAACCTCTCGATTAACACCATACCACCAACGTCGAATGTCGAAGAACTAAGAATGTCGAAGCCGCAACTGATGGGCTAGGTTTCTCGCGCTCACCAGCAAGAAACCCCTGGTTTGATGAGGAATGCGGACAGACGCTCGCAGCCAAGAACGAGGCCTACAAGGCTAAGCTGCAGGTGAAGATGAGAGCTGCCCTTGAGCTCTATAGGCAGAGAAGAAGGGAAGAACACCAACTTTTCAGAAAGAAGAAAAAAGAGCAAGAAAAGCGCGCGATCGAGGATATAGAGAGGTGCCACTCCAGGAATGATGTTCTCAAGTTTTACCGAAGTGTAAAACGTCAAAGCCAAGGATACAAGGCTCGAACAGAATCCTGTCGAGATAAACAAGGAAATATCGTAGTTGAGACACAGCCGATGTTGAGGATATGAAAGAACCACTTCTGCAGACTGTTAAACGGCGATGACGAACAACATTCCGCTGTCAGGCAGAACGAACCATTCAATATGGAAACGACTGCGAAAACTGCCAACCACCCGATCTGAGTGAAGTGAGGATAGCAATATGTATACTGAAGCTTAATAAGGCTGCCGGAAATGACAGCCTTCCCGCCGAGCTTTATAAAGCCGCCGGAGATGACTTGGTAAGTAACATCCACCAACCCATAAGCAAAATCTGGTCGGAAGAAAGTATGCCTCAAGAATGGAACCTCAGCATCGTTTGCCCGATCCACAAAAAAGGAGACCCTCTAAACTGCGCCAACTACAGAGGCATAACTCTCCTCTACAGCGCCTACAAAATTCTATCTGCCGTAATATGTGAACGCCTGAAACCGTTTACCAACAACCTGATCGACCTGGTCAAAAAACTCCGCATTGGACGTTTAAGATGGCTAGGACATGTAGAACGAATGGACACCAATACTCCGGGTCGCAGAGTCTTCGATTCCCAGCCAGACGTCGAACGCAGTAGAGGAAGACCTCGCCTTAAGTGGTGCCCACAAGTAGAAACCGACCGGGCTAATTGGAGAGGCATGTTGGTTGAGGCCCAGGTTCAAACTGCAAAGAAAAATGTGGTCGTAGTCGATGCGATGCTAGCTGCTGGGAATATTTGGGCGGCCAAAATGCTGGATGAGTATGGATCATAAATCAATGGGTATTGGATCTGTAATTTTGAAAAATACGGTATATTCTGAAAGCCATTCCTTAAATATAAAAAAAAAATACGTGACCCAAATGTAGCTACCCAAAAAAAATTTGGCTTGAGTGTACAAAACCCACTATTTCATTTAAATCCGATAGTCCAACATTCAATCTCATATGATCTTTATGGTCATTAACTACGGTTGACAATATTTCAAATTTTCGAAAAAAAAAAATTCAACTCTATTTGTGTACGAAAAGGAGTATATCGCGATATTAAAATAATGCTGCCTCTATTGACGTGCTTAAACCCAAATTGATTTATTGACCACGGTTATGCAAAGATAAAATCGCTAATTTTTTTAAATTACATCGTATCGTCGACTATTCGATTTTAATTGCAATTCACTGATTGCTGCCGTACCTATCTACATGTATCCAATTTAAGGAAAATAATTAATCAGAGGTCAGCCGAAATATGAAATGCGTGATGAAATATTTTCTATTGAATTTTTAATTTATAAATTTCAAGGATTAAATCAATCGGTGTGTCAGATAAGCGGACGTCAATGCATCATGTCTTCAATACCGCATTCATGCTTTTATATTTCATGGTTTAAATGTGTGCGTTTTTTAGGATTTTATGTGAAGCACTGTGTAGGTTTAAAGAATAATCGTTTCGTTGGGTTTTTTTTTCAATGAGTATCTATGTACAAATGCTTAATTTCATGATGTTATAAATGTTGATGCATTTGGAATATTAAGCTGTCAATTCTTTAGGATGTCTGCCTATCTTCTATCTATAATGACAGCTGGAATGTCAAAATGCTCTCGAATTTTCGTGCTTTTCTTCAAAATATTATTGTCTACATTTTTCTAAACATCGAGGACATTGATCCTAACGAAAGTTGATGGGAGCTACATCCCATATATCGACAACTTCAATCGACTTACTGAAAACTGTTTTCGTCAATTATCAGTAGCCACTCGTCTATTTTCTGTCAGGATATGTCAAGTTTTTGTTCCTATGACGAGCGAGTGTCTTATCGCATTTTGGTTCCAAGCAGCGCTTTATTACTTTCGTCAATTCACGAAAACCCCACTATGATACCGTGGGAGTACCCAATTATGTCGATACCGCTTATTCGAATTTAGAAACAGACTGTTTGTATGGACAAATTCTCGATATTGTATGGACAATACTCGAGACAACTCTGGAGCAATTCGTCAAAGTTACCACCAAATCTGCAGTCGGTAGATGTTATCATACACGACGCAGAAGTCGTTGGCAGGATGATGAATTTCGTCATAAAATATCTTTGGACATTTCCAGAATTTTTCTTAATGTGAAAAGTTGGTCTATGGCCGATGTGTCTATCCAAAAGCCACGCAGTGGTACGTCCCAATGAGTGTCTTCAATTCTAGAATTTTTCTTAATGTGAAAAGTTGGTCTATGGCCGATGTGTCTATCCAAAAGCCACGCAGTGGTACGTCCCAATGAGTGTCTTCAATTCCAGAATTTTTCTTAATGTGAAAAGTTGGTCTATGGCCGATGTGTCTATCCAAAAGCCACACAGTGGTACGTCCCAATGAGTGTCTTCAATTCTAGAATTTTTTTTAATGTGAAAAGTTGGTCTATGGCCGATGTGTCTATCCAAAAGCCACACGGTGGTACGTCCCGATGACTGTCTTCCAGAAAATGTTCAGACGTTCACGCATTTCTTTAAAAGAGCCTCACGTGCAACGTTTAGCAGTTTAAGGGTAATTCACGCAAAGTGATTCAAATTGCTTGCAGAATTAGAATTTTTTTTAAATTTTTTTATTGATGACCGCCAAGGCTTTGATGGCAAGTACGTACCCTTTAGTGAAATTTTCTTCAACCGTTTCGTATAAATGTGGCTGAATTTCATTAATACACCGCCCAATTTCCTCTTTCAAGGTGTTGATGTCTTGGACTAGTTTGCATAGACCTTTGACTTAAAAAAAAAAAACCCCAAAAAAAAAGTCCAATATCGTTAAATCGCATGATCTGGATGACCAATTCTGATCGCAAAAACGGCGATCATTAAGTTGAATTGTGTTTCTGATTGTATGGTATGGAATGGGGCACCGTCTTGAAACCACATGTTGTTCACATACATGTTGTTCACATACAAAACTAGGTTCTCATTTGACGATATCGAGCACCATTAATTGTTAATGTCTGATCAGCCGCTTTTTCGAAGAAGAATGGTTCCATAATGCCTCCAGCCTAAAATCCGAGCCAAATAGTCACGTCACGCGTTGTAAATTAATTTGCTTCCCCACAATTGCTCGTGCGCATTGCGAACCCCAAATGCGATCATTTTGACTGTTGATGAAGCCATCAAGATGACAATGTGCTTCGTTACTGAAGATGATTTTGTTCGAACAATCAGCATCTACTCGCTGTTGTTCCAAAATCTCTTCGTGCTGCATGGTCAGTACTTTTCAGGTCTTAAGTCAATTGAACTTTGTAATCATGAAGATTCAAGTCTTTCGTGAGAATTTACTGTAGGGAGCTCTCCGAAAGGACAAGTTTTTGACTACGGTGCCGAAATGATGTTCCTGGATAGTCAATATTACTCTCGCGCACTTCTTCAATGCTTTCTTTTGAACGACATTTGACAGGACACCCAGAGTATCAGATGACTAATTGATCCAGTCTCTATGAATTATTCTCTTCACAGTTGATGGTTTTAAATAACTGTGACTGCCATATTTTGTACGAAAATGCATACCGTTGCTGACAAATTTGTAAAACCAATAAAAATGCGTTGTTTTCTCGCAAAGCGCTACATTTAAACTTACCCTGAACTGTCGGCTCTCACGTTGTTATCTTTTTTTTTCTTTTGGCAACGCAGTAATACAGGGTGTCCGCCGGGAAGGAATACTACTTTGTTTGTTTAAATGACAGAGAACGGATCTTATATTTATAAACGTTTTATTTAATGTCGGCAATTATGTATGGAATACAATATCAGGTAAATGTCCGCCTCTGTTTGTTTCACAAATGCGAGCCCTTTTGAGCACATTTTTCATTATATTCTCCCACATTCCACGCGGTATTTCATTAATTTCAGCACGAATATTTTGTTTGAGTTGCTCAAGCGTTTCTGGTTTGTTTGCATAAACCTTGATTTTTAGATATCTCCACAAAAAGAAGTCCGGAGCAGTCAAATCAGTCGATCGTGGAGGCCAATCAACATCACAATTTCTTGAAATAACTTGTTGTGGAAGAGGTTTCGCATTAATTCCATTGTAATCCTGGCTGTTTGCGATGTGGCACCGTCTTGTTGATACCACATGTTGATAAAGGCCAAAGCATGCAGTTGTGGCGTTAAAAAGTTTTCAATCATATCACGATATCGCTCCCCATTCACAGTTACCGTTACTCCGTTTTCATTTTCAATGAAGTAAGGTCCAATGATTCCCCCTGACCAAATTGCACACCAGACTGGAACTTTTAATGGATGTAAAGGTGACTGATGAATAATTTGAGGGTTTTCCATTGCCCAGAACCGACTATACTGTTTGTGCAAATATCCATTCAAATGAAAATGTTCCTCTCCACTCATTGTGATTTTTTCATGAAAATCAAGGTTGTCATGGGCTAGCTGTAACATTCTATTGGCATATGTACGGCGGCGTGAATGGTCTTGTGGGAGAAGCTCTTGTATCAACTGAGTCTTAAATGCAAACAAATGCAAATCCTTGTGCAAAATTGTGGCCAAAGTTGTTCTTTGAAGACCAAGCTCCTGAGCACGGCGTCGAATTGAGGGTGATGGATTACTTTGAACACTTCCTTGAGCAGCAGTCATGTTTACAGCCGATCATGCAGTAAGTTGTGGTCCATGCTTGGGCCTTTCACCTACAGACCCTCTTTCTTCGAAATCATTCACTACACGATAATTTGTTGGCAAGTTTTTTCTCCCAAAAATTGCACGTAACATTCACATTGTCACAGTAATCGATGATTGATTCTGATAAAATGTTTTTTACTATTAAAGCACGTTAGCTTATCGAATATTTTTTCATAATAAATTTGCCACGTTCCTACTTCACGACTGTCAAATATGAACTGTCAAGACTAATGTTTACCAAAATGACGGCAAAATAAAGAAGTATACCTTTCCCGGGGACACCCTGTATTTTCTTTTAAATATTGCGTACCTAACAATGAAAATGCGCTGTTCTCCCGCATAGCGCTCCATCTTTACTAACACCGAACTGTCAGCTGTCACATTGTTATCTTTTTTTTCCGTTGGCAACGCAGTAATATTAAATGGTGCAAAATTCAAATTTTGCGTCAATAATGGGGCGATTGATCTCATCCAAAAGGTATACACTATAACGTGATGGATCGTAAGAATGTTGTCGGTATTCCATTGACAACATTCTTGCAAATAACTATAAGAATTCGATAGAATTTTGAACTAATCTTAGTTTTTGTCAAAATATAGCTCACAATATCGCATACTATACAAATTCGATAGAATTTTGACCTAGTCTTAGTTTTTGTCAAAATATAGCTCGCAATATCGCATACAAATTTTTATCGTCGCAATCATTTTTCTTTTTTGAAAATATTTCAACCAACAATTTATATCTTCTTCTCTTTTATTCCAGACCCTAGAGTAAAAGACTGGCCAATGATGTCCTCACCATTTCCCACACTCGCATTATGTATATTCTACGCTTACTTTAGTAAATCCCTAGCACCAAAGTTGATGGAGAACAGAAAACCAATGGACCTTAGAAAAGTTCTAGTATACTACAATCTATTCCAGACGATATTCAGTGCGTGGATATTTTATGAAGTAAGTCGTCCAAGTCCGAGTCCTGCAAGGCGTCATACAATTTTCTTTTTTTTTTATTTTTATTTTTTCAGTATTTGCAAAGCGGATGGTGGGGTCATTATAGTTTTAAGTGTCAACCAGTGGACTTTTCACAAAATCCAATGGCAATGAGAGTGAGTATCTCGAACGATATTTTTAAATGAATTCTGTAGTTAGTTGTTGGGCAGAATGCAAGCTCCAAAACGTAACTTTTTTTATTTATTTTTTTATTTGGTATTGAATACCTCAACACTGTTTTGCTGTTTTCTTTCCTTTTTTTTCATTTCTAACTTCCTTTCCTGTAGCTATATACTATCAAAAAAAATTAACAAATAAAAAACAGATAAAAAGAAACTTCATAGATACATTATACATTTCTCTTTATGTTGAGTGCGTTTGTTTGTATCTCTTTTGTTTCATTTATGGGTTCTCGTTTGATTATTGGATTTGTTTTGATTTGTTTCATTGTAGATGGCTCGCACCTGTTGGTGGTACTACATAGCTAAATTCACAGAATTCTTTGATACGCTATTTTTCATTTTGCGCAAGAAAACGGAACATGTCTCAACATTGCATGTCATTCATCACGGTTGCATGCCATTTTCAGTTTGGATGGGCATGAAGTTTGCACCAGGTAATGTTTTGTTTGTAATTTTTCTTTTAAACCGTTATTTTTAGTATTTTATTTGATTTTTTTTTGTTATATAAATTAAATTTAAAATCTCTCATGCATTCAGTTTGCAGTTGGTGAATTCAGTGTGTGGTTAGGATTGGTCTTAAATTATTCAAAACTGTTGTTGACGTAAATCAAGTGGCTCATACGAAGTCATGACGTGAATCATTAATGACCGGCAGATTCATTGTTTTTTACATCCTTGTGGAGAAGCTTAGCAATCCCAATTACAGATTATTCTTCAATCAGGATTAGGAGAGGAGATTTATGCCACATATGCGGCGTCGCGTCGCTTTGAAGCATTGGAAACGGGGGGTAGTTACAAAGTAATTGGGACATAAATTAGTTGGTAATATAGAAGGAGTCTTGGCTTATGGAATAAGTGTTTGCAAGTACGTTTTTCATCTACCGGGAAATGGGTATTAAAGATTTCTTTATGTGATGCATAGGAGCATAAATAATTAAATTCGTGTTTCAGGATAAGCATAGCTGTTGGAATTTCTTAGGAAGTCAGACAGTAGCTGAGTTTTGTGAACATTTCCTGTCAGGGTTAGTGATGAATTTCCCACTGAAAAGCTCTGTAGTAAAAGCGCTATGACTTTATGTTTCTCTCCTTTTCTGAGAACCAGGTGGTAGAAATATTTGACTATTACAATTATTTTCGACGATATTTACATTTTTTAAAAGATCATTTAATGTCATTAGTGTTTAAATATGATTTCGGGAATTGCGCGCCACTGGTATACAGTCGACTCCGCTTAACTGAAACACAATAATTGCAGAAAAATTGTTTCAGTTAAGCGGAGTTTCCAGTTAAGCGAACTTCGGATAACTGAAATTTGTTTCATATAAACGGAGTTGTGCCAAAATAAAATTATTTTCCCTTAGTCTGAAAATCAAACATAAATAAACATTAGAACGACGCAATGACATAATTTTATTTGTCAAAACAAATATAGCAGCATAAGATACGTCTGATTACATGTATTTCAAAAAAAATTTTAAAAAAGAAAAAGGGTTAAACAACTTGAAATCCATACTTAATTCACAATTATTCATAGTCAAACATCAAAATTGTTTATGAAAAAAATTATCAATTCTCGTTTGTTTGCGGCTCTGCAGATTATGAAAAGACAACTTATCTTCCAAATCACCTACTTTATCGGAAGCTTCCAAATTTCCGTGAAAGAAATTTTTTAAAGTGCGAAGAGAATCATACGCGTCTTTCAGTGTTGGTTTTTGAAGAGCGACCACTGTTTCATCATCAGAACTATTTTCAACGGATTCCAATGTAGATGCGGATAGAACTTCATTTACTATGTCTTCGTCAGTCATATCACCAAAGCAAGGTAGTTCACTGTCCAAATCTGCGAGAGAATCAATCTCTTGCCTTATAGCATTCGGAAAAAAATATGTTTCTTCAGTGACTTCTAAAACGGATTCATTATCGACTGAGACGTTGCTATCAATAAAACCAGCTTTTTTAAAACAATTTTGTATGGTCGTTGGGGACACCATCCACCAGGCTCTCTTGATCATTTTTAATGCTTCAAGCAAATTAATTGCTTTTGCAAAATCAGTCAACGTTTGACCAGTATCTAAATGGAGAATCTGTCGCCTTAATATACATGTCCGGTACTGTGATTTAAAGGAACGGATTATACCCTGGTCTAAGGGTTGAATTAGTGACGTAGTGTTCGGAGGGAGAAACTCAATTTTTATATTCTCCAAAACAGTATCTTTTAGTTGATGACATGCAGCATTATCTACAAATAGAAGCACCTTCTTACGTTTTGCAATAAAACGTTTGTCAAGTTCAGTTAAAATTTCTCTCCAGATTGTTATCGTCATCCAAGCCTTTTTATTGGCGTAATATTTCACGGGAACTTCACAGTTTCGAAAGCATCTGGGATTTTTGGACTTTCCTATACAAAAGGTCATTTTATCATTTCCCGACGAATTAGCAACAAAAAGTATGGTGAGCCTATCTTTGGGAAGTTTAACAGCTGATGGTCTTTCAGTTCTGTTTGCCAAAGTTCCCGTTGGCAGAGCTTTATACATTAATGCAGATTCATCTGCATTGTAGATATCATCTGCCGTGTATTCCGAAAGATATTTTGCCAAAATACTGTTTATCCATTCCTCGGCACCATGAGTATCGGCAGACATTTTTTTCCCCGTGAACTTTTTTTAAATGTATGTTTTCTCTTTTCTTCCATCGCTCAAGCCAACCGCTTGATGGATCAAACTCAACATTTAGCATAATTGAGAGGGCCTTAGCTTTTTCAATCAAAAGTGGGCCGGTAAGTGTAGCGTTTTTAGCTCTCATGTCTTTAAACCACAGCAAAAGGGCATTTTCAACATCTTTTTGAGCTCCAGTTCGCAATCTTTTCCTTGACAGGTTTTGATTTTGTACCG
The DNA here is from genome assembly GCA_949824845.1 of Rhingia rostrata. Lineage (NCBI taxonomy): Eukaryota > Metazoa > Arthropoda > Insecta > Diptera > Syrphidae > Rhingia > Rhingia rostrata. Next base: position 26,398,370 of record OX463756.1, read on the forward strand.
CGATATTGCGAATAATTTCTTTTCCCTGGATAATTCTTGTTAACGTTGAACGACTGCATTTGAACTCCTCGCATAAAATTTTTCTTGATTCTTCCGCTTCAACTCTATCCAAAATGTGTTGCTTAGTTTTGAAAGACAAATTATTGCATTCCTTACTTGGTCTAGCAGCCTGAAATTGAAAAATCGTTTTATTTCCCGCCGTATTATTGCGTCAGTCATACTTTTTCTGCTGACATCTTTTACGGTATCAAACAAAAATAAAATGTAGTTAACTCACAATCAACAACCGGAAGGGTTTTTTTTGTATTGCTTTATGACAACACATAAAATGACAGAGGGAATGAAACGCACAAATTTCAAAAGTGTGTTCGATTTGAGATTAATTTACGCAGTATGAGTGTTTCATTTTCATGTTTCACTTAAGCGGAGTGGAATAAGTGTAAATGTTCATTTGAGGCGAAAATGTTTATGTCAGTTAAACGGAGTTTTCACTTAAGCGGAGTTCAGTTATGCGAAGTAATTTATATGAAAAATGCCGAAAAAAGCGGCTTAATAAATTTCTTGTTTCAGATAACCGTTTTTTTTTTTCAGTTAAGCGAAGTTCAGTTAAGCGGAGTTGACTGTAGGTAGAATGAAACGCAATCGTAAAGTCCAATTTTCGACAACTTAATCGAGCAACAGGAGCCATATATCATTGACATCACAGTACTTCGTACATGAATGCCACGAACTACAGACACATACCATCACTGGCGACTGAGGCCATCGGCTGGGTATATCAGCAATAACACACCATAGACTACTGACTTACATACCCCCAAAGAGTGTAATCTGTTGTTGAGAGAAACAAATTTTAGTTTGTACAAAATCAATCCAACAGAGGAAAACCGATTAAAATTCAAAAAAGCTAGAAATTACTGCAATTCCCACTTAAAACATGTCAAATTCCTATACGACCAAAAGTTGAGGCAATGTCCCAGACGTAGTAAAAAATTTTCGTCATTTGTCAAGAATATAAAAAATTCGGCCTCATCATCAATTCCGACGCTCATTAACAATGACATTCCAGCTGTCAGCTATTTAGACAAAGCCAATCTGCTTGCTGCGCATTTCGCAGCCAGTTTTACATTGTCAGATTGTGCCCAGTCTCCTCCTGTACTTGAGAACGTAAATCATTCTATGGGACAAGTTAACTTTCGTGCTCGTACAGTTGCAAGAGTTTTATTTGATCTTGACATTCACAAGTCCGCTGGTCCAGACGGTTTTTCCTCCATTGTTCTGAAGAGGTGGTCTTCTACGCTAGCAAAACCACTACGTAAGCTTTTCTATCTATCCTACTCATCAGGTCTCTTTCCGAGTAGATGGAAAACTGCATTTGTCCAGCATGTACCAAAAAAAAGCCGAATCTTCTTCTCTCTCCAACTACGGGCCAATTGCACTTATGTCCCTTCTTTCCAAGGTCACGAAATGCTGATAAATCGTCAGCTTATGAAATATCTTGAAACGCGAAAACTTCTTAATGACCGGCAGTATGGTTTTCGCAGCAATAGGTCCACCGGAGATTTGATGAAAAATCTTACCGAAAAGTGGAACCAATCAATCCACCATGGTGGAGAAAGTTAGATTGTTGCACTTGATATTTCAAAGGCATTTGACAAGGTTTGGCATGAAGACCTTTTTGCCGAAAATGCGTGCATTTGGAATCGATGAAACATTTCTTCTATGGATTAGAAATTATCTTTCGAAACGTTCAGTTCAAGTTGTTTTGGTCGGATTCAAGTCTGCAAATAAATGCTGGTGTCCCTCAAGGCTCAGTTTAGTCTCCGACTCTCTTTCTCCCTTTCACCGATGATCTTCTGTCTGCAACTTCTAATTCAATTCATTCCTTCGCTGATGACAGTACTCTCAGCTTCTAATATTCGTTTTCAGGTCCACGTCCCTCATCTTCGAACGTGGAATCTAAACGACAACATATGTTAAGCTCATTGAATTCCGACCTTGACAACATCATCAAATGGGGGTAAATCTAATAGAGTAGAATTCAATGCTTCCAAAAAACAAGGCTGTCTTCTGTCGTTAAAGCGAAACCAAAATCTAGTCATTATCCATAAGTGGCACTTACGTCGAAGAAACCGAAAAACTTTCCATGCCAGGTATGTGTGTTAGTATCGACTTACGTTGGAACGAACACATATTCCAAACCGCTAAAAACGCAGAGAAATGGGTAGGTTTCCTTAATCGATGTAAAAAATACTTCACCCCTTCTGATCTCGCCACAATATATAAAGCGTTTATACGTCCTAAACTTGAGTTTAACGCCCACATCTGGTCGGGTGCACCGAAAACAACATTGCACCTCCGAGATAGGATTCCAACGCGTGCGAAAAAACTTTTAGGAGATATTAGAATATCGAACTCTTTAGTTTCGCTTGAACACCGTCGAAATATCTCCTGCCCTACATTGTTTTATCGCTATTCTAACAATCAATGCTCAAAAGAAATATCCCCCTGCAGTCCTCCCATTCAACAATTCAGCCGCAATACTCGTTACGTTATGAATGCAAATCGGTTTACCTTAAGCCTATCTTCGGACGAACGCTGAAATATAGAGATTCGTACATTAACCGAACAACACGAATGTGGAGTGCTCCACCAAACCCTGTTTTTCCTTTCCATTATAACTTACAGAGACATTTAAAACCAATGTGCATCGGTATCTCCTTTCTTCTTATCCCGAATTTCCTTAACGCCCGCACTGTGCTAAAACATATAAAGAGTGTTCATAACCCCTTGAGTGCGCACTAATTATATAAAAAATGTTGTTGGCTCTGGGGTTTTTCACAGTCCGATCAAGATTTATGTAGAAAAATTGATTTGGTCGTTACCGATTCTGATGGAGCAGCTAGAATTTTTCATCGTGAGCCATATAAATGCTGTCCTCCTACGCGGCTTTGGCATCCATGAATAGGTGGGTATCGATTTGAACTTCTTCGGGTTTTTCCAAGATCTGCCGAGGTGTGAAGATTCGATCAGCTGTGGACTATACTGGCTTTAACTCACACAGATATGAACTGATCGACGATTACAGGTGTTCACATAATAAGCAGATAGGACCATGTTGCTATATTTTGGAGATTTATGCCTCTGTAGTTGGACACTGCAAAACCATATTATTACTGTACTTTTACCTCGTCTTCGGGTTCGTTCTACTTTTATTTACTCCCTAGGGTAACACAAAGACCACACCTATTGACCGATAAATGTAAGTTCCGTGTTTAACAACCGACATCAGGTACTAATGACGTATATTTAAACAAGACCCACTCCCTATCCCTTAAATGTGACGACACCAAAACTATACTTCTCGTTGTTTGAGTACCAAGCCTTTTTTAACGATTTCACCATGGATTTCCTAATTTTCAAGTCCGAAATCGCAACAATCATGTTTGTCTCCGCTCCAAATAAAAAAAAAGTCTGCATAACATATCAAATGAAAGGTTCATGGCGTGACAAGGCTGCATTTATTTGGAACAAAAAAAGTACAGTGACTCACCCTTACATCAGTGCGAGTGTAACATTTACATAAAAGTTAAATGCACACGTTAAGCTTCATAGAGCAATGTGCGCCGTCACCCAATTAATTATTTTTATGGATACACCAAGCTTAAAACAAGGTGCAACTTTCCAATGTCGACCTTGCCACTTCGGTAAATCTGGAAAAAAATTCCCCGGAGGAATTATTTTATTATTACCTGAGAATGCAAGAATGGAGGTTGCTTCGTTGTAGATGTGACTGGTCCGATTTCCCTGGTGCCAAAAATAGCAAAAAAAGTTTCTAACAAATTTCAGAAAACTTGTTGTATTCATGGATTTTCTATAACCGCTTTCCACACCTTTAATGCAGCAATGCCGTAAACATTGAAGAATGTCCTCGCCTGACGGCAGTTGTTTCTTTATATTCTCACCATCGACTGTGAACCAGATGCGATATTTCCTTGTTCTTCACGTCATGATTGGTGTTTTAAAATTAGAACTTACGAACATCATTCCTAGAGTGATTGCGATCAAATTATAGAGTTCGAGCGCACGCTCTCCTTGTTCTATCTTTTTTCTAAAAAGCTGCCAATGTCGGTTTTCGTCTTCACCTTCAGCTTTGCATTCTAGGCATAGTTTCTGGCTGTTAGCATGTGTCGACATTCTTCGTTAAACCAGGGTTTCAATGCTGGTAGGCTGGGAATCTAATGGTGGGAGTAGTCCCTTAGAATGCTTGGACATCCATTTTTTTTTTCATTTTTATTTTCAATACTCTTAAATCTAACTTACATGCTAGACAAAAATTCATGAAAAAACTAGCCTACTTATCAACTACTTAACTAACTTACTTGCCCTATGCAGGCGCCCTAAATTAAACGCTAATATTTTTACCAAGAAAAGTTTGTTTTTAAAAAACTTGGTATCTTTTTTTTTATTTTATCGATACTTACACTTACATCGTTATTTTTGCCACCCTGACTGTTGTACCTAACCTAGGCCTTTAAATCTTAAAACCTTTAACTATGGAAGTCGGCCATACAATTTTTAAGTCAACTATCTGTATCTACTTTAGCCACCACAACAGGTCTTCCTTCGGACACACTCCTGCTGAACCGCAGACGCTCTCCTCCGCCCTGAGCGACGACGTCTAGGTCGTATAGGAACTGCCTGTCCACAGTTCGTCGAAAGACGCGGTAGATTAGCGGAACCGCCGATCTATCCTGTATCAGCCCTCGACTATCCAAATATAGGAAAGCTTCGGGTGGAATAAAGCCGCTTTAACACGCACTTTCAAAATATTCATCATTGGGATAGAAGACCCCTAAGATGAGACTATTGTTCGAAGACGTTGCTCTTGCAGCGTGAAACCGAATGAGTTTCACCAGAAAATTGTCCGTTCTGTTTATGTTGGCCCCGTTGTATAGGACCTGGTTGGAATAGTATTTTGTGTAGTCAGATACTGGTGTTCTGTGAAGTCCAAGGCAGCTCCTCAGACACTACCTCTCAAACACCCGTATCTTTTCCATTTGAGATGGGGCAACGTTGAACCACACCGGGCACCCGTAGGCAATCACCGGCCTAATGAGGGCCATGTAGCAAATCACCTTCACCCTGCTGTCAAGACGACTGCTATTAAACAATCGTCTTGTCCGGGCAAATGCTCCCCTAGATCTCGCCAGAGCAGCATCTACATGTCTTCCGAAATATAGATACTGATCTAACCAGATGTCAAGGTACTTTACTACACTTTTACTCGCCAGTGGCTGTCCGTTTGGTCCAACGATCACCAGCTTTCGCCAGTTCATTCTCGTATCCCTAGAGGCTTTATACAACGGTGTCCTAAAGAGGATAGTTTCTGATTTCTGAAAGTTGATTTTTAACTTCCAGTCATCACAATATCTCTGGAACTTGTCGAAGTCCCGCTGCAAAAGAGTTAGAATGACTTCGAGGGGCTGTTCTGTACGCGATAAAATCGTCCGCGTACGCAATTGCCTGAGTAAGACTACCTATCATATCACTGGTGTAAATGCTGAAGAGAATCGGCGAGTTTACCGCTCCCTGTTGCAGACCATTCTTAATGCGAAATTCTGTGGTCGAAGTTACATTGCCACAAACGTTCTACCAGTCAGCATGTCATGAAGCGTATATAGCAGTGGTTTACTTATGCCAAGCCTCGTCAGCTTTAGATAGAGGCCCTCTAACCATACGGTGTCAAAAGCCTTCTCTAAAGCAACCAGACATGCACCCGTGCACTGTTTTTTGGCTTTGTTCCATTGTATATCAGAGACGTGTTTGGAGGCAGCATGAATACAGTCATGTCCTGCCTTGAAACCAAACTGGTTCTCTGGTATAATATTATTGTCCTCAGACCACTTGAACGGAGCTCGATTGAGAATCTTTTCGAAAACCTTGCTGATACTCGGAAGGAGACTTATCGACCGGAAATTCGCCGGATTGGAGTTGTCCTTTCCCCTTTTCGGGAGTGGATGAACCACCGCCGTCTTCCATTGCACTGGATAATATGCATTATACAGTGCGTTTTTGAACAGCGTTGCGTAAATGGCCACAGCTTCAGGGGGTTAGTGTCGCAGTACAATGTTGGATATACCATCGACACCCGCTGACTTCTTTTTCTTTATGCAATCGAAGATTATCTGGAGTTCAACCTTCGAGATTAACAGGGGACTAGACCCACTTCGCTCGGCGACTATAGCGTTTGCCAAGTTTTTGTCATCAAACCGGGTGAAACCACGGTTCTCAGATCGCCATTGCGTTATGTCATTTCGGAGATAGAAATGGTGGAGCAGGGCATTGTTTTCCAGGACGCGGTTCGGGCGAATGCTATCATTCACCTTATACACTTCCTGAAAGACAGCCCCCACTGCCTCCACTTTCTCCTGTGGATCTTCAATAACATAGAAATCGTTTTCAAAGACGGTTTCCCCCGGATCGATTCCTACTGGCTCATTTCCACCTCAGCGGGTGCGCGTACGTGAACAAGCAAAACTATCGCTTCTATGGCCTGTCGACCGCCGAACGCGTGTAACCTACGCCCAAGCCATCCTCAATCTCCAGGACGAAATGAACGATTTTTCGACCAAAATCTAATGATCGATGAGGCTCATTTCCACCTCAGCGGGTGCGCGTACGTGAACAAGCAAAACTATCGCTTCTGGGGCACCGAAAATCCAAGAGTAATGTACGAGAAGCCATTACACCCGCTCAAAGCTACTGCATGGTGCGCTGTTCACGCTGGAGGAGTCATCGGGTCATTTTTTTCGAGAACGCCGCTGGTCAAAGGACAACAGTGGACGGTGTTCGCTATAGGGCCATGTTAACCGAGTTCTTTCTGCCGCAATCGGACGAATTAGGACTGGAGGACATGTGGTTCCAACAGGACGGTGCAACGGGGCACAAACTGCGCCACCTTCGGCCAACCTTGTAAATCAGAGTCGTCAATCTCTCTGACTAGGATATGATCTAAGGAATCGCTTCGTTTGGTCTCTGCTACTAATTTTTCGCATCGTTTATTGGATCTCTTCGACGAAACTTAAAGCCATATAGCATTAGTGTCCTTAGGTTTAAGTAAGTCTGACCAGATTGCTTTGTTTGTTCTCTCCTACTTCTTGTTCTCATTGTTTATTGAATCTCTTTCAAGGCAACTTCAAGCCATAATACATTGATGCAACTGGGTTCCATCGACTCCTATCCCTGGCATGCTATATGTCACACCAAGAATATTCCATATAGAGATAGACGTAGACTCATCATATCTAGGATTTAAGATTTTAAGGTTCACTGAATACCTTTGCTTCCTACTTGGTAATAAATGCAACAACCACCTCATGAATAGAGATGCACATCCATTTCCTAAGATTATTTTGAAACCGGATTCGTCAGTGATATTGCAACAAACTATTGCCAATTAACACTAGTACACATTCGCCAAGAGTACTCTTACAACAATAAGCCATATCTGGAAAGGAATTCTCACGACCTTGCCATGATCAGCATAAATATGTATGAAGCGTGTCGTGCATTGTTTTTCAGGTGTTTTTCCACAAAACTTTGGCTTTACTTTCCGCATTTGCGACTTAAATGCTCAGAGACTCCCGCAAAGTGTTGGAATCGTAAATTGCAAAAAAAAAACAAACAAACGTTTGCTCAATTAACTTGCATGTGGAAGCTTATAAAGTTGTAAATATTTATAACTATTTGCGTTACTTCATTTGCTGTTAAGGGTGTTACGCTAATTGTCTTTAATTGCAGACCCTAGACGCGATTTCTACTTAAATTAAGAATTATGCAAATCTCTGGCACTCTATGAGTGCGTCAATTACTTAGGCAATTGCGACTAGAATGGAACGTTTACAGTCCTCCTTGAAACTTGCTAACACTATAAGCAAACAGCATTAGCACAGGCTTTAGCTGATGCGTCAATACGAGAATGGGGTTTTCGACGACGGCCGTTGCAGGGGTGTACTCAAAAATTGTTGTTTGTCAGAGTGACTGTTAAAAATGAAAAACACCGCATGTTAGTTACGCAAACACCACAATCCAGAAATAGCCATACCGGATCTTGAGAACGTTGAGTGGAATGGGTCAAGTTCACTCGGGACGATTGTGCGCGGCGATGGACTTTTGATGAAATAACACCGCACACACTCTGGGGTTTGGTTGCAATGTGGTTTTGCAACCACTGGTGGCACTCTTCCACATCTTTCCATCCTATATGCGGAAAAGTTGTTGGTTCAGTAAACTTGCCACTAGTGTCTTTATTTTCATGAAAGTTGCTTAACACGTCCAACTGGGCTATTAGTTGGGATTGCTGCCCGATGAGGGGATTTTCCTGATGAAGTTGGAAAGTGCAACTCACCGATGCATCATAGGTGAAATAACACAGCATGCGGCTTGGTAGCATAACGTGGATTGCACAATTTGCCTCCAGACCAACGGGGGATAGTTTTGTAATTAGTTAAGGTTGTTCGGTTCGTTGTAAATGGAATGTTGAGGTGGTGGTTCGTTGGCTACTGACAACAAAAATGGGAGCAGTGTTAGTCATTTGATTCTTGCGGAAGTGGGAGGGATGAGATTGGATTAAAGGTGTCGTCAGGTTGCTTTGTACCATCATATCATTAGTGTTGAGACTAAATTAATCAACTCCGAGGGTGTAGTCTGTCATACGATCCCTTGTCAAAGGGATACCGAATAAATTGGAGCTGACCCTCTTGGTGGGAGGATTGAGTAATGTTCCCAGTCACGTGGAAAATCAATTGTTGTGAGCAACATAGCGCAACCCGAGATGACTGATTTCATTGCTGACAACAACAAATTTTGAATTTGCACTGAACTGTTAGAATATTCAACAGAAGAGGTGCAGCCGAACAACCAAGTGTTAATCTGCTACAAAGTAGACATTATTGCCATCTAGGAAATACAATGAGATGGGCGGGCAAAATGAATAAGAAAAACTGTTATACTACGGGCGTGTTGACATTAACAATATCTAGGCGTAAAGAAAGGAAAGTTTGGACTGTCTGCCACAAGAATCGGGGGACCTCCCCGAAGGTCACGAAAAGGCTATACACGGCTGTTGTCAGACGAATCTTTAGGTTTAGGATTTATGGGCTGTTGACGGTTGAGTGAGCCGACAAACTTGCATTGGCCTACGTGGGAACATAGTGACAGACCAATCCTTACTTATGGCTGGTGGAAAGACATGAAAAGACGAAGCATATGATTGCACAAACAAAGGTACAAAGAACACCATAGCAACTCATAACAGGAGCTTTGTGCACCAGTACCACAGTAAGCTTGAAAACAATCGTAAACCTTCACTAAATGACCTGCAGATCAATGATGCCTCAGAGAAAACGCATAACATCTCAAAGAGGCGGGTAGCCTATATATCAAACCCTTTGGTCACATCACAATATTGAAATGAGTAGCATACGAGAATGGGACACCTGACTACATCATCCCAAAACACAATTTCGACAATAATTACTCAATCGTTATACCAAGTAGAGGCGAATGCTGGTCAAACAATGTGGTATCTAACACTGAAGTATCTTGATAGCTTCTACAACGAAGACTTGACGGAGCTAGAAACAATCCCTATAGCACAGATCGTCCGATTCTGCTGTACATCGGGATGGGGCATATATCTGCTTGAAGCACAAACCACATATGTATCACACTTATGGCCCACGTAATCCTATGCGAGCTTGACGGCTCACTTGAGCCTCAACAGCCCATCAAATCTTAACAATCCCTATAGCACAAATCGTCCCATTCTGCTGTAAATCGGGATGGAACATATATCTGCTTGAGGCACAAATCACATAAGTATCACACTTATGGCCCACATAAGCCTATACGAGCTAGACGGCTCACTTGAGCCTCAAAAGCGCATCAAATCTAACATTACGAAAGACTTCTTCAAACAGACGTGTGCTTCTGCGACATCGCAGCGTATACATTGTGATAATCCGGATCAAAGCCAAACTCGCCAAAATATATTCGCTCACCTTCCGACGTCGACGGAGGGCAAAGACGACATCACTTGGGCCTATTACTACGGGCATCATGACAAAACTCTTACGAGCTGGGAAGAGAGGTCATCATCTAAAGCAGTATTGATGGAAATAAAAGACAACCAAAAACCAAGTCTGGTAACCTGGGCTAATAGACTCCGCTGCGAAGCGTTATGCTCCTAATACCCCATCACACGGTTTCCTAACCTTGATATCAGCAACAGGATACAGTGACCTATAGAGTCAATCAAATTGACCACATTGCGATAGAAAAAAAGGCTCGCATCGAGTTTGTTCGAGCATTCTATACAGTTAACGTCGTTTTGGACCATTTTCTTGCTGCAACCAAGTTAAGTGAAGCTACAGTCCTGTGTTACCCCGGGGCTCAACCAACATGCTTCTCCAATTAGCTCGGTCCCAAGCTAACTGCTTTTAATCGGAGAAACCGCCCTGACGCGAAACCGATAGATCGATTGCCCAAACTCGTCCGTCTGTGTAGAATAACGAGGGAGAATTCTATCTACTCAATCAGGGTCGGCAAATACTTCACTGAGATATTTGATACCAGAAAGGATTTCTCCAAGTCGACGCACTGTCATGTGATTTCGCTAACATGATTGTTACTTAAAGAGGATCGTAAAAACCCCCGAGCCAAATCCAGAGGAACAATCCTCCATAAATCGGTGCGGACATCATTGGTTGGACTCAACTTGATGTCACCGACACGTTTTTTGGTAACGCAAAATGGATTTAATAGTAAATTAGGGTAAGACCAACTATATGCTGTTAAAAGAAAAAGGCAATCGACGAGTTGGACAGAACGTGAGCATTGGCAGATACTTTGTCCCTTACTTTGTCTCGCCTAATTACAATGGCGCAACAGCCTCGTTAGTACCCAGGACCAGGTATAGTCAGGAAAAAAAAGCAGGAAAGCTTTTGCCAATCGCTGTTTCTTCCGGCTAAGAAGGAACTACTAAGAATATCCTATACAAGACCCTGATCATCCCAGTCCAGCTATACAGAAACGAAGTACAAGGTGGCCAAATGAAGTCATCCGATGTTTTTTGGCTCTCATTTTTATCGGTCGTGGCTCGCGCAGTAAGTGCCGTTGGTCCGTTCTGTTGGAACCACATGTCCTCCAGTCCTAATTCGTCCGATTGCGGCAGAAAAAACTCGGTTAACATGGCCCTATAGCGAACACCGTCCACTGTTGTCCTTTGACCAGCGGCGTTCTCGAAAAAAAATGACCCGATGACTCCTCCAGCCAGAACAGCGGCACCATGCAGTAACTTTGAGCGGGTGTAATGGCTCCTCGTGCATTACTCGTGGATTTTCGGTGCCCCAGGAGCGATAGTTGGTGGCCAAACGTCGCAGTGTTTGCGCAGTCGGTGTCGGAAAGCTGAGGAATCAATGACGGAACTCGCGCTGCGCCAACACTACAGACGAATAAAGTTAAAATAGACACGATTATTCCGCGCTCTTGGGGAGTGTATCGCTCCATGGCTTGTTCACTTGTATTCTACATCTGTCCAGTCCACAAATGTCAAAACAGATTTGACATTAGCGGCCATTTGCGAATATAAGATCATCTTCCAATAGGATGACCTCTTTTGGCCCACCTTGTATGAACCGTTTCGTTTGCCTTGAAGGTCTATGGAGATGAAGATTCAACTAATAACTATACGAGCAGTACAGCGATGAAGACTAATTCAAAAAGGTCCACATTGGACGTTTGCCTTACTTGCACTGTCTCAATCTATCAACTTTTATAGTTAGAAAATAATTAAAGGCTGACACAGAGAATACGCTACTGTCTCAGTTCGTTTTTTTGTACACAAAACCTTCACTAAAGCCACACCTTTGATTCTCTTAACTGCGATGGCTCGATATTTTTCAAAAACAATTAGAGCTTCCATCAAGTGGATTAGTAACCACTTCGACAAGGGATATCAAAACATTTTCATGCACCAACCAACTTGTTTATTGAACTCTTCAAGGCTTTTCTACTTGATTTCGGGCAGCTAATCATTGCATAGTTGAATAAATAAGTTGGTGCAAGTGTCTCTCTTAAACAAGAGCAGTACAAACATTTGTTGAAGGCTTGGCAAAAAGAATCGTCACAAGTATGCAGCTATAACCTTTTTATATACTGCGATGTACAACAAGGCTAAGGTGAACCTTTGTAAGGCCCATCCTCTTGTTGAAATCCTAGAATTTCGCAGTGCTAGCCTATAAATTGGTGGGCAAAATTTTGGAATGTTAGCTTATTTTAGATTTTGTCGAGTCATGGAAAGCGTAGGCTAAGTACATTTCCATCTTAAAGGTTTAGCTGTCGACTGACTGACAATTTTGAAGCTTCTCAATACAGTTTTGTACCCTTGGAAGTCTTATCAGATTTTGACAAGAGGTGGGTCAGTGAACAATTCTTAGGTATTGTCACTTTCGGGATTTGAAACAGTGATGCTGCTCTAATTATTCAAACGCACTAACCACACAAGCACCATTTTATTCTTGCAGACGGCAGTGGAGAAATTTCCAAGATCTTGTCCTAATAAGACTTCACAGGGCAGCCAACTAACATGAGTTGCTCTGACATATGCAACAGGTCATTAAGGAATTTCAAAGGTTGGCCAAATTCCTCCAACAGAGATGGTGGTCAACGTTAGCACTCAATTCCATGGTCGATACTGACTCTGCAATATCAGAAATATCAGAGTCGCATCCTTGTTATAAGAAATTTAAGTTGGCCCTCTACTTAATGTTGACTCCGAGGTAGATAAACCCCTTAACTACCTCAAAATTGTTGCTATCAACAGTCACCTTTTGTCCAAGGATGTGCGTTGATTATTCTTTGTTTGAAGAGATTAAAGAAATGGATGATAGCGCCTCTCTTTGCAAGAATCCGTTACATGTTTGGAAAAGTTTAGATGATCTGTTTCCAAAAGGAACGTTGCTTCTCTTGTCCTAGAACGTTAGATGCAAAATATGTATCAGTTTTGATGGTATCCCGAACTCCGTCACCGCTTTATAAAGCACTAGCCGATGGATGCTATCATTATATCAATCAAATGGAGATCTGTCTCCACTTGAAATTTGTTAGTCTTTTCCAGGATTTGCTTTAGTCGGTCGGCCTGAAGCCTTTCTGGTACGTGTCGATAAGTGTTTTGCAGAAGACGTTCACACAGTAGCTATGTTGGATAAGATCTTATATGCGAAATGCCTCGGAAGTTGGTGTAAGACATGGAATCGCCCTTTTTTGTAGTTGGAACACATGGAAATTTGGTCGATTCGAGAGGAAAATTCTTCGAAAAATCTTTGGTACCGGTTGCGTTGACGGGCTATGGAGACGAAGATTCAACCAAGAACTATACGAGCTGTACAGCGACATGCCCCAGGTCAAAAAAACTCCGCATTTTACTTTTAAGATGTCTTGGGAATGTAGAACGAATGGACACCGATACTCCGGCTCGCAGAGTCTTCGATTCACACCCAGACGTTGGACGCAGTAAAGGAAGACCTCGACTTAAGTGGCGCGCATAAGTAGAAACCGACTTCATCCAACTTGGGGTACGCAACCGGAGGCAGTTAGCTAACGACCGGGCTAATTGGATTAATTCTGAACTGTAGCGCCACCTAAAGAAGAAAGAAAGACATAGGGAAACTGATTTTTCGGTCATTGGGCATGCTTTCATCCATCCAGACTTTATTGATGGTTTGATACATGCACACTTTTGTGGTAACCCTCTAGATTTGAAAAGTCCAGCTGGTAATTCACTAGAACCGGCTGTCTTCTTGTTTCTTTTTATGATTGCACTAACTCTTACAATACTTGGAGGGAGCGTTGACCCTTCGTTATTTGTTCCAGAACGATATTGAAGAGAGAGCGTTACCTCTTCGTTTCCCGGAGGTGCAACAGTTTCTGGCCCTCTCGACATTATGCCCATTACCAACGGCTAGAAATGCTACCTGAATACATCTGCGATTCCCTGTGAGTCAGTGACTAGGTTGACATTGTTATTTCGTAGAGCCTGCGTTCCTTCTTTAGTGACATCTGTCAGTTTTTTTTTTGTAGAATTGACGTGTTCTCATTTTTTTCTACATAGTTTTTGCTTCTCTTTATACTCTTCCCTCGTGTTGCGTGTTTTTGATTGTAATGCCTTGATATGTGTATCTTCTGTCACCTCGTTTTGGTACCTCCAATGGTGGTTTCGGTTCTTTTTCGGTGATATTCCGTCTGTCACTGGATTGTTCTTTGTCGACTATGCCAATGTCCGGTTCACTAAGGCGACCCACGTGGAGTCTCTATTTCTGCACCATTTGTAGTTTCTTCTTGTTTAACAGTCGAGCTCTGAGTTTGGTTGCGACGAGAAAATAGTCAGAGACGACGTTTGCCCCTCTGAATGTGTGTAGGTACCTCCAAGATCTTGGATGCGCGCTTTACAACTATGAGCACAGGGTCGATTTGTGTACCGGTTCGATTATCTTGAGATCGTCACGTTTTGGATTCGAAGTTGTGAAAATCAAGTGCTGGTGGTCGCAGTGTTACATGTTGCTGCAGAGTCTGTTAGTCGAAAGCCATTACCTGTTGTCATTTGGTTGGGGCTGTGCTTTCCAAATAGCCCGTCGAAGATATTTTCCTTTCCGGATTTCGCATAGAAGTCCCCAATTGCGATTTTTACGTTGTATTCTGGACAAGCTCCGGAGGCTTTGTCCAGAAGTTCGTAAAGATTCGTCGGTGGAAAAATCAGCCCGATATTCAAAAACGTAGCTCTTATGCGAATCACACCCAGGCGAAGGTTTATAGTCTTGAAGTCGATTACTCATGAGCTGCGTCGCCTCCCCACAACAAATTCGCATCCGAATATGTGTAGTCTTTGGTGACAGTTACAACGCAATACAAAGCATCCCATGTAGAACCATTTGGCATTCCTGATCCTGTCCGACTTATTTCCTGGATCGCGGTTTTGCCGGGCCTGTACCGCCTGAGAACAACTCCATGTTTTTGAGTAGCAGCCGGGCTACAGCGAGCGTACAGATGCATACTCGTATGTCGTTGTTCGGTGGATCTGTTATCTTTCTCATAACTACGTGGTAAGGAAGTTACCCTGACGGCACAACCCCAACCTGGAGGGTCGGTTTCAGTTTATTAGACACGGGGCCATCAGTATCCATTACGGGATTGAGCGCTGCCGTTTGCCTTTCGGCAAATCCAACCCTGTCTCTGTTCAAACGCCCTGTATTCACCTTGTCCTAAGTGACCTGTTGTCCTTATATTTCAAAGCAGCCCAAATAAGTTGTTCACTTTGTTAATCCTCACTGTGACTGTAGACGCCACCATTGACTCCATCTTGGGAGTTCTTCAGTTTCCACTAGGCAACGTGCGCCTTAGTGTAAGGAAACGTCGTCCCCTTAAGGGTCCAAATCCTATATCCCGTTCAAGGTACTAGTTACCCAGCGTGGTCTCTACGAGGACTTGAGAATCGGAGTTGGGAGGCATCAGCTGGGTGAAAAACGGAAACTTAAGCATCAATGGTTTTGATCCTGGTGCTCGTCGCGGCAGTAGCCGAATCATATGCAACATGGTTGAAAGGCTTTGACCATTGAAAAATTAGTTTTGCAGAAGCTAGAAGCTGCAGAGACGAACAGAATATACAGTCAAATCCTGTGCCGATGCCTAGCTTTATAAGAACTACATATCTTGCATAGTAGCACGGTTGCGTTTGAGCACAGCTTGGACGAGATGCAAATGGTTCTGATTGTCACATAGCTTTCCATCTACAAATAGGGGCATTCACAATGAGCCTTTGTGACTTCTAGGTCAAAATGAATACAACGTACTAGCACAGCCCTTCTTACCTAACCTAACCTTCTCTTTAAACACAAACGCAGCGGTAACATTCATTTTCATCGTTAAACGCTCGATGTATCGTAGTAATTTGCCAGGAAGTAGACTTATAAATGAATGTGCCTCTGAGCTTACCACAATCATCGCATAGCGTCTTAATTATCTTTGCTACAGCTGTAGCTTTCCTACAGTTTAGAATAACGTCTCAGCCAGGGTGACCGTCATTCCAGGCAGCATCCTAAAGCTTTTGCTAGATAATCTTCCACTTTTTAAACGTTTCGCTGTCGTATTTCCATATTTAATAGTTGATTATTCCTTGGAGCAGGACTCTAAACGCTAACGTCTTTTATAATTCTCCAGAAGTGTCCAGCAGAATAAAAATAATCTCCTCAAGCACATAGAAATAGGGAAACAATCACAAGTCACACCTGATTCACCACTTAAAAACCACTTCCATCGTAATTTCTCATCAACCCACCCAAAACTTCTCCAATCTAATCCAAGTCTCAATTTCATCTCTTTTCAGGCGGCCACAGTACCTTCTTTGCCCTACTCAACTCCTTTGTACATATTGTTATGTATTTCTACTACATGATTGCCGCAATGGGTCCAAAATACCAAAAATTCATCTGGTGGAAGAAATACCTGACAACCTTTCAAATGGTAAAGCTAACTAACGCCAAACAACGCCCTGCCAACTCCAATACCAACTCAAACTAACTAATTTCTCATTTCCAGGTTCAATTTGTTGCGATATTCACACATCAATTCCAATTGCTGTTCCGAGAGTGCGACTACCCGAAGGGATTCATTCTGTGGATCGGGCTACATGGCGTTATGTTCCTATTCCTGTTCTCCGACTTTTATAAAGCCAAATACACAAATGCTGGACGCAGAGCAAAGGCTGCCCTCAAGATGAATGGCTTCACCAATGGTTCGTTGTTGAATGGCAGTGCGAAGCATAACGGTGATAGCAATAAGGGTGCTTGTATGGTAAGTTGGCCTTGAGATACTTGAGATACACAGCGAAGTTTGATTAGCACACAGTACGCCTTCAATTTGCATGATGTGATCTCAGATGTATGTTTCTGTGGAATTAGATAACAGGAGTCAACACATTATGTGCCGTGTGTTAGCACATGCTTGTGAAATCGCGTCAGGTCATCAAGTCTCCATTCGGCAGGTGTGATTCAAAGTTCATTTGAAGTACACACGCAACCGATGCTCTTTGCACAAAAAAGCGAGTCACCGTGGACATGTTTGTTGACCTCTAACTGTGTACTCTGCCTGAGACCTTGGTTGGGATTGTAAAGACTGTGTTCAGGTACACGATCTACGCAATTGAAGACGCCGTATTCAAGGTCGTGCGGAATATTTTTTTCTGGTGTTTTATTTTTTCGCCACGACAAAACCTGACTTCTGATTCTCGATCTGTGTGGGTTTTTTTTTCCAGTTTCCCATGTAAGAGCAGACGGATTTCAAGTTCACGAACGATCAACGTCATGCTGGTGGACGGACAATTAAGTCGACGCGATGGTTTCGATGCGAACGTGAAAGTTGGCGCGAGTGCATAAATTTGTCGGTTAATTACTTACGATTTGGAGGGAGACGACTCTGGAAACATTTGCAGAGAGGAATTGTGGCACGGAGCAGTCGTTTTATGTTGCTTATAGGTTTTACCTCTAAAAACCTGCTTCACAATTCCGAAGGTTTAAATGTGTTTACGTCTGGATTAGTAAACGTCCGATATTCCAATTCGTATGCATTTTTTTTGGGTTTCATGAATTTGGCGTAAGCGAGTTATCCTGAAGTTATTAGGAGAACTTTACCTGCTCCCGCTGAGGGCTTACAACAAATACATGTCATATAATCGTCTGTGTTTTTGTTCGTGTACAATGTAATGAATAAATTTAACGAAGTTCGAGTTAAAAACAGTTTGCTTGGAAAAAAGATCGATGAAGCATTGCAATTCAAGTCATTCATCAAGATGGCCTGACAGCTTTAAGTTAACTTTGCACTTTTTGGACCTATATCTGTCAATGGTGACGTTCTGTCCAAATTGTCGGTGTTGACAGCATATACTTGGTCTTACCTCCCTTTACAGCTGAACCCATTTTTGCTGCGTCCTACTCTATACAAACATTGCTATGAGAGTCCGACCAATGATGTCAATATCGTCGGCGCATGCTGGTAGTTGCATTGATCTATGGAAGATTGTGCATCTGGAGTTGGCTCGGGAGTTTAGCACAATCCTCTCAAGAATCAGATCAAAAAACTAACATGACAGTGCATCGCATATCGAATGTGTCGGTGAGATCGTTTCCGACCCTTATGAAGCATCGACAATTCTCCATCATCTTCCTACACAGACGGACGAGTTTGGGCGGTATAACAAAACTAGACATGACTCTGTAAAGTTTGTCTCAAAAAATGCTGTCGTATGCGGCTTTGAAATCGTTGAATAGGTGGTGGGTATCGAATTGGACTTTTCGTTTTCCAGGATGTGACGAAGTCTAAAACCACACTGATAAGGACCGATCAGGTCGTTGGTAAACGGTATCAAGCGTTCACGTATTACGGCAGATAGGATCTTGTATATACGAAGTTGATGAGACTCAAGTTGATTTGGCGTATGATTTGGTGAATGTTACTTACCAAGTCATCTCCGCTGGCTTTATAATGCTCAGCCATCCTTTCCGGCAGCCTTATTAAGCCTGAGTTTAGATATTGCTGTCTTTACTTCACTCAGGTTGGGTGGTTGGCCATTTTAGCTGTCGTTGCCAATATTGAATGGTTCGTTCTGCCTGACAGCGAAATGTTGTTTGTCATCGCCTTTTAAAAGTCTGCAGAAGTGGTTCTTCCATCGTTGCCATTGTTCTTCAGCATTCGATGCTGGTGATATGGTGTTAATCGAGAGGTGAAAGGATACGCGTTGCTCGAAGGCCTTGGCGGTCTTATGCGATTGCAGTTTTTCGACATCCAATTTTTCTTACCTTACATTCTTACCTCAGCTACAACAAGGTAGTGGTCCGAGTCGATGTTAGCCCCTCGGAATGGGTGCGCGCCTGTTGTCTATCGCAATGTGATCAATTTGGTTGACCGTTCGTAGATCTAGAGACCGTCATGTCGCCTTATAGCTATCAAGATGAGGAAACCGTGTGCTGGCTATAGTAGCTTTTCGTGACGTGTTGCCGTGTTGCCGTGTTGCCGTATAGGCTTTGGTTTTCCTGCATCTTTAGCAGTATTTAAAGATTTATTTTCCTTCCTACCTTTGCGTTAAAATCTCCCTCATAGGTTTTTTCAAGGAGCTCGTAGAAGCAATTCTTAGCTATATCATGTTTTTGCTCCGTCGGGGCGTGACCGCATATAAGGCTTATGTTGGAATTTGGCCTTGATGAGGACTGTTACAATGCGTTCGCTAATGTCTTCTTGCATGGCACTTATAACAAATCCCCATCCGAATCGTTTCTGCCCACTATAACGCGGTCCATAGTAGATGTCACAGTTTTTCATCCTCTTTTTGCCCGACCCATCCCATCGAGTTTCCTGAATGGCAGCTATGTCTGCTTTGTAACAGTTTATGGCTTCCGCTATATGTTGGCCTGCACCTCTCCTGCTTAATGTTCTCACATTCCAGGTGCAGATACGAACGTCGTTGTACATTTTTCGATTAGCATGGTCGTCAAACAATAAAATCAGTCCTTTCCGAGGCTATTGGGTGCTTCGTAACGATGGGCTTTTTCTATGGGTGGAGAGTTAACCTAAAGCACAACCCCCAACCTGGAGACCCAGCTCCAGTTTATTAGATACTGGATACTAGGACAAGAGCTCTAGCACGGGATTAAGCGCTGCCGTTGGGCTTTCGGTTTAACCGCCACCGTCTCTGTTGAAGGTCCTGACTTACCCTTGAGATTCCTAGACGGTCCGAATATGTCGAAGCAGCTTATCTAGGTTTGTCTGGGACAGCAGGCCGGGTATTCTTTGCCAGTCTGACCAGGCTCTTTAAAGTATTGCTGTTGCAAGTCACATCCGGTCGCATGAGAACAGTACCCGTTGGTTACCACTTGTAAGCAAAAATAAGCACCATCGATGTGTGGTCAGAGTTGCAACCACTGTGCATTGCCAAGTGGCCGGTGGAATCATCAGTCCGTATTTCTTCAAAATGAAGCTGGCGCCAACGTTACTATAAATGGAACTCGTTATCGCGCCATGGTAATGTACTTTTTATTGCCTGAAATTGAAACTGGAGATCTCGACAACAATTGGTTATGAATGGAGTTTGACTTTGTCCATGTGTCCATCACGGGAACGTATGCTACGGCCGATACGTTGAAACCAATTTTTAACTACTCGGCCGCGAATTTCGACCGATACGGCCGCTTTTTCTCGTTTGTAATTGGCTTTGAGTTACTCCAATGTCGTCGCGTCGGCTTGTTGGGATAGACCAATGCTTTCGTGTAGCCCCATAAACAAAAGTCAAGGTTTGTTAAATCACACGATCTCGGCTGCCAATCGACGAGTCTGTTTCCCGAGATAACGCGTTCATCGAACTAAATATAAATAAAAAACAAATATTTGGCGCAACAGACTCGTTAGTACCCACGGCCGAGCTTTCTCACAACCATGTGTACATGTGTACTTCTTGCACGATGGCGGGACCTTCTTTTTTATGCCGCCTCCAAACGGCGAATTTGAGATAAGCAAAAATCGATACTATTCGGATGTTTTGTCAGATCATCAGGGCCAATCTACGGTTGGGTATCGAACCAAGAACTTCTGCGCGGCAGTTCATCGCAACAGCCATCGCGCCAATGGGCCTGTTCACCGAACTGAGACTTCAATAACTAAATTGTAGCGCCAACTGTGTGGCTTGTGGCACCGTCTTGTTGGAACCACATCTCATCCATATTCATTCCATCCAATTCGGGAACAAAATAGTCGGTTATCATGGCTCTATATTGGTCTCCATTAAGGGTAACCGATGTTTCAGCATCATTACGGAAGAAGTATGGCCCAATGACTCCACCAGTCCATAGAACACACCAAACAGTCGGTTTTTGTGGATGTATTGGCATATCCAGGGTCTCATGTGGATTCTCTTCACACCAAATGCTGCAATTTTGCTTTTTCACGTAGCCATACAACCAAAAATGAGCCTCACCACTGAACAAAATTTTGCGATGAAAATCAGCATCGACATCAATCTCATTTTCGGCCCATTAGCGGCTTTTATTCTTGCACAAGCTGGATCTTGTAAGGTCGTACGACAAGATCTTTGCGGAAAATCTTCCATAAAGTTGATGGACAAAGTTCCAATTACTGTGCACGGTGGCGAATCGATTCATTCGGGTCCTCTTCAACACTTTGCTCTACAGCGGCAATTGTTTCTTCGGTGCGCACTGTTCGACGTCTCTGCGGATGCGTATTGTCACATAGACTAAACGTATTACGAAAAAATCCGTGAATAACCGAATTAATTGCTCTGATAAACGATTATGTCGACCAAAAAATGGACGGAGCTTGCGGTAAACTTCGCGAACTCAACCATTATTTGCGAAATAAATTTGCACGATTTGCAAGCATTGTTCGTTTGTCAACGTGTTCATGTTAAATGACAAACCAAACTGGACATAAATGACATTAGAGTTGCCCGATTTGACCACAAAATGTCAGTTTTATCTCTATTCGAGAAAACCAACTGCTAAAAAAAAACACCCGTTCTAACTGCGGCCTAAGTCGATGCACCACCCACGAGCAAGAGCCGTTCGAACTAATTTTTCACAAGCATACAAAAATGTAATCGCAATGCTTTACAGCCGCAGTAATACTTCTTTAGTATCTAATTTGACATTTTGTACACTCTGTAAACGAACCTAAAAGACTCAATAAATTCAATTCAATTCTACGCTTTAGATGTCTGGTTCGGAAATGAGGAAATGAGGAATAATTCTAAGATATTTGAAATATGGGGATAATTATCGGTTCCTCTACAATTTGCGCCATGTAGCAAGAAATTGCATAAATTTAGGACTCTCTTCCTGTGTTATATTTTCTGTTGTTTTATATATTTTATCACTCAAACCCCACTAACCACCTTAATCTTCTATTCCAGCCCGTCATGGACGACGATGACAGCAGCAGTACAAAAACGACGACCGCTAAGAAATCCTCCACAAACGGCCACGTCGGGAATGGACACACAAACGGCTATGCCAACGGACATGCCTACAAAAATGGTGGTGCCACTCTATCCTCCAATAGCAATATTATAGGCGATAGCAGTAGCTCTAGTCTGCATCATAGACAAGTCAAATAATAACTAAAAATCAAAAAAAAAAACAAAAACAGTAAACAGTAGCTAGTAAACTAAGATAATTCTATTATATTGGTAAAAAAATTATTTACATTGTATTTAATTATTTTCCTTAGTTTTTTTTTTCCAAAATCGTAATCATAACTATAAACCATAAAATATAAAAAAAATGATTGCGATACATTCGTCGCACATGCGCCGTGTCACCCTTAACTTAAAAAAAAAAAAAAAAACGTTTAAAAAAATCTTCTTTTGGTCACTTTGCATTTACTTTTTATTTTCGAAAATCTTCTATCGTCTCATGTGTTTTTGTTTTTATAAGTTTTTTTCGTTTTCTACCTAAATTAAGTCATTTTTGTATTTTTCTACATACACGATGATGTATTTTTTCTACAAAATCGAAAATGTTTACAGCCAAAAAAAAAAAAATTATGAATAACATGAGGAATGGTCTTAAAAAAAAAAACAGTAACAATCATTTAAGAAAAAAAAAAACATAACTTTGTTGTAATTGTAAGAAGTAAAATTTAAATAATACCCAATTTAATTTTAAAAAAAAATATTTAAGTCGACAAAGCTGAAACGTTTTTTTTTTCTAATGGAAAAATTGCATTTTTGTTCATTTCGGACTGTTTTTTTTTCGTTAAATTACTATTAACTGTTAAATTGTGTTTTGTATTTTTGTTTGTATATTACTTTTAGTACGACCTAAAAATATAACTCTAAATAAATTTAATGAACAATCAAAAGAGGAAACAAATCTAAGTTCTTGTTTGAAACAAAATCAAAAAAAAAAATTATTTGAAACAAAAGAAAAATGTTTGTGTGTACAAATGAGAGAATCTTTGTTTTATCAGTTAAACTTTTGGGTGCAAGTGGGTTTAGAATTCAGGGAATATTCAGTTTTGTTTTGTTTTTATTTGTTTTTATTGTGAGAATTACAACAACAAATGGAATGGAGGACAATTGTCTGATAACAATAATTTATAACTTGTATTGTAAAGTTATTTGTTTTTACCTGTATAATTAAGAACTATGTATCTTGGGGGTAAATAACAAACAAAAAAAAATACGGTAATGAAATGATAAGTAAAGGAAGCAAATATATTTATATATAAATCTGTTTAAATGTTATTTCATTGTTAGTTTTAATTTAATTTAACAAAACCCAGCCGATGGCCTCAGTCGCCAGTGCTGTTACGTGTCTGTAGTTCGTTGCATTCATGTGCGAAGTACTGTGATGTCCAATGTCCAATTTAACAAAAAAAATGTTACGTTGCCTATTTTCGGCAGTGGAAATAATTCTCAATTGCCCTACGAACATCTGAGTTCTGAACACGCATAATCAGAAATTCCGCTGATGAATGCCAGGCAACGTACAGACCAAACCACTGGACCTAAACGGCTGTACATTCCTATTGTTAAGACTTTTACAACTGTTGCTACGAGGTCCTTGACAAAATTTATGAGCGATTTCCGAATTGCGATGCTGAAATCATGATTTTAACACAAAGGTATGGAGAGAAGATATCTTTAGCAGTGTTTTCGTATAACATAGACTATAGGACAACACGTCTGGCAACGTATACTAAGGCTAATTGACTTCGCTGCGTAACGAAATGCCACTATAGCAAGTATACCTACACGGTTTCATCACCTCGATATTCATAAGGGGGCACGGCAGTCTACAAATCAACGAACGGTCAACCAAATTGATCACATTACGATGGAGAAGAGGCACGCTTTCAGTATTTTGGATTTTCGAACATTCCGAAGGGCTAACATAAATTCCAATACCTCTTTGCAGCAGAGGTAACGGGTGATCCAAGTAGAGATACTTTTTTCAATAGCCTTTTTTGACAGATCACGTGTGAGTCGTGTCATGCTGTCATGTTATTTTTGTTTAGTATTGTTTGGCATTTCATAATGGAAAGATTTACGCGTGAACAACGTTTACAAATTGTTCAACTTTATTATGAAAATTCACGTTCTGTGAGGAATGTGTTTCGTGCACTTCGCTCAACTTATGGTCAACGTAATCAACCTACTGAGCGTACTATTCGCAACACCATCACCCATTTTGAGACCCAGCATTCATTATTCGATAATATTCGACCGAATAGACCACGTCCAGCACGCTGTGAAGAAAATATAGCGGCCGTAGCTGAGAGTGTACACGAAGACCGTAGAGAGTCGATTCGGCGCCGTTCGCAGCAACTCGGACTGACGTATGGAACGACTTGGCGCATTTTACGTCAAGATCTTAAATTGAAAGCGTACAAAATACAGCTTGTGCAACAACTGAAGCCGCTCGACCTTCCCAAGCGACATCGCTTCACTCTATGGGCTCTTGAAAAGTTCCAAGAAGATCCGACGTTTTCGAGGCAAATTTTGTTTAGCGATGAGGCCCATTTCTGGCTCAATGGGTATGTAAACAAACAAAATTGCCGCATTTGGGACGAAGAGCAACCTGAAGAGATTGAAGAACTGCCACTTCATCCAGAAAAAACAACGGTTTGGTGTGGTTTGTGGGCCGGTGGAATCATCGGTCCATATTTCTTTAAAAATTATGCCGGTGCGAACGTAACCGTCAATGGCGACCGTTATCGTGCCATGATAACCGACTATTTGATGCCTGAAATTGAAGCTCGTGATCTCGGCGACATTTGATCGTGTGATATCACACCGTTAGACTTTTTCCTGTGGGGATATGTAAAGTCAAAAGCTTATGCCGACAAACCCGCTTCGATTCAGGCCTTGGAGGAAAACATCACGCGTGTCATTCGCCAGTTACCAGTCGAAATGCTCGAACGAGTGATCGAAAATTGGAATCAACGGATGGACCATCTGCGACGTAGCAACTGCCAACATTTGATAGACATAATCTTCAAAAAATAAATGCCATAGAATGTTCTTTCAAATGATAACAAACATTCTCCATTAAATTTGAATTTTCTGTGTTTTTTTCTTTAAAAAAGTAGGGAACCTCGAAATGGATCACCCTTTATATCCACAACGCCACAACAAATGGAAATACTTTAACGTTGAGAGACCGAAATAGCAAGAGACCACCAAGTCCTTCGCCGAACTCGTATCGCTCAACCTCTCGATTAACACAATGCCAACAAGCAATTAGATAAGTTGCAACTATATAGAAAGAAAGCTTTGGTTTGATGAGGAATGCTGACAGAGGTTCGCAGCCAAGAACGAGGCCTACAAGGCTAAGCTACAGGTGAAGGTTGAGCTCTATATGCAATGAAGAAAGGAAGAACACCTGTTTTGAAAGAAAGAAAAAGCGCGCGATCGAAGATATAGAGAAGTGCCACTCCAGGAACGATGTTCGCAAGTTTCACCAAAGTGTAAAATTTCAAAGCCAAGGAAACAAGGCTTGAACAGAATCCTGTCGGGATGAACAAGGAAATATCGTAGTTGAGACAAAGTCGATGCTGAGGATATGGAAGAACCACCTCTGCAGACTGTTAAACGGCGATGACGAACAATATTCCGCTGTCAGGCAGAACGAACCATTAAATATTGGCAACAACAGCGAAAACTGCCAACCACCCGACCTGAGTGAAGTGAGGATAGCAATATGTAAACTCAAGTTTAATAAGGCTGCCAGAAATTACGGCCTTCCCGTTGAGTTTTATAAAGCCGGCGAAGCGGACTTTTTAAGTAACATCCACCAACTCATGAGCCAAATCTGATCGGATGAAAGTATGGTGGTTGGGATTCAGTCGATGCTGAGAATATGAAAGAAACACTTCTGTTGATTGTTAATTACCGATGAAGAACAACATTCCGCTGCCAGGCAGAACGAACCATTCAATATTGGCAACGATTGCGAAAACTGCCAACCACCCAACCTGAGTGAAGTGTGGATAGCAATATCTAAACTCAAGCGGAAATGACGGTCTTCCCGCCGAGCTTTATAAATTCGGTGGAGATGACTTGGATAGTAATAAACAACGAATCTGGTCGGATGAAAGTATGCCTGAAAATATGAACCTTAGCATCATTGGCGATCCACAAAAGAGCAGGCCCTCTGATATGCGTCAACTACAGAGGCATAAATCTCCTCATGATTTCTTATTTTGTTCCGCAGCGGATACCACGAAAGCAAATTGAGTTCTTATTAAAACTTACCATCGTTTTGGAAATTATTCCGAAGGGATACCACGGTAGTGGTACCTGGCCTAATATATGGGAATATGTGAACTGAAACTGTTTGCCAACAACCTGATAGGTTCCTATCAGTGTGGTTTTAATGCTGGAAAATCCACAACTGATAAAATTTTCATACTTCGGCAGATCCTGGAGAAAACCCAAGAGGTCCAAATGGATATCCACCATCTACTCATTGATTGCAAAGACGAACTTAACAGAGCCATGTATTTCGTATACCGTCCGAAACTCGTTAGTCTGTGCAGGATGACGATGGAGAATTCTTGCTGCTCATGCTGGACGGAAACTACTTCAGAGACACTTTCGATACTAAAAAGGATTTAGGCAAGGCGATGCTCTGTCATGTGACTTCTATAATCTGATTCTTGAGAGGACTGTGCAAAACTATCGAGCCAGCACCAGATGTACAATCTTTCATAGATCGGTGCAACTACAAGCATGCGCCGACGATATTGACATCATTGGTCGGATTCATCGTGATGTTATAGCCACGCTTGTTGATATAGAGTAGGAAGCGGTAACGGTAAGGCTCTGCCTGGCAAGCTTTTCCGCCTTGTAGTTCCCTGGTATATCTATATGGCACGGAAACCAGAAGAGGTTAGTGGTAAAGTGCGTAGCCATCTCAGTAAGAGATATTCGTCATTCGTGAACTGATTTTGATTTTATAGTTATGGATCCCAGGCATTTGATTGCAACTTGGCCGTTACCGAAGATGTTAATGTACTTCGTGGATATTACATTACTCCTCAGCCATTTGTTGCGTCGTCTTCGAAGAACTAAACCCTTGGATTTGTCCCGATAATAACCGCACTAGGCAAATATTGCGGAACAAGTAGGAACTCAAAGTAAAGTTACCTGCCAAACATTCTTTAATAGGAATAAAAAAAAAAAGCTAGATAAGTTGCATACTTAGTTGCAATACAAATCCAAAAAGGGTGGTGGCTTAAGAGTAAAAATCTCACAGTACTTTGGGCACGTGCTCATCGTGTCTATGAAGATTTCCACCAGCTCACGAAAAAAAAAACTCTTCAGCCAGGACAAGGCTTCCTTAATTGCCATGATTTCCGCCTGAAAACGCTAAATTGATCGGGAAGGCGAAAGTATATGCTTAAGCATATCGGAGAAAACACCTCCAACCACTCCAGATTTTGGTTTCTACCCATCCGTGTAGATAATAATTGAGTTATGTCACTAATCATATCCGAATCCGACTCTCATTCAAGGCGAATGGGAATGGTTCCCTTGAAGTTATGCTCGAAACGGTGTTGGGTAGTGATGTTGCCGGGATTTTTGTAATGTTAAGGTGATTCATTATCTTTGTATGTTCACCTTGAGTATGTGTACATTGTGACGAGGCTCTTAGTCCAGAGCTGCACAAACTGCGGTCTGTTTGCCATAAATATCTGGGGGCACCAGATGTAGGGTAGTACAGAGGGTTCCGGAAGGGGTTGTTCTAAGAGCCTTGCTAGTGCATACGCGATCTGATATTTGAATTTTCCCAAAAAGGTTGCGGTTGGAGGCTGTTTCTATAACCGTCCATCAGACTAAGACGCCATAAAGGAGTATGGGGCTAATGATGAGCACGTAAAGCGAGAGATTTGGTTCCATGCCCATTTCTTTCCGATTACCTTTTTAAAAGCGTATAGTGCCTCGGTTGCTTTCTTTGCGAGCTCTGGATATTGGCTTTCCAGTTCAGTTTCTTATTCAAAACCAGACCCAGGAATGTGGCTTTTTTCCAAACAAGAGGAAACAAGAAGATGTGGGGTGCCACATCTTTCAGATCTAAGTGCGCGTTCGACACCAAGATAATTCTGCCCGTGTGAAGCTGGATCATTAGCACTCCCAAATCGTCAACATTGTTAAATGGTCTTTCCATATCAAGACGAGCAACCATATTACACTCTTTTGCTCTTAGTGAATTTGTTGATTATGAGTACGAGTTGCAATATGCATGTTGTAGAAACTTTCCTGAGCCAGCTTGAAGTGCGCAACTTGAGGCACTTGGCTGACTACCGGGCTAAGTGGAGAGGGGTGAGGGTTGAGGCCCAGGACTATTCCGGACTGTAGTGTCACTGATGTAAGTAATGTAAGTCTATTTCAAATGATATTGCGATAGCTTGTCAGATCCTCACTAATACTTCGCGACGCAAAGTCCTTGAACCCTAACAAGATGGCTTACGCAGTTCACAAAAATAACGCCTTTATGGGCGCTAAAATAGAAAATGACATTTGCAAACTTAAAGAAAATCATGTTGGCTCCAGGTTCCCCACGGACTGCAGATAAATATAACTTGACCGACTCAATACTATATAGCTTGCGTCTTTAGGTTAATAAGCAAAACAGAACTACTAAAAGTATGCAATACTATTCAGTTATATCACCCATTGAAAAAGAACAAATACGATGCATACATTTAGCTAAATTTATACCAATTCCTTATATATATTCACTGCTGGCCTTTATACCAATTTGAACTTCAAATACGTGTAATCTGAAAATCATCAAAAAGATCTTAATCTATCACCCCTATCGAGGTATCCGCTCGGAACAAAATCAGAAGATATCAGTTCGGATTTGTATTTCGAGTGGATCTTCCGACGAAATGCATCGCGCGACGCCTTAATGCGTTAAGTCAACAATTTTTGACAGCTACCCATTGAATTTCTTCGGAAGTTCTCCGACGGAAAATTGTTGCGGAATTCTTATGAAAATGGAAACCACCCCAACATTGTTAGTAAAATAATAAATAAAATTATTTTGTATATTACTACAAAATCATGCCCCAGAAAGTAACGGCAAGAAAGCAACAAGAAAAATGAGTTCAAGCATTTTTTTCCCTCACTTTTCACTTTTATAAAATTACACATCTGACAGATTGTCAAACGTAAGCGAATTTATGCGCCATTTAATCTGCCCCGTAGCGCATATTTCGAAAGAATTTCGTTTCGGAAATACTTTCAACGGATACCTCGATAGGGCTGTATAACTTCTCTATGTAAATAAAAATCAAATGCCGTTCATTGGGAACTGCTGCAACGATTAACCCAACTAAGGTTTTTACGAATTGACCATGCTCACTCTTACGGGGCTACGGGACTACAAATAGATCTACGTTTGCAATTTCAATCCGTCAAATACTTATCATATATGAACATTGTTTTCTCAAGATATTTCCCATCCAAACCTACTGAGGTCGGTTTCTACTTAAGCGCGCCACTTAAGGCGATGTCTTCCTCTACTGCGTCCGACGTCTGGCTGGGAATCGAAGGCTCTGCGAGCCGGAGTATTGGTGTCCAGGGGCATGTCGCTGTACAGCTCGTATAGTTCTTGGTTGAATCTTCGTCTCCATAGCCCGTCAACGCAAACGGGACCGAAGATTTTTCGAAGAATTTTCCTCTCAAATCGAACAAAGATTTCTTCATCCGCTTTTGAGACGGTCCATGCTTCAGCAACGTCGATCAGGGCTGGGATGATCAGGTTCTTATATAGGATTCCCTTAGAAGTTCGAGTGAGGGCTTTACTACTAAATTAACTTCTAAGCTTGAAGAAACAACGGTTGTAATTCTTCATATAACTTCAGACGAGATGTTTTTATCAGAGTTAATGGCGGAGCCTAGGTAGACAAAGTCTTGTATCGGGTTTTTCAACAGGGGCGCGACAGGGACAGCAAACGACGCAATATTTCCTGCCGCTCTTTTGACATTTCTCTTCAGTAAGGTTTGCCATTTTATTATGGAAAGATATGCGATCCAACAACGAGTCGAAATTATTAAAATTTACAACCGAAATTCGGAGTCAGTGGCCTCAACGTTAAGAGCGCTACGTCCAATTTATGGTCGTCATAATCGTCCTAGCAGATCAACAATTGAGCGTCTAGTGGAAAAATTTGAATCCACAGGCACAGTGAGACAGAGAAGTGCCCGTAGTGTCGAGAATATTGCTGCCGCTGAGGCTTCAGTTGAAGAAAGTCTAAATGTGTCTCTCACACGTCGTTCTCAAGCGTTGGGCATATCTGTGACGTCGTTGTGGCGAATTTCGCGAAAAGATCTTGGCCTACATCCTTACAAGATTAAATTGACGCAAGAACTGAAGCCGCATGACTACCAGAAGCGTCGTATGTTCGTGAATTGGGCTGAGCAACAACTTGAAAATGATTCGGATTTTCATCGAAATATCATCTTCAGCGATGAGGCTCATTTATGGCTGAATGGCTTTGTCAATAAACAAATTATGCGGTATTGGTCAGGCAGCAATCCACACGTACTCCATGAGTCATCATTGCATCCCGGTTTGGTGTGGTTTATGGGTCTTGATCTTCCGTGATGATCAAGACCGGCACGTTACTGTGAATGGGAATCGCCACCGTTCAATGATAACCGAATATTTTTGGCCGCAATTGGATGATATGGACTTGGAGGACATGTGGTTCCAACAGGACGGCGCCACAAGCCACACAGCGAATGCCACAATCAATTTATTGGAAACCAAGTTTGGAGAACGTGTTATCTCACGAAATGGTCCAGTCGCTTGGCCGCCTCGGTCGTGCGATTTGACGCCGTTAGACTATTCCCTGTGGGGCTACGTCAAGTCTATGGTCTAAGCCAACAAGCCAGCGACGATTGGTGAACTTCGTACGAATATCGAACGTGAAATTGCAGCAGTATCGGCCGCTTGAAAACCGTCGAAAATTGGGTTCATCGTCTGGACTTCTGCAAGCGTGCCCGTGGTGGCCATGCAAAAGAAATCGAGTTCCATACATAATGGCATCGAATGTAATTTCACAGGAATAAAGAATTTCATTGATATCCGAAAACGGTTTTTGTTTTATTTTAAAAAAAAAACTTTTGTAGCGCTCTTTTTGAAAAACCATTTACTACCTCAAAGTTACATCTGTCAATGGTGGCATTCTGTCCAATTCGCCGATGTTGTGTGTCTCTTCGTGTTGACAGCATGTTCTTATTCTTACGCTCGTTTACTGCTAAACCCATTTTAGCCGCTTCCTTCTCTGTACTAGCACACGAGGCTATGACTTCACGTTGAGCCCTACCAATGATGTCAATATCGTCGGCGTTTGCTAGTAGCTGCACCGATTTTTGCGAAATTGTGCCTCCGGTGTTGGCTTGGGAGTTTTACACGATCCTCACAGTCAGAATCAGATAAAGAAGTCTCATGACAGCGCATCGCCTTACCTTAGTCCTTTTTTTGGTTTCGAATGTGTCGGTTTCCGATCCTGATGGAGCAGCGAGCATTCTCCATAGTCATCCTACACGACTTTGGGCGGCACACCAAAACTAGACATGGCTCTGTATAGTTCGTCTCAATAATTGCTGTTGTGTACGGCTTTGAAATCGATGAATAGATGGTGGGTATCGATTTTGGTTTTTTTCCAGGATCTGGCGAAGTGTGAAGACTTGCTCGGTTGTGGACTTTCCTGGACTAAGACCACACTGACAAGGGCCGATCAGGTTGTTTGTAAACGGATTCAGGCGTTCACATGTTACGGCAGATAGGATCTTATAGGCGTTGTCGAGGAGACTTATGCCTCTATAGTTGCCGCAGTTGAGAGGGTCTCCTTTTTAAGTGGATCGCGCAAACGATGTTGAGGTTCATTACAGGCATGCTTTTATCCGACCAGACTTGGCTTATTAGTTGGTGGATGTTACTTACCAAGTCATCTCCGCCGGCTTTATAAAGCTCAGCGGAAAGGCCATCATTTCCGGCAGCCTTATTAAGCTTCAGTTTAGATATTGCTATCCTCACTTCACTCAGGTCGGGTGGTTGGCAGTTTTCGCTGTCGTTGCCAATATTTAATGGTTCCTTCTGCCTGACAGCGGAATGTTGTTCGTCATCGCCGTTGAACAGTCTGCACAAGTGGTTCTTGCATAGCCTCAGCATCGACTGTGTTTCAACTACGATATTTTCTGGTTCATCTCGACAGGATTCTGTTTGGGCCTCGTGTTCTTGGCTGTGACGTTTTACACTTTGGTAAAACATGCAAACATCGTTCCTGGAGTGGCACCTCTTTATAATATCGATCGCGAGCTTTTCTTGCTCTTTTTTCTTCTTTCTGAAAAGCCGGTACTCTTCCCTTCTTATTCTCTTCTTCTAGAGCTCATTGACAGCTCTCATCTTCACCAGTAGCTTAGCTTTGTAGGCCTCGTTCTTGGCTGCGAGCATCTATCGGCATTCTTCATCAAGCCAGGGGTTTCTTGGTCGTGGGCACGATAAACCTAGCACATCAGTTGCGGCTGATCTAATGGCTTGCTGGCATCGTTGCCATTGTTCTTCGACATTTGATGGTGGTGGTAAGGTGTTAATCGAGAGGTTATGGGATACGCGTTGGCGAAGGTCTTGGTGGTCTCTTGCAATTGCAGTCTTTCGACATTT
The DNA here is from genome assembly GCA_949824845.1 of Rhingia rostrata. Lineage (NCBI taxonomy): Eukaryota > Metazoa > Arthropoda > Insecta > Diptera > Syrphidae > Rhingia > Rhingia rostrata. Next base: position 26,431,171 of record OX463756.1, read on the forward strand.
AATTTTGTTCACAGTATTTCTGGACTGTGTTGACACAGCGAGGCTTTGATATTAATTTAGGGCAATCTTCCGATGCCAATACTTTGAGGGAATCAGTTCGAACGAACATTTCACTATTGAATCGACAACAACAATCTGCATAAGACACTCTTATGAAAGTTGTGAGCGAGGATACTTTAGTCATGTTTTTTACGCTCACGGTGAAACTGGACAAAACTTTTTTGATCGAATTGATTTTGGCAATTTGATTTGGATATTTGACTCGCAAAATAACTTTGCACTTGAACTTGCTTCATCAGGAACTGCATCAACATAGTTGAAAGGTGGTGGAACTGCTTATTCAGCACTCAAGTTGCCATTGAATATCCAAACCAATGAAAATCCAACGTGTGATATTTCCAAGAACAGAGCGATGGCCAAAGTTTTGCAGCAAAGCAAACTGATCGTTTGGGAAGAGTGTACAATGGCGCATAAAAAGTCAAAACGATGGCTGCAAAAAATGTTGATAACAATGCAATAAATTTTCAGATTCAAAATAAGACCGTTGGCGATTTGTTGACAAACAAGTCGGTTGATTTCATTACTTACCACGATGATGTTGTCAGCTATCAAACGGAATTTTTCAAATCGCTAGAATTGCAGGGATAACCGCCTCATCATCTAAAATTAAAGGTCGGATCGGTAATCATTATGTTGCGGAACATAAACCAGCCACGTCTATGCACTGCCAAAGAAGTTTGTAATAGCAACGACGCAAAGAAATTAATGAAAAACGTCATCGGAGCCACAAGTGCAAAGGCGAAGATGTGCTGATTGCACACATCCCTATATATGATTCCTAACGACTTGACATTTGAATTTATACGGTTGCGATTTCTAATGCGACTTGCACTTGCAATGTCGTATAATAAATAGCAAGGTCAGACGTAAAGTGTTTGTCGCGTCTATCTTGAAGATCAATGCCTTTCACATGGCCAATTAGAGATGGCGCCTGTTTACGTCTTTGAAAACCATCAACATTATTTATTTATTTATTTATTTATTTATTTCAATCTACGATTTTCAATCTACAGATTTTGAGATACATGGAAAATGTATTATATAATATAATTAATTAATAATAAAATAATAAAACTATTCAATGATTAATAAGAGTAATTAACATATTTTTAAAAATATTTCTATGACGACTTTCAAATAACAGTGGTCTTAGCCTAAGAGCTCTAGAAGGAGCATACAAATTCAAACAACTAAGCAAATTCTCACTATCAACTGTTGCACATAAAATATCACGAATAAACATAACGTTGTACATTTTTCGCCTCGATTCAAGAGTCTGCATTCCAAGTAATAAACATTTAGAACAATACGAATGATGAACCTCAATGCCATTATTGAAAAATAAGTGACGTAAAGCAAATCTTATAAATTTTTTTTGAACGCTTTCAATTCTCTGTATATTTAAAATAGTAGTTAAACACCAAACAACACAAGCATACTCCAAGACAGGACGCACAATACTGCAAAATAATGCCTTCTTAATAGTATAAGGATCTTTGAAATCGGAAGAGTTTCTTTTGATGAAACCTAAAAGTGAGTTTCCTCTGGAAACTATGTTATTAATATGTAGATTAAATGTTAATTTGCTATCAAAAAATACCCCAAGATCTTTAAAATCATCAACTACTTTTATTGGAGTACTGTTGAATGTATGATATGGGTAGATTGGATGAAAAGTTCGGTTATAGCTCATACAAGCACATTTTTCAACGTTTAATACCAAGTCGTTTAAGCTACACCACTCAGTGAAAGTATTTAAATCTTTTTGCAACATGTGACAATCATTTATTGTTGATATCTTTGCAAACAATTTTATATCATCAGCATACATTAGACACATACAACTTTTTAATAAATCCGGCAAATCATTGATAAAAAGAATGAATATCAAGGGACCAAGATGGCTTCCTTCTGGAACACCCGAGTTAACTTGAATTTCCTTAGAACAATAGTCTCCTATAACAACATATTGTTTCCTGTTATGCAAATACGACGAAAACCATTGCAGTAATGGACCATAAAAGCCACAAGCTTTCAGTTTTTCCATGAGAATATTCAAGTTTACTCTACTTAAGGCTTTTACGAAGTCAGTGTATATTACATGCACCTGATTATGACTTTCTAATGACTTCATACCGAAATTAGTAAATTCTACTAAGTTGGAGACAGTTGATCTACCCTTCCAAAAACCATGTTGGTATTTACTGATATGTTGCGTGATTGTGAATGAAAGTTTATCCTTTACAAGACTATCTAAGATTTTAGGAATGACCGAGAGCTTAGTAATTGGCCTGTAGTTAGAAATACTATTTTTATTACCTGCTTTATAAACTGGCTCTATTGTAGACACCTTCCATTCATCAATAAAAATTCCATTAGCAAGGGATTAATTAAATAATTCTGACAATGGAAAACAAAGTGAACTTGCACAATTACGTAGGACGATAGGAAAAAAACCCAAAATGTCTGGTTTACGTTGAGGTTTTAAGTTGTTTAGGGTAGTTTGAACATCACTGACATCAAAGATGTAGGAGGAACAATCAACAACAGATGGAAGAGAATAAAAATAGTTTGAATTAATTGAAGCTGATGAGGTTGAGTTATAAATACCTTGAAAATAATCAGAAAACATATCTGCGATGTCTTTAGGGTCACTAGATTGTTTATCATCAAGGTTCATCATTGCTGGAAACCCAATACTTTTTCTTTTCGTATTTATGAATTTCCACAAAGTTTTAGGACTATTTTTAAGATTTGTTTCTATAGAACGAATGTAATTACAATAGAGGAATTTAGACAAGAAAACAAACTCTTTTCTCAGACGCGAAAAAATAGCATAATCTTCAACCGAATTCGATTTCTTAAACTTTTTATGTGCCGAATTTTTTGCATTTTTTAATTTAATTAATCTTATATTATACCAAGTCGGGTGAGAATTTACTTTTTTGTGAATCATAGGCACACATTTATTAAGGACAATATTTTTAAAACAATCATTCATACGCGATAGGTTGTTAACATTGAATTTATACACATTTTTTGAATTATGATTAAATTTACTCACATTATTATAATGGTAATTTTTGATACAAATGTTAATTGCAATATGATGAATTGAATTTAAATAGTTGATCTATATGTAATTGATTTTCAACGAAAACAACATCAAGCAACAGCTTCAAGAAAGCGCCTAACAGCAATCAGAACACCACCTCCACAGCATTTTGTTACATCAAAGCGGTCGATGCGAAAAACGGGAAAGAAGAAATATCGAAAAACTCCTCCACTTTAATGCTCTCATATAGCCATGTCTCAGTGAATGCAATGATATCGCAGTTACATGCGTCGATTGCAAGAGTAAGCTCTCTTAGTTTTGAAGAAAAACCACCCATATTTTGATAATACACACATAATTCTGCATTGTTGTTGTTTCGCACATGCGAATGTACACGATGTATTGTTTCCGCTTTCGCTGGTGATGATGGAGCTTGTGATGTATGTGTTCTTAAAGCATTGTTGTAGGATTGGAGTTTTTTGGAAGAGACTTAAAATTTCTCACATATACATTTACGGGCCAATTGTTTACATTAGATGCACAAGTTATTTTTTCGGCAGGAACACCAACTTTAAAACTAACAAATTTTATTTTCGATAGATCAGCGTCTTTTTTTATTAGTTTATAGCACTGAACTTTCTCAATAGGAATGTCCAATTTAGTTGACACATAATTCTTTATTGTTTCTTCCGATGTTGTCACAGAAAACTTTGATATATGTAGCCATTTATTTGGGATGATAACATCCATACCATCAGGTAGAATGTCAGTGCCGACAATAACAGCACGATCACGACGCTTTTGGCGTTTATTTTCGACATTTTGCCACACTCTCTTTTCACTCGCACTTTGTCGTAGACTATTGTTATTGTTATTATTACAAGAAGCGGCAGACGAATGGGGCAATGGGGGAGCAATTAATTCTGCATTTGCAGTTGATACATTTGGTTGCAATGCAGATTCATAATCGTAAGCACTCGAAGAATTGTTTAAATTGTCTATGGATAAGTCTCTAACACTAACAACGTTTTTGTTGGGTTTACCATGAGCACAATTTAGGAGTTCACTCAACTTTGATTGACGAGAGTCTAAATCACACATTTTCTTAGTGAGTACATCTACCACTGAAACTAAGTCATTTACTTTAGTAAATAATTCTCTTATTGGGAATTTAGAGCTCTCAGAACAATGGTATGATATGTTACAATTTTTATTTGCAAATTCTTTAACAACAGAATCTGAGATTCCAGTACAAATTTTGTGATAAAACTTTCCACAAAATAATCCGCACTTAATTCCCTCATCAAGTAAAGGATTAAAGCATTTAGCGCACTTTAAATTAACTTTATTTGACATTTTGAGAAGAATCACAACCGCACAGTTTAGAGAGAACTCTTGAACTAGAAAAGTAAACTAACAACGTTGTGTATCAAAGAGTACCTATGAAAATAAACGATATGGTTTTTGGAAATCATTTCTTTTTTACTTTTTCATAACTAAAACAGGACAACTTTTATCAGGCAGTTATAAAGGGTGTTTTCTTAGAAGTAGAGAATTTTAAGTTGGCAACACTATTTTTACTGAGCTGGCAGCCATTTAGCTTGGCATTTCAACATGAAAAGACTGACGTCTGAACAATGCTTCCGAATTGTGCAAAGTTATTTTGAAAATCATGGTTCAGTTCGAAATACATATCACGCACTACGTCCATTTTACGGTCAACAGACGAAGTCATTGCTGCTGTAGAGCGTAGAGTAGAGGAAGAACCGAATCAGTCTATCCGGCATCGTGCACAGAAATTGGATATGTGTCCATCCACTTTATGGAAGGTTTTTCGAACAGATCTTGGTTTGCGTGCTTGTGTATCAACATCCATCTCATGCAAGAATTGAAGCCCCTGGACGAGATGGTATCATACCTGCGGAACTTCAATATAACCATGAGATCCTGTTACCATGGCTTCTAACCATCATGACCAGCTGTCTACGGTTAAATAATATTCCCATGACATGGACGGAAGTAGAAGTTGTATTCGTCCCCAAAGCAGGAAAGAGCTCTCACATAAATCCGAAGGATCATCGCCCGATCAGTCTATCTTCTTTTCTGCTTCAATCTTTGGAATGATTATTTGATCTACACCTCCTTACTAGTAAAGAACCGACTACACTCTCCAACTCCCAACATGAGAGTTGAGACAGCGCTTCACCCACTGGTACGTATAATTGAAGATTCACTAAGAGTAAAGTACAAGGTGGCGCAAAATTAACCTTCCGATGTTTTTTGGCTGTCATTTAAAAAAAAGAAGAAAAACTTTGATTCTTCTTGTGGATTATTTTTATTTGGTCTTTTAGTTTTTTTTACATCAAGTCGAGAATATGATGTCATGTATATCGCTGCCGCCACAGTTGATTGTCATTTGAGCCCTTTTTATGGCATTTACCATAACTTTGGCCAAAACTTCCGGCGATAGGTCCTCACATTCCTGACGGATATTGTCTTTAAGAGCTGCAAGAGTCTGAGGCTTGTTGACATAAGCCAGCGACTTCAAAAAGCCCCACAAAAAGAAGTCTGGAGCGGTCAAATCAGGCGATCTTGCTGGCCAGTGCAAATCGCCAAAACGGGAGATTAGGAGCCCGGGAAATGCATCATTCAGCATATCGGTTGTGTCACGTGCAGTGTGTGCCGTTGCACCGTTCTGTTGGAACCACATGTTTTCCAATCCCAATTCATCAAGTTGCGGCAAAAAGAACTCGTTGATCATTGCTCTGTAGCGCTCACCATTCACAGTAACCGTTTGGCCCGCGACGTCTTCGAAGAAAAAAGGTCCGATGACTCCTCCAGCGAAAACAGCACACCATACAGTGACTTTGAGCGGGTGTAATGGCTCTTCGTGGGTTACACTCGGATTTTCAGTGCCCCAGAAGCGTAAATTTTGCTTGTTTACGTACCCGCTAAGATGGAAATGGGCCTCATCACTCATATGATTATTTTTGATGAAAAATCATCTTCCTCTTGGTGGTGATTAAGGATGGCTTGAGCGTATGTTAGACGCGATTGGCGGTCAGCAGCTAACAGCTGATGCACCGTCTGGAATTTGTACGGAAACATCTTCAAATCTTGTACCAAAATTCGCTGTAAAGACCGTCGACTGATACCCATTTGCGTGGCACGTCGTCTGGTCGATGTCGACGGCGCTTCCATGACATCTTCGGATACAGCAGCAATATTCTCTGCAGAACGGCTACTCCGGGGTCTGCCACGCCTGGCAGCATCTCGTGTTGTGCCAGTATCTTCGAGGCGAGCGGCTAAACGTCGCAGTGTTTCACCAGTAGGCCAAAGTCACCGACCGACCGGAGCAGTGTAGCGTAACATTGTTTATTAACGTGTATTTCGCATGTGTTTGCTACACAAATGTCAAAATAGAACTGACATTAGGGGCCAATCGCAAAATAGCATTTTCTGGTAGGAGGATTACTTTTGCGCCACTATGGTGTACTATGGTTGCCTTTCTGGATATAGAAGGACATTTTAACGATGTCATAGCAGAAGCAAGAATAATGCACTCTCGGATTTAAATGTGAATGACTCGCTGGGAGTGCTAATAAATCAGCTACTCGTAGGCAGAATTATAAACACTAATCTTGGCATCTAATCTGTACTCAGATCGGTTAGCTGTGGCACCCTACAAGGGGGTGTCCTGTCTGCTCTTCTCTGGAATCCAGCGGCCAACATGCTACTAGTATATCTAGAAAGAGTGGGATACAAATTAGCTGTGAAATACCTTAATATTCTTAGAACTCTATTACAAAATAGCCTCTCTGTGCTCTCTAATTGGGCCACCAAATGTGGACTAGATGCGAACCTTCAAAAAACCGAATCGGTAATTTTCAGCAGAAAATACAAAGTACCGCACATTTACCCTCTCAAACTTAATGGCATCAGTCCCAAGTTCTCAGAATCAACCAAATACCTGGGTGTGATTTTGGATAACAAACTTAACTGGAAAGCCAACATCCAAGAACGCGTTAAGAAAGCCACCGAAGCCTTATACTCTTGTAGAAAGGCAATCGGAAAGAAATGGGGTATGCAACCACATATCTCTTTCCATACTCCTGTACGGAGTAATTTGGTGGACGGCTCTGGAAACAGCCTCCAACAGCAATCTACTAGGTAAAGTTCAAAGATCAGCATGCATATGCATAAGCGAAGCTCTTAAAACATGCCCTTCCGCAGCTCTAGATGCTATAATACATCTATTGATCCTAGATATCTACGGCAAACAGACCGCTGTAGGACTGAGAGCCTCGTCACAATGGACACCCAATCAGGGTGAACACACAAACACCACACCACTACCCAACTCAGTTTTGAGGATAACTTCAGGAAAACCATTCCCAGTCACCTTGAATGAGAGTCGGATTCGATCGAAACCAATAACTCAATTCACATCTACACTGCTTGGTCTAAAACAGAATCTAGAGTGACTGGGGGTATTTTCTACGAGACCAATGTATAGTTTTCACGTGGAAATCATATCGTTCAATTTGAAATCAGCCCACGAATGCGGACTGTATCTTAACGAGATGGCGAAGCATTTTACCATTCACCACTTTTGGGTGCATGCCGGTCCACAGAGAGATTTCAGTGAATTTCAAGGCACATGAGCTTGCCAGACAGCGCACAACCCTCGATACTCTACCGCCAGTAGATATGATAGGTATGCCCATCGCTACATTTAAATATGAGATCAAACGGGATGCAACCAAGAAAGCAAACCACAGGTGGACAAACGGCACAACGTGTCAAATATCCAGGCAACTCTAGCCTAACTTTAACCAGAAGTGATCCATCTGCTTGACAATGCTGAACAGATCAAAAATCAGCACCATAATCGATGTCCTTATGTCCTAATGTCCGATGTACGATGTCAGATGACAGTGCCCGATGAAACTTTCCGATAGGCCTACATGCAAAAAGACTAGGCCTTTACAGCAATTACTTCTGCAGAAGCTGCTTAGACGAAGAAGAGGAGGAAAGTATTACTCACCTTGTATGCTCTTGTCCAGCTCACTCAATAAAAAGGAAGCTTCATCTGGAAGAGTACTTTTTCGATAATCTAGGTGAGCTGGCTAATATCAATGTCAGAAACCTCCTACGCTACATATTTAGATCTGAATGGTTCAATTAGGCGAACGAATACAGGAAAGTCGCAGATCCGCGTCGTACCACAACGGACCTTTATGGTCTAAGTATGTACGCGTATCGCTTGCAGCCACTACAACCTAGCCTAACCTAAGAATTGATGCCACAGAAGGCATAGATTCGGTGAATGGACCCAAACAAGATTGCCGTTGATCTCAATTGATGTTGATCCCGATCAAGCTCACTTTTGGTTGAATGGAAACGTCAATTAACAAAACTGCAGTATCTTGAGAATCAATTTTGTTCATCAATTGGACAACCATGTATACAAGAGCTGTGGTTTCAGTAAGACGGCGCAACATATCACTTGCTTTGTGAAGGAAACCTTCGAAGTGCGCTAAATTTTATAATTTCGAAATTTGGTCCTGTGAATTGACCTTTAAAATCGTGCGTTTTAACGCCGCTTGACTCTATTCTTTGGGGATATGTGAAGTGTGTGTCTACCGATAAGCCCGAAACGGTTGACCACTTGGAGACAATATTTGCCGCGTTGGAAAAGGTCATCAACAATTGGACGTCCATATTAGACTATACTGTAAAAAAATTTAATGTCGAAAGACTGCAATCGCAAGAGACCGCCAAGACCTTCGCGCAACGCGAATCCCCAAACCTCTCGATTAACACCATATCACCAGCATCGAATGTCGAAGAACTATGGCAACGATGCCAACAAGCCATTAGAACAGCCGCAACTGATGTTCTAGGTTTCTCACGCTCACCTGAAAGAAACCCCTGGTTTGATGAGGAATGCGGACAGACGCTCGCAGCCAAGAACGAGGCCTACAAGGCTAAGCTGCAAGTGAAGACGAGAGCTGCCGTTGAGCTCTATAGGCAGAGAAGAAGGGAAGAACACCGGCTTTTTAGAAAGGAGAAAAAAGGGCAAGAAAAGCGCGAGGATATAGAGAGGTGCTACTCCAGGAAAGATGTTCGCAAGTTTTACCAAAGTGTAAAACGTCAAAGCCAAGGATACAAGGCTCGAACAGAATCCTGTCGAGATGAACAAAGGAAATATCGTAGTTGAGACACAGTCGATGCTGAGGATATAGAAGAACCACTTCTGCACACTGTTAAACGGCGATGACGAACAACATTCCGCTGTCAGGCAGAACGAACCATTCAATATTCGCAACGACAGCGAAAGCTGCCAACCACCCGAACTCAGAGAAGTGAGGATAGCAATATCTAAGCTCAAGCTTAATAAGGCTGCCGGAAATGACGGCCTTCCCGCCGAGCTTTAGAAAGCCGGCAGAGATGACTTGGTAAGTAACATCCACAAGCTCATAAGCCGAATCTGGTCGGAAGAAAGAATGCCTCAAGAATGGAACCTCAGTATCGTTTGCGCGATCCACAAAAAAGGAAACCCTGTAAGCTGTGCCAAGTACAGAGGCATAAGTCTCCTCAACATCGCCTACAAATTTCTATCTGCCGTAATATGTGAACGCCTGAAACCGTTTACCAACAACCTGATCGGCGCTTATCAGTGTGGTTTTAGTCCAGAAAAGTCCAAAACCGATCATATCTTCACACTTCGGCAGATCCTGGAAAAAACCCAAGAAGTCCAAATCGATACCCACCACCTATTCATCGATAGCATTTATAGACCCCAGCTATACATAGCCATGTCTAGTTTTTGTACATCGCCCAAACTCGTCCGTTTGTGTAGAATGTAGATGGAGAATTCTCGCTGCTCCATCAGGGTCGAAAACGACCTCACCGACACATTCGATACCAAAAAAGGATTTAGGCAAGGCGATGCGCTGTCATGTGACATCTTCAATCTGATTCTTGAGAGGATTGTGCAAAACTCACGAGCCAACACCAGAGGCACAATTTTCCAAAAATCTGTACAACTACTAGCATACGCCGACGATATTGACATTATTGGTAGGACCCAACGTGATGTCATAGCCACGTTTGCTAGTATAGAGAAGGAAGCGGCAAAAATGGGCTTAGCAGCAAATGATGGTAAGACTAAGTATATGCTGTCAACACGAAAGGACACACAACATCGACGAATTGGACAGAACATCACCATTTACAGATATAACTTTGAGGTAGTACGGGACTTTATCTATCTCGGTTCAGCTATTAACTCTGACAACAACATCTCGTCAGAAATCAAACGAAGAATTACTCTTGCCAACCGCTGTTTCTTCGATCTTAGAATGCAATTAAGTAGTAAAGCCCTCACTCGAACTACTCCTATAATATAAGACCCTGATCATCCCAGTCCTGCTCTACGGCGCTTAAGCATAGACCATCTCAAAAGCGGATGAAGAAATCCTTGGTCGATTAGAGAGGCAAATTCTTCGAAAAATCTTCGATCCCGTTTGCGTTGACGGGCTATGGAGACGAAGATTCAACCAAGAACTATAAGAGCTGTACAGCGACATGCCAATGGTAAAAAAACTCCGCATTGGACGTTTAAGATGGCTAGGACATGTAAAACGAATGGACACCAATACTCCGGTTCGAAGAGTCTTCGATTCCCAGCCAGACGTCGGACGCAGTAGAGGAAGACATCACCTTAAGTGGCGTGCACAAGTAGAAACCGACCTCAACCAACTTGGCGTATGCAACTGGAGGCAGTTAGCTAAGGACCGGGCTAATTGGAGAGGCATCTTGGTTGAGGCCCAGGTTCATTACAGACTGTAGCGCCACTTAAGTAAGTAAGTAAGTATATTAGACAACGTCCAAGCCACCAGTGGTGGTTTTATGACAGAAATCCTATTTAAGTTATAATGCCAGAAGATTATCTTTCGAATAAAGTAAATTTCATGTCAAATTAATTTCAAAGTTTTATTTTTATTTAATTTCAAAGTTCTATATCTCTAAGAAACACCCTTTATATAAAAAAATGTGATCTTGTGCTTACCACACAAATAGAAATCGAGACAACTTTTGCAGAACTCCAGAGCATGCTGTAACAATTAATTCCTTAACCACAAATTCAATGATCGTGCTATGATACCATGGGGTTTCTATGACCGTGAGGTTGGTATCTTTTACCGCGAGTGTAATTATCGTGAGCTCACATAACATTGTTTATTTCTAAATTTTTAAATTTCTAAAATAATTACAATCGAATTGGAAATACCAGTTCACACAAAGTTGTTTATTTTGATGCAATTAATTCGTGATGAATTATACACATTTTGATTGTTTTCATGTGATCATACATACATGGCATCAATTAAGTGATTCTTGTTTTAATAAAATTATTTGGATTGTATTTTAAAAACATCAAGGACAAATACAAATTTTAACCGCAAAAGGCTCGTTAGTATCCCCTGCCCAGCTATCTCACAACCATTTATGTGTGCATTCGTATACTTCTTGCTAGATTGCGGGACGTTCTGTTTTATGCCGACACCGGACGGCTAAGTTGAGATAAGTTTTTCTTGACAATTCATACTACTCGGATAACTTGTCAGATCATAACGAGTGGAGGTCCAGTGAAAAATCATTTAAGTTGTAGGGAACGCCGAGAGAAATATTTTTTGTTTTTCAATTTCTCCCCCCAAACTCAACGATCGATTCAAATAAATCATCCAATATGGAGACCGACGTAAGGGTCGTTGACGTTGCTGATGAGGATGCATTATGGCTGGCTATAACTTCATAGACCGGATCTTTTGTCTCAAATCAGGCTTCAAAAGTTTTGTTCACAATATATGTATTTTACAATTTTTCAACGTCTAAAATCTGAAATAAAATTTTAGTAGAAGATTAAGATTTTCGTGAATAAAATTAAAGGAGCTAAACGGTTTTGAAATTGCGCTATAGGAATTGAGCATTAGTGGGAGGGAGAAATCTCCGTTTCAATTTCCGTAATCTGGGAAATGAAAAATATTTCCGGTGGATGCCGGTGGAAGAGTGCGGACGCGTTGGTAATTGATGGCCTAAGTCGCCAGTGCTGTTATGTGTCTGTAGTTCATTGCATTCATGTGCAAAGTACTGTGTTGTCAATGTCATTGTCAATGTCGATTTGGGTTTAGAAAAATTACAAAACGCTCTCAATGAGGTTAATGAATGGACAAAAACTTGAGAGGGTGCATGCAGGAACAGAAACGTAACTAAAAATATCGACTTAACATAAGAGTTAGAAATAAAAAAAACCGATTTAATCCACGTGTTACGTGTTAACCAAATGCATGAAATGCATGCGCAAGTGACACCTTTCAGCACCTTTTGACAAACAAAAAAACAACCTTACTTCCCTAGATTACCAGCCATTAGGAAAAAAATTCCTCCGCAATCGATTAAATCAATATAAATAAAAAGACTAATCGTCGCGTCGGCGTAATCGTAATCGCAATCGCTAGTCCACGTGCTCCCCTTCTTCCCGTTAAAACAAAAAAATCGGCTAAGTTCCCGTAAACCAATCCATCGACGAATGCGTAGGCATGCTCCCCTTTTTTACTTTTTAAATTCAATTCATTATCTTAAAATACTAACTTAAAACTAGACAAAAATGACTAAATCTAACTTATAATTAACATTTTTTCTTATACTAACTTATCGGTCCTAAGCGGGCGCTCTAAGCTTAAATTAACTTTTTTATTTGCTTTTCAGCTTTAGTCGTTTTTATTTTATTTTATTATGTAGATCATTTTTTTTTTTGTTCAAAGAAAATTTAAAAAAACTTTGATCAGTAACATTTTTTGTTTTATATAAAAAAGCTTAAACTAGATTAAAAACTAACTTAAGACTACTTAATACTACTTAAGGCTACTTAAAACTACTTACACCTAACTTAATTATAATCGGGGTGGCGAGCACTCGTTGCAAATGCCCCGAGGGGTCACCATCCTGATCGAGACTTTTGGCCCCCAGGCTGCATGTATTCCACCATATTGTACGCCAATATGGTGCACATGCCCGCCCCAGACCTCGTTTCTAAATTTTATTTATCTTACAATTAAGGAGTGGACTAAAAGTCCTCAAAGTCAGGAGGAAGTGCAGAATCACTTCCCTCATGTAGCCACCAAAATTCCATACTCTGCCTTTCAGCATCGGTCCTATCGCGATCCGATACCAAAGTGCTAAAGCGGAGGAGCTCCGGAGCATTGTCGACATACCCGTCGCGGATTAGCCGCTTGTCACGCGCGTCACGGTAGCGGTGGTATAAAACCGGGATACCGTTCCTGTCCTGTACCAACCCTAACGAATCGATATAAATAAACGCCTCTGGTGGAATAAAGCCCGATACGAGCGTACTCTCCATGTACATTTCATTGGGGTTATAAGCCCCTAAGATCAGGCTGTTGTCGCTAGCCATCGCCCTTGCAGCGTGCCTTCGAATCACCTTTCACGACCATGGGGACACATGTGTCCCAGACTAAAATCTTCTAAAAACTAAATAATTACAATCCCCATGTAATGTCTTTTTGTTATTTATTACTTTCTAAACCTATATATTAATTTTTTGAGCTGGCAAGACCACATAAGTAATACCGTTTGTTCTGTATGATTACTTGAAAGTGACAGTTCTAAGGTTGAGGAACAGACCGACGTTTGAAAAACTATTTATAAGTGTTAGAGTGCTTTTCAACTTATCAGAGTGTAATAAAATCATTGCCTGGTAAGTAAATTTTAATTGTATATAGTTATGTAATCAATATTCAAGTCGTGCACAAAGATATTTCAATGCAAACACTAAGGGACATTGGTGTCCCTGTGGCCGGTGAGAGATACTATTTTCATTTGTTTACATATTATTGCAGATTATGTTTCGTAAAGGACGTGGAGTATTTGTTTTGCGAGATAATGAAATCCAACACATTTTGATGGGTGACAATAGTGACGATGAAGAAAATTTACTGCTTGATGAAGAAGATCAAAGGCTTCTGACACAGGATGATGAGCAAGGGATTCTTGATGTTGAGATTGAAGATACGACACTAGAATTTCAGGAACCAATAAGACCATCGCTTGAACCTTCAACATCAAGAGCAGAACCCATCGCCAATGAAGTCGCCGGTAATTATAATCAATTGGTATTCAAGTGGAACCAGAGAACATACATCCCAAATGTTTTTCGAAGTGTGGAATATGAATTCGGAAAGGTCCAAATCTGTCAAGAAGTTACAGCCGATAAATTGATTCCTTTCAACATCTTCTCTTCAACAACCAATTTTGATGTTTTAGTTCAAAGCATAGTATCGGAGTCAATACGATACGCTCATCAAAATGGGCGGGAATTCACTGTTGAAGTCGACGAAATGAAAGCGTTTCTCGGTATGAATTTGGTTATGGGCTATCATGTATTGCCCTCATTGAGAGATTACTGGTCTACAGAACCAGACATGGCGGTACCTTTCATATCAAATGTTATGCCAAGGGCTCGATTTGAAGGAATACGAAGAAACCTACATTTCTGTAACAACGAAGAAGTAAAAGACCCAAACCGCGCTAATCATGATAGAGCATACAAAATTCGGTCAGTCATTGAGCATTTGAATGCTTCTTTCCAAAATGCTCTCAATAATACTAAAGAACAATCGATCGATGAGCACATGATAAAATTCAAAGGTCATAATATTATGAAGCAATATATAAAAAATAAGCCCGTCAAATGGGGCTTCAAATTATGGTGTAGATGTGATGCAGTGACAGGTTACCTTTTTGAATTCGATTTATATACTGGCAAACAAGCTTCCGGTACTCAGTTTGGATTAGGTGAATCAGTAGTTCTTCAGCTTACCCAAAAGGTAGAAGGGTTGGGATGTGAAATTTGCATCGACAATTTCTTCAATTCACCCTTGTTGCAACATAAACTGATTGGTCGGAACACCAAGTTATGTGGAACTGTAAGAACCAATCGAAAACATCTTCCGAAAACTGCACCAGCTGATAAAAAAATGAAACGGGGAGACATATACACCACAAGTTTCCAGGGGATAAGTTATATAAAATGGATGGACAATAGAGCGGTGCATTTGTTGACCAACTTTTTGTCGCCTATTGAAACGGACACCGTAAAACGCCGCAAAGCTGGTTCAGCAGACAAAATTGACGTGAAATGCCCCAGAATTGTATCATATTATAATCAAAATATGGGAGGAGTAGATCTTATGGATCAACGTAAGGTGTGCTATGAAGTAGATCGGAGATCAAAAATAAAGTACTATCTACGACTATTTTTTGATTTATTTGATATATCGGTAAATAATTCATATACTATTTACACAAAACTTCATAATCAAAAACAAATGGAAGGACATGTGTTGTCGAGCTTGCAGTTCAGACAAGTCGTAGCTCGGAGTTTGATAAATGATTTTACCGTCAGGCAACGAGGCGTTCCCACTACAAAAACAAGTACAGTGCGCACATCTGTAAGATGACAATTACCTTCACATCCCATGGAAAAATCAAATGTCAGGAAAAGGTGCGTAAACTGTGCCAAAAACAAGAAGGAAAACAGGACAAACAATACTTGTGTTATTTGTAAAGTTCATCTTTGCTACACTAGTGACAGAAATTGCTTTGTCGAGTACCATAACTAAATATAGTAAAATAGTGTATATGTAATATTTTTCATGAATAAATAAAAATAAAATTACAAATTCACTTTTTTTTTAACAAAAATACTGTCATCATTGGTAAACTTAAGTTGGGCAAAAAATAACTCTTAGCGACCACAGGGACACATTTGTCCCCAACATTTCTACAAAACTTACGGCATTTAATCCTATTGTGCTATCGAAACCTATTTTCTAAATGCCCAATAAATCATTTGAAACAGCTAAAATGGTTGCATAAGTCCCCAAAGTCTTATGGTCGTGAAAGGGTTAATAAGGAAATTGTCGATTCTGTTCAGCTGGGCCCCATTGTAAAGAACCTCGTTGCGATAATATTTTATGTACTCGGAGTCCGACTGCTTAGGATTGTACCGAATCCTAAGCAGGATCGGAGACAACGCCTCTCAAACAGCCGTATCCTTTCCATGTAGGATGGTGAAATATTGAACCACACAGGACAACCGTAGGCGATGATCGGCCTTATGAGGGCCATGTAGCAAATGACTTTCACCCTTGAATCAAGTTGACTGCTTTGAAACAATCTTCTTGTCAGAGCATAAGCCCCCCTAGCCCTAGCCAGACAAGCATCCACATTTTTATTAAAATACAGAAACTTGTCAAGCCAGATGCCAAGGTATTTGACTTCAGTTCTCAGCGCCAACGGCCGTCCATGCTGTCCAATGATGCAAAATTTTTTCCAGTTTTCTCTGGTATCGTAAGATGCCCTCTGCACTGAGGTCCTGAACAGAATCGTTTCGGTTTTTTGGAAATTGATCCTCAATTTCCAATCATCGCAATATCCCTTAATGTGATCGAAGTCACGTTGCAAAAGTGTGTTGATGACCTCGATTTTCGGACCTGATCTGTACGCCACTAGATCATCTGCGTACGCTATAGCATGTCTGAGAGATCCTACAAGATCACTTGTATAAATGTTAAACAATATCGGGGAGTTCACCGCCCCCTGTTGTAAACCGTTTTTAATTTCAAAGACTTTACTCGAAGTTACGTTGCCACATTTGACAACGAACTTCTTTCCCATAAGCATTTCATAAATCATATATAGCATGGGTTTACGCATGCCAAGTCTGGTTAGCTTGTAGAAAAGCCTTTCTAACAATACGGTGTCGAAGGCCTTTTCAAAGTCAACCAGACAGGCCCCTGTGCATTGTCCTTTGGATTTATTCCATTGGATGTCGGAGACTAGTTTCGACGCGGCATGAATAGTGTCAGGCATGCTCCCCTCTCGTCATTCGTTCGTTGGTTCATCACAAATAAATCGCGAAAAAAAAATAATTGCGTCGTCACACCAGTAAAACGAATAGACAGTCTCCGCTAATCGATTGTAACAGATGTATCCAGGACCAGAACCCCATACGAGCATCCATCTCCAACAGCAGAAGATCGTGTTAGCAAATACACCAATCCACTCGTATTAGTTTTTTTTTATTATTCTAACCTCCTATGAGGGCGCATTGATGTAGCCTCGTAGGACCGGGTTCGTTACAAGGTGTTGCTACGGCTGGGAATCGAACTCAGACACTCTGCGCGACAGTTCATCGCAATTGATCTTAAATTGCAGATAATTTGATTTTGTGGAGGCAATGGAACCGTGACTATACTCGCCGGTTCAAAGTGTTTTTTTTTAAGGCAACATATATGATAAAACTATTCCGATTGGCCATTATTAGTCACACTTTTATGAGGTAAGGTGAACTCGTCATCTCTTTCGAATCCTCTTTGATATCAAGAAAATCTCATTTTTCCTAACTTATTAATTTACTTATCGGGCTCTAGACCTGAAGGGTCTCTGGCCAAGCAAGGCATCCAGGTTTTCCATCCTCTTCGATCTTGGGTAGATTGCTGCCATTCATTCAGTCATTTTTCCAAAGAACTGAACCTTTGGATTTTGTTCGATAATATCAAACCGCACTACAAAGTGAATGCGGAAAAAGCAGGAACTCTCAAAGGAAAGTTACCTGCCAAACAATAAAAAAAAAATTGCTAGATACGTCGCATATTTAGTTGCAATACAAATACAAAAATGGTGGTGGTTAAAATCTCACTAGTGAGTAAAAATCTCACACTACTGTGGGCACGTTCTTATAGTGTCAATGAAGATTTCCACCAGCCCAATGAAAACAATAATTCAGTCTTCCAGTCAGATGTTCCTAATTTTATCCAGCATTCGCCTAGGTAAGTAAGTAAGTTCCATGTAAAGGGTTTTTCAATAAGAGCGCTACAAAAGTTTTTTTAAATAAAAAAAAAAACGGTTTTGGATATCAATGAAATTCTTTATTCCTGTGAAAGTACGTTCGATGCCATTATGTATGGAACTCGATTTCTTTTGCATGGCCACGGGCACGCTTGCAAAAGTCCAGACGCTGAACCTAATTTTCGACGGTTTTCAAGCATAAATCGGCCGATACTGCTGCAATTTCACGTTCGATATTCGTACGAAGTTCAACAATCGTCTCTGGCTTGTTGGCATAGACCATAGACTTGACGTAGCCCCACAGGAAATAGTCTAACGGCATTAAATCGCACGACCGAGGCGGCCAAGCGACTGGACCATTTCGTGAGATAACAAGTTCTCCAAACTTGGTTTCCAATAAATTGATTGTGGCATTCGCTGTGTGGCTTGTGGCGCCATCCTGTTGGAACCACATGTCCTCCAAGTCCATATCATCCAATTTGGGGCCAAAAATATTCGGTTATCATTGAACGGTAGCGAGTCCCATTCACATTAACGTGCCGGTCTTGATCATCACGGAAGAAGTACGGCCCAATGACGCCGCCGGCCCATAAACCACACCATACCGTATATTTTTCGGGATGCAATGATGACTCATGGAGTACGTGTGGATTGCTGCCTGACCAACACCGCAAATTTTGTTTATTGACGAAGGCATTCAGCCAGAAATGAGCCTCATCGCTGAAGATGATTTTTCGATGAAAATCCGAATCATTTTCAAGTTGTTGCTCAGCCCAATTCACGAGCATACGACGCTTCTAATGGTCAAGCGGCTTCAGTTCTTGCGTCAATTTAATCTTGTAAGGATGTAGGCAAAGATCTTTTCGCAAAATTCGTGTATCGCTCCATGGCTTCTTCACTTGTATTCTACATCTGTCTAGTCCACAAATGTCAAAACAGTTTTGACATTGGCGGCCATCTGCAAAAACAGGAGCATCTTCCAATAGGGTGATCTCTTTTTGTCCACCTTGTAGAAGCGACCAATAATTTCTACATCTTCTGAGCATTCCAGAAGGATGTAGGGGTTTGTTGAAGACTTGTGCTATATTTCCTTGTTGGAAACCGGTACATATTTGCAAAATTTAAGATGAGTTGTTGTAGTTGTTGAGTTCACAGTTGTATAAATTTTGAAGGCTAAATTTGGACGATCCTCTTTAAACCTTTAAATGATATTTTCTACCATACGAAAACTTAAAGCCGGTACAAAAATGATCCGCCAGGACTTGAAACTCATTGTTGTTTTACAGCCTTAGTGCTAAAATTTGGTCTATGGACGATCTAAGTGTGTATCAGAAAGGCTTAAGTTATTCGCACAGTACGTTGTATAGGATATTCTACGGAACATTTAGCTTTCTTGATGATGGGACATATTGATCTGATATAAGAGTCACCGATCATGCTCACATCTATCCAGACTTTGCTGATATTGATGGTTGATGAGCGGGAAGTTTCTGACTCATTTGTTCCTTGTTAGCTTTGGCAACCTCTTGCTTACTATGCCGTAGAACTTGAAATCCCTTGTTTTGCCATACTCATAGATTTTTCTCTTTGGACAGTCGAGCTCTGAATTTGGCTGTAACAAAAAAGTGACTACAATGGTCGTTTGAATGGTACCACATACGATGCATGACTCGCATCGTTGGAGCGTTGTACAGTCGGGCTCTGTATTTGGCTGTGACAACAAAGTGACCAACATGGACGTTTGAACGGTACTACATACGATGCATGACTCGCATCTATTAGCACATGATCAATTGGGAGATCGCCAGGATGCTTTGTCCACTTGATTTATGGGAGATTGTGCCTCTGGTGTTGGCCTGGTAGTTTCGCACAATGCTCTCAAGAACGATGATAACAAAGCAACATGACCATGCGTTGCTATGTTTAAATCTTTTTTTGCTATCGAAAGTTTCTTTGAGGTCGTTTTCGACCCTGATGGAGCAGCTAGTTAATATAATCCATCTACATCCTGCACAGATAGACAAATTTGGGCTGTAAACCAAAAATAGACATGACTCTGTATAGTTCGTCTCGTATACGGCTTTGAAATCGATGGATTGGTGGTGTTTATCGATTAGGGCTTCATGGGCTTTTTCCCGGATCTACCGAAGATTTAATGACGGCAGATCAGCTTGTTTATTAAACGGTTTCAGGCGTTCATATATCATGGGATATAAGATCTTGTAGGCGATGTTGAGCAGGTTCTTCTCTTTTAGTAGGTCGGTCAAACGACCTAATAAGTTTGTGAATGTTGCTTACCAAATCATCGGCATCGGCTTTATATGGCTTGGCAGGTAGGACGTCACTTCCGCAGCCTTGTTGAGCTGAAGTTTAGATTATTATTTACATAGTGAGTGATAATCCTAAGCCATCAGTTATGGCGTATCTAATGGCTTGTTGACATCCTTTCAATTGATTTTCGACGTTAGATGCTGGTGGTATGGTGTTAATGGAGAGGCAAAGGGATACGCGTTCTGCGAAGGTCTTGACTGTCTCATGTGACTTCAATCCTTTGACACAGTATTAGTTATTTGTCGTGAGGTAGTGGATAACCGCATACTAACATTGGTTGCAACAAAATAATGGTGCCAGTCGTTGTTAGCCGCTCGGAATATTCCAACATCCACAATACTAGACGCGTGCGCTTTGTCGATAGCAATGTGATCAATTGACGGTTCGTTGGGAGACTGCCATGTCTCCTTAAGAATATCGAGGTGAGGAAACCGTGTGCTTTCTATAGTATCACTCAATTCCACAGCGAAGTTAATTAGCCTGTTTGCATACACGAACGTCGTTGTCCTTTCTTCGTTTACCATGATCGTCAACAAAAAAGTCAGTCCTTTCCGAGGCATTTGGTTGCTTCGTTTCAACAATTTGGGTAGTTAATCCAAAGCACAACCCCCAACCTCGATGGCCCGTTCCAATTTATCAGATACCCCTAGGACACTGGCATCAGTATCCACTACCGAATTGAACTCGTCCACCACCATCTCTGTTCAAGTGGCCTGACTAACCCTTTAGGTTCCTTCCTAAACGCCACCGTTGACCCCATCTTGGGAATTCTTTCGCTGCTTTGTCTGCATAACGCTCATAGTAAACTAGAATGGTCGAGGTAGTTCCATGGTGATTATATAAACCAAAATGGGTGTACAATAACTAAGTACACTTATGAATTCAGGACATGTTCTAAAATTAAAATCTTAGTTCTAAAATTTGGTCTATGCCCGCACCCTCGATGGCCCGTTCCAATTTATCAGATACCCCTAGGACACTGGCATCAGTATCCACTACCGAATTGAACTCGTCCACTACCATCTCTGTTCAAGTGGCCTGACTAACCCTTGAGGTTCCTTCCTAAACGCCACCGTTGACCCCATCTTGTGAATTCTTCCGCTGCTTTGTCTGCATAACGCTCATAGTAAACTAGAATGGTCGAGATAGTTCCATGGTGATTATATAAACCAAAATGGGTGTACAATAACTAAGTACACTTATGAATTCAGGACAGGTATCACGACAGGTATAGACACTATATCACGCCTAACTTCCAAACATCAATACCATAATCTTAAGTTCGTAATTTACTTCATCCGATAGTGACTTCTTAACGACTTGACCGATCTTATGATTGGTAGTTTACCTTACTGCATATGTTTATACCATAAAATGGCAGCTACGAGTCACAACTAGACCTAAGGATCGGAATTCCAAACATCCTTCAACAGATAAAATATGTTGTTAAAAAATTTTCCATTTCAAGGATTTCAAGGTGTATTTCAACGTAATTTCCTCGTTTGGCGCACTACACCTTGAAATGGAAAAATGAAACAGTCTCACAGAAATACATGTATCTTCACCACTTAACTTAAGTGATCCTATATGATAACTATCAACAAGATCTAGTTTTGATTTAAAAATAAATCAAGGCCAATTCGCCATATTGGTTGGTATTCAGGCTCTAGCAGCTCATTTATACTTCTGACGCATATCCTCGACTTAATGGCATTGCATTTCCTAGAAGCTGTTCACTTGCTTTGCAGCAGTTTCAATCGTGATGCCTGACCTTGGAATAATTCATTAACTTAGACTGCGAAGTATTCCACAAGAATATGTATACAAACCTGTGGAAGCAGTCCCTTGAGGGCAATACTCTTCGTTCGCTTGCCAGGGTCGTCATTGTCAATGGCACTGGCCACTGCTATGTGGTTTTGGTTTGTATCCGAGAGGTTGTTGCATGGCATGTAGCTGCTCATACCCTGCGCGACACATTACATCTCCAATCAGGTGATACGCAGTAATGGTATTTGCCAATTTAAATTATTTGAATACATACCTCTATGCACTGAGATACTTAAGATTGCAAAAGCATATCTAATAAGTTGGCGTCGGGTATTATGTTGAAGTTCAGGAACCTATGCGTTGGCTGAGTAAACGATGTAAGCATTCTGAACGCGTATGTTGTGACATTACTAACTACGACGGCATTTTTCAAAAGAGAAAGGATAAGTGGGGTTTGTCAGTTCAGATGATGTTTCCAAGTATGAGTTTGAAGCGCATTGAAGGAGTTAAATTTTTGAGCTTAAACACGGTTACACATCATACATTAATGGAACTGGGTGGAGGGCTTACAGTGCCATTGTTTTCCATTAAATGGTTTCAATGAGAAGTTGAAAAAATACACTGATTGGGGTCGCATAAGCAAGAGTCAATGGATGACATATGGAATGAAATTTATGACATCATCATATTTTGTAGCGGAAGGGTTATTCAGGAACGATTAAAAATTTCCATGCTCAATTGAATATCTCAAGGTCGATGGAAGCCACTACTTAGCCTGTATCCTTGTTTACTGCAGTTCAACCTTAATGCCTCTCCAAATAACCCGGTCCTTATCTAACTTCCTCCTGCTGCGCACTCCAAGTTGGTCAAGGTCGGTTTCTATATTTGTGCGCGCTCTTCAAGACGATGTCTTCGTCTGATGTGTCCCACTTCTGGCTGTGAGTCAAAAACTTAGCGAGCATTGAATCTTCGTCTCCATAGCTCGTCAACACAAACGGGGCCGAAGATTTTCCGAAGAATTGTTTGGTCAAACCGAACAAGCATTTCTTCATCTGCTTTATAAATGGTGTGGAATGATGTGGATTTCCTGTAGGCTTTTCTCACTTCTTCAAGTGAGGGCTGTAATAAATAACGGGTTTTTCAATAAGAGCGCCACAATAAAACAAAACGGTTTTGGATATCAATGAAATTCTTTATTTCTGTGAAAGTGTTCGATGCCATTATGTATGGAACTCGATTTCTTTTGCATGGCCACAACGAGCACGCTTGCAGACGTCCAGGCGCTGAACCCAATTTTCGACGGTTTTCAAGCATAAATCGGCCGATACGGCTGCAATTTCACGTTCGATATTCGTACGAAGTTCATCAATCGTCGCTGGCTTGTTGGCATAGACCATAGACTTGACGTAGCCCCACAGGAAATAGTTTAACGGCGTCAAATCGCACTACCGAGGCGGCCAAGCGACTGGACCATTTCGTGAGATAACACGTTCTCCAAACTTGGTTTCCAATAAATTGATTGTGGCATTCGCTGTGTGGCTTGTGGCGCCATCCTGTTGGAACCACATGTCCTCCAAGTCCATATCATCCAATTGGGGCCAAAAATATTCGGTTATCATTGAACGGTAGCGATTCCCATTCACAATAGCGTGCCGGTCTTGATCATCACCGAAGAAGTGTGGCCCAATGACGCCGCCGGCCCATAAACCACACCAAACCCTAATTTTTTCGGGAAATCAATGATGACTCATGGAAAACGTGTGGATTGCTGCCTGACCAATACCGCAAATTTTGTTTATTGACGAAGCCATTCAGCCAGAAATGAGCCTCATCGCTGAAGATGATTTTTCGATGAAAATCCGAATCATATTCAAGTTGTTGCTCAGCCCAATTCACGAACATACGACGCTTCTGGTGGTCAAACGGCTTCAGTTCTTGCGTCAATTTAATCTTGTAAGGATGTAGGCCAAGATCTTTTCTCAAAATTCGCCACAACGACGTCACAGAGATGCCCAACACTTGAGAACGACGTGTGAGAGGCACATTTGGGCTTTCTTCAACTGAAGCCTCAGCGGCAGCAATATTCTCGACACTACGGATACTTCTTTGTAGCACTGGCACGGGAACATTTTGTACTGTGCCTGTGGATTCTAATTTTTCCACTAGACGGTCAATTGTTGATCTGCTAGGACGATTATGACGACCATAAATTGGACGTAGCGCTCTTTGCGTTGAGGCCACTGACTCCGAATTTCGGTTGTAAATCTTCATAATTTCGACTCGTTGTTGGATCGTATATTTTTCCATCATAAAAAACCTTATTGAAGAGAAATGTCAAAAGAGCGGCAAGAAATATGGCGTCGTTTGCTGTCCCTGTCGCTCAACTTTTGTAGCGTCCCTGATGAAAAACCCGATAGTCTTCTTATCGCAAAGAAAAAGCAGTTGGCAAGAGTAAATCTCATTTTATGTCTGACTGATGTCGTACACTACCTCAAAATTGTATCTGTCAATGGTGACCAATTCCAATTTGTAGAATTAGTCCCTTGCTGATAGCCTATGCTTGGTCAAATCCTGTTTGGCTGTTGAAACCATTTTTGCCGGTTCCTCCACTAAACTAGTAAACGTTGAGTACAACCAATGATGTCAATATCTTCGGCGTATGCTATTAGTTCCACAGATTTATGGAAGAGTGTGCCTCTGGTGTTGGCTCTGGAGTTTTGAACAATTCTCTCAATAATGCATCGCCTTTTCTAAATCCATTTTTGGTATCGAATGTTTCGAATGTTTCTTCATCCTGCGGTGTACAGGATGACATGGCTCTGCCTTTAGAAATGATGTCGAGTGCGGCTTTGAAATCGGTGAATAGGTGGAGGATATCGACTTTGACTTCTTGAATTCTAGACTCGAAGATCTGCAGGAGTGTATCAACGAGAAACGAGATGACAATCCCCTTTGGACCTGCTATTTAAAGGACTATGGGTGTTTTCATAAATGTCTGCCTAACTAAGATCTACATTGGACGTGTTCATAAAGTCAGATTTTCGATCGAACAAACCCAAATGAATTGCAGAAGGAATGTTCATAAACGTCATGAGTGTCATCAGCGGGAGGTAAGGAAAACAAATTTTAAGTGCGTAAATGTAAGTTTTATTGGCGATTTTTTAATAAACCGTTTGATACCGACAAAATTTATCTTTTTTAAAGGAACGAAAAAGCTGCTGGGTAGCAAAAAAAAGCAAAAAAATAATAATTATGATGGAAAAAGAATTTAACTCCGGGAAAAAGAAAAAAAAAACTGTGGAGGATGGTACTGTATGAGATTAAAAAGTTGATCCATTCTGCTCCATCGATGTCTTGGATAGCAAAAAAAAATTTAAGAACTTAATAACAACTTACAGAAGAATAAAAAAGCGAAATAAAGAATAGGAAAGAGACCCCACAACCAGGGAATTCTTCGAAACGTTTCAAACATATGGGTGTAGGTACAGCATATCTCCTCCGAGAAATCTTTCGAGCTCATCGTCAGTGACAGAAGGAAAAACATTCAGACGAGAAAGAAAACGATTGTGGCTCCGTCGAAAAAACAGCGTCCTTCTAACGACGGCGAACTTCTTGCATTTCTGAAGAAGGAAGCCAAAAAAGATGATATAAAGCATCAAGATCTTGTTGAAGGCTACACTACTTACCTGAATGCTGTTATTGCTTTTTTTATTACAATTTTCAAGTTAATATTTGTTGTTTTATTAAATGCAAATTATGGACAACAAAGCATTGCTATTTGGTTTCTTTTTTGTTTTGCTTCAATTATAGTTAAGTTGTTCCCAACAAGGTTAATTAGGTCATCAACTTCCCAACTCTGTGTTTCAGTTTCAGAAACGAAATTCTCTGCCAGTCCGTCTCTATCAATTATAATGTTGAGCAACACAGAACAAGACAACACAATACATTTAAGGTGTTAGAGGTTTTTAATGCCGACGTGTTTCAGACCTCTTAAATGCCTGTTCAATGCACGCTCTCGTTGACCTCTGAACGTAGTTAAAACTCTTTTATATATTTTTCCGGAGTATTGGTGTCCATTAGTTCTACCTGTCCTAGCCAGCTTAAACGTAAAATGCGGAGTTTTCTGACCAGGGGCATGTCGCTGTACAGCTCGTATAGTTCATGGTTGAATCTTAGCCCGTCAACGCAAACGGGCCGAAGAGTTTTCAAAGAATTTTCCTCACAAATCGACCATGGATTTCTTCATCAGCTTTTGAGATGGTCCATGCTTCAACGCCGTAGAGCAGGATTGGGATAATCAGGGTCTTATATAGGATCTCCTTAGTAGTTAGAGTGAGGGCTTTACTACTGAATTGCCTTCTTAACCCAAAGAAACAGCGGTTGGCAAGAGTAAGTCTTTCGAGATAGACAAAGTTTTGTACTACCTAAAAGTTATATCTGTCAATGGTGAAGTTCTGTCCAATTCGTCGATGTTGTGTGTCCTTTCATGTTGACAGCATACATGTACTTCTTCCTCCCCTCACTTACTACTAAACCAATTTTTGCCGCTTCCTTCTCTATACCAATGATGTCGATATCATCGGCGTAATGCTAGTAGTTGTACCGATTTTTGGAAAATTGTGCCTCTGCCTCACAAGAAACAAATTGAAGAATTCAAATGACAGCGCATCGCCTTGAGTAAGTCCTCTCTTATAGAATGTGTTGGTGAGGTAGTTCCCGACCCTGATGGAGCAGCAAGAATTCTCCATCGCCATCCTACACAAACGGACGAGTTTGGGCGGTATACCAAAACTAGGAATGGCTCTGTATAGTTCGTCTCTATAAATGCTGCTTATGCAGCTTTGGAATCGATGAATAGGTGGTGAGTATCGATTTGGACCTATTGGTTTTTTCCAGGATCCGCCGAAGTGTGAAGATTTGATCGGTTGTGGACTTTCCTGGCCTAAAACCACACTGATAAGTGCCGATCAGGTTGTTGATAAACGGTTTCAGGCGTTCCCATATTACGGCAGATAGGATCTTGTAGGCGATGTTGAGGAGGCTTATGCCTCTGTAGTTAGCGCAGCTTAGATGGTCTCCTTTTTCTGTGGATCGGGCAAACGATGCTGATGTTCTATTCTTCAGGCATACTTTCTTCTTTCGACCAGATTTGGCTTACGAGTTGGTTTATGCTACTTACCAAGTCATCTCCGCCGGCTTTATAAAGCTCGGCGGGAAGGCCGTCATTTCCGGCAGCCTTATTTAGCTTCAGTTTAGATATTGCTATCCTCACTTCACTCAGGTCGGGTGGTTGGCAGCTTTCGCTGTCGTTGTCAACATTGAATTTTTCGATCTGCCTAACAGCGGAATGTTGCTCGTCATCGCCGTTTAACAGTCTGCACACGTGGTTCTTCCATATCCTCAGCATCGACTGTGTCTCAACTACGATATTTAGTTGTTCATCTCGACAGGATTCTGTTCGAGCCTTGTATCCTTGGCTTTGACGTTTTACACTTTGGTAAAACTTGCGAACATCGTTCCTGGAGTGGCACCTCTCTATATCCTCGATAGCGTGCTTTTCTTCCTCTTTTTTCTTCTTTCTGAAAAGCCTGTGCTCTTCCCTTTTTCTCTGCCTATAAAGCTCAACGGCAGCTCTTGTCTTCACCTGCCTGGTAGGCCTCGTTCTTGGCTGCGAGCATCTGTCGGCATTCCTCATCAAACCAGGGGTTTCTTGCTGGTGGGCGCGAGAAACCTAGCACATCAGTTGCGGTTGATCTAATGGTTTGTTGGCATCGTTGCCATAGTTCTTCGACATTCGATGCTGGTGGTATGGTGTTAATCGAGAAATTTAGGGATATGCGTTGCGCGAAGGTCTTGGCGGTCTCTTGCGAATGCAGTCTTTTGACATTACATTTTTTTTACAGTATTTCTGATGCGTCGATGCGTCGATGTTAGCTCCTCGGAATGTTTGGACATTCAAATACTGTATGCGTGCCTCTTGTCTATCGCTATCTGATCAATTTGGTTGACCGTTCGTTGATCTGGAGACCGCCATGTCCCCTTATGGATATCGAGGTGAGGAAACCGTGTGCTGGCTATAGTGGTATTCCGTTCCGTAGCGAAGTCCATTAGCCTAAGTCCGTTACCAGACGTGTTGTCGTGTAGGCTATGTTTTCCGACAAAACTGCTAAAGATGTCTTCTCTTCCTTAAAATCTCCCAGCACGATTTTAACATCTAACTTCGGTAGTCGCCCATAGGTTTTATCAAGGAACTCATAGAAGAAATCCTTAGCAGTATCATCTTTATCCTCCGTTGGGGCGTGAGCTCATAAAAGGCTTATGTTGGCGAATTTGGCCTTGATGCGGATAGTTACAATGCGTTCGCTACTGTCTTGGAAACATAAGACTTCTTGCCTTAGTGTGGCACTTATAACAAATCCGCATCCGAGTAGTCGCTGTTTCTGCTCACTATAACACGGTCCGTAGTAGATGTCACAGTTTTTCATCCTCTTTTTGCCCGGCCCATCCCATCGTATTTCCTGGATGGCAACAGTGTCTGATTCGTAGCAGTTTAGGGCTTCCGCTAGTTGTTCGCCTGCACCTCTCCCTTTTGAATGTTCTCACATTCCAGCTGCAGATACGAACGCGTCTATCCTTTTTTCGTTTAGCCGTGTCGGTAAGAACAAAATCAGTCCTTTCCGACGCTATTGGATGCTTCGCAACTTACATTTTTTTCCATGGTTGGCTAGTTAACCCAAAGCACAACCCCCAACCTGGAGGGCCAGTTCCAATTTATTAGATACCCCTAGGACACGGGGCCATCAGTATCCACTACGGGATTGAGCCCTGGGGTTGGCTTTTCGGTTCATCCGCCACCATCTCTGTTCAAGGGGCCTGACTAACCCTTGAAATTCCTAGCAACCTGTTGTCCGAATACGTCGAAGCAGCTTGTCTAGTTTCGCCTGCGACAGCAGGCCGGGTATTCATTCCGTGCCATTCTGACCAGGCTGTTTATAGTGTTGCTGTTTTTCGTCGTGTTATCAACTCTCGCGCTTATCGTAAAGCAAGTCAAATCCGTTTGGATGAGACCGGTACCCGATGATTACCACTTAGAGGTTAAAAATTAGCACCTAATGTGTAGTCAGAGTTACAACCACTGGGCATTGCCAAGTTAAAGCCAATCATAGGCCACCCTCGTTCTACAACACCCAACCATCGTCGTTCATGCAACGTCGCGTCGTCGTAAAATTACGACGTTTCATGAATAAGATTCACCACAACATCTTTCGTTGCCATTTCTGTTTTGTCTGACGTTTATGAATATGCAGTGACTACCTTAAAATTGTACTTAAGTACTTAGTACTAAAAATTCGCACAGACATTTGTTTTTTATTATGTTTACTATGACTCAGGGTACATAACAACATAAAAATTCGTCAAAATCTCAGCTCTGAATTTTCGGGTCATCAGAAACTTTCTACATATAATAGAGAAATCAAAGAATGGGACGAACTTCGATTGTTAAATGTCAAACAATATGAATAGATGCCATATAGGCTCTTATTAAATCTCCCAGCAGGTTAGCCAGTTAACTAATGATTTAATTACCTACTAACAGACCTTACTGTACAACAATTACTACTAGCACGTATAATGAAATGTAAATCTAATGATTTCAGTTGCAATCTTTCCGGTTAGGAGTGGAACGTTCTGTGCGGCTACAAATTGAAAAGCACGCGCGTCTGATTAATGACACCCTGGTATTAAATTCATTACCAAGTTAAATGCTCAAATGACGTATACGACGTATAAATAAAAACAATAACTTGGATAGACAGGCTTTATTAATTCGTTAGATACAAATACAATGCATGCTTAAGGTAGGCCTATTATAATGGGAGTATTATACAAATACCGGTAATTAATTGTAATGGCGCGTGACCTGTCATTCTGTTTGACCTTTCCCACGTTATAAATGTGTGTGCGTTATAATGCAAAGCAATTTTAAGTATTTGCGATAGATTTTGGCACACAATTTCGTTTGTCGTAATTTTACAAAGAAGAGGACATCTTGCAAAACTCTGGCAAACATTAAAGAGTAAAACTGTCATAAAAAGTTATCGAAATTCCCGTTTGTCGTTGATTAGGAGGTCCTCTTCTTTGTAGCAAAAATAATAACTTAGCACATACAAATGAAAGGAGAATCATGGTTTGAAGGCCGGTATGGGCCGCTAATGCCAAATATTTTATTTCATACCAGATATCGCGCTCTAAAAACCAATTCCTCGACTTAGTGGTGATTTTTATTTTGCGTTCCAAAAAAACTGCTTTTGGTTGTTGAAAAAATATTTAAAAAGAAAATTCAATCTAAATAATAAGCCAATATTGTTACTTATATTTTATGTACCATACCTACTTTTCAAGGATGGTTGTGTAAAGATGAGATCGCGTAGAGTGCTAAATAATTCGCACCGCAAATTGTAGCCTTCTCACATTTTACTTCCTCAGACAGATTCTCTACAAACGATTGGGTACCGCAAGGATCAATTCTCTCACCCACTCTATTTCTGTTGAACATTTAAGATTTTCGAGGACTGCAAGCACCAATATACAAACTGCCTAGGTCTCTCGCGTCCACCAGCAAGAAACCCCTGGTCTGATGAGGAATGCCGACAGATGCTCGCAGCCAAAAACGAGGCCTACAAGGATTAGCTTCAGGTGAAGACGGGAGCTGCAGTTGAGCTTTATAGGCAGAGAAAAGGGGAAGAGCACAGGCTTTTCAGAAAGAAGAAAAAAGAGCAAGAAAAGCTCGCGATCGATATTATAAAGAGGTGCCACTCCAGGAACGATGTTTGCATGTTTTACCAAAGTGTAAAACGTCAAATCCAAGGATACAAGGCTCGCACAGAATCCTGTCGAGATGAACAAGGAAATATCGTAGTTGAGACACAGTCGATGCTGAGGATATGGAAGAACCACTTGTGCAGACTGTTAAACGGCGATGACGAACAACATTCCGATATCAGGCAGAACGAACCATTCAATGTTGACAACGACAGCGAAAGCTGCCAACCACCCGACCTGAGTGAAGTGAGGATAGCAATATCTAAAGCAATATCTATCAAGCTTAATAATGCTGCCGGAAATGACGGCCTTCCCGCCGAACTTTATAAAGCCGGCGGAGATAACTTGGTAAGTAACATCCACCAACTCATAAGCCAAATCTGGTCGGATAAAAGTATGCCTGTAAGGAACCTCTACATCGTTTGCCCGATCCACTGAAAAAGGAGACCTTCTCAACTGCGGCTACTATAGAGGCATAAGTCTCCTCGACAACGCCTATAAGATCCTATCTGCCGTAACATGTGAACGCCTTAGTCTGTTTACCAATAACCTGATCGGCCCTTATCAGTGTAGTCTTAGGCCAGGAAAGTCCACAACCGATCAAATTTTCACACTTCGGCGGATCCTGGAAAAAACTCAAGAAGTCCAAATCGATACCCACCACCTATTCATCGATAGCATTTATAGACCCCAACTATACAGAGCCATGTCTAGTTTTTGTACATCGCCCAAGCTCGTCCGTCTGTGTAGAATGACGATGGAGAATTCTCGCTGCTCCATCAGTGTAGGAAACGACCTCACCGACACATTCGATACCAAAAAAGGATTTAGGCAAGGCGATTCGCTATCATGTGACTTCTTCAATCTGATTCTTGAGAGGACTGTGCGAAATTCACTAGAAAACACCAGAAAACATCGACATCATTGGTAGGACCCAACCTGATGTCATAGCCACGTTTGCTAGTATAGAAAGGAAGCATCAAAAATGGGTTTAGCAGTAAAAGAGGGCAAGACGAAGTATATGCTGTCAACACGAAAGAACACACAACATCGACGAATTGGACAGAACATCACCATTGACAGATATAACTTTGAGGTAGTAGGGGACTTTGTCTGTCTCGGCTCTGCTATTAACTCTGAAATCGTCAGAAATTAAACGAAGAATTACTTTTGCCAACCGCTGTTTCCTCGGGCTAAGAAGGCAATTTTGTAGTAAAGCCCTCACTCGAACTACTAAGGAGATCCTATATAAGACCCTGATCATTCCAGTCCTGCTCTACGGCGCTGAAGCATGGACCATCTCAAAAGCGATGAAGAAATCCTTGAGAGGAAAATTCTTCGAAAATTCTTCGAAAAATCTTCGGTCCCGTTTGCGTTGACGGGCTAAGGAGACGAAGATTCAACCAAGAACTATACGACCTGTACAGTGACACACCCCTGGTCCAAAAACTCCTCATTGGACGTTTAAGATGGCTAGGATATGTAGAACGAATGGACACCAATACTCCGGTTCGCAGAGTCTTTGATTCCCAAGCAGACGTCGGACGCTCTAGAGGAATACCTCTCCTTAAGTGGCGAGCACAAGTAGAAACCGACCTCAACCAACTTGGAGTGCACAACTGAAGGCAGTTAGCTAAGGACCGGGCTAATTGGAGAGGCATGTTGGTTGATGCCCAGGTTCATTCCGGACTGTAGCGCCACCTAAGAAGAAGAAGTGTCTCTGCCTGCAATAAAGCAGCCTGCTATCCTCTCCGATCCAAGCACAGTGATTATTGTCATTCTTGAAATTTTATCCGAAAGTACCGGATATTAAGTGGTAAGAGTTCTTAAAATAATTCCATTTTTTTAGAGGTTGGTTTTTCGAATAGAGATAAAACTGAAATTTTGTGGTCAAATAGGGAAACTCTAATGTCATTTATGTTCAGTTTGGTTTGCCATTTCATCATGAACACGTTGACAAATGAACAACGCTTGCAAATCGTGCAAATTTTATTCGCAAATAATGGTTGAGTTCGCGAAGCTTACCGCAAGCTCCGTCCATTTTATGGTCGATATAATCGTTTATCAGAGCAATTAATTCGGTTGTTCACGGATTTTTTCGTAATACGTTTAGTCTATGTGACAATACGCATCCGCAGAGACGTAGAACAGTGCGCACCGAAGAAACATTTGCCGCTGTAGAGCAAAGTGTTGAAGAGGACCCGAATGAATCGATTCGCCACCGTGCACAGTAATTGGAACTTTGTCCCTTACCTTACAAGATCCAGCTTGTGCAAGAATAAAAGCCGCTAATGGGCCGAAAATGAGATTGATGTCGATGCTGATTTTCATCGCAAAATTTTGTTCAGTGGTGAGGCTCATTTTAGGTTGAATGGCTACGTCAAAAAGCAAAATTGCAGCATTGGGAGTGAAGAGAATCCACATGAGACCCTGGAGATGCCATTTCATCCATAAAAACCGACTGTTTGGTGTGTTCTATGGACTGGTGGAGTCATTGGGCTATACTTCTTCCGTAATGATACTGAAACATCAGTTACCCTTAATGGAGACCAATATAGAGCCATGATAACCGACTATTTCGTTCCCGAATTGGATGGAATGAATGTGGATGAGATGTGGTTCCAACAAGACGGCGCATGCCACGCAGTGCACGTCACAATTTTTTTATAATTGAAACATTCGAAGAGTTCCTATGGAACCTGTCAATTGGCCACCAAGATCGTGTGATGTGACACCATTGCATTATTTTCTTTGGAGCTATGTGAAGTCGCTCTTCTACACCAACAAACCAGAAACGTTAGGGGACTTGGAAGCCAACATTCGTGGCGTTATCGCCCACATACGGCCCCAAATGCTCGATAATGTGGTCGAAAATTGTACCTCTAAGCTTGGCTTTATTCGAACCAGCCGCGGCGGCCACATGCTTGAAATCATATTTAAACATTAATGCATTAAATTATCCTTCCAATAAAGCCAAATTGATGGACATTAAAACGATGTTCTTGTGTTTTATTTCAATTCGAAGTTCAATACCTCAAAAAAAAAAACCGATATAAGGTAGAAAGAGGAAATGCGTACGACTAGGTAGTGCAGATTGTGCCCATCACTGGATTTTAACGTGATTGGGAAGATAACCTAAAGCACATCGCGCAAATCTAAGTTTCAGTTCCAACTTTTAAGAAACCCCAAATGTGGTGGTCAGTATCCACTTCGGGGATGAGCACTGCAATTTGGCCTAATACGCCATTACGACCAAAGTAGTTGGTCTTCACGTGTGAGTTAAAAGACGGGGTTGGTAGGCATCAGTTAATTCAACACACTTTGCTTCATTAAATCTCATTGTTTACCATTTGACCAGGTTAAAGAGAATACAAGGTTAAGATTCTTCTCGTAAACTTCAATATCAGCACCGAAATGGAGATCAGGGATTCAATCTTATAGGCTTGAAGATATTTGTAATACGATTTTAATGAATACTATGACTTTTAGACTGAGCATCAGCAAGCCATCGACTACCCACCGACTACCTACCGACTACCTACCGACTACCCACCGAATACTCACCGACTACCCAAGTATCCAACGTACGTTTTAATACCCTATCCCATAGGTGTATATTAGTTTTGATACATAGTTTGTAACATAGTGAAATAATTTATCTAGATGTAACTTAAAGTATATGGATCGACTCAGAATCGATAGCTTAGTCGATTTAGCCATGTCTAGCCATGTCACCAGTTTTTGGGCAGGTCAAATCCGGTTGGACAAGCCAAGACACAGCAAGTGCATAAGTTTTGAAATCCGGCCACTGCGACGCAACCTTTTTAGTTTTAGGAGAAACCGTTAAAGATTTTGAAAAAGTGTATGAACAACATATCTAGACAATCTTAATGTCTATATTTCATCTATACAAAGTTTTTTGCCACCCCCACTTTTTGGGGGGCGTTTCCCGTAAATAACATTTTTCGGTGAAATTTTAAACATTTCGGAAAGCATGCTGAAGCGCAAAATCATTGGTTATGATAAAATAAACCTTTCTTCTGTATAACATTTCAACCCACGTTCGCTTTTTGGAGGCGCTTTCATCCAAAAAGCATTTGTATACACTACCTCATAGCACAACCGGGTGAAAAACGTTGTTTTTTTGAGCTAGAATGATGAAATTCGGTACACATATTTGTTGTTGCTTCCAGCAGAACAGGTGTACATTTTTTTCTCTCTATCATTTTTAAGAAAAATGTAGTTTTAGGGCAAGCAGTTAAAATTTTGAAAAAGTGTCTGAACAAAATATCTAGACAATATTATTGACAATATTTTGTCCATAAATTTTTTTTTAACACGCTCACTTTTTGGGGGCGTTTTAAGTAAAAATAATTTTTTGGTAAAATTTTAAACATTTCGAAAAACTTTTGATGCAAAATCATTTGTTTATGGCAACATGCAAATTTCTTCTATATATTATTTTGATTATTTTGACCAACGCCCACTTTTTAGAGGCGTTTTCATACAAACACCATTTGTATATCATACGCCATACCATATGTAGGAGAATAACGTGTTTTTTGTCGAATCATACAAGATTTTCAATAATATGTTGCGGCAATGTCAGCTTTAATATTTCTTTGCCATAAGGCTCACATTTTAGGATGTTAGGATTTAAATTTTAAGGATGGGATGGGATAGGGTATAAAATGATCAACACAGTGGGTTGTGGCCTTCTCATATGTTTTATTTTATTATATCTATGATATCGGCATAGACAATAAACAACACACCAAAATCATATCGCTTGTATTGTGTTGATGAAGAAGTCAGCGCGGATGGAGACCTTTCTATAGAGCTTGTGGATGGGATCATAGAATAAGAACCTCGACAAAATCTTAATGAGATGGTTGATCAAAGCAAAGATATCTTCGAAATTTATTATTCTTTTGAAAGGTATATCGAGAGCCGCTATGGTTTGAGGTTTATTCGCATGGATCTGTGACTTAAGAAAATCCAACAAAAAAAAATCCGACGCGGTCAAATCGCACGATCTCGGCAGCCAGTTCACATCACCTCCACGTGAGATGACCAAACCCTCGAATCGCTCGTACAGAATTTCCAATGTTTCGTGAGTTGTGTGGCACGTAGCGACGCGGTTCCGACCTGTTGAAATAACATGTCGTTGGTATCCATATCATCCAATTCAGGCCAAAAGAAGTGGGTAACCACCGACCTATAGCGATAGCCTTTGATGGTGATATAATGGCCAACGTCATTCTCAAGGAAATCCAAACCAAACCGTGACTTTATCAGGATGAATTAGACGGCGATGTTTTTGGCAGATCTTTCGTTTCGTCGGCTCATCGTTTACTGAACCAGTGCTCTTAAATTTATCCAACACAGTGCGAATAGTCATCTCGCTAAAACGATTATGGCAACCGTAAATTGGGCGAACTCTGCGGAACGTTGCCAGACAATTTTATCATTTCCACGTTTTGTTGGACGCTATGTCCATGATTTGGTGATTTGCAAAGCAGATTTATTAAATGACAGCCAATTTGAGAGATGTTGCTTCAACAATATGGTGGCTACCAGCTGTCAAAGTCCAGAAGTCTCTATTGGCGACTGAAGGCTGTCATTTTGGTATAAATCCACATATTCCTTTTTTCTCTTCTAGTTGCAGAACGGGTGATCCAAGTAGAGATACTTTTTTCAATAACCTTTTTTGACAGATCACGTGTCAGTCGTGTCATGCTGTCATGTTATTTTTGTTTAGTATTGTTTGGCATTTCATAATGGAAAGACTTACGCGTGAACAACGTTTACAAATTGTTCAACTTTATTATGAAAATTCACGTTCTGTGAGGAATGTGTTTCGTGCACTTCGCTCAACTTATGGTCAACATAATCAGCCTACTGAGCGTACTATTCGCAACACCATCACCCATTTTGAGACCCAGTATTCATTATTGGATAATATTTGACGTCTAGCACGCTGTGAAGAAAATATAGCGGCCGTAGCTGAGAGTGTACACGAAGACCGTAGAGGGTTCGATTCGGCGCCGTTCGCAGCAACTCGGACTGACGTATGGAACGACTTGGCGCATTTTACGTCAAGATCTTAAATTGAAAGCGTACAAAATACAGCTTGTGCAACAACTGAAGCCGCTCGACCTTCCCAAGCGACATCGCTTCGCTCTATGGGCTCTTGAAAAGTTCCAAGAAGATCCGACGTTTTCGAGGCAAATTTTTTTTAGCGATGAGGCCCATTTCTGGCTCAATGGGTATGTAAACAAACAAAATTGCCGCATTTGGGACGAAGAGCAACCTGAAGAGATTGAAGAACTGCCACCTCATCCAGAAAAAACAACGGTTTGGTGTGGTTTGTGGGCCAGTGGAATCATCGGTCCATATTTCTTTAAAAAATATGCCGGTGCGAACGTAACCGTCAATGGCGACCGTTATCGTGCCATGATAACCGACAATTTGATGCCTGAAATTGAAGCTCGTGATCTCGGCGACATTTGGTTTCAGCAAGACGGCGCCACTTCCCACACATCGCATCAATCAATGGACTTATTGAGAGAACATTTTGGTGAGCACATAATTTCACGTTTTGGGCCGGTCGATTGGCCACCAAGATCGTGTAATATCACACCGTTAGACTTTTTCCTGTGGGGATATGTAAAGCTTATGCCGACAAACCCGCTTCGATTCAGGCCTTGTGGGAAAACATCACGCGTGTCATTCGCCAGTTACCAGTCGAAATGCTCGAACGAGTGATCGAAAATTGGACTCAACGGATGGACCATCTGCGACGTAGCAACGGCCAACATTTGATAGACATAATCTTCAAAAAATTAATGCCAAAGAATGTTCTTTCAAATGCTAATAAGCATTCTCCATAAAATTTGAATTTTCTGTGTTTTTTTCTTTAAAAAAGTAGGGAACCTCGAAATGGATCACCCCATAGCTCTATTCATATGAAAAAAAAGCTACAAAGTAAAAATATATTTTTTTACTTAAATGCTAATTTAATCGCACCGCATTTTATATATTTAGAAAGGCCATTACCTCATAGAAAAATGTTTGGAAACAAGAGTTTGCATTTTCGTCTCAAACATTGTTTTCTTATGGCAGTCTTGAGTAAATGGAAATTTCCCTAAATTCAATTGCACTCTACAATTCGTTTTTCCACATGTAGAGGCGCTTTTCAAACTTATCCACTCGTCAATTGGATGCCCTTTTACTTAGCATCACTAATGTGAGTTTTTAAATCATTAATATCACAAAATATTTCTGTTTCAGGCTTTTTAAAAAATAACCAACAGATGATAAAATAGTAAGGTGAAGGTTCAGATTCAGAGAGTGATCCCCCTTTAAGAGTACATAACCACTTCTTCAAGACAGATGAAAAATTATTTCTACAACACACCTAAATTTAAGTTGCAAATAAATTTCATTTGATTGGGACTTCACATCAGTAATTTGGTAAAAAAAAAACACAACTTTTACAATCGTTTAAATATTTTGTTTTCAGTGAAATATTTATAATTTGTTTGTTCTAGGACAAGTTTTAAGTTACAACTCTGACGAGGTGTATGGTGAAAATAATCATTATAGGGTCGTTACTAATAACAAGAAGGTACACAGCTAAGTATGTAGTTTTCTTCTGAAAAAATCACCGACTCTGACGATATTAGTTTCTGAAAATTTCGTAAAGCCATTGCGTTGACAGTGACACTGCACATTGCATTGATTAGAAATTCATTTCTCAATAATTCTGATGCAATATTGAATGTATATATCTGGAAATATATTTGCATACTACCATTTATTTGTACTTTATATACTTTATCCACAACCTTTTTGTGTTTGGTTTTTGATTCATCAGATCGGTGTCTTTTACTGACCTTACATTTTTGAAAGACACGTCATCTCGTTAAATGTATTTAACATTCAAGTTCATCGTGATATCTGATGTCGAGTCACCTATGTACATGTTTATGAACGTACGCATGATCAGAAAAGCATTTAAATTGTTACTCACTCAGCCTCTTATAATTCAGAACAATAAAAACAACGCATTAAATAAATTTAGGTTCTACTAATATGAGGAACAATAGGCATGAATCCGTTGGCAGTCCTTAAAGCATCATGTTACTTTCACATAATAACCATTGAACAGATTTTTGTTATAGCAGCGCATGCACAAGACATCTTCGATCTGTCCAGCACCTACTTCTTTAGAAGGCATAAGTAAATTTTTCTTGGCTGACATTTAAGAGACAGCAATGCCTTCATAAAAGATCTCTGGGCCATGAATTTTGAGATACTGCGATGGAATTTGGTATATAGACTCTCTGTCCGTCGAAGCACTTTTCAGTAAAACGTTGTTTTTGGACAAACGGTAAAGAATTTTGAAAAAATGTCTTAATAACATCTCAATATTTACAGTTCACCCATATTAATTTTTTTGCCACACCTCCTTTTTGGGAACATTTATTTTAAGGAAGGAATGTGATAGACGTGTTCTGTGGCGCGATGGTTGGTGTGATGAATTGCCGTGCAGAAGGTCTGGGTTCGATTTCCAGCCACTGAAACAACTTAATGATTTTTCACTGGCCCTCCTCCCGTGATGATCTAACAAATCATCAGAGAAGTATCAATTGTCAAGAATAGCTTATCTCATCTTCGCCGTTCGAAGTCGGCATAAAACAGGAGGTCCCATCATCGTACAAGAAGTATACATGTTAACGAGCCTGTTGTGTCAACATTTGTATTTCTGGGACAAGGTATTCAACGATTCGCACAGCGGATCGTAGCCTTCTCATATATTTTTTTTCATTTTTTGAAAATCTGTTGGATTTCATATATCTTTCAGCCACTGGAAAAGATTTGTTTCTTTTCTTACTTACTTACTTAAGTGGCGCTACAGTCCGGAATGAACCTGGGCCTCAACCAAGATGCCTCTCCAATTAGCCCGGTCCCTAGCTAACTGCCTCCAGTTGCGCACTCCAAGTTGGTTGAAGTCGGTTTCTACTTTAGCGCGCCACTTAAGGCGAGGTCTGGCTCTACTGCGTCCGACGTCTGGCTGTGAATCGCAGACTCTGCGAGCCGGAGTATTCGTGTCCATGCGTTCTACATGTCCTAGCCATCTTAAACGTCCAATGCGGAGTTTTTTGACCAGGGGTATGTCGCTGTACAGCTCGTATAGTTCTTGGTTGAATCTTCGTCTCCATAGCCCGTCAACGCAAACGGGACCGAAGATTTTTCGAAAAATTTTCCTCTCAAATCGACCAAGGATTTCTTCATCTGCTTTTGAGACGGTCCATGCTGCAGCGCCGTAGAGCAGGACTGGGATGATCAGGGTCTTATATAGGATCTCCTTAGTAGTTCGAGTGAGGGCTTTACTACAAAATTGCCTTCTTAGCCCGAAGAAACAGCGGTTGGCAAGAGTAAGTCTTCCGATATAGACAAAGTTCTGTACTACCTAAAAATTGTATCTGTCAATGGTGAAGTTCTGTCCAATTCGTCGATGTTGTGTGTCCTTTCATGTTGACAGCATATACTTCTTCCTGCCCTCACTTACTATTCGCACAATGGTTGCACAATGGCTTTCATGTTGGCAGCATATACTTCTTCCTGCCCTCACTTACTACTAAACCAATTTTTGCCGCTTCCTTCTCCATACCAATGATGTCAATATCATCGGCGTAGTGCTAGTAGTTGTACCGATTTTTGGAAAATTGAGCCTCTGCCTCACAAGAATCAAATTGAAGAATTCAAATGACAGC
Source organism: Rhingia rostrata (assembly GCA_949824845.1). Classification (NCBI taxonomy): domain Eukaryota; kingdom Metazoa; phylum Arthropoda; class Insecta; order Diptera; family Syrphidae; genus Rhingia; species Rhingia rostrata. The sequence continues at coordinate 26,471,929 of OX463756.1, forward strand.
GCATCGCCTTGAGTAAGTCCTCTCTTATAGAATGTGTTGGTGAGGTAGTTCCCGACCCTGATGGAGCAGCAAGAATTCTCCATCGCCATCCTACACAAACGGACGAGTTTGGGCGGTATACCAAAACTAGACATGGCTCTGTATAGTTCGTCTCTATAAATGCTTGAAATCGATGAATAGGTGGTGGATATCGATTTGGACTTCTTGGGTTTTTTCCAAGATCTGCCGAAGTGTGAAGATTTGATCGGTTTTGGACTTTCCTGGCCTAAAACCATACTGATAAGGGCCGATCAGGTTGTTGGTAAACGGTTTCAGGCGTTCACATATTTTAACGCAGATAGAATTTTGTATGCGATGTTGAGGAGACTTATCCCTCTTTAGTTGGCGCAGCTTATAGGGTTTCTACTTACCACGTCATTTCCGGCAGCCTTATTAAGCTTCAATTAAGATATTGCTATCCTCACTTCACTCAGCTCGGGTGGTTGGCAGTTTTCACTGTCGTTGCCAACATTAAACGGTTCGTTCTGCCTGACAGCGGAATGTTGTTCGTCATCGCCGTTTAACAGTCTGCAGATGTCGTTCTTCTATATCCTCAGCATCGACTGTGTCTCAACTACGATATTTCCTTGTTCATCTCGACAGGATTCTGTTCGAGCCTTGTATCCTTGACTTTGACGTTTTACACTTCGGTAAAACTTGCGAACATCTTTCCTGGAGTGGCACCTCTCTATATCTTCGATCGCGCGCTTTTCTTGCTCTTCCTTCTGAAAAGCTGGTGTTCATCCCTTTTTCTCTGCTTATAAAGCTCAACGGCAGCTCCCGTTTTCACCTGCAGCTTAGTCATGTAGGCCTCGTTTTTAGCTGCGGCATTCCTCATCAAACCAGTGGTTTCCTGCTGGTGTTCGCGAGAAACCTAAGACATCAGTTGCGGCAGATCTAATTGTTGGCATCGTTGCCGTATTTCTTCGACATTCGATGCTGGTGGTATGGTGTTAATCGAGAGGCTTAGGGATACGCGTTTCCTGAATGTCCTGGCCGTCTCTAGCGATTGCAGTCTTTCGACATTAAATTTTTTTTCAGTATTTATGGATTGTTGTGGCATGGTGGATATCCGCATTATAACATTGGCTACAAAAAGGTAGTGGCCTGCGTCGATGTTAGCTCCTCGGAATGTTCGGACATCCAAAATACTGGACGCGTGCCTCTATCTATCGCGAACAGCAGCAATATTTTCTGCAGAACGAGCTGTACGAGCATGCATACGTGTTTTCACATCTCCACAAGACCCGGTTTGCTCAGATTTTTGGACGATTTTTCCCATTGTACGCACATTTAGACGATTAAATTGACCGAAAAAATCACGAAGTGCACGATATGCATTAATAATTCTGAATAACTCTAACGATTTGGTCGATTGTGTATCTTTCCACGGTTCAAATCAAATTAGTCTGAATTTGAGAAATGTCTAATGAAATGCAGAAAAAGACTTGACGTTTAGGTGTTGTTCACATTCAACATCGGCCCTTAAAATTAAACCACCCTTTATTTACGAAATATTAAGAGTTATATCGGGTTTTTCAACAGGGACGCTACAAAAGTTGAGCGACAGGGACAGCAAACGACGGCATATATCTTGCCGCTCTTTTGACATTTCTCTTCAGTAAGGTTTGCCATTTCATGATGGAAAGTTATACGATCCAACAATGAGTCGAAATTATTAAAATTTACAACCGAAATTCGGAGTCAGTGGCCTCAACGTTAAGAGCGCTACGTCCAATTTATGGTTGTCATAGTCGTCCTAGCAGATCAACAATTGAGCGTCTAGTGGAAAATTTGAATCCGCAGGCACAGTACAAAATGTTCCCGTGCCAGTGATACAAAGAAGTATCCGTAGTGTCGAGAATATTGCTGCCGCTGACGCTTCAGTTGAAGAAAGCCCAAATGTGTCTCTCACACGTCGTTCTCAAGCGTTGGGCATCTCTGTTACGTCGTTGTGGCGAATTTTGCGAAAAGATCTTGGCCTACATCCTTACAAGATTAAATTGACGCAAGAACTGAAACCGCTTGACCACCAGAAGCGTTGTATGTTCGTGAATTGGGCTAAGCAACAACTTGAAAATGATTCACCCCTATCAAGATATCCGTTCGTAACAAACCTTTCTCCGATTTCTTCGATATCGGAGAATTTTGTACCGTGGTATCCGTTTCGATTTGCAGATCGAGCAGATCTTCCTACAAAATGCATCGCACATGATCGCATGACGGCTTAATGCATTGAGACAACAATTTTTGACAGCTAAGCGTTGAATATCTTCGAAACTTTTCCGGCGAAAAATTGTTGCGGAATACTCACGAAAATGGAAACAATCCCAAAATTATGATAAAAATAATAAATAAGAATATTTTGTGTGTTATTACAATATCGACGACAAGAAAAATTTGTTTAAATATTTGTATTCACCCACTTTTCACATTTATAAAATTACTCAGCTGACATATTGTCCAACTGACGAGAATGTATGCGTCATTTATTTTTTCCGCAACGGATACTGAGCTATGATCGGAACTGACTTACCTTTCGGAAAGTCTTTGAACGGATACCTCGATAGGGCTGAATGTGAATGTATCTAAGCACAGTATAAAATAAATTCGCAAAATGTGTATGAATGCGCTAATCTCAAGACTTGCAGAACGTATTTCAATGTTTCAATGTTTCAATATTTCAATGGTTTCCACTTTTATGATCTATATTTTCCTAGGAATGCTGTAGTGTATTCAAAATTGCTCTATCACTTACAGGGGCTGAGCATTCGAGGCGCATTCGAAGTGGCAGAAATCATATTTTTCGTCTTTCAAATTGTACCCGAGAGCAGTCGGCCTGGGTTGTTAGTTTTACTTATAAACGAGTTCGCTTACTTTTTCGAAAATTTGCCTCTTTCTGAATACATTTACTCCAAATTTTTTTTTAGAATTTGCTAGTTTTACTGCGGAAGTACCTATGAGAACAAACCCACCATCTACTTCTTACCGCATAAAAAAATTACTTCTATTTATGTGTCAAATTTGTGTGTCAATGAGTTCAAAACTCGTAACAGCGACAAAAAATCGCGATGGACTGCGAAAATAAATCCGCTGTGTATAGGTATTATTGTCTGGTGTAAATCGCGAGGCGACCATTTCACGTCATCACGAATAAATCGCTGCGGTTCGCAGATTGTTTTATGCTAAAAACACTTGACAGCACAGTATCACCATTTACTTTTTTTTTTTTTTCATTTTAATGTTCCTGCGTCAATGCATTTAACAGTTTTTGCGTCTCGACTCGAACTCGACTTGACTTTCTAAACTCAGTCATTTCGATAAGTAATGCGTAATGGAAAATTTTGATGTAAAACTACAACCCTAGTTAAACCTTATGCAAGGATTGTATGAATAAAAATAGAATGTCACTCGGACTTGGTGCTCTCATTATAAATTTTGAGTTGACTTGTTGTAGATACTTAATAAACGACCATCAAATATTTTAGCGAGGCTCATTGACATTGACCCAACCTCTCCAGCTTTAAGCGCTATACCTATGTTTGACTAATGTAAACCTGAGTTAGGCCTATTCGTACTTTGATTCCAACATAAGCTTTGAACGTGTTTACCCTACTTTTTAAAGGTGCATCCATTCTCCCCTCAGTAAGTACTACAACCTGTCAACACTCACAGCTGCCGCTTAGTGAAGCCTTCATTCTCTCTCCATCGCGTCGATCAAAGTATATCACAACAACAAGTGAACAGCTCTCCAATGTTTACTTACACAATTGAGTGGTTGCCGGACAACTCAATAGAACTGTCCAAACATCGTCTAACTTTGTTCAGTACCCTTCCCCCGAGCCTATAAGTAACGCTAAACAATGCGGCGCAACAGACACAAAAAATCGCGAAATTCTCACTCGATTCTTAATTTCCGTGATAACTGCCAGACTTACAAACACAACAATATACAGCTGCAGTGGCAACTAACAACTACTGGCAAGTCATGACTCTCAATTCGTTGTGTGCAAATCACCCACCTTTGCACTTGTCGTGGAATATACCCGCACAGTAATTTTTAGTTAATCGATACTCGGATTACAGCTGTGTGCAGCCCTCTGAGACTGAGCTTGAATGCAGGATCACAGACGCTGCCTGCTGCAATCGTCCGTCAACCGGCCAGCCAGACTGATCGCGATTTATTCAACTGCTATGCGCGCCCAGCAATAAAAGCAATAAAAGCAACAAAAACATACACACATCCAAACCAATCGTAAAAAAAATAAATTTGATCGTGCAATTCGCGTTTTAAATTCGATCTACCACTACCGCCTGAATAGAGAGTTGAAGTTTTGTAAATCTTTTTATTTTTTTTTTGGGATTTTCTGTGAATCCGATCCTCTCGAATAGAAAGAATTTTTTTGTGGGATCGCTGTCGTAATCATTGTCAATAATTGTCAAGATCAGGAAAGTGTATGTAGCAGGGGTTTTGTTTTTGTTTCTAACGTAACGCGGATACTATAAGCAGTTAACTTGTGATTATTTATTTTGTTTTGTTGTTTTGTGGAAATAAATTAACCAAGTGCAAGGAAAATATTAGCCACTGGGCTGGAATTGAAGATCTAATCAAGCAACTGAAAGGTGAGTGAATTACAAGAAATATTTTGTTGACTTTAAGTGTAATGAAAACTGGCGATCGCTCTAGGAATTTTTTGATATAACAAACAAGCGATTGTGCTTTAAAGAGTAGTGCAATTGATTTTGTGATTGTCGAAAAGAATTTTTAATTAAAAATGCCACACCTATCTGCAAATTTCTTAAGAGTCTTCAATATGTGAAAAATATGACAAGAAAATAGACCCTTAAGCACGCATAAAGCACGTTCATGTTCACATTTTTTGCATTGGTGATCGAATTTTAAAAGAAATCCATTGCATGTCATTAGCGAGAAACTTTATAAAAAGCATCACAAACATAGGCCTTGTTTTTGGAGGCTGAGTTAACTATAAATTAGGCCAGCGTTAACAAATTCTGGATCAAAATTATATCGTTTTCGATGGGGTTTTTTGGACTTTTCTCTCAGGCTTCCGCTCTTTACGTGACTAATCCAACATAATTCAAATAAAAATTCTTTTTTCTGGTCTGTGTAAGCGTGTTATTTACTTTACTTCTACTTACTTACTCAAGTGGCGCTACAGTCCTGAATGAACCTGGGCCTCAACCAATATGCCTCTCCAAATAGTCCGGTTGCGCAATCCAAGTTGGTTGAGGTCGGTTTCTACTCGAGCGCGCCACTTAAGGCGTTGTCTTCCTCTACTGCGTCCGACGTCTGGCTGGGAATCGAAAACTCTGCGAGCCGGATTATTGGTGTCTATTCGTTTTACATGTCCTAGCCATCTTAAACGTCCAATGCGGAGTTTTTTGACCAGTGGCATGTCGCTGTACAGCTCGTATAGTTCTTGGATGAATCTTCGTCTCCATAGCCCGTCAACACAAACGGGACCGAAGATTTTTCAAAAAAATTCTCTCAAATCGACCAAGGATTTCTTCATCCACTTTTGAGACGGTCCATGCAACAGCGCCGTAGATCAGGACTGGGATGATCAGGGTCTTATATAGGATCTCCTTAGTAGTTCGAGTGAGGGCTTTACTTCAAAATTGCCTTCTTAGCCCGAAGAAACAGCGGTTGGCAAGAGTTTGATTTCTGACGAGATGTTGTTGTCAGAGTTAATAGCAACGCCGAGATAGACAAAGTCCCATACTACCTCAAAGTTATATCTGTCAATGGTGACTTTCTGTCCAATTCGTCGATGTTGTGTGTCCTTTCGTATTGACAATGGGTTTAGCGAAAAGGAGATTCAGACGAAGCATAGTCTGATTCTAATTTCCGCTAAACCCATTTTTGCTGCTTTCTTCTCTTTACTAGCAAACGTGGCTATGACATCACGTTGGGTCCGACTAATGATGTCAATATCGTCGGCGCATGCCGATTTTTCGGCACGTGAATTTTGCACAATCCCCTCAAGCATCAGATTGAAGAAGTCACATGACAGCGCATCGCCTTGCCTAAATCCATTTTTGGTATCGAATGTGTCGGTGAGGTCGTTTCCGACCCTGATGGAGCAGCGAAAATTCTAAATCTTCATCCCGCAGCAACGGACGAATTTGGGCGGTACACCAAAACTAGACATGGCTCTGTATAATTCGTCTCTATAAATGCCGACTTGCAATCGATGAATATAGGTGGTGTGTATCGAATTATATTTCTTGGTTTTTTTTTTGCAGAATCTGTCGAAGTGTAGAGATTTGATCAACTGTGGACTTTCCTGGCCTAAAATCACACCGACAAGGGCCGATCAAGTTGTTGGTAAACGATTTTATGCGTTCACATATAACGGCAGATATTATCTTGAAGGCGTGTTGAGGAGACGTATACCTCTATTGTTGGAGCAGTTCAGAAGGTCTCCTTTTTTGTGCACCGGGAAAATGATGCTGAGGTACCATTCTTCAGGCATACTTTCATCCGATCAAATTTCTTTTCGAGGCTTGTATCCTTGGCTTTGACGATTTACACTTTGGTAAAACTTGCAAACATCATTCCTGGAGTGGCACCTCTGTATATTCTCGATAGCCCGCCTTTATTTTTTTTTCTTTCTGAAAAGTCGGTGTTTTTCCCTCCTTATTTGCTTATAGAGCTTAATGGATGCTCTCGTCTGCATAAGCATCACCTAGTTAAATAGTTGCCGACCTGGATGGAGCAGTGGGAATACTCCATCGTTAACCTGGATTCTTAATTCGTAAAATATTCAGTAGGCTTAAGAAATACCAATTTTTGGCGCAACAGGCCCGTTTGTACCCAGAGCCGAGCTTTTTCACAACCATTCATGTGTCGTGTGTACTTCTTGCACGATGGCGGGACCTCCTGTTTTATGCCGACTCCAGCGAGTTGGAGATAAGCTTTTCTTGACAATTGATCCTACTCGGATGATTTGTCAGATCATCACGAGAGGAGGGCCAGTGAAAAATCATTTAGATGTTACTACGGCTGGGATTCGAACCCAGACCTAGTGCACGGCAATTGATCGCACTATAGATCACGCCACTGAGCGCGTCAATTTAGTACGCTTATCGGGCCTAATTTATTTGCGCAAGAAATAGATATTGATTGCGTCTTTTCAAATTGCTCTAACCATGGTAGTCGTAACTAATTAGATGTACTTTGCATACACTCGATGAAATTATTTATATTTTATTATTTTCTTTCTGACATAATCATTAATAATACCAAATAGCAAAAAGGTTGGGTAAACAAAGCTCGGATTAACAAAAAATTATAATTTACGAATCATTTCATATGCATAACAAATTAACGAATGTAAAATTGATTTATCTAATCATTTCGCCGAAGACGCAAATTTATGAATTAATTTGTGAAAATTATGCAACTTGAACATTTTGCCTTTATTTGTTATGAATAGACGTTACATAGTAGGATTTAATCATTTTTAGTTCCACATATCGCGGTTAGATTTTTAAATGCTATTTTCTGGTAGAGTAATAATAACTAGTTGTCCTTACAATAATCTCTCTATCGAGAAAAGCAGATCATGTCTTTAAACCCGACCATACGTATTTGGTTAATAATCCGCAGATTGAGACTGCAATAATCTTTTTAAACGTGCAGATAAGATTATGCAAGGTTGGCCAAAAGAGATCACCCTATTGGAAGATTCTCATATTTTTTTGAAGAAAAAAACACAGAAAATTCAAATTTAATGGAGAATGTTTATTATCATTTGAAACAACATTCTTTGGCATTTATTTTTTGAAGATTATGTCTATCAAATGTTGGCCGTTGCTACGTCGCAGATGGTCCATCCGTTGAGTCCAATTTTCGATCACTCGTTCGAGCATTTCGCGTAACTGGCAAATGACACTCGTGATGTTTTCCTCCAAGGCCTGAATCGAAGCGGGTTTGTCGGCATAAGCTTTTGACTTTACATATCCCCACAGGAAAAAGTCTAACGGTGTGATATCACACGATCTTGGTGGCCAATCGACCGGCCCGAAACGTGAAATTATGTGCTCACCGAAATGTTCTCTCAATAAGTGCATTGATTGATGCGATGTGTTGGAAGTGGCGCCGTCTTGCTGAAACCAAATGTCGCCGAGATCACGAGCTTCAATTTCAGGCATCAAATAGTCGGTTATCATGGCACGATAACGGTCGCCATTGACGGTTATGTTCGCACCGGCATAATTTTTAAAGAAATATGGACCGATGATTCCACCGGCCCACAAACCACACCAAACCGTTGTTTTTTCTGGATGCAGTGGCAGTTCTTCAATCTCTTCAGGTTGCTCTTCGTTCCAAATGCGGCAATTTTGTTTGTTTACATACCCATTGAGCCAGAAATGGGCCTCATCGCTAAACAAAATTTGCCTCGAAAACGTCGGATCTTCTTGGAACTTTTCAAGAGCCCATAGAGCGAAGCGATGTCGCTTGGGAAGGTCGAGCGGCTTTAGTTGTTGCACAAGCTGTATTTTGTACGCTTTCAATTTAAGATCTTGACGTAAAATGCGCCAAGTCGTTCCATACGTCAGTCCGAGTTGCTGCGAACGGCGCCGAATCGACTCTCTACGGTCTTCGTGTACACTCTCAGCTACGGCCGCTATATTTTCTTCACAGCGTGCTGGACGTGGTCCATTCGGTCAAATATTATCCAATAATGAATGCTGGGTCTCAAAATGGGTGATGGTGTTGCAAATAGTACGCTCAGTAGGCCGATTATGTTGACCATAAGTTGAGCGAAGTGCACGAAATACTTTCCTCACAGAACGTGAATTTTCATAATAAAGTTGAACAACTTGTAAACTTTGTTCACGCGTAAGTCTTTCCATTATGAAATACCAAACAATACTAAACAAAAATAACATGACAGCATGACACGACTCACACGTGATCTGTCAAAAAAGGCTATTGAAAAAAGTATCTCTACTTGGATCACGCGTTACTTAGCAGAAAAGGATCTTTTAAAAGAACACATGAATTGAAATGGAGTCAACAACTTATTATTCCCCCTCTATTGCGTAACACAGCAAATGTGTTTTCAAGCAATCTTGATTAAGATTTCTTGTTAAGAGAAATTTAACACCGTCTTCTCTTATATCACTAAACATGCCAATTAATGCATTAATATTTTGCTGCCATCCTTTTATAAAACGCATTTTTTTAGTAACATTTCTTGAATTTTCAAAAAAAAAATTATATTCTCCAAAAAAACATTAATTTCACCTAAAAAAATTATTTGATCCTGGTTTGCAAAAAATGGCCTTCTGAACTTTTTGGATTCTCGGAATTTAGATGAATTGAAGATATCAAATAATTTATCGATTTTTTCTATAATTTCAGCGGTATTTATAGCTGTTGCAGATACAGCACCTAAACTAGCTAAAGTATAAATACCAGCTGAAACTGTTGCACTTATTGTTTGAGCGGCAAGTCTCACCCTCATCTTTTGAAAATAATTTGGAAAAATGTGCTCATCTGTCAATTTGGGTGCCAAATCAATCCATTTTACCTGTTTACACTTATGCAACGTATTTGTTGTAGTGTTTTGTTTGTAGTAGTACGAGTCGCATATGTATGGAGAGTGTTCCTACTCCTACTTACTCTGATGGTAACCAACGACTAGAAAAGTTTGCCTCTGTTCCTTGGTGGTATAGTTTTAAAATGGAACCAAACCACAAAAACATCTGACATGTGCCATCTTGTTTGTTGTTTTTTTTTTTGAAGGAATGACATTTCAGTGCGTTCTCATTATTTTCGGATTACTTAATTTTCTTAAATTTCAAATTTAAAGATTTTGCTAGCTATCAAAAGTTTATAGTTTGTGAGCTTCTCAGTTTGACCGCAAAAAACCGATCGTTCAGTCAGCAAAGCAGCCTAAATTTTTATTGACGCAAGGCGTTAGTTTACGTCAAACTGAAACACTGATTTCCTTTGTGAAATTCTGAATTCCGTGATCGGGTGAATGAAATTGACACAAATGGTAAGCTACGCTAAAATAATTCAATCACTAATGAGTCTCTGCTGTTGCATTAAGGCAACTTATCCCGTTAAGACATTTTTTAAGAAAGAAAACGTATTTCTACGACTTTTTGCTAATCGAAATCGTAAAATTACAATATTGCATCCACGCTTTTTTGACATAAATGGAATTTTATTAATGTCTTCAGAATTTTATTTCGGAACATCTCCGCATCTTGTTCCCACTCGACTAACCAGTTGTTAGGTCGTTAAATTATTCAATCAGTTTCCAAAATGCCCACAAAAAAGGTCAGCATCATGATAAGCGCTCTCTCTATTCGACAATGGCGGTGTGTTTCTTTCTATTACAAAAAATTCATCCACCTCCCAATGAATTGAAACGGTTTCCATATGCCATATTGCCATTACCCACGTTTTGTTTATTTTCCCGCTAATTAAGTCAATTTCGCACACGAGCGACCACTACACAAACAAACACCTTCGGTAGTCGTGTGAACGAACCAGCGAGCCGTGCGGGTATGATGCCGTGCTGGATCGTGCTCAGACGACTACGACGACGACGATGAGTGGTTGTTGGGGTTCGGATGCAGTCGCGAAACCTTGCACTTGACTTGTCCGGTGGGTTTAGGTTTTTTACGGAATACTCTTACTTCTCTGGACTTGACCTTCTTGCAGATTCGTGTAATTGAGGTTGCATTCAGAGTCAGTTGTCAGATTTCAGTGCATGAGAAGTGACCTTGCCTTGGAATGGAAGATATCATTTGAGTCGTTGTAACCTTCTTGGATGTCAACAGCTTAAAGCAATTTTTAATTGAATCTTATTTTGACAGGTAAGATTATGTTAATGATGGGATTGCAATTAAGATGTTATACCCTTTTATAAATAGAAAATCATTGCTTTCAATCGAAAATAAAATGATCATTCAAAAAGTAATTTTTCAGGCTATTTTGCTATATGGATGTCAGGTATGGGGTAATTGTTCAAAATTCTACATACAAAAATTGCAAGTATCTCAAAACAAGCTACTGAAAATGATGTTGAATTTGCCATGGCATCATTCAACTCTAGATGTTCATTGTAAAGCAAATGTTGAATTGATTTCAAATAGGATACATAAACTAAGGCTTAAATTTCTAGAACGCTGTAGTTTTACTGAAAACCCCCTTATTAATGACTTAATCACGATTAACATGTAATTCAAATTTTTGTTGTTTCTTTTTTTAATTATTAATTGTTTTTGTTATTTATTTATTTATTGAATGCTCTTAATCATCTAATATATTCTTACTTATTTATCTATTAATGTTTTTACTATCTATTACTTTATTTATTTATTTATTCATTAATTTATTTATTGTGTTTGTTTGCTTAATTATTTATTTATTTACTTATTTATTTATTTATTTATTTAAATCAAATTATATTATTTATTTATTTAATCAAATTATATTATTTATTTATCTATCACTCTTTGAGTGAAATATTTATTCCCTTCTGGAATTAAAACAAAACCAAAATATGTGATACCACTTGACTGATTTTTGTTGATTTATTTGTTTATTATTTTGTTTAAACATTTATATATGTATATACATATTTTGAAATTTTCTATTTATTTATTTGTTATTTATTTATTTTTTGTTTGTTTAGTTATTTATCTAGTTATTTATTTATTTATGTATTTATTTATTTATTTATTTAGTTATTTAGTTATTTATTTATTTATTTATTTTTTTTTTTATTAATTTATTTATTTGTTTATCTGTTTATTTGTTTATTGTTTATTTGTTTATTTTTTTTATTTCTTTATTTATTTATTTATTTATTTTTTTTTGTATTTAAATTGGAGGTTTTTTTCGTGTTTCCTCCAAACTATCTATTTTTGTCTCCTTTATATTTTCAATTGAATAAATAATGTTTCAGTAGAAAGATATATCTTATCAAATCTCTGTAAAATGTGCGATAACAAACCAAATGTATATTTAACGAAATAAAATCAATCTATCTATCTATCGTATTGTAGTGCTCGATGATAGGTTGAAATACTGGCAATAGAACAACTTTTATTCAGCCGGAGTAGGTACTCATTCCGTAACTTTAGAAAGATTTTCGTTGTATATATTGGCCAAACTATGAAAATTGTCAAATTCCTGCTTTTTTTTTAAGAGAAAGTTAGGTATGAATCAGTCGTGCATCCACGAAATGAGATTTCGCACTGAAAAATCTTTTTTGACACTTTTGTGATTTTTTGACTCAGCTTTGTTTGAGTGAGCTGCTAAGATGAAAATCAGGATACGCAACTGAGGTTTGCTAAAATTGCGAATAGTGTTTAAGATCCTGATATTGTAACAGCTAGTCATGGGCAGTTTTACTTGACATTGACATTGACATCACAGTACTTCGCACATAAATGCAACGAAATACGGACACATAACAGCACTGGCGACTGAGGCCATCGGCTGGGACAGATCAAGACATTTATACAACAGAGAGAGATGGATAGATACATAAAAGGAAAGACATATTACGTAAACCTACGTGGCACAGAGGAGGAGACATCGATTTATATTGTCTCATGTTATCGCACAGGTGGCCTCAGATAAGCTGGCAATTTTCGTAGAAAACAAATGCTGCCGAAGCTGGGGCTTGAACCCGCAGCGCTTGGTTTAGCAGTCAACTACGTATTCCTCTGAGCCATGGCCACCTGCCAGTTTTACTTTTGTCGATTCTGTTCTGGTAATTGCGATTTCAAAGATGCACCAAACTCTGGAATTCCACTTGTCGACAATCTTCAAAATATCATGTAAGTCGTCAAGTCTGTTCGTCATGTAAGCACTATTTCGATTATCCAGGACCTTAAATTTCCACAACAAAAAATTGCCGAACCATTTCAATAAGACTCGATAAAAAATCTCGATGTTTGGGTTCCACTTACTTACTTACTTAAGTGGCGATACAGTTCGGAATGAACCGGTCCTTAGCTAACTGCCTCCAGTTGCGCATTCCAAGTTGGTTGAGGTCGGTTTCTACTTGTGCGCGCCACTTAAGGCGGTCTTCCCCTACTGCGTCCGACGTCTGGCTGGGAATCGAAGAAATTGCCGGCCGAAGTACTGGTGTCCATTCGTTCTACATGTCCTAGGCATCTTAAACGTCCAATGCGGAGTTTTTTTGACCAGGGGCATGTCGCTGTACAGCTCGTATAGTTCATGGTTGAATCTTCGTCTCCATAGCCCGTCAACGTAAACGGGCCCGGAGATTTTCGAAGAATTTTCCTCTCAAATCGACCAAGGATTTCTTTATCCGCTTTTGAGATGGTCCATGCTTCAGCGCCGTAGAGCAGGACTGCGATGATCAGGGTCTTATATAAGATCTCCATAGTAGTTCGAGTGAGGGCTTTACTACTGAATTGCCTTCATAGCGCGAAGAAACAGCGGTTGGCAAGAGTAATTCTTCGTTTAATTTGTGACGAGATGTTGTTGTCAGAGTTAATAGCGGAACCGAGATAGATAAAGTCCCGCACTACCTCAAAGTTATATCTGTCAATGGTGACGTTCTGTCCAATTCGTCGATGTGTGTTTCCTTTCGTTTTGACAGCATATACTTCGTCTTCCCTCATTAACTGCTAAACCCGTTTTTGCCGCTTGCTTCAATGATGTCAATATCGTCAGCGTATGCTAATAGTTGTACAGATTTTTGAAAATTTTTGCTTCTGGTGTTGGCTCGTGAGTTATGCACAATACTCTCCAGAATCAGATTGAAGAAGTCACATGACAACGAATCGCCTTGCTTAAATCCTTTTTTGGTATCGAATGTGTCGGTTAGGTCGTTTCCTACCCTAATGGAGCAGCGGTAATTCTCCTTCGTCATCCTACACAAACGGACGAGTTTGGGCGGTATACCAAAACTAGACATGGCTCTGTATAGTTCGTCTCTATAAATGCTGTCGTATGCGGCTTTGAAATCGATGAATAGGTGGTGGGTATCGATTTGGACTTCTTGTGTTTTTTCCAGGATCTTCCGAAGTATGAAGATTTGATCGGTTGTGGACTTCCCTGGCCTAAGACCACACTGATAAGGGCCGATCAGGTTGATGGTTAACGGTTTCAGGCGTTCACATATTACGGCAGATAGGATCTTGTAGGCGATGTTGAGGAGACTTTTGCCTCTGTAGTTGGCGCAGTTTAGAGCGTCTCCTTTCTTTCGGAAAAAATATTTACTCATGAACCGAATTTTCATCTGCGGATCATTGTTGAATCGGAACAAAATCGACCCATTTCTGAAGCGGATATTAACTGGTGATGATGGATGATAGTTGGTGATGAAAAGACAACTTCAAACGAAAATGGTTGTGGTCGAATTGAAATGAAGCTGCTAAAACGATGGCCAAGCCAAGATTGAGGGCAATCACAGTCATGTTTTGTGTTTGCTGGCATTGGAATGGAAGAGCCTCTCCCCAAAGATAAAATTCTTATTTTGGACATGTACTCAGTGCTGGCAGAAGTGGGCAGAACAATACCAGACCACTCCTTAAATAGCTTCTCCCCTAAGGCAAAAACCCTTTATTTGGACCTGGACCAGAACAATATCATGCCACAAATTAATAGTGAATCGCCAGAAGGTCCGGGAGCCTGGCTTGGTGGTTCTTATACATCGCCTTCCTCTGCGGACCATTGGAAACGATTTGCTACTGTAAAAACAACTGCCCCAGTTTTTTGCCAATAGGGATTAGGGCTCCTATGACAGTGGCACAAGGGGATTACCTTTTTTTCAAAATTTGCGCTCACTCCAGGGTTTTGAACATCTTTTAAATGTTTTACCGAAGTGCGGTCTTTGGAGAAGGGAAAGAAATAAAATGCTAACAAAGATTTTGGGTGTAGTGGAGACCTCCTCCATTTGTAGTGCCCGAACTAATCCGGGATTCACCGATTCTTACTGATTTGAAAAAATGTGAAAAAATGTGAAAATCTTACTGATAGAGGAAATGTGAAAGAATAAATTAACCCCGGCATAAAATTCAGTAAAATGTTAACTCTGCAAAATTTTGTTCCACAGAAGCTGTGAACTGTCAACTGATATCTGATAAGTGACAATCAACTCCGATATCCTTTATTTTATGATGTGTATTTTGTGATTTTTTATATAAAACCATATGAAATAATAACTTAAATGACGTTTACTTCAACGCCTTCCTTTAAAATTTTGTCATTTCGCCTTTTTTCTGAAAGAACCAATCCACACTCTAAGATATCTAAGATTTTTATATTTTCACGCCAAAAGTACGGGAACAGAAATTTTCATCAATGCTGTCATTACCAAATCAATTTTTAGAGAGTGTGATTTGTATTGGGAACAAAATATTTAAAACAGTGAGGTTAGAGTAATTCCTGAAAAAATGACTGTCAAAGTCGTTGTTGACATTGCAGTGTAAAAACATTTTTACCGTTATAGCATTAAGTTACAATTACAGTGAAATTTCTATGGTAGGTGAAAGGAATCCCCTTTATTTGTGCGAGTTAGTTCTTTCGAATCCACCTCTAAAGGGCGCCGCAGAATAGGGCAACTATTCAACGAACTCGAGATACACCATTAAAGAAAACAAACTCAGGAACGAGCTGGCCCTTCACGTTCATTTGGAACATGAAGGGCCAACAAAAGTTAAGTTAAGTCCATTCCGGCTGATAAGAGAATATAAACACTCAAATAATGACGGCCAAGAAATTGTACGGAAACCGAAAAAAGTCACAATTGACAAAAAACCGTTGTCAATGGTCAATGGTTGATCAACAACCATTCAGAAGGTTTGGTGCGATTCCCGAACGTACCACGAAGTAACGAATGATTTTGGCATGCCCTTCTCTAGCGATAATCTGACAAATCAAACGAGTATCTATGAAAGAACAACCCAACCGTCCGGGTCTGTACTTGAACGTAAGTCCCACAATCACATTGTATAGAAATAGGCACGCAAAATTAAAACTTCACGTCTCTGTGGCATCAAGAATTTTTATTTGTAGATGCACGGGTAACTGTTCAAGTTCTGGCTTTTAAATAAGTAGGCTAGGCACACTAGGACTAGAATTAGGGGAGCTTGATCTAAGGAGCCACCGTCATGATCTACCGGAAGGAGGTAAGCAATCTTACTTACTTAAATTAGGCTACAGTCCGGAATGAACCAATAAGACTATCCGATTGGCCTGTTCCTAGCTAACGGCTTCAAGGTGTTAGAGAAGTTTTTACTAGTGCGGGCCACTTAAGACGTGGTGTTTTTCTTTTCTAATACGTCCGACGTGTGGTTGGGAGTTGAAGATTCTTTGTCGCGGAGTGTTGGTGTTAATGCGATCAATATGTTCTAGCCATCTTTAAGGGCCAATGCAGACCAGGCCTATGTGGCTAAACATCTCTTGAAGTTCTTGAGTACATTTTCGTCTCTATAGCTTTTCAACGCAACTGGGCCGAATTGTTTTCTCTAAAAGCGGCTTCCGAAACGGTCCTGTGAGCAAGACTGGTATGATAACGGTCATATAAAGAATCTCTTCAGTTCTTCTAGAATGGATTTTGTTTCAAAATTGCCTTTAAAGCCTAAAGAAATTGTTTTTTGTTTTTGTCAGAGTTATTAGCCTAGCCTTGGTAAACAAAGTTCCTGACTACTTCTATAAAATCTGAATCACCTTGACCCATCCTTGACCATCGTATGGAACAAGTTTGAGTATCAAACCCATCACGGTGGTATACCTGCTATCAAAGCGGTGAGACCTAGATCACATCGACAATGTATTTCCTTGACCAACTGCATGAGTTTGAGGTTATAAATATAAACCTTATCAACGCAGTTAGCTACGAATTTTTTCAAGAACTGGTTATCCCTTTTGAGCACCCTAATCACCTACCACTTAGCAAGGCTAAACTGAAGTAACAGGTGAAGACTTTCCGGGCGACCTTGAAAAAAGTTCATTGGAATTAAAGATAGTCTAGCCTCAATCACTTCCATGCGTCCACCACTTGGCTACCATAAGTAATATCTAACATCACGTAATAACGGCCTATAAAGACCCTCAAACCCAGCGCCTCTATTCATTTGTGTGTGCGATAATAGCAACTTGACGGTCCTTTTTTTATAATTAACGTACACTCAAGGGGCCATGAATAGCCTTTATATGTTTTAGCACAGCGCGGGCGTTAAGGAAATTCGGGATAAGAAGAAAGGAGATACCGATGCCCTTTGGTATTAAATGTCTGTAAGTTATAATGGAAAGGAAAAAAAGAGTTTGGTAGAGCATTCCACATTCATTCCACATAATCCACATTCCACATATTTCAGCGTTCGCCAGAAGATAGGCTTGAGGGTAAACTGATTTGCATTCATAGCGTAACGGCTATGGGAGGGATGCAGCTGGCTATTTCATTTGAGCATTGGTTGTTAAAATAGCGGTAAAACAATGTAAGGCAGGAGATATTTCGACGATTTTCAAGCGAAACTAAAGAGTTCGATATTCTAATACCTCCTAAAAGTTTTTTCGCACGCGTTTGAATCCTATCTCGGAGGTGCAATGTTGTTTTCGGTGCATCCGACCAGATGTGGGCGTTAAACTCAAGTTTAGGACGTATAAACGCTTTATATATTGTGGCCAGATCAGAAGGGGTGAAGTATTTATACATCGATTAAGGAAACCAACCCATTTCGCTGCGTTTTTAGCGATTTGGAATATGTGTTCGTTCCAACGTAAGTCGATACTAACACACATACCTAGCATGGAAAGTTTTTCGGTTTCTTCGACGTAAGTGCCACCTATGGATAATGACTAGATTTTGGTTTCGCTTTAACGACAGAAGACAGCCTTGTGTTTTGGAAGCATTGAATTCTACTCTGTTAGATTTACCCCCATTAGATGATGCTGTCAAGGTCGGAATTCAATGAGCTTAACATTATGTTGTCGTTTAGATTCCACGTTCGAAGATAAGGGACGTGGACCTGAAAACGAATATGAGAAGCTGAGAGTACTGTCATCAGCGAAGGAATGAATTGAATTAGAAGTTGCAGACAGGAGATCATCGATGAAAATGAGGAAGAGAATCGGAGACGAAACTGAGCCTTGGGGGATACCAGCATTTTTTTGGTGAGTTGCAGACTTGAATCAGTCCAAAACAACTTGAATTGAACGTTTCGCAAGATAATTTCTAACCCATAGAAGAAGTTTTTCAAAGATTCCAAGTGCACGCATTTTTGACAAAAGGGCTTAATGCCAAACCCTGTCAAATGCCTTTGAAATATCAAGTGCAACAATCTAACTTTCTCCACCATGGTGGATTGATTGGTTCCACTTTTCGGTGAGATATGTCATCAAGTCACCAGTGGACCTGTTGCTGCGGAAAAAATACTGCGGGTCATTAAGAAGTTTTCGCGTTTCAAGATATTTGATAAGCTGACGATTTATCAGCATTTCGTGACCTTGGAAAGAAGGGACATAAGTGCAATTGGCCTGTAGTTGTAGAGAGAAGAAGATTCGGCTTTTTTTTTGGTACAGGCTGGACAAATGCAGTTTTCTATCTACTCGGAAAGAGACCTGATGTAGGATAGATAAAAAAGCTTACGCAGTGGTTTTGCTAGCGTAGAAGAACACCTCTTCAGAATAATGGGGGAAATACCCTCTGGACCAGCGGACTTGTGAATGTCAAGATCAAATAAAACTCTTGCAACTGTTGGGGAAGGAAAGTGAACTTGTCCCATTGGATGATTTACGTTCTCAAGTACAGGGGGAGACTAGGCACAATCTGGCAATGTAGAACTGGCTGCGTAATGCGCAGCAAGCAGATTCTATTTGTCATAAGAGCTAACAGCTGGAATGTCATTGTGAATGAGCGTCGGAACTGATTTGACAAATGACCAAACGTTTTTACTACCTCTGGGACATTGTAGATTATTTTGCCTCAACTTTTGGTCGTATAGGAATTTGACACGTTTTAAGTGGGAATTACAGTCATTTCTGGCTTGACATTGACATTGACATCACAGTACTTCGCACATGAATGCAACGAACTACAGACACGTAACAGCAATGGTGACTGAGGCCATCGGCTGGACAAATTGTTCGGTTTTCCCCTGTTAGATTGGTTTTGTATTACCGAAAGTTTGTCTCTCTCAACCTGACAGCTTCTGTGCAGCTCAAGTCAAACCACCCTTTTGCCTTTGGTCTGATACTTTTTATTCTGTTGGGAATAAAAGATCGCATACCAAGGAGAATGATGTTTGATATTATATCAGCAGCAACATCCACGTCACTATCGGGAAAACATGGCGACCCGTTAAAATTCCTAAAAAAAAACGCTTCCCAATTGACTTTCTCGTATTGCCATACAGTCTTTTTGGGAATTCTTTAACTCGGTGGTTGGAGTACGAGAAATTCGATGAAGACCTAATAATGGCCAGCCTTGGCCCATCTGTCAGTTGATGAAATTGCAGACGCTGTTAAATTCCTCCGTTTTTAGGCGTAAGTATGCTCCTAAGAGGTTTATTACGATTCGTAATTTGGAATCAAGAAAGAGCTCTGGGGAGGTTCCGTAAGATTGCTGTGAATCAAGCATTCCGGAAAGTAGCAGGCTCTCTTTTAGTAAGCTAAGGAGTCTAGCAATTGTCTTTTAGCCAATGCACGTGGACTTGGACAAATACATTGTGATGTGTCGTCTAGGACAAACGATATTGTTATGATGGCTGTACAATGCACTTCGCCTGCTTGTTGGGGATTTAATGACAGAAGCTTAGTGGGTGTACTGACTGCAGAATTTAAGTGGCCTGACAAATACTCCGTATAGATACTACCAACTACCAGTGAAAGTTTAACTGGTATTCTTGACATCACCATCTCTTGAGAAAAAAACTAAGAACTATCCTTCTAAAGAGGTCCTGGGCTGATCATCCTCCATTTTCTCTATTTTTTTGTTAACAACGTCATTAGTGCTGCCAGCATTACTTTCCTAAAGCTAAGACACCTCAGGTTCTGCCTTCAAAAGGAATGGACGGGATATATTGATATTGAGGTGTGAAGTATCACCATGACATCAGCTAATCGCCATGTTGAAAACGTGTAAAAAAAAAACCGTGAATTAATTATTTCGAACCGATACCCATAAAAAAACTTCCGATCAAGATTTTAGACTACCAAATATAAATGCAAGCCAGTGTCCAGCATCTGGACTTGGATTAGCTAACACGTTCCGTTTCAGCAGTAAGGCACTAAAATAAGCGACCCCGTTTCACTGTCAGCAATACCGTTGACGTTTTCTCCCAAACCTTTGACAGAAGCGGAAGTTTGTTGACAATCAGTAGTGATAAGTCAATTCGCTAACGCATACAACACGATCATCTCCAGCTGAGCGTTCAACTCGATGACACCATGCAAATGGAAATCGAAGCAGTTTAAGGTGGTCACACATTTTTTTGTTTGGACATTGGTAAACGCGGTAAACACGAATTAGTATACGATGTTGACTCTGGAAGCGGCTTTTGTCTTCGATGAGCTCTGGTCTGTCTGATGGCTCTCGATACGAATCCAAGCTATGATGATGGGTCATAATGTGAAGTTGGGCAATCCCCATATACGACTAGTATGTGAAATGAATTTTTTTGAATTGTTTTTTTGTGTTCGGTTGCATTACATAAATCGGATATTTGTAATAAAATATTTGTTTTTTGAGTGAAAGGGCGGGGGGCTTACATGATGTGCACCTTTGGAGTAATTATCATAGTGTGCATGATTTGATGGGTTTTGTGTTTTCTTTTTCATTTGAGAAACCTTGTCGAATGATTATTGAAATTTTTTTGTTTTTTTTTTTTGGAAAGTTTTTCTTCTTTCCGCTTTCCGTTTTGGTTTTTTTTAAGGCACTTATGATGGGTCATGTTATTCCTTACGAAATAATTAGCTTTAATAGATCTGGCGTTGCTTGATTGATTGTTGAGATAGAATACATTAACTGTCAGTGTACTTGCAGGTAAGTTGAGGCTTATAGCGTAGTTAAGGAAAATCAGGTAATGGATTTTGTGTATACTGGGGCTAGTTCGCGCAATCTGTATATCATAAGTCGTCAGTTTTTAAGTCTAGATATATACGTGACGGATTCGCGTTTCTCTGTCACAAACAATTATATACATCAGCCATACGAATTGTTGATGTATATCATTTAGGAGAGGGTTTAAGTCATAATTGATGATTATAATCATTAGAATGGCGATTTTTTTCCCAACATTAACAAGGGAGTTTAATGAGATTGAATCTAAATTGTAGACGGATGATTTGTTTGCGTTTTGATTTAATTATACGCGGGCAAGTTGTAGAATTCTTTATAAACTTATTTTACAAAGTGACAGATAATGATACTTATAGGCGATGGCATTTATTGAATTAATTAATTTATTTGATTAATATTTAATTAAAGTGGTCTGTCCAGGTTTCTGGTTCATAGAAATCTCCCTTCTGTTCTGCACTTCAAGTTAATAGGAGTTGGTTTTCACTTGTGTGCGCTACTCGTTTTTTTTTCAAATTAATTTTTTATTTACTTAAAATATTAACTTACTACTAGGCAAAAATGCTTAAATCTAACTTATCTTAACTGGCTTACTTAATCTAACCTATCGGCCCTTAGTGGGCGCTGTAAGCTTATATTCAGCTGTTGTATTTTGTTTTTGGGCTTAAATTTGTCGGTTTTTTATATATAATTTACATTAACTAAGAAAAATAAAAAACTTTATTTAGTGACTTGTCTGCGCTACTTTTAATAACAGGATGTACCTATGGGCTTTCGATAACTGAGAATCTAAAACGTTTTTACTGGCCCTCCTCTGCTATGATCTGACAGTCATGAGTATTGTAAGAAAATGCTAGGCTCTGGGTGCTTATGAGTATTTTGCTCTCATAATTTAGAACAAAAAAAAAACACCGTGAAGGGTTAGCTTTCGTAAGCTTTTGACGATATTACGCCAAACTGGGAAAGGAATACGTGGACCTATAGGTATGCCCTTTGATCTAAAACCATAAGATTTGCAATTAAAAAAGTTTGAGACACTTAGGCATGTGGCATTGATTTTCTTCAACGTCATCAAATCCCGAACAATTTCAACATGACAATATAAATAAGCGCTGTCATCAAAGTAAGTGCTCACAAACATCTTTGGAAGATTAAGGGGTATCCGTAGGGAGTATTTTGTAGGTGCATGTCATATACGAGTCGAGACGTGTCTCCGCATGAAACATTTACTTCAGTGAACTAACCAAGTTCAAGTCTTTGAATACCATAGATGGTTAAGGAATTACGATTTGAACCCAGTAAAGCCAGATGTATGGTTTAATGGAAACAAGGAGTCGTAATAGTTGACATGTGAATAGAAGTTTTTATAAGCTAAATAAGAAGGAGTGATATATAGCTGCAACCAAACCCCAAAAATGGCCCAGTTGGCAGAGTTCGCTTTTTATAGGTTGGGCAGACGATTTCGGGATTTCATTCCTCCGACATACTTTCAATATATAAGCTTCGTTCTTGGGTCAATACTAAGGGACGTTTTGGAATCCAGATTAAAGGACCAAACTTAATGGTATAATAGAGGAGAAAACGGAATGAAATCCTACCCAAATAGGAAGAAAGTATGCCTGAAGAATGGAATGGTTTGTAATAACACAGGGTGTCCGGCGGGAATTTTTGATTATATGAAAGAGCATGGATCTTATATTGATAAATATTTTATAAATGTCGGCAATTATGTATGGAATACAATATCAGGTAAATGCCTGCCTCTGTTAGTCTCACAAATGTCCTTTTGAGCACATTTTTCATTACATTATCACACATTTCACGCCGTATTTCATTTATTTCATCACGAATATTTTGTTTGAATTGCTCAGGCGTTTCTGGTTTGTTTGCATAAACCTTGCTTTTCAGATATCCCCACAAAAAAAGGTCCACAGCAGTCAACTTAGGCGACCGTGGAAGACATTCAACATCACAATTTCTTGAAATAACTTGTTGTAGAAGGAGGTCTCGCATTTATTCCATTGTAATCCTGGCTGTATGCGATGTGGCACCGTCTTGTTGATTCTATATGTTAATCAAGTCCAAAGCATGCAGTTGTGGCGTTCAAAAGTTTTCAATCATATCACGATATCGCTCCCCATTCACAGTTACCGTTACGCCGTTTTCATTTTCAAAGATGTAAGGCCCAATGATTCCTCCTGACAAAATTGCACACCAGGCTGTAACTTTTATTGGATGCAAAGGTGACTGATGAATAATTTGAGGGTTTTCCATTGCCCACAACGGACTATTCTGCTTATTCACATATACATTCAAATGAACATGTGCCTCATCACTTATTATGATTTTTTCATGAAACTCGGGGTTGTCATGCGTTAGCTGTAACATCCTATTGGCATATGAACGGCGGCGTAAATGGTCGTTTGGAAGAAGCTCTTGTATCAACTGAATCTTAAATGGAAACAAAAGCAAATCCTTGTGCAAAATTGTGGCCAAAGTTGTTCTTTGTAGATTAAGCTCCTGAGGACGTCGTCGAATTGAGGTTGATGAATTATTTTGAACACTTCCTTGAGTAGCAGTAATGTGTTTAGCCGATCTTGAAGTACGTTGTGTTCTATGCTTGGGCCTATCACCTACAGACACTCTTTCTTCGAAATCATTCAATACACGATAAATAGTGCGTTTTGTTGGCACGTTGTTTCTCCCAAAAAATTTCACGTAACTTTCTCATCGGCACAGTAATCGATGATTGATTTTGATAAAATGTTTCAACGATTAAAACACGTTGGTTTATCGAACATTTTTCCATAATAAATTTGCCATGTGTCTACTTCACGACTGCCAAATATGAACTGTCAAGGCTAATGTTAACCAATATAAAACAAAACAAAGTAGTATACCTTCCCGGCGGACACCCTGTATAATGTAATAGTTTTGGTAAAAGCAATATTTCTCAAAAACAACTTTAACTGTGTTGATTAAACTGGACAAGATTATCAAGGTTGTTCGAGATAAAAATTTTACCATTTACTTATGATTTCCATTTTTCTATGTTGCTCTTTCTTTCAAGTACCAAACATTGTAAAATTGCGCTATTGCCGGTCCATTTTTCAAGTCATACCTGAACTGAGCTGTCACTTTGGCAGCATACTTTTCTTTTTCTTCCTCTTCAGTTTGTAACACGACCCGTCACAGACGTATTAAATTAAATTAGTTTATATAAAGATTGTTTTTATTAAAATAACACGCTATACACAAAGTTCCAACAACGATTAATATCGATAATAAAACTGCAAAACAAAATCTTTACAAAAAAGAACTCCAATAGCGGTTTTTGCATTTAGACTCAATTGGGTTTCTTCAAATTTAGTGTTAATCAAACTTTGAAATTAAGTTCGCTCAAAGCAAGTACGTACAACCCAATTATGCACCCACCACCCGGATATGATGGTTCTTATAAAACTTTAAATGTCAAGTTATATCTGACCGGCAAAGACCCCGTTCTATCGCCATTGAACAGTCTGAAAAAAAAAAAAAATTATGGCGCAACTGGCTCGTTAGTACCCAGGGCCTTGCTTTTTTCTCACAACCATTCATGTGCGCGTACGTACTTTTCTTAGCACGATGGCGGGACCTCCTGTTTTTTGCCGAATCCGAACGGCTAAGTTGATATTAGCTTTTCATGACAATTGACAATCATCCGAGTAGTATCACTCGGATGATTTGTCAAATCATCACGAGAGGAGGGCCAGTGAAAAATCATTTAGGTGTTGCTACGGCTGGGAATCGAGCCCAGACCTTCTGCACGGCAGTACATCGCACTAACCATCGCGCCACTGAGTCCGTCAGTCTGAATAAGGGGTTTTTAAATATTCTCGGTGCTCTCGTCATTACTGAAATGTCCAATTCTCCATGATGATGGCTTGGGTTATGTTGGCCTCGATGGTTTGTGGCCGTCGTGCTTTGTGGTTTAATCGCATAGACCTGCAATTTCGGAAAACCATATAAAAAATGTCCAACGGGGTCAAATCGCAAGACCTCCACGTAAGATGACCATGCTCTCAAATTGCTCGTCAGAATTGGCGCCATCCTTGCCCGAACAGAACTCACATTTTTTGAAATTTTTGATTGTTGACGTATGCATTCATCCAGAAATGGGCCTCATCGGTGAAGATGGTTTTTCGATGAAAATTTTGGTCAGTTTCCAACTGCTGTATAGCGTATTCACCAACCACGCATCGTTGTCTTTGATCATTAACCTTCAGCCCTCCTGGGTCAGTTAAATCAAGTGATGCCGCAAAAGTCTCCAAGTTCTGGTTTGACAAATGTCGAGTTCAGCGGCGATGTTTTCGACGGATCGTGTATTTCAATGACGTTTGGAAACTCAAATTTATACACCACAATGCGAATAAAATGGGTGACGTTCGCGGAGCCTTGCCCGAACAGAACTCACATTTTTCGAAATTTTTGATTGTTGGCGTATGCATTCATCCAGAAATGGGCCTCATCGGTGAAGATGGTTTTTCGATGAAAATTGTGGTCAGTTTCCAACTGCTGTAGAGCGTATTCACCAGCCACGCGTCGTTGTCTATGATCATTAACCTTCAGCCCTCCTGGGTCAGTAAAATTTTGTACCAGCTCAAGTGATGCCGCAAAAGTCTCCAAGTTCTGGTTTGAGAAAGGTCGAGTTCAGCGGCGATGTTTTCGACGGATCGTGTATTTCAATGACGTTTGGAAACTCAAATTTATACACCACAATGCGAATAAAATGGGTGACGTTCGCGGAGCCTTGCCCGAACAGAACTCACATTTTTCGAAATTTTTGATTGTTGGCGTATGCATTCATCCAGAAATGGGCCTCATCGGTGAAGATGGTTTTTCGATGAAAATTGGGGTCAGTTTCCAACTGCTGTAGAGCGTATTCACCAGCCACGCGTCGTTGTCTATGATAATTAACCTTCAGCCCTCCTGGGTCAGTTAAATTTTGTACCAGCTCAAGTGATGCCGCAAAAGTCTCCAAGTTCTGGTTTGAGAAAGGTCGAGTTCAGCGGCGATGTTTTCGACGGATCGTGTATTTCAATGACGTTTGGAAGTTAACTCAAATTTATACACCACAATGCGAATGAAATGGGCGACGTTCGCGGAGCCTTGCCCGTACAGAACTCAAATTTTCGAAATTTTTGATTGTTGACGTATGCATTCATCCAGAAATGGGCCTCTTCGGTGAAGATTCAAGATTGATTTCGATGAAAATTGTGGTCAGTTTCCAACTGCTGTAGAGCGTATTCACCAGCCACGCGTCATTGTCTATGATCATTAACCTTAAGCCCCTAAAAAAAAATTTATAGCGCAACAGGCTCGTTAGTAACCAGGGTTTAGCTTTTTTCTCACAACCATTCATGTGTGCGTGTGCACTTCTTAGCACGATGGCGGGACCTCCTGTTTTATGCCGAATCCGAACGGCTAAGTTGAGATAAGCTTCAGCCCCTGGGTCAGTTAAATTTTGTACCAGCTCAAATCATGCCGCAAAAGTTCTGATGTTCCCCAAGTTCTGGTCTGAGAAAAGTCGAATTCAGCGGCGACATTTTCGGCGGGTCATGCGTTTCATTGACTTCCGTACGGCAAACTCAAGTTATACACCACAATGCGAATGAAAATGGGTAAAGTACGCGGATCGTTGCCCGAACAGAACGTACATTTTGATAAAACTTTGTCCGATATGAATGAATATGACAGATGCAGCTTTAAAATTATCGGTTATATCAACTGTCAAAGTTCGGAAGTCCTGACTGGATGACCCTATATAATTCTAGGTTACTTATTTCTGATCTTTCACTAGTGATGCTCCACATTGGTAAATGAATTGATCAAAGAAATTGGATTCATCTGGTATCACAATAGACATACCAGGCCCAAGTTCAACCATCTTAACCTAACCTACCCTTGTTGGTCAGGAAACTTCCATTTCCTTTTATAAAGATTGATGTAAAAAAAACCGTGTGTTGACCAAAGTGACATTGTATTTGGCAGCGAAGTCAAAAATCTTACTTTCATTGCCAGACGTAATATGTACTGTTAAAGCCTTCGCTCATACATTTTTCGGAACTTTTTGAAACAGCGAGTAGTCATGATATATTTTCTCCCTCCGTAGGCAGACCCCATATTAAGCTTATGTTGAGCAATCGTGCTTGATGAGAGTTTATACTATGGTTTCGCATAAGTCTCACAAACAAGCGTCCAAATTCTCGTCAAATCTGCTCCATAAATGTGCTCTATAACTCAAAAAAATGCTCACAGTCCTTCATTTTCCTTGTGCTCAGATTATCACATTGTATGTCCTGAATGACAGTAATCTACTAATCTAGCAGCTTAATTTTTCTAACTATTTGGTTTTTCCTTGGGTTTTGACATTCCTGGCGGAGATACCGCCGTCGTATTCTTTAGCACTGTGTAAGATTATTGCAATATTTGATGATGAATACCACCCTTAGCGTTTGCAGTTAAGTCTAGTACAAAAGAAGTCAAATCATAATTTTCATAGATTAGGGATAGTAAAACATTTTCCGAACTCTCCTATTTTCATGTTTGTTTAGATGAGAATAAAAAATCCACCAATTCAGGTCTTCCACAACGAAACCAAACATCGCCACTTGACTATCTCACAATCACAAAATCTGTCTTCATCAAATATTTTTTTTTTTGCTTTCAAACGTCTTCCACAAGCCCTTGTTTACCGGTACATATTCCATGTCAGCATTAATCGTAGTGTCATCATCGCTAACATTGCTAACCTTCTGTCAGCCTACTCCATTGCAAAACGTTTGACAATGAAAGTGCATTCCAAATAATAAACATTCGCAATCAATATTGGGTACCCAACACGCCTCGAATTGAGCGCCGCAGAGAGAATCCAGACACCGAATCCATTCCGCACGTCAGTAAACTTCAAAATATCTTAATTACTGTCAACACCCGTTTAGGCGCGTCGTCTGTCAACTGTCACACGCACACACACATCCAAAACAATTGACATAATAAAGATCGCCAATCACCTGGTTATGTGCATGTGTGCGTTTGTGCTACATTTTCGCATGTGACCTAATCTAATGCATGCGTTGCATAAACTTTACACGTTTTGCATAGAAAAGATAAAGAGACCACAACAACAACAATTGGAATCGGCATCTATTAGCGGTACACTATGTTCGGTGGCTTTTTTTTTTTTTTTTGTGGTGACGCTGATCGCCTCGTCATGGCCGATCGGTGGAAGTGGAAATAGACAATAGCC
Source organism: Rhingia rostrata (assembly GCA_949824845.1). Taxonomy (NCBI): domain Eukaryota; kingdom Metazoa; phylum Arthropoda; class Insecta; order Diptera; family Syrphidae; genus Rhingia; species Rhingia rostrata. The sequence goes on from OX463756.1 coordinate 26,500,306, forward strand.
AACTACTTGGCTTATGGAGACTCGTGGAAAAAAGAAATTAAGAAAAAAAAAACGAAAGTTTTGGGAGTACGGCATTGTTTATCGCAAGGGTGTTAATATGGCTGCCCTCATAGAGACGCAATCTGTTGGCTGTGTTCATTAGTCACACACATGGTTACATGGTGCACTGATCTGGAGCGGCCACTTGGCCACATTTCGAATTTGGGAATGGATTTTATGTTATGCACAGTCATCATTTCATTTCCGGTTGACTTGAGTGGAAAAGATACGTCCAAAGATGGCTGCAAGTGCAAGTGTCAGTTTTCAATTGAATTTCAATAAAACCACTTATTAGACGGTGAATGGAAAATCTCACGAATTAATGATAGACTTGTGTGTTCAGGAATGTTGGATATAGCACTTGGGGTGTATAGTTGAGGAACGTTAATTAAGCTCCAATTGTTGCCCGCCCGAATCGGCTTCTCCGATTCAGAATTACATTTTTAATTGACGGTAAGAACGACGCTATGTTAAGATCGCTATGTTAAGATGCAATTACTGGACTGTGTCAGCGTGGTGTTTATATATAATTCACTAATTGTATTTTCAACAATAAATTATTGATATTTTTAATTGACTTTTAGGATGTTTAGACACATTAACAGGTTTAAAAAAAAACACAATTTAATTGACTTGTTGGGTTGGACTTGTTCTAAACTGTAAAGTGACGAATTACGCCAAAGCTGAGTTTGCAAATTAATGGAACTGAGAGGCCATAGATTTTGTAAATGCCTACAATACATTGACATTGTAACATAAACTTTGGGAGTCGTGATAAGTCTGCTGTTGCTGCCGGCTTCCGTTGTTAATGTTACATCACACATTAACATATAAAGGGTGGTTCAACTTTAAGGGCCGATGTTGATTTTATATAAAACAAATTAATTATTTAGGAAATTTTCGAAATTACTGTCATTTCTGTTTATTATGAATAATAAAATATCGGCCAAAATGCTGCCGCGACCTCGGCGGCACACCTCCATCCGATGGTCAACATTTTCGTTGACGCAGAGGCATAATTGAGGCTCTATGTCGTTAATGTGCCGAATTATTTCATCCTTTAGCTCACCTCACCTCACCTCGATATCCATAAGGGGGACATGGCGGTCTCCAGATTAACGACAGATTAATCAAATTGATCACATAGCGATAGACAAGCGCCACGCATCCAGTATTTTGGATGACCGAACATTCCGAGGAGCTAACATCGACTCGGACCACTACCTTGTTGCAGCCAAGGTTAGAATGCGGATATCCACCACGCCACAACAATCCAGAAATACTGTAAAAAAATTTAATGTCGGAAGACTGCAATCGCAAGAGACCGCCAAGACCTTCGCGCAACGCGTATCCCTAAACCTCTCGATTAACACCATATCACCAGCATCGAATGTCGAAGAACTATGGCAACGATGCCAACATGCGATTATATCAGCCGCAACTGATGTGCTAAGTTTCTCGCGCCCACCAGCAATAAACCTCTGGTTTGATGAGAAATGCCGACAGATGCTTGCAGCCAAGAACGAGGCCTACCAGGCCAAGCTGCAGGTGAAGACGAGAGCTGCCGTTGAGCTCTATAGGCAGAGAAGAAGGGAAGAACACCGGCTTTTTAGAAAGAAGAAAAAAGAGGAAGAAATGCGCGCGATCGAGCATATAGAGAGGTGCCACTCCAGGAACGATGTTCATAAGTTATACCGAAGTGTAAAACGTCAAATCCAAGGATACAAGGCTCGCACAGAATAATTTCGAGATGAACAAGGAAATATCGTAGTTGAGACACAGTCTATGCTGAGGATATGGATGAACCACTTCTGCAGACTGTTAAACGGCGATGACGAACAACATTCCGCTGTCAGGCAGAACGAACCATTTAATGTTGGCAACGACAGCGAAAACTGCCAACCACCCGAGCTGAGTGAGGTGAGGATAGCAATATCTTAACTGAAGCTTAATAAGGCTGCCGGAAATGACGGCCTTCCCGCCGAGCTTTATAAAGCCGGCGGAGATGACTTGGTAAGTAGCATCCACCAACTCTTAAGCCGAATCTGGTCGAAAGAAGAAAGTATGCCTTAAGAATGGAACCTCAGCATCGTTTGCCCGATCCACAAAAGAGGAGACCCTCTAAACTGCGCTAACTACAGAGGCATAAGCCTCCTCAACATCGCCTACAAGATCCTATCTGCCGTAATATGTGAACGCCTGAAACCGTTTACCAACAACCTGATCGGCCCTTATCAGTGTGGTTTTAGGCCAGGAAAGTCCACAACCGATCAAATCTTCACACTTCCGCAGATCCTGGAAAAACCCAAGAAGTCCAAATCGATACCCACCACCTATTCATCGATTTCGAAGCCGCATACGACAGCATTTATAGAGACGAACAAAGCATGTCTAGTGTTGGTATACCGCCCAAACTCGTCCATTTGTGTAGGACGACGATGGAGAATTCTCGCTTCTCCATCGGGGTCGTAAAGGACCTCACCGACACATTCGATACCAAAAAAGGATTTAGGCAAGGCGATGCGCTGTCATGTGACTTCTTCAATCTGATTCTTGAGAGGATTGTGCAAAACTTAAGAGCCAACACCAGAGGCACAATTTTTCAAAAATCTGTACAACTACTAGCATACGCCGACGATATTGACATCTTTGGTAGGACCCAACGTGATGTCATAGCCACGTTTGCTAGTATAGAAAAGGAAGCGGCAAAAATGGGCTTAACAGTAAACGAGGGCAAGACGAAGTATATGCTGTCAACACGAAAGGAGACACAACATCGACGAATTGGACAGAACGTCACCATTGACAGATATAACTTTGAGGTAGTATGGGACTTTATCTATCTCGGTTCCGCTATTAACTCTGACAAGAACATCTCGTCAGATATTAAACGACGAATTACTCTTGCCAACCGCTGTTTCTTCGGGCAATTTATTAGTAAAGCCCTCGCTTTACCCTGAACATCCCAGTCCTTTTCTCCGGCGTTGGAGCATGGACGTCTCAAAACCGGATGTAGAAATCCATGATCGATTTGAGAGGAAAATTCTTCGAAAAATCTTCGGTCCCGTTTGCGTTAACGGGTTATGGAGAAGAAGATTCAACCAAGAACTATACGAGCTGTACAGCGACATGCCCCTGGTCAAAAAACTCCGCATTGGACGTTTAAGATGGCTAGCACATGTATAACGAATGGCCAATACTCCGGTTCGCAGAGTCTTCGATTCCCAGCCAGACGTCGGACGCAGTAGAGGAAGACCTCGCCTTAAGTGGCGAGCACAAGTAGAAACCGACCTCAACCAACTTGGAGTGCGCAATTGGAGGCAGTTAGGGAAGGACCGGGGAATTGGAGAGGCATGTTGGTTGAGGCTCAGGTTCATTCCAGACTGTAGCGCCACTTAAGTAATTAAGTAAGCTATTGAGGTGTTGCTGGCTTATCGGTGTACACCTTTTCTTTCAAATAACCCCAAAGAAAGAAGTCCAACGGTGTCAAATCACATGATCTTGGCGGCCAATTGACATCGCCACCACGTGATATAACACGGCCATTGAATTTGTCGCCCAAAGGAGCCATTGTTTCGTTAGCTGTGTGGCAAGTTGCACCGTCCTGTTGAAATCAAATATCGTCCATATCCATATCTTCCAATACGCGCCATAAAAAGTTAGTTATCATCTCACGATAGTGAACACCATTCACAGTAACTGCCTGACCGACCTCATTTTGGTAAAAATACGGCCCGATGATGCTGCCAGCCCATAAGCCGCACCAAACAATCACTCTTTGTGGGTGCGTTGGTTTTGCAACAATCACTCTTGGGTTATCATTCGCCTAAATGCGGCTATTCCGCTTATTGACGAATCCACTCAGGTGAAAATGTGCCTCATCACGTTTCTTCGAAAATTGATCATCCACTGTTGCCATTTCTTGCCACCATTCTGACCATTAACGACGCTTGAAATGGTCAAGAAGAGGCTTAAGTTCTTGAGTCAATTGCACCTTTTAAGCGTGTAAATGTAATCTTTATGCATAAGGTTTATCAACGAGGAACGTCAGAGGTGCAACTTTGGGGCACGACGACGAGTTGAGGCGGACGGCTCTACAGCCACACTATCGCGAACAGCAGCAATATTTTCTGCAGTGCGAGCTGTACGAGCATGCATTGGTGTTTTCACATCTCCTTCAGACCCGGTTTGCTCAAATTTTTGGACGATTTTTCCGATTGTACGCACATTTGGACGATTAAATTGACCGACAAAATCACGAAGTGCATGATGTGCATTTTGACTTGAACGCCATTTCCATAATAAGCCTGAACAACTTTAACGCGTTGCTCGATTGTGTATCCTTCCATAGTTTCTATCGAATTGACTGAAATTTAGAAATGTCCAATGAAAGAATTTACGCTTTAGACTGCTGAATTGGTCGATATGGTCATGTGTATAATTATTCAAAAGTCTACACGGATGAAGTATCTACTATGTCATGTCCAAATAACATGAAAAATACTCCTTCCCTAAACAGTTCGACAATTTCCAGGTGGTTGTCGATTTGTTCTTCAACAAATAGACTAACAAATGCATAGCTTTGTCAAAAATGACTAATTTTCGCACTCCTAATTCCATCATCCCGTGTAAATAACCGTCATCCGCCTGAAATCATGTACTGTCATCAAGATCCCTTATGAGATTAAATTTGTTTTACTTACGACTGCCAAATATTAACTGTCAAGACTAATGTTTACCAAAATGGCGGCAAAACAAAGTAGTATACCTCCCCGGCGGACACCCTGTATTATGTTTATTGTTGAGAGAAAAAGCATTTGCTATGACATTGAGTTACCTATGAAATCCTTTTGTTAAAAAATATCGATTTTCAGAAAATCACAAGCAGGCAAAACTGTTCGACATGCCTGTTCAGGTCGCCTGTTCAGTTATACGGAACAGCCATAGCGCAGTACACGGCTCCGGTACTAATGTTGAGGCACATCAGTTTCTGTGTTTCCGTCGTTCGGTAAAAATGGCATCTACGGATGACAATTCAAGTTCAACCAAAACCGTCTGTGCTCATGTGAATTTCTCACTATGAACTGACGTGACGGAGTGATGCTGCACAGTACACATGCTCCTGTACTCCTAATCACAGGCGAACTGAACGTCCAAAAGTATTGAATTTTCGATTTTCCTTCGACCTGCTTAGGCCAAAATAACTGACAACGTTAGCATACACACGTTCAGGTATAACTGCATAGTCGGCCGCCTTAAATGACAAAATGGATGACGCAACTTCTTGACTATCAAGATGTCCGATAAAAGTTGTGCTATTGCCTGTCATCCCTATAGCTTCTGGCAATATAATGCAGATAACCAAGTAAAATTGTCATCCTCGCTCGCCTCATCCGTGTAATCGAGCCCGAGTGTCATCTGGCGAAGATAAGCTCTCAAAAAAAAATAAGCAGGTGAAAGTCGAATAACAATAATTTTTTTTTGTATGGCCATCTGGTGACTCAATCGGTCAACCTGAAGCTTTCGGCGCTTGACGTTATAACAGGTCGGCCAAAGAAGTCATCCGATGTTGTTTGGCTCTCATTTTTATCGGTTGTGGCTCGCGCAGTGTGTGCCATTGCTCCGTCCTGTTGGAACCACTTGTCTTTCAGTCCTAATTCGTATAATTCCGGCATGAAAAAACTCGGTTAACATGGCCCTATAGCTCGCACCCTCCACTGTTGTCGTTTGACCAGCGGCGTTCTCGAAAAAAATGGCCTCCAGCGTGAAGAGCGCACCATGCTATATCTTTGAGCGGTTGTAATGGCTCTTCGTGCATTACTTGTGGATTTTCGGTACCCCAGAAGCGATAGTTTTGCTTGTTCACGTACCCGCTGTGGTGGAAATGAGCCTCATCGCTCATTATGATTTTGGTCGAATAATCGTCCTTGAGATTGAGGATGGCTTTGACCAAAATTCACCTTAGGGACGACCGGCTGATGGCTAATTGCGAGGTACGGCGTCTTGTCGATGTTTCCGGCGACAGCTCGACATCCCGGTCACTCTTGGGAACGTCTCGTGTGGTCCCATACTCCTCAAGGTAGGTGGCCAAATGGAGCAGTGGTTGAGCAGTCGGTGTTGGATGCGACGGAATTCGCGCTGCGAAAGCACTAAAGATGAATTGTTACGCAAAGAAATAGACACGATTATTCCGCGTTCTTGGGGAGTGTATCGCTCCATGGCTTGTTCACTTGTATTCTACATCTGTCTAGTCCACAAATGTCAAAACAGATTTGACATTGGCGGTAATTTGCAAAAAGAAGAGCATCTTCCAATAGGTTGATCCCTTTTGGGCCACCTGTTATATATATCAGAAAGTTGATCATTGCCATGCAAGTATTATTCTACATGGCAATTGCTGTGTTCATATATTAATGACATGCCTGCAATCAAGCGTAAGTCATTATTACCGATTCGTACTAACCAGTCCCAAAACTGGTCGAAGTGACAGCAATGACAGTTAGTATATAAAAAATCTTAAAGTCTATATTTAACAAGGGTCCGCCTGAAACCCGAAGAATTTTCTACCTTTTCTGCCTGGCTAATCTGGCACTGAACGTGCTCACCCACAACTATTGTTATAAATTGCGTAATTGTGGTGGCACCTTAAACGTAGTATTGTTGCCAGAGGTGTAAGATAACAGCTGGTGTGTAATGATATTTAAGTATGATGGTCTCAAGTGTGGATCGCGGATTGGTAATCGTTACTTCAAAACAATGCGGTTTCGGTTTCTTACACAACCTGCAAGTTACCTGAGTTATAAGCTTAGAACACTCTGGAATCGTATCATATAAGCTTATTGTGGTTATTGCAGCTTCATAATCATTTAATTGTTTTACCTACGTCATGTTTAACACTCAGATTATGTTATTACGCCTTCGAATCAATTAGCGTACAGAGTAATTATTTAGTTACAATTCTGTTTATTTCGTAGCATTTTCTTTGTCAACTACTGATAGACAAACTGTGAGTCCTATAGATTGCGCCATTTGAAAATTCTTAGGCTTTGAGGTAATCTGAGTCCAAATAAGATACTGAAGGCAAACTACTCACTCGGTTTGACTGCAATTTTGGCTGTTTGTGTTGTTGCTGGTCCTAGACAAGGATTCTAGCTAAAAAAAAACTTAACGGTACCTCCCATACAATGAATTTAATTAAACACGATGATCTCGGTATCTTGTATCGGGTTTTTCAACAGGGACGCTACAAAAATTGAGCGACAGGGTCAGCAAATGACGCCATATTTCTTGCCGCTCTTTTGATATTTCTCTTCAGTAAGGTTTGACATTTCATGATGGAAAGATATACGATCCAACAATGAGTCGAAATTATGAAGATTTACAACCGAAATTCGGAGTTAGTGGCCTCAACGTTAAGAGTGCAACGTCCAATTTATGGTCGTCATAATCGTCCTAGCAGATCAACAATTGAGCGTCTAGTGGAAAAATTTGAATCCACAGGCACAGTACAAAACGTTCCCGTGCCAGTGAGACAAAGAAGTGCCCGTAGTGTCGAGAATATTGCTGCCGCTGAGGCTTCAGTTGAAGAAAGCCCAAATGTGTCTCCCACACGTTGTTCGCCGGCATTTGGCATCTCTGTGACGTCGTTGTATCCAATTTTGCGAAAAGATCTTGGCCTACATCCTTACAAGATTAAATTGACGCAAGAACTGAAGCCGCTTGACCACCAGAAGCGTCGTATGTTCGTGAATTGGGCTGAGCAACAACTTGAAAATGATTTGGATTTTCATCGAAAAATCATCTTCAGCGATGAGGCTCATTTCTGGCTGAATGGCTTCGTCAATAAACAAAATTTGCGGTATTGGTCAGGCAGCAATCCACATGTACTCCATGAGTTATCATTGCATCCCGAAAAATTACGGTTTGGTGTGGTTTATGGGCCGGCGGCGTCATTGGCCTTACTTCTTCCGTGATGATTAAGACTGGCACGTTACTGTGAATGGGAATCGCTACCGTTCAATGATAACCGAATATTTTTGGCCCCAATTGGAAGATGTGGACTTGGAGGACATGTGGTTCATACAGGACGGTGCCACAAGCCACACATCGAATGCCACAATCAATTTATTGGAAACCAAGTTTGGAGAAAGTGTTATCTCACGAAATGGTCCAGTCGCTTGGCCGCCTCGGTTGTGCGATTTGACGCCGTTGGACTATTTCCTGTGGGGCTACGTCAAGTCTTTGGTCTATGCCAACAAGCCAACGATGATTGATGAACTTCGTACGAATATCGAACGTGAAATTGCAGCAGTATCGGCCGATTTATGCTTGAAAACCGTCGAAAATTGGGTTCAGCGTCTGGACTTCTGCAAGCGTGCCCGTGGTGTCCATGCAAAAGAAATCGAGTTCCATACATAATGGCATCGAACGTACTTTCATAGGAATAAAGAATTTCATTGATATCCGAAACCGCTTTTGTTTTATTTTAAAAAAAAACTTTTGTAGCGCCTTATTGAAAACCCCTTTAGAATTGATGGATGATTTTCTTGTCGCGAGATTATACGATTTCTCTGAGCTTCTCTTTTCCTTTTTCCCCTAAGCAGGGTTTTATTTTTTTCCCTTCTCCTGGCTCGGTACTATTCTTGTCTGGTGCGTGTTTGCGTTGTAGCCTCTTGTACCTCTTCTGTTATCTCTTTTTGGCTCAGTGGGGCGATGGTTAGTACGATGAACTGCAGAAGGTCTGGGTACGACTCCCAGCCGTAGCCACACCTAAATGATTTTTCACTGGCCATTCTCTCGTAATGATCTGACAATTGTCAAGAAAAGCTTCTCTCAAATTCGGCATTCGGAGTCGGCATAAAACAAGAGGTCCCGCCATCGTGCAAGAGGTACACACGCACACATGAATGTGAGAATGCTCGGCCCTGGGTACTAACGAGCCTGTTGCGCCAAAAATTTCTATTTGTATTTGTTAATATCATCTAACCTCGAACATATTTTTTTGGGGGGCGTGTAGTCTATAGAGGCTTCGGTTGCTTCTTTGAGGATATTGCGATACTGTATGCAATGGGTGTTGACATTGTTAAAGGATGAGAGCACAGCGAGAAGTGCCTTACTCAGTCTTGTTTGATGACTCTGCCAATCTTCGTCTCACAAAGGAGTTCATCGTGAAGCTTATTTCTTGTGAAATTCGCAGCTATATCAAGTTGGACAGTCGGGCTCTAAGGTGGGCTGCGAACAAAAATAGTTCAGAGTCAAAGTTTGCCCTTCTCAATGTATGTTCATCAAGGATATTGGATGCGCGTCTCGTATACATGAGAACATGTGGATTTGGTTTGGGGTTCAACCATCTGGAGATCGCCAGGTTGCATGGTGGGTTCGAAGTTTTGGGAAGCTTGTGATGCTGATAAGAGTATTACATGCTGCCGATAGATCTGTTAGTCGCAAGACATTATCTGTTGTTGTTTCGTGGAGGCTGTGTTTTACAACTAACCTACCTTGAAGTCCCATTGTACGATGTTCACATAATTTTCAGGGCAGGCTCTGTAGACTCCGTCCAAATGGTCGTAAAAGTTCTCCTTGATCGGTTGTTCAGCCTCATCGGTAGGAGCCAATGCAAATATAAGGCTGATGTTGTAATACGTTGCTCTGATGCGGATCACAGCCAGGCGTTCACTAACCCACTTAAAGTCATTTATTTTTGATCTAAGTCGGCTCTCCACAACGAATCTGCATCCTGATATGTGCAGTCTTGTGTGGCAGGTATAATATCGCTATGTCGCTCGCATGTTTTTCGTTTGTGTATTCCTGATCCTATTCAACGAATTCCATCGATCGCGGTAATGTCTTTACCGCGTGAGGACAGATTCAAGTTTTTGAGTAGCCAAGACTCGAATTCTATTAGCATATTCGTCAGTCGTTGACAATGGACGTTCCGTGTCTGCTTAATATATCAGGGGATCTGTTATCCGAAATTGTTGTGTTGGGGGGCCAGTTCCAATTTATTAGATACCCCTAAGATGCGGAGCCATAAGTATCCACTACTGGATTAAGTGCTGACGCTGGCGTTTGGTTCATCCGCCCCCATATCTGATGGATGGGCCTGACTTACCCTTGGTAAACAACAAGACAATTAGTAGAATGTAGAAAGCATGAGAGCAAAAAGACATGCTCGCGGCTTATGGCACAACGAAATCGATGTCGAATTCGATTTGCTTGCATTCAGGAGGGTTGAACCGAGACCGACTGGGGTAGTCTTCTTTTCACTGATGAGTCCACATTATGTCTGCTCACCAGACGGATGTATTAGATTGTAGTGATGATCAGGTGAGATATACTCTTCGAAAACAGATAGAAGAGTAGGATAATTAGTACAACATTATCGCAACAAACCTTATACAATTTTTTTTTATCAATTTTTAATTTATTGAGAAATTTCAAGGTGCGATTTTTTTTTTGCAACTCAGTGCCTTTATAGCGAAAATTTCGAGGCTCCGTTACTGTTTATTATTAAACGATTTTTAGGTGAAAAGAGTGTAAAACAAAAATTAACATGTAGGTCTTAAAGTAGGGCGCATTCAGCTACAAATCATCAGAAAATATACCCAGACTTGTTAGTAATATGTGTGGATTTAGTCAAGGCGAATATTTAATCAATTCCAAATGAGACGTCAAAAATATAAGCAACTCAATAAAATAATACTGCTATTAGCACATAACCTTAAAAGATTTTAGATTTATTCTGATGCGTAGTGAATTAATGTTTTCAAAACAAATAAGTTACCCAATCTCGTGGGGACCTACTACTTTTTGTATTCTATGGCATTTGTCCAATTAATGTTGTTTTCCCATAATATATGTCCGATCCGGAGATTAAGTAATCATTGGTTCCTGAACGCCCACAATATATCATATAAACGATCTTACTATTGACATGTTGAAATGATGTTTGCGCAGGCGTGGGACTCTAAATCCGCCAACTGCGTCTCAAATAATAACCAAAACGTTTAACTGCATCTGCAAATTTGGATAAAACTACTCCAAGAATGACAACACAGGTGATGCCATTTGAAGAAATGTGGCGCCATCTTATAAACATTTTATAATCCTCTTAAGCTACTCCATAATTCCAGACAAATGGTGAAAGGGGCAGGTGTCGAGTTTTGTCAAATTGATGAATGAATATGTGCGGCAACCAAATTGAAAGAAACATTAAACAAGTGACCAGAATGTCAAACAGGCCGAATTAAGTCACAGCCAAATCGTACTCATTAGATAATTACGTACACGCATGTGGTTAAGCTCGTTCCCACATCACCTGTAATCACGACCATGTCGCAAGTGAGACCAAGATTAACTAATTTTCAGCCAAACATGTCATGCACTTCTAAGTACCCATCCATTCGATATTTCTATTAAAGCACTTCCAACGCTCTTCCGTTTTTGACAAGCCCGCTCGTCTTACTTCGGCCAATTCTATCGTGGAACTAATAGTTAGGTCGACCAAATCACCCGCGCCCTATGCACAGATACCCATCAGCAATAAAACAACAATTCGCATGCATACGCACCGTCGCGCACCCGGCCATAAGTGACAGTCCGTGGACACAACCTCAAATTACATGTGACAGCGCTCAACCGTGAATGCGCGGTTAGTTTTTATTTTCTTTTTCTTTCGTTTATTTTTTTTTATTTTTTGTCACATTTCGTCACATTATGCAACGTTTAGCATAAAGTTATTAAAATTGTTAACATGCTTTCGTTACATAGCTGGCGATGGACAATTTTGACACTGCGACGTTTCTGTGTACGGCAACAGAATGACTTCGTAGAAAACTTCAATGTTGCACGACCAAAGCGGAAACTAATGATGCACGTACGACCTTTGGAATTGAAGAGAGAAAAAAATGCTTGGCAATGCTTTAGAATGGCGTAATGGACGCTTCTTATTGTTGTCTTGAATCGGAATGTCTAGGTTAAGCGGTGCCACTTGGGGAGTAGGTGTACATTGATGGATGTTGTCAAATTTGACAAGAAGAAGTTGAGAAGAATTCTAACAACGGATTTATAAAAATTTGCATGTTTTGCAGAAGTCACTTGCCATATACAGTTTGGCCAATACGAACCCATAGGTACAGCTGGTTATTTTAAAAGTGTCATTAAGGAAATTCGAATTAAGGATATTTTTGTCACCCGACAACACGTCTGGTAACGGACTTAACAAATTGAGTTCGCTACCGAACGGAATGCCACTACAGCCAGTACACGGTTTCCTCACCTCGATATCCATAAGGGCGGTCTCCAGATCAACAAACGGTCAACCAAATTGGTCACATAGCAATAGGCAAGAGGCACACATCCAGTATTTTGTATGTCCGAACATTCCGACGAGCTAACATCGACTCGGACCACTACCTACCTTGTTGCAGCCAAGGTAAGAATGCGGATATCCACCACTCCACAACAATCCAGAACTAGTGTGAAAAAAACTTAATGTCGAAAGACTGCAATCGCAATAGACCGCCAAGGCCTTCGCGCAAAGCGTATCCCTTAACCTCTCGATTAACACCATACCACCAGCATCGAATGTCGAAGAACTATGGCAACGATGCCAACAAGCCATTAGATCAGCCGCAACTGATGTACTAGGTTTCTTGCGCCCACCAGCAGGAAACCCCTGGTTTGATGAGGAATGCCGACAGATGCTTGCAGACAAGAACGAGGCCTACAAGGCTAAGTTGCAGCTGAAGACGAGAGCTGCCGTTGAGCTCTATATGCAGAGAAGAAGAGAAGAACACCGGCTTTTCAGAAAGAAGATAAAAGAGCAAGAAAAGCGTGCGATCGAGGATATAAAGAGGTGCCACTCCAGAAACGATGTTCGCAAGTTTTACCGAAGTGTAAAACGTCAAAGCCAATGTTACAAGGCTCGAACAGAATTCTGTTGAGATAAACAAGGAAATATCATAGTTGAGACACAGTCGATGCTGAGGATATGGAAGAACCACTTCTGCAGACTGTTAAACGGCGATGACGAACAACATTCCGCTGTCAGGCAGAACGAACCATTCAATGTTGACAACGACAGCGAAAACTGCCAACCACTCGACCTGAGTGAAGTGAGGATAGCAATATCTAAACTGAAGCTTAATAAGGCTGCTGGAAATGACGGTATCCCGCCGAGCTTTATAAAGCCGGCGGAGATGACTTGGTAAGTTACATCCACCAACTCATAAGCCGAATCTGGTCGGAAGAAAGTATGCCTGAAGAATGGATCCTCAGCATCGTTTTTCCGATCCACAAAAAAGGAGACCCTCTAAACTGCGCCAACTACAGAGGCATAAGTCTCCTCAACATCGCCAACAAGATCCTATCTGCCGTAATATGTGAACGCCTAAGTCCGTTTACCAATAACCTGATCGGCCCTTATCAGTGTAGTTTTAAGCCAGGAAAGTCCACAACCGATAAAATTTTCACACTTCGGCAGATCCTGGAAAAAACCCAAGAAGTCCAAATCGATACCGCATTTATACAGACGAACTATACAGAGCCATGTCTAGTTTTGGTATGCCGCCCAAACTCGTCCGCTGATTTGATTTGACGATTTAGAATTCTTGCTGCTCCATTATTGTCGGAAACGACCTCACCGACACATTCGATACCAATAAAGGATTTAGGCAAGGCAATGCTCTGTCATGTGACTTCTTCAACCTGATTCTTGAGAGGATTGTGCAAAACTCACAAGATAACACCAGAGGCAAAATTTTCCAAAAATCTGCAGAACTACTAACATTCGCCGACGATATTGACATCACTGGTAGGACCCAACGTGATGTCATAGCCACGTTTGCTAGTATAGAGAAGGAAGCGGCAAAAATGGGTTTAGCAGTAAATGAGGGCAAGACGAAGTATATGCTGTCAACACGAAAGGACACACAACATCGACGAATTCGACAGAACGTCACCATTGACAGATATAACTTTGAGGTAGTACGGGACTTTATCTATCTCGGTTCCGCTATTAACTCTGACAAGAACATCTCATCAGAAATTAAACGAAGAATTACTCTTGCCAACCGCTGTTTCTTCGGGCTAAGAAGGCAATTCAGTAGTAAAGCCCTCACTCGAACTACTATGGAGATCTTATATAAGACCCTGATCATCGCAGTCCTGCTCTACGGCGCTGAAGCATGGACCGTCTCAAAAGCGGATAAAGAAATCCTTGGTCGATTTGAGAGGAAAATTCTTCGAAAAATCTCCGAGCCCGTTTACGTTGACGGGCTATGGAGACGAAGATTCAACCATGAACTATACGAGCTGTACAGCGACATGCCCCTGGTCAAAAAACTCCGCATTGGGCGTTTAAGATGGCTAGGACATGTAGAACTAATGGACACAAATACTCCTGCTTGCAGTCTTCGATTCCCAGCCAGACGTCGGACGCAGTAGAGGAAGACCTCGCCTGAAGTGGCGCGCACAAGTAGAAACCGACCTCAACATACTTGGAGTGCGCAACTGGAGGCAGTTAGCAAAGGACCGGGCTAATTGGAGAGGCATGTTGGATGAGGCCCAGGTTCATTCCGGACTGTAGCGATACTCAATTTTTTTTCTTATGTGGATTGCTACAATGCGTTGGGTTATGTCTTCGAAGAAAAAAACTTCTTGCCTGAAAGTTTTGCACTTCTAACAATTCCACATACGAACGGTCCTGTTTTTTTTGCTATACCGCGGACCTTATGAGATGTGAGAGTTATTCATCTTCCTTTTGCTCCATCATATCGTATTTCCTAAATGGCAGTAATGTCTACTTCGTAGCAGCTTAGGGCTACAGCTAGTTGCTAGACTGCACTTTTTTTTTATTAAGTGGTTCCACATTCCACATGCATTCCTCAACAATAAAATTAGTCATTTCCTTGGCTATTGGTTGCTTCGTAATAATAGTTGGCGTACAGTTAACCAAATCCCAACCCTAATCTAGAAGGTCAGGCTCAAATTATGACTTTAGGACTCTATGCAGGATTTCCCACGCCAGTCGTTCTGACCAGGTGTTTTATAATCTTGAAATTTTCGTTTTTGTTGTCAAAACTCGTATTTAGAAGCTTAGGAAATCCAATTCGGTTGGATCAGACCAGTATACGGTAGTTACCACTGTGAGTTTACAATTTATGAAATTTTAAATTTAAAACGACTAAGCATTGTTCAAGTTCAAACCGTCCAGGATCCACCCCAGTTTTAAACACCCAAACGTCCCACTTGTTTCAATTGTTCGATTGATTAGTGTGAGATGAAACACAATTACCCTTAAGGCTTGATACCAAAAGCCCGTGTATTAACTCTTTAACCTTATAATGGCGTGTGTTACATTTATTGTCGCTTTTGAAGGCGGTCAGATATGTAGCTTAAGTTCTTCTTGACACTTGTCGCGATCCATTGCAACAAAGTTTTTTTTTTTTTTTAAATTCATTTTTTATTTCCTTAAAATATTAACTTAATACTAGACAAAAATGCTTAAATCTAACTTATCAATAACATATTTACTTAAACTAAATTATGGCCCTTAGCGGGCGCTGTAAGCTTACATCTAACAGTTTTTATTTTGCCTTTCGGCTTCAAGTTTCTTTTTTTTTTATTTTAAAATAAATTTATATTTCAAAGAAAAATTTAAAAAACTTTGATTACCGACAATTTTATATAAAAAAAACTTAATCTACTTAAGACTACTTAATACTACTTAAATACTTAATACTACTTAACTACTTAAGACTACTTAACTACTTAAGATTACTTAACTACTTAAACTTAATTATAATCTGGGTGGCGAGCCCTCGCTGCATATGCCCAGAGGGGTCGCCATCCTGATCGAGTCTTTTGGTCCACAGGCAGCATGCAACCACCCATATTGTACGCCAATATGGTGCACAATCCCCGCCACAGACCTAGTATTAGCATTAATTTATCAAAGAACTAATTATTGGACTAAAAGTCCGCAAAGTCTAGAGGAAGTGCTGAATCACTTCCGTCGTGAAGCCACCAGAATTCGGTGCGCTGCCTTTCGGCCTCGGTCCTATCGCGATCCGATACCGCCGTGCTAAAGCGGAGGAGCTCCGGAGCATTGTCAACGTACCCGTCGCGGATTAGCCGTTTGTCACGCGCGTCACGGTAGCGGTGGTATAAAACCGGGATACCGTTCCTGTCTTGTACCAACCCTAACGAATCGATATAAACAAATGCCTCTGGTGGAATAAAGCCAGACATGAGCGCACTCTCTATATATGTTTCATTGGGGTAATAAGCCCCGAAGATCAGGCTGTTGTCGCTAGCCATCGCCCTTGCAGCGTGCCTTCGATTCACCTTAATTAGGAAATTGTCAATTCTGTTCAACTGGGCCCCATTGTATAGAACCTCGTTTCGATAGTATTTTATGTACTCGGAGTCTGGTGTTCGGTACAACCCTAAGCAGGATCGGAGACAACGCCTCTCGAATAGCCGTATCCTTTCCATGTAGGATGGTGATACATTGAACCACACGGGATAACCGTAAGCGATGATCGGCCTTATGAGGGCCATGTAGCAAATGACTTTCACCCTTGAATTAAGTTGACTGCTATGAAACAATCTTCTTGTCAGAGCATAAGCCCCCCTAGCCCTGGCCAGACAAGCATCCACATTTTTATTAAAATACAGAAACTTGTCAAGCCAGATGCCAAGGTATTTGACTTCACTTCTCACCGCCAACGGCCGTCCATGCTGTCCAATGATACAAAATTTTTTCCAGTTTTTTCTGGTATCGTAAGAAGCCCTCTGCACTGGGGTCCTGAACAGAATTGTTTCGGTTTTTTGGAAATTGATCCTCAATTTCCAATCATCGCAATATCCCTTAATGTGATCGAAGTCACGTTGCAAAAGTGTGTTGATGACCTCGATTTTCGGACCTGATCTGAACGCCACTAAATCATCTGCGTACGCTATAGCGTGTCTGAGAGAACCTACAAGATCACTTGTATAAATGTTAAACAATATCGGGGAGTTCACCGCCCCCTGTTGTAAACCGTTTTTAATTTCAAAGACTTTACTCGAAGTTACGTTGCCACATTTGACAACGAACTTCTTTCCCATAAGCATTTCATAAATCATATATAGCATGGGTTTACGCATGCCCAGTCTGGTCAGCTTGTAGAAAAGCCCCTCTAACCATACGGTGTCGAAGGCCTTCTCAAAGTCAACCAGACAGGCCCCTGTGCATTGTTTTTTGGACTTATTCCATTGGATGTCGGACACTAGTTTCGACGCGGCATGAATGGTATCATGCCTCGCTCGAAAACCAAACTGATTATCCGGAATAATTTTGTTTTCCTCAACCCACTTAAGCAGAGCTCTATTGACTATCTTCTCGAACACCTTGCTTACATTCGGCAGAAGGCTTATTGACCGAAGATTAGCTGGGTTTGTTTTGTCCTTGTCCTTTTTGGGGATAGGATGTACCACCGCCGTTTTCCAGTGCACCGGATAATGTGCATTATTCAGTGCATTGTTAAACAGGGTGGTAAAGATATCGACTGCTTCTATTGGCAGGTGTCTCAATACGACGTTTGGGACACCGTCCTCTCCTGCCGACTTTTTATTTTTCAATGATACCAAGATGTCCAGGAGTTCATCTTTTTGCACGAACAGCATCAGGCTATTGGCGACTATGCCATTGGAAGGGTTTTCGTCATTGAATACGGAAAAACCGTGATTCTCAGATCGCCAAGCTTGAAGTTCAGTGCGCAGATGAAAGTGATTCAGAAAGGCTCTTTCCTCAATATCGCGATTTGGGCGAACAGGATTGTTCACCGTATACACGGTCTCGAAAATAGCGCCTATCGAATTCGCCTTCTCCTGAGGATCTTCGATCGTGAAAAATCCGTCGTTCGAGTCTACACTTTCCGGACTTATACCGACAGTCGTGAGCGTCTGTCTGTTCTCTGTCGTTTGGGAAATTCGGACACATGGAATGTCATTATGATCTTTTCGCCTGAATATTTTATTTATTTGCGGGAACATATTCGGGCTACTGGTTTTTATAGCCTGAATTTTCTTGCCCCAGTACAAACTTACAGATTTTCTATAATTTTCCGATATTAGCTGTTTAAGGTTTTTGATCAATGACTTCAATGTCCGAATCTCCGGGTCTCGTCTGTCCGTAAATTGTCTCTGCAGCCGTTTAAGCCTGGAGACCAACCTACATTTGTGTTTGTGGAGTGCATCGATTGTTGGCGTTCGATATTTCTCCGTCTGGTCGTCAGAACTAGTTATCTTAGGGATAGCTAGATCCATTGACCTTGTGAGGACCTCATTCATTTTTAGTAAATTTTGGTCAATTTCATCGTTTGTCAGGTTTCTGTTTGTTGGAGGGGTGATTTCGCTCAGACGTAATTCTCGCTTTACGACTCTGGTGAAGCGCGGCCAGTTCGTCTTTCGATAGTCGAAAGAACGCACTTGGTCGAACTCCTCCAGTTGAGTTTGCTCGTTTGGGATCCTGAATACGGCATCAAGTCCGAGGTGGTCACTGTCATCGTAATCGAATGCTCGTACACAGTTCCGCGCGTGTTCGTTATTTGTCAGTTCTAGTCTATTGTCCATAAGGGCTAAGTCCAGAAAAGAATTTCCTCTCGGGAAAGACGGGATATCCGTCGCGTACAAACTAAGTTTGTACTCAATCATATTTTGCTCCCTCCAATTTTGAAGCAGTCGACCTCTAGTGTTCGAGATTGCATTTCCCCAAGCCGCGTGCTTAGCGTTAAGATCACCGGCCAAAAAGTAATAATTATCAGCCGATTGAAGCTGTAGGCAACGAAAAAGTGTCTCGAGCTCTGCTATAAATTGAGTTTGTTGAGTTGCTTCAGGTGCATAAAGCGACACCACATACATTCTCCTCCGACTATGGAGAGGAATGCATACGATGCATGCTTCCAACACCTGGAACCTACGTACATCCCCGCTATATATAATATTATGGCGTAAGCCTTTGCGTAATAAGACAGCGACCCCACCCCCTTGGGAGGAGTGGGGTCGGTCTCTTCTCACTACATGGTAGTTGCTGTATCCCAATTTGTGTTTCTGGTTTAGCTTAGTTTCGCTGACCAAAACTACATCCGGGAGTTGGTTTTTCAACAGGTTTGTAAGGACGGTTCTTCTCTCGACCCTGACTAATGAATTAACATTCACAGCTAGGATCCTAAAGTTTACCTCATCCAGCGTACTCATCATATTCATGGCGCGCTAGACACGGCAAACATCGAGTAGATATGATCTATTCTAGCTGCTTGCTCGTTTAGTTGTTTTTGGAACTGATCGATCTTGCTATCTAATGACAGCAAGAACTTTTTCATATCCAAATCGGCTTCAGGTGCTTTTTCAGCAACCTTAGGCCTGTTTAATGTCTGGGAGCTACCCGTTCCAGCTGCCATTTGGGCATAGGACATGTTGGGCTCAACCCTATTTGTGAAAGAGCGACTTTTAAGCCGCCTTTCTTCTTCTACAGCCTGTTTCCGAGCTAGCATACTCTTCTTTTTCTGTTGGAATACAGGACATCCCTTATAGTTAGCAGGGTGCCCCGCATTCCCGCAAAGAACACAGATGAGCTTGCTCATATCTTCTACTCTATCGCTACCTAGAGGACATTCGTTTAAAATGTGGTCCTCGTCGCACTTAACACATCTAATCTGCATGTTGCAGTTAGAAGCGGCATGCCCGAACCTCTGACAGCGCATACATTGCAATATGCGATCTGTCCTTTTTAATTTATCCCATTTTACAGCATGATAGTATACGCGATTGATTCTGCGTAGACTATCGATTTTGCTATTGGGGGTTAGTTGTACAAGGAAAAATGGTAACCTTCGGTTACCACCCCTACCCTTAACCGCGGAAAACGGCTTTACACCGACGAACTTAAGGTCGTCGCTATCAAAACTCTTGAGCTCGTTTAAGAGCTCCTCCGCATCAACAGCGGCGGGATCGATTCCCTTTAGAATCATTGTTTTTAATTTTTCGGTTTTGGGCGTGTACGTGAAGTACTCTGCCTTAACCCCCTCCAGTGCTTTGCGGACTTTTTTGTAGTCCTCAATACTATTACAAACAATCTTATGATTTTGGGCCGAGATATGCTTGACCGCGAAATCCTTAATGTATCTCTTACATAATTTAATACTATCACTAGTACTGAGGTAACTTACGTTGATGGGGGGTACTTCTTCCCTCTTTTCCTTTGGGGGTTGCATCTGCTGCTTCTGTTGTCTTTGCTGCTGGTGTTGTTGCGGCTGTTGTTTTTGTTGCTGCATTCGTTGGTGCTGCTGTTGTTGCTGCTGCTGTTGCGGCTGTTGTCGTTGCTTCTTCGGATGTAGTTGTTGCATAGCAAACCGTTGCTGCATTGGTTGCAGTTTATTCTGCTGAAGCATTGGCTTCGCTTTCAGCTCGATTTGTTGTCTCAGCTTCTGCCTCCTTTCTTTTTCCACGAGGGCATCTTTTTGTCTGGCCTCTCGCATTTTTTTGAGTTTAGCCGTTAACTCTGCGATGAGGATGCTCAACTTGGCCTCCTCATCATTCACAGCAGGCTGCGCTTCGTCAACCTCTGCGAGCTCTTTATATGGGTTTCCCTCGCCAACGTAGCGGGGTTCCCCTTCATCAAACGCGGATTCATCGAGGTCCGAGTTGCACTCCTCCTCTTCTTCCATTGTTGTTGGCAGCGGTGTATTTTCCGCTACCTGCATACATCGCCGCACGTTGAGATTAGGTACGGGATTAAGCTTCCTCCGCCTCCCCATTTGGGTTGTTGCCGTTGCACTTTCTGCTGCTGCTGTTGTTGTTGGTACCGCCTCTTTCGTTGTCGCTGGTACCTGCTTTGTTGATGATGTTGTTGCTGTTGATGATGCAGGCATCGCCAGCTTCTGCCGTTTGTTTGTGGGCGACCTACTTCCACCCTCTTGCGGGACTTCTTTCACCGCACCGGTTTCCATAGCCGGTAATTCGGCCGAGACACTCTTCGTTATTTGTTTTCTTCACCGTGTGAGTTGAAAAAAAACTTAAAAGTACTGGGGTCTGGTTGGGCTCGAACCCACGACTCCCACTCCTGAGTCAGGTGATAGCACCACTACTCCACGTGGACGATAAATATTATTTGGCTTACTTGCCACTTCTTCTCTAATTCACTATTGAAATATACTTCCGCACAGACTAGTCAACTTACCACTACGAGAGTTGGAGAGCGACTGATTGCAACAAAGTGTTAAGTTAGGAATTTTCTATTTGTCAGATTTTTAGAGACGCTTGTCAAAGTGCGCCGAATTTTACTTGGTTACTCGTTATCAGAGAGATCACTAAGTTTGCTAAAGAATTATTTGCCTCTATGTATTTGATTTTTACTTTTGTCAAGTGGGTTCGATTTCCCTTTGCCCTACCTTCTTACAGATGCACTACCAATGTGGCTAAAAAATACAAATTTTTGGCGCAACAGGATCGTAAGTACCCATGGCCGAGCTTTCTCACAACCTTCCATGTGTGCGGGTGTACTTCTAGCACTAAAGCGGGACCTCCTGTTTTATGCCGACTCCGAACGTCAAATTTGAGATAACCTTGTCTTGACAATTAATTCATCTCAGACAATTTGTCAGATCATTGCGAGAGGAGGGCCAGCGAAAAATCATTTGTGTTGCTACGGCTGGGAATCGAACCCAGACCTTCCAGGTTACACTGCTCCCGTAACCTATCTCTAGAGATACTTCTAGGGCTTAGTGTCATACTTTTCTTCAATTTGTCTTCAAGGTATGTTTGTTTTATAAATATTTTACAGCCCGTAAATCTAACCCTCCTTATATTCGTACGTTTACAAACATGGAAATATTTAATTGGTTCTGATGTATGTATGTGGTTTAATATTAACATTTTCAGATGTTATGCAGTGAAATTTAAATGATTTAAGCAATGGCGTAGACATTTAGTCTCTTAAATAACACAAAACAAAAAATCAAATCGATATTTAACAGCTTATATACTGTACGTGCTGTGAAATACAATCCAAACTAAGACCGGAATATTCAAGTCATATAACACAAATATCTACTAAGTTGATTTTTAAGTATCTTACCGCCCAGAAAGTAGTTAAATTTTCGCAGTTTAATATATTCAATGAATTCGTTAGCAAATTGTTCTTTGAAGTCGATTTCATAAAATGTAAATCGCAGCAACTGCGATAAGGGGTTTAGAGTGTCAAAATTTGGTTCAATGTGACATGTCCATAAACGACTGTTTCAACCTTAATGTAAACTATTTGCAGCGTGATCCACAATTAATCAAGTATCGATTTTTATTATAATTAAAAATTCAGTTACACAGTAAGTACTTTAATTTTGTAGAGCTAGGACTTTATTTGCAAATAATAATCTTTCGAGTCCATTAACCACGAACTTTTTTTAAGCTATAGAGCACGTGAAAGGTTTTCTGTCCAACCAGTTGTCAGAACTGTAACGTGTCTTTGAGATTTATGTTCAATATACGACCTTAGCAAATTCGCAAGCCGAATTGTGTTTAGAAATCGGGGAAATATTTTTAATAAAGTCCGAATTCAACGCACCAAAATCGATAAGTCTAGCTTTTTTTTTTTAACTTTCAAACTCATTTTTTATTTACTTAAAATATTAACTTACTACTAGACAAAAATGCTTAAATCTAACTTATCAATAACTGGTTTACCTAATCCAACTTATCGGCCCTTAGTGGGCGCTGTAAGCTTATATTTAGCTGTTTTATTTTGCCTTTAGGCTTAGATTTGTCGGTTTTTTGGTTTTATATTTAATTTTAATTTACAAAGAAAAAATTGAAAACTTTGTTTAATGACTTTTTTTGTTTTATCGATAAGTCTAGCTTCGTGCTTAAATGCTATGTCAACCAGAAAAATGCCCGTTTTTGTATGGAGAGCAAAACAATATTATGGATCCTATGATACATTTGAATACCCTAGAAACCCAAGGACGGAATTTCCGATATGGTTTTTTGCGGTTTGCAGACCGCAGTCATGTTAGTCAAATCTGAAGAAGAAGCCAAGATTGGCATCAATGTTTGGTACCACATAAAGGTTATGCAACAAGGTAATTGACTTATCGAAAGTAGAAAGAGACAACTGTAATATTCTATACTATAATATCCTATCCCATAGGGTAGATATATTAGTTTTAAAATAGCGCCGCCCAAGTGGCACAAAAACGTATGCCAATATCTGGTACTTATATATTTTTTTGTGATTTTTTACGATTTTTCATTTTAAGAGTTTCATGAATACTTTTGTAAAGTGCATATTACACCCTATCACATAGGGGAATATTAGTTTTAACATTAAGTTTGTAGCATAGAGAAATAATATCGCTGGGTATACCTCAAAGTATATGGATCGACTCAGAATCCCTAGCTGAGTCGATTTTGCCATCTGTCGAACTGTCTATGCGTCCGTCCGTCTATGTGCCACCGATTTTTGGACCTTAAATTTTGAGCTAGAGTTTTGAAATTTGTTATATAGACTCTCTATACGATGAAGCAGAACAAGTGTAAACAGTTTTGAAATCCGTCACTGCTACGCCCCTTTTTTAGGCCAAACCGTAAGGGATTTTGAAAAACTGAACAACATATCTAGACAATCCTAATGTATATATCGTCTATACACAGTTTTATGCCACGCCGACTTTTAAAGGGCGTTTTCAGTAAAAAAAAAACATTTTTTCCGTAAAAATTTAAACATTTCGGGAAAAAAATTGGATGCAAAATCATTACTAACTTACTTAAGTGGCGCTACTGTCCAGAATGAACCTGCGCCTCATCCAACATGCCTCTCCAATTAGCCCGGTCCTTTGCTAACTGCCTCCAGTTGCGCACTCCAAGTTGGTTGAGGTCGGTTTCAACTTGTGCGCGCTACTTAAGGCGATGTCTTCCTCTACTGTGTCCGATGTCTGGCTGGGAATCGAAGACTCTGCGAGCCGGAGTTCTACATGTCCTAGCCATCTTAAACGTCCAAACGGGACCGAAGATTTTTCGAATAATTTTTCTCTCAAATCGACCAAGGATTTCTTCATCCGCTATTGAGACGGTCCATGTTTCAGCGCCGTAGAGCAGGACTGGGATGATTAGGGTCTTATATAGGATCTCCTTAGTAGTTCGGGTAAGGCCTTACTACTGAATTGGCTTCTTATTCCGAAGAAACAGCGGTTGGCAAAAGTAATTCTTCGTTTAATTTCTGAAGAGATGTTGTTGTCAGAGTTAATAGCGGATCCGAGATTGGCAAAGTGACGGGACTTTGGTTATATCAAGGTTATATCTGTCAATGATGACGTTCTGTCCAATTCATCGATGTTGTGCGTCCTTGCGTGTTGACAGCATATACCTCGTCTTGCCCTCATTTACTGCTAAACCTATTTTTGCCCCTTTCTTCTCTTAACTAGCAAACGTGGCTATGGCATCACGTTGAGTCCTAAAAATGATGTCAATATCGTCGGCGTATTCTAGTAGTTGTACCGATTTTCGGAAAATTGTGCCTCTAGTGTTAGCTCGGGAGTTTTGCACAATCCTCTCAAGAATCAGATTGAAGAAGTCACATGACAGCGCATCGCCTTGCCTCAATCCTTTTTTGGTATCGAATGTGTCGGTGAGGTCGTTTCCGACCCTGATGGAACAGCGAGAATTCTCCATCGTCATCCTATGCAAACGGACGAGTTTAGGCGGTATACCAAAACTAGACATGGCTTTGTATAGTTCGTCTCTATAGATGCTGTCGTATGCGGGTTTGAAATCGATGAATATGTGGTGGGTATCGATTTGGACTTCTTGGGTTTTTTTCCAGGATCTGCCGAAGTGTGAAAAGTTGATCGGTTGTGGACTTTCCTGGCATAAAGCCACACTGATAAGGGCCGATAAGTTTGTTGATAATCGGTTTCCGTCGTTTACATATTACGGCAGATAAAATCTTGTAGGCGATATTGAGGAGACTTCTGCCTCTGTAGTTGGCGCAGTTTAGAGGTTCTCTTTTTTTGTGGATCATACTGCAAGATTGGCTTTCATAAAACTCATTCAAATAACCTTAACAGTTAGGAGGTACTGTTTTCAAAATATTTGACACCCATTATCTTTGTATATGTGTTGTTTTTAATAAAAGTTCTATGGCCGATATATTAAGCAAATATGTATACCTAGCAATCAGATAATGTTTATAATAAACATCAATACCTTCTCGTGACGTCACTATGGCAAATTCAAATGTTGACCACTGTACAGCGTAGTAAAGTCAACAATTACAATTATTACAAAATGTTTATGAAGTCCTAACAAGTCGATCTGCACTCAAAATGTGTATGAAGTTCTAACAAGTCGATCTGCAGTTCTGGTGATGTGCACTTTCGCTTTCATTATACGCTACAGACTTTCTACGAAGTTGAGATCAGGACTTTGCTGGGACTATGTATAAACTTGTTGGCCCATTTCTGCAAAAATATTTTTTTATGTCTCAAGGTACAATTTCATTTAAAAAGTTTGGATATTGTGAGTTTGGCATGTTACCGGAGCTTCTTATAAGTTAGTAAACATAAATGAGGTACCGATGCAATCTGATTTTAGACGATTTGCATTCATAATTTAGCCGAAATGCAATTGCGTATTTTATTTGATTTTATTTGGTTTTTGAATAAAACAAAGTAAGGCAGAAAATATTTTAAGGGTGTTCGAACGAAACTAAAGAGTTCGCTGTTCCTGAGTCTCCCCTAAGTTTTTTTTAACCGCTTTGGAATCATATGTTGGAGGTGAAATGTTGTTCTTTATGCACTCAAACGTGGACCTAAAACTCAAGTTTGGGGACTATGAGCGCTATATGTTGTTTGGCCATATAAGAAGCAGTGAAATATTACTGACAGAGATACCGAAAAAAATTGTCGGTTTCTTCGAATCATGGATAATGGGTCTTGTGAATAAAAAAAAAGTTAAAGCTATTTTTTAAGAAGCTTAAGCTTTCTAGTCATAGCTTTAGCTAGTAGCTAAGGCTAGAAGTTCTAGCTTTATCTTTGTTTTATGTGAATAAAAAAAAAAGAGAACGCTAAATAGCTTAAGCTGGAAAATTCTAGCATAAACTTCACATGTTTCGACTTAGGTAGCTTAAGCTGAATCTGTTAATTTACGGATTTATAGCGAAAACTATGAATGAAAGACCGGTTTCATATACTATTTCGAAGTGAGAGCAGTTTTAATTTTATAATTGATATAGACTCACTCCAAAACCTTTCAGAAGGTCTTAAAATTTCGCATTTGTGATTAAAGTTTATGTTGTTACCATCTTCTTCATATTCGGGTTGTTCTTCTTGTTGTCTGCCCTGGACTTCATGTAATGAAGGATCTGGAAGATCGTCAGGTTATTGGTAGTTCAAATCTTTTGTTGCAACATTAATTTTGTATTGGAGACACGAAAATCTCAGCTATAACATGACAGCATGACACGACTCACACGTGATCTGTCAAAAAAGGCTATTGAAAAATGTATCTCTACTTGGATCACCCGTTACTTGACCAATAACACGCTCGCGACAGATTATTTCATTGAATTTTTTTTCTGCATCTGTTTCAGGAAAGGCGTTTTAAGGAATCTCCAAAAATAATATCATTCTCCTGCGAATTCGCATTCATTGACGAATTATTATTCGTGAGTCGTGAACTGAACCTGGGCACTGTGCGTCGACACTTGTGAATTCTGCAGCTGCATTACATGTCGCCTGCACATTAAGACTTTGGAATCCTTTCCAATCAATGTATTCATCCGGAAATCTTGGGGGCTTGGAGATAGCAATATGAGTTCAGTCGATAGCACCAAAAGCTCAAGGAAACGTATATTTTCCGCCCAATTTACTTTTTCTGCTTCGATTTCCCTAAGACTCGACGAAGCTCGAATATGAATGTGAGCCTTTTCCATAATTTTGTTTGCAACTTTCTTAATAGTTTTGCATACTGTAGTTCGTCCAACTCCAACATCTTGTCCTACACCAAACTGAAATCCAGGTTCACTCAGATATCTCAAAAAATCTGGCATTCTTTGCTCAGAGCAAAGGGCACCTCCTCTACGCTCCGGTGAGTCCCCTAAGAAGTAATAAGAAAGTCACTGCAGATTTTCTTTTAAAAACCAAAAAAATGTTTGAAAGTCATCTTCCCGAACTTCTGATCGTTTTCTATAAACTTTTTGTTGCCTTACGCGTATAAACTCGGCCATTTTCGTACTATAACTGAAGAGAATTCGTAAAATAAGAACGAGTTATAGTCTTCTAGACAGGGGAATCTTGATATTTGTGAAGCTTTTCTTTTAATATTCCAGCTTTAGCTTTTTTTAATCAAACAATTTGAAGCCTCAAAAAACAAGCTAAAGCTATACGAAATTAGTTTTCGCTTTAAAAAAAAACCAAAGACTAGAAAATTTTGTTGGTATCTAGCTTGAGCTAAATTTTATTCACACAAAACCCAGCTTTAGCTTAAAAATCCAAGTTTTTGCGTTTGCTTTTTTTTTTAATTCACAAGACCCAGAAGAAAGCGTTGTGTTTTAAAAGCATTGAACTGCATTCTGTTGGATTTACCATATTCGATAATACGAACTGTCAGGGTGGGAATTCTAAGCACATTGGATACTTTGTCATACTTTGTCATTAAGAGAAGACGTCGAAAAAGTAAAACTCTTTCAACTGTACGATGACAAAAGTGAAATTTTTTCAATGAGCGACCTTCGTTCTCAAGTAAAGGATAAGACTGGGCTTAAACTGACAACGTGGAACTCGCTGCGAAATGTGCAGCAATCAGATTTTGTCCTAACCACAGACAGGTGGAATGTCATTGTGAATGAGAGTCAAAACTGATTATGAGGCCGAATTTTTGAAGTCAAACTTCTTTTTTTTTTTTATAATTTACACGTACTCAAGGGGTTATGAATACCCTTTATATGTTACCACAGTACGAGAGCTAGAGAAGGAGAAGAAAGACAGTGATAGGAAAGATTTTGGATGTAGTGGAGACTTAACTCCATGGGTGGTGTCCGAACTAGCTTCGGGGAGTCACTTTTTTATGTGTCCGTTAAATTTGAAGAAATTCAAGATGGTGTGCATACTTTTTAGGTATTACACCGACCTTTTTATTTCTTTTAAATAAAAGTGAAATGGATTTTGGCTGGGATTGAACGCACAACCTTCCACTCAACAGACGAACACATTACAACTACACCGCGGCCACCCACTTTGGTCGATGTGAATTGAATTTTATGAAACTAAAAATCGTCACGAAAAAGAGAAAACTAGTTTTATATTTTGATAAACGACCAAAAGTTTGCACTTCCTCAGGGACATTCTAGAGTTTTTTGCATTATCTTTTGTTAATAGAGGAATTTTACACGAAATAGGCTTTACATTGATTTCTGGCTTTTTTGAACATTTTACGGTTTTCCTCTGTTGGATTGGTCTTGTGTTGAATTTTCTCAACCTGATATATTATTTGCAGCTCAAGTTGCCCTCACTTTGAGTTGTATGAAATCAATATCCTGTGGTGATATTTTGTGTGTTTTAGTAAAAATGTGAGTTAGTAAAAATGCGGTGCATTTTTTGTAAAAAAAAAATTAAATTTATGGCGCAACAGGCTCGTTAGTACCCAGGGCCTAGCTTTTTTCTCACAGCCATTCATGTGCGCGTGTGTACTTCTTTGCACGATGGTGGGACCTCCTGTTTTATGCCGAATCCAAACGGCTAAGTTGAGATAAGCTTTTCATGACAATTGATACTACTCGGATGATTTGTCAGATCATCACGAGAGGAGGGCCAGTAAAAAATCATTTAGGTGTTGCCACGGCAGGGAATCGAAAAGACTCCAGAAGGTCTGGGAGTCTTTTCTTCTATATTTCGAATAAGTTAATGGTAACACTAATCTCAGGGAACTTACCAGTTTTTTTTTTTTTTTGGAAAGTTTGCCTTTCCTGAAAGTTCATTTACCCGCACCAAATTGGGCAATGACCAACATCTCTCTTAAGGTAGTCCGGTCGATTAATAATTTATTTGGAATAGAAAACTACGATCCGGAGCGTTGGTGTTATATTTTATACTAGAAAAATGCTCCAAAGTTCATAATATTTCATACGTATTTCCAAACTATCACTTCGGCTATTAGTCTAAAAGACGGAGTTTTCCCACGTTGGCTCCAAAATTGATTATTATTTTCTAGGTTAATAAGAAAAAATCTCAACTTATGTAAATTGTTTGCGTCGAAGACCCATCTAGGGCTAGCATTATTCTTAAAACCATGTATGTGGGTGCGACGAATTTCTAGCACGTTTAGTGTGGCCTATAATTTTGTGCCAGATATGAGTTGAGATAAGCCTTTTGTGAAAATAGATGAAAATAGAAAATAGAATGTCTGATAATTTGTGAGATCATCGTAGAGAAGAATATTTTAATGTTGCTAAGCTCTGTCACGTCAAATCAGAAAAATTATGTTATCCCATTGATAAATTATCTAAATTATGATAAATCACATTATCACCATTCCCAATCCCGCTGAGAAAATAAAAATTAACAGATGCTGGGCATCCTTCCCGGTCATCGCACTATAATCGATAATTTGATGTGAAATCTTAAAAAAAAAAAAACAAAAAAATTATTTACATTGCCACTCGAGTATTTTTGTATACTCAACTATCTACCAGATAAGTTTTGTGTGGAATTAGCACATTGTGCCGCGCACACTTCCACACCCACTGTCATCACAAATCAAGTATCGCTGAGCATACTAATGTTGTGCGAGACCAAAGATCGTTTGTACTCGAATCAAGAATTTCTCACTCATCCCGATTCTATGCGACACTGTGCGCCATGTCGCCTTCATGTCCAGCGCCACCCCCTGTCACTGTGACACTTGAATCAATCACAAAAGTCAAGGTTCTACACAAAATCCAGGCTATTGCGAGACCACAAATCTATCGAGTAGGCACTCCATTCGGCATCCGTGTTTTCGAAAGAGACAACTTTCTGGAAGTTATAGCAATATTCCGCCATAGTTGCGAATTCCATGATTCGCTATGGTGATGATGATTAAAATTAGACGTGCTAATTGGTAGTCCAAACATGTTTATCGTGAATGTAGCTATTGTCGGGATGAGTTCAAGTCTTATGCTATATACCTTGTGAATGCCTTCCACCACCAGGCTTGGTTAATCGATGAACTAATCTCGAAAACGTTTTCTTACCTAAAGACTGCAAATGTTTGTGAAAATGATTCCTAAACGTTGCTGCCTCGTGACTCGTTGCTATTGTGTGACGACAAGTTGGATACTTCACTTGTCGTGGACTTTAAACAAAAATGTCCCGATGAGCTGTCATGTTTCTGAGAATATATGAGTCAGGCCTAGACTAATTTGCATTCCGATTTGCAATGTGAGTCACTTAAATTTAGAGTACCTATGTGAAGATGGGAGATTAGGTAAAGCGTGAGTACTTTTGAAGGTCGTGCTTACAAGTTCAGCGGCCTGTTGAGGCAAGACTGAGAGTCGTTTTGATCGTTAACATTGACTTTGAGAGATATCATAGCTTGGAGGAATGAATTATCAAAGGATGACTTGGGATTTATTGTCCTCATATATGAATTGAATACTTTGTATGGGGGTAATGGACTGAGACGTGAGCTGGAAAGGTATTGAAGGCAGCCTCCCAACTGTGGAACAGAGATTCAAAGAGTTTTAGTTTTAATTTACTTATTTTTTGATGGCACTTAAGGCCAGGGTGAACCAAGGCTTTTACTGTTGTGATTCTCTTGTTGGCCTTACCTTATGAAGGTTCTCAGCAAAATATTGGAATTCCCATTGCACAATTTCGCCTGAGTGTGTGCAATTCCAAGCGACGTGGTCATTCTGTCGGCAATGTTCTTCGAGTCTCAACTGCGCTGTATGCGGAAACAAATGCTCCGCAGGTTGGTTCCAATGCCGCCAAATTGCTGAGAGCGGTAACGATAGATCACTGGAAGGTATTCGCAATACTCTCTATTTCCGCTTTAAGCCAGTTCATTGGAACATCTTGGGAGTTGATGAACAGCATATTGACGATCTTTGACTGTCTCGTGCTTAACAAAGCTGATACCAAACGACGAATGTGTTTTTAGACTGTGCTTGCGGGCCACAAAAACCAAGTTGAGTTAACACAGCATCACTTTTTCTGCGCGTTGTTTCAACATTTCAAAAACATGTTTTCCTAAGTAATTCGGTTGATAAATATCAAAATTATTTCATTTTTACATACCGACATAGAAAATGGCTGATGTACTTAAGGTCAGATAAGACTCCATCGAAGGGCTTACAATTTTTTTTAAACAATTCATTATTTTTCCAACAAACAAGAAAATGGTTTCACCTAGTTGATGCCAGCAGGTGGGAGGTGGAAGGATCTCTTCCTTTTCCAAAACGGTGACATCTACACCCCCTATTAGTGAAAAACTATCCGGACAATAACTTGGCATAGTGATGGCGATGGGTGGGCTGAAAGGGCTACAGCACCGCACATTTCTGTAGCCTGTAGTTGTGGTAGTCACTAATAAGTATGAACTGGCCCTTCAAGTTGGGTTATGGCGTCAGGGTAACTTTCTTAAAATGTGAACAAAATATTTGTTAAAAGAGATCACCCAGGTTCTAATGCTGATTCCCTTCAAATACCAACCAGATACAGAACGACCAGGAACCCTGAAAAGACTTTTTATGCCCAGTATTAACATGCCAATTGATTGGTCTTTATACGATGATAACTAAATTGTACAGAGCTTTGCTCCATTATGGATTGTGATAGAGTTCTCGCAATCCATTGAGTGTTTCTGCCTAAAGCAAGGCAGCCATTTATCCTCTTCGAACATGTGGATATTGCTACCAGTGAATCAGTCCAATCGTTCAACGATCTATGATTGGATAATCCTTAAGCTGGATGCTTAGTCTTGGGCTCGAAGATACCTCACAGTTCAATAAAGTTTTCCTATATTCACCTTCCTCGCAACGAACTAATTAGACGCAGAATTTTTCAAAAGTGTCCCTTCCGCCATCTAGTCTCGTCTAGTCTAATTACTCGGCGCCGTGAACTATGGTTAAGGTCGGTAGGGCAAGCATTCGGACTTTGAGGTTTGGAGTTTTGATACCACTTGTTTCGCCAAACCAAAGTAGTATCGGTTTCGAAGGGTCAATTCTCGTCGTATTTTCACTAAGTTTTCATTCGTGGGATTGATGTTGACTCGAATTTAGTTGATTGCCTTTATCAAAGGTTGTTGATAGAATGTACCTTCTCTTGTAACGTAAGTATCAGTACATAATTCTGTCTATCTGAGGACGATTTCTACAATCCAAATTTGGAAAAGCCCAGATGAGCATCTCCTAAGCTATACGTTGCATCACATGAACTCTGATCAAGAAATTTCAATGCGAAATAATCAACTAGTACCTTTCAAGGTAGCATTCGTTTGGGACAATAAAACGGTACAAAATACAGTTAAAAAGCTTTCCAAACATATGCATAATTATTTTTCAAATTGTTAAATTATTTGCAAACACACGTAGGAACATAGTCCATTTGTCCAGCACTCAGCCGAAAGATCTAACTATCGACCAATGCTATTTGAAAAATAAACAACCGGCCCAACACGACACGGACCAACTTCCTTTAATATTTATAACAGGTGTTCCCAGCCAGGTAGACAATCTCGAAGTTATGAGCAAGTCTGCGATAAACGTCGGCAAACCGCAGATTTTTTAAAAGATTTAACCTTTGCAAACATAAACTTTACATGTGGAAAACGTTATCCGCGAGTAGTTAAAACAAAATTGCTGCACTAAGACTTCTTCTAAGAGCTTCTTAACAAAACTTTTTGAGCGATTTGAGCATTTCAGTAGGAAAATATAGCCTACACAGCACCACATCTTGCAACTGACTAATAGGCTTCGCTGCGAAACCAAATACCATTACCAGCATCCAATACGGACTGGATTTTTATTTTTAGCCGTTGTTAAGGTGTATTGGATATACACCTTAACAACGGCTAAAAATAGTGTAAAAAATTTACGTCGCAAGACTGCAGTCTCGAGAGACCCCTTAGATCGTTGTAGCACGCGTAGGTCTTGTTCTATTGATTAACACCACCATCGAACTATGCTATAACGATGAAGTCAATATGCCCGGAGATCGGCCACAACTGATGTGCTGGATTTCTGCCGGCTACTAGCCAGAACTATCTGGTTTGATGAATGCGTTCAATGAATTAAATTTCGATTCAGACGTAACGGTAACGTTTTTAATGATAAATATAGTCTCCCACTATGGAGTAACCGTAGATATAGGTCACCTATTGTGAAACTTTCCCCTTGGTTAAGTTGCAAATTCTTAGACCAATACCAATCCGTAACTGCGAGTACGTTAACCTGTGGCTTATGGCATTCAGCTACAGAATTCACTCAAATGTACAAATTCCAGTCATCTGCCATATAGATAGGCACCATTTGAACTGTATCGTTAAAAAAAAGTGAGCAACAAAGGTACCATGTGACTCACCTGAGGAATACCAGACTTTGATTCCAACTGCCGCGAATAGGCATTTCCTATTAGAATTAACTGCTTTCCATTTCTTAGATAAGATGAAAATTGATGATAATAGCTTCGAATTTTCTAGTAAACAATCTGTGGTCTACCCGAACAAAAGCCTTACCCAAATCTTTATAGATTACATCAATCTGTGAGGCTTCTTCTATTGACCTTAAAGCAAAAATTGTAAATGCAGTCAAATAGGTTACAGTTGACCTGCATCTCATAAATCTATGTTGATTTTTATAGCCTATCCCTACAGGGTATATTAGTTTTGATACATAGGTTGGAACTTTAGATTATATGCATGGACTCATGTCTGTTCGTCCGTCCGTATTTCACCCGTTTTTGGGCCTTAAATTGTGAGCTCGAATGATGAAATTTTCTACACAACCTCTTCGTTGCTCCTGTAAATATTTTTAAAATCTATCCACTGCCAAGCCCCCTTTGCAAAACGCAGTTTTTGTCAAAACCGTGACGAATTTTAAAAAAGTATCTGAACAAGCTATCTGAATATCTTCTTTTTTTTTAAATAGCTTCCGGTAACACCTGCAAGATGAAAATATTTTTAACCCACGCCCACTTTTCTTGGGCGTTTTCATAAGAAAACATTTCATATGTTATAGATTACGTTAGGTTGGTGGCTTGATGAGGTAGTTGGCGTACATCTTTCTCATCACACTCAGCAAAATATGAACCCATTGTGATACCTATTTGAGGTCCACGTGTGTGGTTGGTTCTTTCATTATCCCGTTACTGTCCATTGTTGTTAGTCCCTTTCCAGCCATCCAGATGTTGTTGCAAACCAGAAAAGATTAGAGAGAGGGATTTCGGATAGATCCGCAAGGTCATGGAAAAAATATTTTCCTAAGGTTCTCGTTCTTAATTGGCTGAGGCCTGGGCAGTGGCGTAAAAAGTGGTGGGCATCCTCGTGTCATCATCTAAAAGTTGCATTTTCAGTTTGTGGCGTTGTGTCCAGTTAGAATCCCTACTAGAATCGAGACAGATTTCCTGTTTCTTCGAAGTCGCTTTTGGGTTCTGGCTTTATCATACTCAGGCCACATCATTTTGAAAATTTCACAGATGGGAAGGGAGTACCACCTGTTTTTGGCAAAATTCAGTGTTTTCTGTCCCACCCGAGATTTGAGATCACATAGTGTTGGTTTGACAGACTGGTCTGTCTGATCACTGCTGGAGGCAGATTCTTTTCTCCCCAGCTCATCAACAATTTCATTTCCCGCATAGAGAGCAATGAAATTGCTGATTAGCTGGGAAGAAAAGGATCTGTGTCGGGGGACCCAGCGGAACTTAACATTATGTTAAACGCCAATAACCTTTAGCTCGTCACGACAATGCTTCGCAAGTTTAGATTTCGACAGCAGAGATGGCTTTTATTGCAACCTGACTGTCAGTAAAGATGGTTATATCATCTGGTGGTATCGCCAGCATTGAGGACGCTTTGGCTGTCTCTGCTACTGCCAATATCTCAACCTGGAAGACACTGCTGTGCTCAGGGAGACGAAAAGTGCTGTTTAGCTTTGGTGTCTCTGAAAACACTCCAGCTCCAACACCTACATCCATTTTTGAACCATCCGTGTAGAAGGATATGGTTTCGGTGCCCAGTTCGTTATTCTCCCACACCTCTCTTCTTGGAAAGATACAGGAGAATGGTCTTTGAAAGACATGGTGAGGCAGCATTTAGTCAAAGGATACAGCTGAGCCCAGATATCTGTGTAGAATTTCAGCATGTCCTGCTGAATTCGTTTTCCAACAGTTAAGCATGCTGATTCTTACATGTAAAGGTTTAGCGTTAGCAGGTTAAAAATGGTTACGGGCACGCTTGCAGAAGTCCAGACGCTGAACCCAATTTTGGACGGTTTTCAAGCATAAATCGGCCGATACTGCTGCAATTTCGCGTTCGTACGAAGTTCATCAATCGTCGCTGGCTTATTGGCATTGACCATAGTCTTGACGTAGCCCCACAGGAAATAGTCTAACGGCGTCAAATCGCACGACCGAGGCGGCCAAGCGACTGGACCATTTCGTGAGATAACACGTTCTCCAAACTTGGTTTGCAATAAATTGATTGTGGCATTCGCTGTGTGGCTTGTGGCGACGTCCTGTTGGGACCACATGTCCTCCACGTCCATATCATCCAATTGGGGCCAAAAATATTCGGATATCATTGAACGGTAGCGATTCCTATTCACAGTAACGTGCCGGTCTTGATCATCACGGAAGAAGTACGGCCCAATGACGCCGCTGGCGCTGGCCCATAAACCACACCAAACCGTAATTTTTTCGGGATGCAATGATGACTCATGGGGTACGTGTGGATTGCTGCCTGACCAATACCGCATAATTTGATAATTGACGAAGCCATTCAGCCATAAATGAGCCTCATCGCTGAAGATGATTTTTCGATGAAAATCCGAATCATTTTCAAGTTGTTGCTCAGCCCAATTCACGAACATACGACGCTTCTGGTGGTCAAGCGGCTTCAGTTCTTGCGTCAATTTAATCTTGTAAGGATGTAGGCCAAGATCTTTTCTCAAAATTCGCCACAACGACGTAACAGAGATGCCCAACGCTTCAGTATATCGTGTGAGAGACACATTTGGGCTTTCTTCAACTGAAGCCTCAGCGGCAGCAATATTCTTGACACTACGGGCACTTATTTGTCTCACTGTACTGTGCCTGTGGATTCAAATTTTTCCACTAGACGCTCAATTGATCTGCTAGGACGATTATGACGACCATAAATTGGACGTTGCGCTCTTAACGTTGAGGCCACTGACTCCGAATTTCGGTTGTAAATTTCAATAATTTCGACTCGTTGTTGGATCGTATATCTTTCCACCATGAAATGGGAAACCGTACTGAAGAGAAATGTCAAAAGAGCGGCAAGAAATATCGATTGCCGTCCCTGTCGCTCAACTTTTGTAGCTTCCCTGTTGAAAAACCCGATATTTGAAAAGCTGCCTGGCTTATGAGGTTTCTGTTTCTATATGTTAATCGTCGAATTGGGGTCAAATATTTTCAAAACACTCGTGTAAGTGTTATCATTTGAGTGGTTGACAGAAACATAAAGTCGTATATTGTCTACTTATAAAAAAATAAAACTCCTAAACGATTATTTTTTATTTTAATTTTATGATCACAATCGTGATAAAGAATGAAACAACTAAATAATTGCATTTGCGCTAGTAGATAACACCTAATGGTGTCAAAGTGGCCTGCCAATGTAGTTCATACGTAGTAGATCTACTTTATTCATTTTTGGTCTTGACAGTTCATATTTGGCAGTCGTGGCAAATTTATAATGGACAAATATTCGATAAACCAAAGTGTTATAATCGTTGAAGCATTTTATCAAAATCAATCATCGATTACTGTGCCGATGAGAAAGTAACGTCAAATTTTTATGAGAAACAACGTGCCAACAAAACGCACTATTTATCGTTTAGTGAACGATTTCGAAGAAAGAGGGTCTGTAGGTAATAGGCCCAAGCATGGATCACAATGTACTGCAAGATTGGCTGAAAACATTTCTGCTGCTCAGGGAAGTGTTCAAAACAATCCATCAACCTTAATTCGGTGCCGTGCTCATGAGCTTGGTCTCCAAGAACAACTTTGGCCACAATTTTGCACAAGGATTTGCATTTGTTTGCATTTAAGATTCAGTTGACACAAGAGCTTCTTCCACAAGACTATTTAAGCCGTCATACATATGCCAATGTCACAGGTAGCCCATGATAACCCCGATTTTCATGAAAAAATTTTCATTTGAATGGCTATGTGAATAAACAGAAGAGTCGGTTCTGGGCAATGGAAAATCCTCAAATTATTCATCACTCACCTTTGCATTTATTAAAATTTACAGTCTGGTGTGCAATTTTGTCAGGAGAAATCATTGGGCCTTACATCTTTGAAAATGAAAACGGCGTAACGGTAACTGTGAATAGGGAGCGATATCGTGATATGATTGAAAACTTTTGAACGCCACAACTACATGCTTTGGGCTTGATAAACTTGTGGTATCAACAAGATGCTGCCACATCGCAGCCAGGATTACAATGGAATAACTGCAAGACCTCATTGCACAACAAGTTATTTCAAGAAATGGTGATGTTGATTGCCCTCCACGGTCGCCTGATTTGACTGCTCCGGACGTATTTTTGTGGAGATATCTGAAAAGCAAGGTTTATGCAAACAAACCAGAAATGCTTGAGCAACTCAAACAAAATATTCGTCATGAAATTAATGAAATACCGCGTGAAATGTTTGAGAATGTAATGAAAAATTTGCTCAAAAGAGCTTGCATTTGTGAGAACAACAGAGGCGGAGATTTACCTGATATTGTATTCCATACATAATTGCCGACATTAAATAAAACATTTTTCAATATCAAAAATTATAAACAAACAAAGTAGTATACCTCCCCGGCGGACACCCTGACTATGTAACAATTTATTTGAACTTTGTTTGACTAATTTTTATAAAAATATCAAAAGATAATTTAATATGCGGCACGTGTTGTACAAATGTGTCACAACTCAAAGTTCTTCGTTTTTCAGTAGAGTCGAAAACCCATTTCACGACAGTAAAAACAGTAAATTAATCAATGTTTACAAAACAAATGCACTATTAACCAACCATACATAACGGAAAGTATCAATATTACATCTTACACCATTAAAATTCACGAGTTTAGAATTATGACGTTCAGTGGCGTAACTATAACATCTGATGCCATTGGGCAAATTCTTTCAACGGGGCCCTTTCAGTAAAAATCGTCACGTTGTACTTAGTTTTATGTTAATAAAAAAATTCAAGCAGTTATCCAACACTTACTTACTTAAGTGGTGCCACAGTCCGGCATGAACCTGCGCCTCAACCAACATGCCTCTTCAATTAGCCCGGTCCTTAGCTAACTGCCTCCAGTTGCGCACTCCAAGTTGGTTGAGGTCGGTTTCTACTTGTGCGCGCCACTTAAGGCGAGTCTTCCTCTACTGCGTCCGACGTCTGGCTGGGAATCGAAGACTCTGCGAGTCGGAGTATTGGTGTCCATTCGTTCTACATGTCCTAGCCATCTTAAACGTCCAATGCAGTGTTCTTTGACCA
This sequence comes from Rhingia rostrata, assembly GCA_949824845.1. NCBI lineage: Eukaryota > Metazoa > Arthropoda > Insecta > Diptera > Syrphidae > Rhingia > Rhingia rostrata. The sequence goes on from OX463756.1 coordinate 26,539,092, forward strand.
GGGGCATGTCGCTGTACAGCTCGTACAGTTCGTGGTTGAACCTTCGTCTCCATAGCCCGTCAACGCTTACTACCGCAATGATAAATCTATACAATCGAAGATTTTTCAGAAAGTAGACGTGTCTTTGGGCGGATTTGAAAAGTATTCATTCCTATAGGAAATCCATGAAAATGCTAATAGCTGTACGAAATGTCATATCCCGTTATGACCTATGTCATAAGCTATTGCATTTGCTATATTTTTATGGGAAAACGCCCCCAAAAGTGGGAATGGGTTAAAATTATCTACAAACTAAATGTTCTTATCAATATTATCATAGCAGCTTCATCGAAAGTTTCTTGGAATTAGCACGAATTTTACCAAAAACCATTTTCTTAAATAAAAATATTAAGATTTTCTGAAAAGCTGGTTCAGACACTTCTTTAAAATTCTTTACGGATTGGTCAAAAACTGCGTTTTTTTTCCTGAAAATAAGGCTTGTCAGTAGTTGGACTATTGATGGGAGTCACTAAGGGTCAGTAGTTGGACTATTGATGGGAGAAACTAAGAGCACGTGTACCAAATTTCATCATTCTAGCTCAATATTTAATACCCAAATATTGGTGACGTACGGACAGAAGGACAGATATTGCTAAATCAACTAAACTTGCGATTACTGAGTCGATTCATATACTCTAGCTCTAAAGTATATCTAACTTAACCATTTCTCTATGTAACAGACTATGTCTCCAAACTAATATTTATTTGACTTGATAGAAAATAATTAAACTGATTTTAGAAATTTTGTTTTAATAGCAATAAAGAAGTTTTAAAGGTTGTGTCAATCTATATAGATTTCTCTAAGGCTCTTGATCTGGTAGACCAAAAATTGCTTACAAGAAAATTAGAAGCACTTGTCATCAAGTGGATTCGATCAAATCTAAGTAATAGTTGTAGTTGGAATTAAAGTCTGGTGTTTCTCATGGAAATACTGTGAAAAAATTAATGTTGAAAGACTGTAATCGCAAAGAGACTGCCAAGGCCTTCGCGCAAGGCGTATACATTAACCTATCGATTAAAGCGCACGATCGAGGATATAGTGAGGTGCCACTCCAAGAACGATGTTTGCAAGTTGTACCAAAGTGTAAAACGGCAAAGCCAAGGCCCAAACAGAATCCTGTCGAGATGAAAATGAACGTAATGAAATATTGTAGTTGAGACACAGTCGATGCTGAAGAACCACTTCTGCAGACGGCGATGACGAAAAACATTCCGCTGTCAAGCAGAACGAAAGATTCAATATTGGCAACGACAGCGAAAACTGCCAACTAGCCGAGCTAAGTGAAGTGAGGATAGCAATATCTAAGCTCAATCTTAATAAGGCTGCCAGAAATGATGGCCTTCCCGCCGAGCTTTATAAAGCCGGCGGAGATGACTTGGTAAGTAACATCCACCAACTCATAAGCCGAATCTGGTCGGAAGTAAGTATGCCTGAAGAATAGAACCTCAGCATCGTTTGCCAGATCCACAACAAAAGGAGACCCTCTAAACTGCGCCAACTACAGAGGCATAAGTCTCCTCAACATCGCCTACCACAGAGGCATAAGTCTGTTCAACATCTCCTACAAGATCATATCTGCCGTATTATATGAACGCCAATAACCTGTTCGGCCTGATCAGTGTGGTTTTAGACCAGGAAAGTCCACAACCGATTAAATTTGCACACTTCGGCAGATCCGGGAAAAAATCCAAGATTTTCAAATCGATACCCACCACCTATTCATCGATTTCAAAGCCGAATACGACAGCACTTATAGAGACGAACTATACAGAGCCATGTCTAGTTTTGGTATACCGCCCGAACTCGTCCGTTTGCATAGGATGACGATGGAGAATTCTCGCTGCTCCATCAGGGTCGGAAACGACCTCACTGACACATTCGATACCAAAAAAGGATTTAGGCAAGACTTCTTCAAATCAATTCTTGAGAGGATTGTGCAAAACTCCCAATCCAACACCAGAGGCACCAGGTGCAACTACTAGCATACGCCGATGATATTGACATCATTGGTCGGACCCAACCTGATGTCATAGCCACGTTTGCCAGTATAGAGAAGGAAGAGGCAAAAATGGGTTAAGCAGTAAATGATGGTAAGACTAAACATATGATGTCAACACGAAAGGACACACAACATCGACAAAGTGGACAGAAGCTCAACATTGACAGATATAACTTTGAGGTAGTAACTCCGACAACAACATTTCGTCAGAAATTAAACGAAGAATTACTCTTCCGAACCGCTGTTTCTTCGGGCTAAGAAGGCAATTTAGAAGTAAAGCCGAAACTCGAACTACCAAGGAGATCCTATATAAGACCCTGATCATCCAGGCGCTGAAGCATGGACCGTATCAAAAGCGGATGAAGAAATCCTTGGTCGATTCGAGAGGAAAATTCTTCGGAAAATCTTCGGTCCCGTTTCGGTTGATGGACTTTGGCGACGAAGATTCAACCAAGAACTATACGAGTTGTACAGCGACATGCCACAAGTCAAAAAAATCCGCATTGGACGTTTAAGATATCTAGGACATGAACAACGAATGGACACCAGCACTTAAGGTATATAGGTCGACTCAAAATCTCTTACTGAGTCGATTTAGACAAGTTTGTCTGTCCATCCGTTTGTCTGTTCATCCTTGATTTTTGGTCGTTAATATCATCCTTGTCCGTGCCTTCGGAACATGTATACAAATTTTCAAAATCCCCCCACCGCAGGGCACACTTCTTAGAAAAACATTGTTTTAGTCAAACGGTAAAGAATTTCGATAAAATATCTGAACAAAATTTTTAGAAAATCTAAATATGTATCTATATTCCAAATATGTGAAGTTTTTGACACACCCACTTTTTGTGGGCGTTTTTTTTTTAACAAAATTTACTGGCAAACTTTTAACGGAACCTTACCTTTCATTTTTTGATACGTGTTTCACAAAAATTAAATTTGACATAATACCGTAATCGAAACTACAAAAAGCCTATAGCCCATTATTCTAACGACAGACATGCATCAATACAACACTTCCCTCTACTACAAATGAACCGCAGAAGTACAACAGTTACTGATGCCAAAACTAAGTTCGCTAAGTGGTCAATCCCCCAAAAAACTTCTGCGCAAAGAATATTTTCCTATTTTTTAGAACCGCCTATGCAAACACATCAAGCCATCAATGCTAACCGGAATGTCAAATATTTGATTTTATCGCGGTATGCGAGGCTAGCATGATTTCATTGAACACAATCTATCTTCGGTAACAAAACAAAACTTGTTCGTGTAGAGTTTATTTTTTGCTTTGTAAACAAATGGCTTCGAAGGGTCAATACCGTCGTATGTAACTAATGCTAAATTTTTACAAGACATGTCCTTCCAGCTGTCATTCGAACCCGTGAAAGCATTCCACAAAAGACATATTTTCGGTGAAGGTTTGCTAATTGTCACAAAAGTAACTCGCACTCAATTGTTGATGACACTGACAGCAATCCCGATGACAGTCGGCAATTTATTTACAATAACCTTACTGTCAAAGGTTAGGTTGAACCAAATGTGTCCAAGGTCATGTGCTTTGCTCTAACTTTGAACTTTAAGTGGAGTTTGAGTACCTCTCACATCAATTGTCATCAAAACAAACCCCACCGCACAAACAAAGCCGATTTTGTTTTCAAAGGAACAGTTTAATGATCTCTTTGTATTCAGCATGTGGCTTTGATGTTTAGCGATGGAGGCGGGGGTTGTCGTGCATTTGCATGCACGTGACAATGTGCTCTTGGATAGATCATAAAAAAAAGTAACACAACATCTATCACTTGTTGTCTAGCGTAGTTGTCGTAACGTAAGTGGTTTTGCGCACTCTTGTCAGAAATGAACTTGAAGTGTTTATTATTTTTATTTGGCAGGTTAGAGATGTGCTTGTGCTGCGCTGTACAAGTTCATTTTTTATGTTTTGATTTTGTTCTGTCAAATTGCGTTGTGGGTTTGATGGGAAAATGTGATTATTGGCTTAAAATGCAAATAGCAAGCGTTTGTCCGCGAAATAGGCGGAATAAGCCAAACTAATTTGTGTTGTGGTCAATTGTAGCCAGAACACATTAAGGCTTATAATGTTATTGAAACGTGAGCTGTGAAGATGATTTTGTTTTGAACCTAGAAGGTTAAAAAAATATTTCATAGGCAGAGGACAAGCGAGGAGTCATTTTAATCGAGCTATTAGCACAGAAATGTTTTGTTTTTTTTTTTATTAATGTTGCACGTAGGATATTGCAAATGGATTGTTGGAAGCGGATTTTGATCGATTTATGTGAGCGGATATATGACAAAGACAACAATGGTAGTATAGAGTTTTCGCAATAGTGATCTTTTTTCCCATTGGACAGGAATTCTTATATAAGGGGGATTAGATCTAAGTGATCTTTAATTTTAAAAAGGTTAGGGTGATGATGGACATGTGAACTTGATTAGCATTACCAACAATCTATTTCTTGAAGCATTTTCTCTCAAAGGAACTTTCAATACTTCGATGGCAATGTATGAATCGCAATAGAGGCGCCCGAAAAACGAAATTACTTAATGAACTGCGATGGGCCCATTTTTACGAGCAGCCCTAAGCCCCTGCGAAAAAGACTAAGATAATTTCCCAACAAAAAATATATTTGATTCACAAAGGGTCCATAAAATAGTCCAAAACTAGCTCAGGCATGCTGTTTACTTACTTTTTCGTTGCCTACAACTTCAATCGGCTGAAAATTATTACTTTCTGGCTGGTGATCTTAACGCTAAGCACGCGGCTTGGGGAAATACAATCGCGAACACTAGAGGTGGACTACTTCAAAATTGGCGGGAGCAAAATATGATTGAGTACAAACTTAGTTTGTACGCGACGGATATCCCATCTTTCCCGTGAGGAAACTCTTTTCTGGACTTAGCGCTTATGGACAATAGACTAGAAATAACGAACACGCGCGGAACTGTGTACGAGCGTTCGATTACGATAGTGACCACCTCGGCCTCGAGGCCGTATTCAGAATCCCAAACGAGCAAACTCAACTGGAGGAGTTCGACCAAGTCCGCTCTTTCGACTACCGAAGGACGAACTGGCCGCGCTTCGCCAGAGTTGTAAATCGAGAATTACGTTTGAGCGAAATCAACCCACCGACAAACAGAAACCTTACAAACGATGAAATTGACCAAAATTTACTAAAAATGAATGAGGTCATCACAAGGTCAATGGAACGAGCTATCTCTAAGGCAACTAGTTCTGACGACCAGACGGAGAATTATCGAACGCCAACAATCGATGCACTCCACAAACACAAAAGCATACTGGTCTCCAGGCTTAAACGGCTGCGTAGACAATTTACTGACAGACAAGACCCGGAGATTCGGGCATTGAAGTCGTTGATCAAAAACCTTAAACAGTTAATCTCGGAAAATTACAAAAAATCTGTCGGTTTGTACTGGGGCAAGAAAATTCAGGCTATAAAAACCAGTAGCCCGAATATGTTCCCGCAAATAAATAAAATATTCAGGCGAAAAGATCATAATGACATTCCATGTGTCCGAATTTCCCAAACGACAGAGAACAGACAGACGCTCACGGATGTTGGTATAAATCCGGAAAGTGTTGACTCGAACGACGGATTTTTCACGATCGAAGATCCTCAAGAGAAGGCGAATTCGATAGGCGCTATCTTCGAGACCGTGTATACGGTGAACAGTCCTGTTCGCCCAAATCGCGATATTGAGGAGAGAGCCTTTCTGAATCACTTTTATCTACGTACCGAACTCCAAGCTTGGCGATCTGAGAATAACGGTTTTACCGTATTCAATGACGAAAACCCTTCAAATGGCATAGTCGCCAATAGCATGATGCTGTTCGTTCAAAAAGATGAACTCCTGGACAACTTCGTATCACTGAAAAATAAAAAGTCGGCGGGAGAGGACGGTGTCCCAAACGTCGTATTGAGACACCTGCCAGTGGAAGCAGTCGATACTTTCACCACGCTGTTTAACAATGCACTGAATAATGCACATTATCCGGTGCACTGGAAAACGGCGGTGGTACATCCTATCCCCAAAAAGGGCAAGGACAAAACAAACCCAGCTAATCTTCGGTCAATAAGCCTTCTGCCGAATGTAAGCAAGGTATTTGAGAAAATAGTCAATAGGGCTCTGCTTAAGTGGGTTGAGGAAAACAAAATTATTCCGGAAAATCAGTTTGGTTTTCGAGCGAGGCATGACACCTTTCATGCCGCATCGAAACTCGTGTCCGACATTCAATGGAATAAGTCCAAAAAACAGTGCACAGGGGCCTGTCTGGTTGACTTTGCGAAGGCCTTCGACACCGTATGGTTAGAGGGGCTTTTATACAAGCTGACCAGACTGGGCATGCGTAAACCCATGCTATATATGATTTATAAAATGCTTATGGGAAAGAAGTTCGTTGTCAAATGTGGCAACGTAACTTCGAGTAAAGTCTTTGAAATTAAAAACGGTTTACAACAGGGGGCGGTGAACTCCCCGATATTGTTTAACATTTATACAAGTGATCTTGTAGGATCTCTCAGACACGCTATAGCGTACGCAGATGATCTAGTGGCGTACAGATCAGGTCCGAAAATCGAGGTCATCAACACACTTTTGCAACGTGACTTCGATCACATTAAGGGATATTGCGATGATTGGAAATTGAGGATCAATTTCCAAAAAACCGAAACAATTCTGTTCAGGACCCCAGTGCAGAGGGCTTCTTACGATACCAGAAAAACTGGAAAAAATGTTGTATCATGGGACAGCATGGACGGCCGTTGGCGGTGAGAAGTGAAGTCAAATACCTTGGCATCTGGCTTGACAAGTTTCTATATTTTAATAAAAATGTGGATGCTTGTCTGGCCAGGGCTAGGGGGGCTTATGCTCTGACAAGAAGATTGTTTCATAGCAGTCAACTTGATTCAAGGGTGAAAGTCATTTGCTACATGGCCCTCATAAGGCCGATCATCGCTTACGGTTATCCCGTGTGGTTCAATGTATCACCATCCTACATGGAAAGGATACGGCTGTTTGAGAGACGTTGTCTCCGATCCTGCTTAGGATTGTACCGAACGCCGGACTCCGAGTACATAAAATATTATCGCAACGAGGTTCTATACAATGGGGCTCAGTTGAATAGATTTGACAATTTCCTAATTAAGGTGACTCGAAGGCACGCTTCAAGGGCGATGAGTAGCGACAACAGCCTGATATTCAGGGCTTATTACCCCAATGAAATGTACATGGAGAGTGCGCTCATGTCCGGCTTTATTCCACCAGAGGCATTCATTTATATCGATTCGTTAGGGTTAATACAAGACAGGAACGGTATCCCGGTTTTATACCATCGCTACCGTGACGCGCGGGACAAGCGGCTAGTCCGCGATGGGTACGTCGACAATGCTCCGGAGCTCCTCCGCTTTAGCACGGCGGTATCGGATCGCGATAGGACCGACGCTGAAAAGCAGCGCAACGAGTTTTGGTGGCTAAACGAGGAAAGTATTTCTGCAGTTCCTCAGGTCTTTGCGGACTTTTAGTCCACTCCTTAGTACTTAAGGAAATTAAATTTAGGTACAAGGTCTGGGGCTGGGCTTATGCACCATATTTTATTTAATATGGTTGCATAAATGCTTGCTGGACCCAATGACGCAATCGGGATGGCAAACCCTCGGGGCATATGCAACGAGTGCTTGCCACCCCGATTATAATTAAGTTAGGTTTAAGTAGTTAAGTAGTCTAAGTAGTGTTAGTTAGGTTTGACTAGTATTAAGTAGTTTAAGTTAGTTTTAGTCTAGATTAAGTTTTTATATAAAACAAAAAAAAATGGTTACTGTTTAAAGTTTTAATTTTTTCTTTGAAAAATCAAATAAATATCTTTATATTAATATTAAGAAACAAATGACAAATTTAGGCTGAAAAGCAAAAGAAAAATGTTAGTTATAAGCTTACAGCGCCCGCCGATAAGTTAGATTAAGTAGATATGTTATTGATAAGTTAGATTTAAGCATTTTTGTCTAGTATTAAGTTAATATTTTAAGTAAATAAAAAATGAATTAAAAAGTAAAAAAAGTAAAAAGCTGTTTGACCAGCTCTTTGTCGCTGTACAGCTCATAAAGCTCTTCATTGAAATGTCATAGCCACAGACTCTCTATACAACCAGAACTGAAGAGTTTTTCGACCGGATTCACCAAGAATTTCTTCATCCGATTTCTTCATCCGATTTTCATTCCGCAGAGCAGGACTGGGATGATCAGTATTCTCTATAGGATCTGCTCAGTTGCTCAAAGGCTCTCTTACTAAATTGCTTTCTTTGCTCAAAGAAACAGTGATTGGCAGCGATTCCTTTGAATAATAACGAGACATCGTTGTCAGCGTTAATAGCGGGTCGGATGTAGAAAAAGTCCGTAGTACCTCCATGTAATATCTGTCAATCGTGACGTTCTGTCCAATTCGTCGATGTCGAATGCTCTTCCCTGTTTAGCCGCTTCCCTCTCTATCCTAGCAAATGTGGTACGTTGAGTACGAAAAATGAAGCCACCGAATGCTACTAAAGGGTGATTTTTAAGAGTCAAGTTATTGAAGTTGGCAGCACTGGTTGGTAATGGCGTCCAAACGTCATCTGTCAGAGTGAAAAGTTTTCACTATACTCTGCCATTTAATCATGGAAAGACTTACAAACGAGCAACGAACTCAAATTATTGAAATTTATTATCAAAATTCGTGCTCTGTGAAAAATGTGCTAAGTTTGTTGCGACTATATTATGGTCCTCATAATTGACCTCATTTCTGGCTCAACGAATACGTAAATAAGCAAAACTGTCGCATTTGAAGTGATGAACGGCCACAGCAGATGCATCCCGAAAAAACAACAATTTGGTGTGGTTTATGGGCTGGTGGCTTCATCTGTCCATTTTTCTTTAAAGACGACCGTGGAAGAAACGTTACCGGCGAACGATATCGAGCCATGATACTCCTTTCTTTTTTTTTTTGCCCCAGTTGGGTGAGTTGAACTTGGTTGACATGTGGTTTTATCGAGTCGCTGCCACGTGCCACACAGCTTTTGAAACAGTGGACATGTTGAAGGATGAATTTGGTAAGAAGCTTATCTTTTGAGATGGCCCTGTGAGTTGGCCAAGATCGCGATTAAACGCCTCTTGGTGATTTCTTGTGGAATAATGTAAAGTCGCCTATGTGGACAAGTCGAACACGTTTGAAGTCTTTCAGGATAACATTAGACGCGTAATTCGTGGAATACAGGCCGAAATGCTCGAAAAAGTGACGCAAAATTGGACCTTCCGAATGGACAATTTGAAATGGAGCCGCGGACAACATTAACACGAAGTTGTCTTTAAAACGTAAATGGCAGCGGCCTATTTATCGATTATAATTAATTTTTAGCATTTGATGTTTTGATTTTTGAGTGTTATATTGGATTTTTTGAAGAAACACCCTTAGTTGCACCGATTTTTGGAAGATTGTGTCTTTGCTGTTGGCACTGCTGTTTTGCACAATCCTCTCAAGAATAATGACAAGTAACATGACAGTGCATCACATTGACTAATTCCTTTGTTGGTATCGAATGTTTCGATGAGGTCGTTGCCGACCTTGATACAGCAGCGAGAATTTTCCATCGTCATCCTAGACAGACCGACGTGTTTGGACGGAATACCAACACAAGAAATGGCTCCGTTGTCCGTATCTAAAACTGCTGTCGTATTCGGCTTTGCAATTGATGAATAGGTGGCGGTTATCGATTGTGACTTTTTGAGGTTTTCCAGAATCTGCCGAAGTGTGAAGATTTGAAGAACTTAGGACTATCCTGGCGTAAAAAAACAGATAAGGGACGGTCAGGTTGTTGGTAAACGGATTCAACCTTATTCCGCATATTCCATTCTCCAGGCGTTCTTTCATCCAGACAAATTTTGCTTATGGTGAATGTTGCTTACCAAGTCATCTCAGCCGGCTTAAGAAATTTGGAAATTGCTATTTTCAAACCACTTAAGTCGGCTGATTGGTGGTTTTCGATGTCATCGCCACCACCATTGAATGGATCGTTCTGTGTTAGAGCGTAAGATTCTGCATCACAGCCGTTTTACTGTCTGCACATGTGATTCTTCCGTAATTTCAGCATCGACCGTGACTTAATAATGGGTCTACCCTTGTTCATCTCAACCTTGTATTCCTGGATTTGGCGTTTTATACTTTGGTAAAATTTGCGAACCTTTTCGTTTGACATCGTCTTCAAGAATAAACTCATTCCTAAGCCGGATATTCGGTGCCAGACATTCCGACTGGGCGTTGTCATGTTAATAACAATAAGGGTTAGCCCTCGTTCTACAAAATACAACTACCTATGCGGATTAATAACATAAAATGTAAGGTTATGATGGTTTTTTTTGCAAAAGGTGTAAAATGTTTGCAACTTATTTCAATGAGGAAGAAATTGTTAAAAGCTTTGAATACCACTACCTGTTATCTAATCCTCATCTCGACACAAAATCATCCAAAGAAAGGGGTCGCCTTGGGTCTTGAATAATGATCCGAGATCTGTACAGAATAAAAAAACGGATGCAAATGCATTCGTCTATCAGAACAATTAAACTTTCAAATATGCCAATATTTACCTCATTTATGATGAACTTTCAAGAGCAAGACCTTCAAATACTTTTTGATTAACAGACGCAAATAAACCAAACAAATAAACAGTCGCTGCCCAAAGGTATTGATCTGCCAAAGATAACAGAGCCACCATTTATTCTACATTTCCAACCATCCTACTCAAGATGCGTATTTCAGCTCAACCTGTTGTCATTTTAATGTGTTAAACCTTTTGCGCACACACTGTATACTTCCCCAATTGAACATCATCATTAACACGATCATAAAAGCTACTCATGCGCAAAGAAGGTAGGGCAACCAGATTCCGAACATTATAGCTAGCGTAGGACGCCAAAAAAAAAGTGAACACAATCATTCCAAAAGATTGCAAAAAGTACAAGTATCTAAATCTTTGTCTCATAACTCTCAGTTACAGATACTGCGACCTACATGAGCTAAATTACAATTGCATATCCCGCCCGCCCGACAACAACAACAACGAAGATAAACAAACACCATATCAAGAGCATTCCGCTCTGCAATACCTAAATCCACTAGCGGTATAGCCTTTGGTCTAAGTACACAAGACACAAATCGAAGCTCAGCTAACATGGCAGCTCTTTGGCGAAATATACACGACACGACGCGACGCCGAGTTAAGACTCTTAAGTACGTCTTGGGCTGGTTTTCGCCACACTCGCATTGTTGTGTCGGGGCTTTTCTTGGTCTTTCAACATGCACGCCGTCCTATAGATACATAGATACTCAACCGGCAGCGTTGATGCAATTTTGCGATGCGCCTCTCGTCACACACATTTTTGCGCGCACCTAATTTCAAGGCCACATATGTGTCAATGTTACTTTGAGCTCGCAACAAAAGCAAAAGTGGAAAACCCATCAAAAGCGGTTCATCGTGCCTCCACAATGAAGATGCTAATTTGTGGGCGCTTTCAATTTGCTTTGCACTTTTTCATATTTTTCCAATACCCTGGCTTGAGTGAGTGTGCGCTGATGTTGACAGAGTCTAGCTGCTGGAAGACCGATCGTACGAGAAAAGTAAAAGTCTACCGTGGGTAGTCTTAAGCGATGGATACCTATTCCACAAGGAATGGTCCCCATCTAATTACCTCTGGTTGTTATTCCAGTTACAAGTTAGACACACAACTTGGAGCTGTTATCCTTTTACAGAAAGCCCATAGATCGTAGTCTCAAGCATGGCTTCACCGCGCTCCGTCAATTGTGGCGCGTTATGTAAGCCCGTGTTGCTTCATGTACACCACTCGGGAGAGGGGTGGCTTAATTAAGATCGCGGATTGTGCGACAGAAAGGAAAAACAAATTTTTTTCCAACTTTCAAGACTCCATGGAGAAAATACTTCACTTGGTCGTCTGTATAAGCTCGTTTCAATTTCGTCACATGAAATATCTATTGAATTATGTACTGGGGAATTATTAGCTGTGGTACCGGTTGGGGGAATGAGGCTTTTAAGTGATTTACCCGTAATTGACCGAAACCGTTTTCATAGAAAGATTGATAATTCGTGCTCAAAGAGAACAAAGCACGCGGAGGGGTTGCACAACTTGCAAGCTTTGTGGGTCGTGAGTATTGGACTCCTCCTTAATGTGCTTCTGTCTGTGTGTGGTGTCTAAGCCGAGCATGCTTGTCCTGTTTTTTTTTGTTTTTTTTTTTTGTATTTTGTGATCGTACTTACCCTACTTGTGGATAAATTGGACGGGCCTTTACATAATCGGCTGCATGAATAAGCTCCTTCCAGTTTGTTAGAGCTTGACACATCAGGCTTTGTAGTCAATCTTTATCTTAGACTGTCCAAGTGTGAGTTGATGGTGACCTATATAGAAACCGGTTTAAGATATAAAATGGAAGTTTACTCAACTCTTTGGATGGTGTTTGTCAAGAAATGTGGTTAAATGGCTTCAATTTAAAACATCATGATGGGACTAGTATTACAAGATATTGGACGGTCGATGGATGTACCGGTCTTAAAAGGAATACCTTGTTGGTTGAATGTTTCGGAATGATTAAAAGTACGCACTAAATGTGGGGCGAATTCAGAGACATTCAATATTGCATGTATCCTGAACAACCTACTCTTGTTGGACCAGTGAGCTAAACCAGAAGAGGGGCAGAGAACTTGAAAGCTTTACACAGAAAGGTTGTTTTGATACTTATACTTATACGATCTAGGCGGCCAATTGACCGGCCCGAAACGTGAAATTAACTGTTCACCAAACTCGCCTCGCAATTGCGCCATTGTTTCGCGTGCTGTGTGGCATGAGGCACCGTCTTGTTGAAACCACATATCATGCAAGTCAAGAACTTCCATTTCGGGCAAAAAAAAGTTTGTTATCATCGCTCGGTAGCGTTCACCATTGACAGTAACGCTGCGATTCGCATCATCTTTGAAGAAATATGGCCCAATAATGCCGCCGGCCCATAAACCGCACCAAACAGTGGCTTTTTCGGGATGCATTGGTAGCTGTTGCAATGCTTCTGGCTGACCTTCACTCCAAATGCGGCAATTTTGCTTATTTACGTACCCATTCAACCAAAAATGAGCCTCATCGCTGAACACAATTTTTCGATAAAAAAGCGGATCCTCGGCCAGCTTTCCAAGAGCCCATTCACCAAAAATTCGGCGTTGTGGTAGGTCGGCTGGCTTTAGTTCTTGCACCAGCTGTATCTTAAAAGGCTTTACGGCCAAATCCTTCCGCAAAATTTTCCACGTAGTGCTGTAACAAAGGCCTTACTGCTGGGAACGGCGCCGAATCGACATTTCGCGGTCTTCTGTCACACTAGCTGATACGGCCGCAATATTTTCTTCACTACGCACAGTACGTAAACGTGTTGGTGGTTTAATGTCCAACAAAGTAAATTTGGTGCGAAATTTGGTCACAATCTTCCGAATAGACTGCTCAGAAGGTCGAGAATGCCGATCATAAAATGGAAGCAGCGCGCGATGAACATTTCGTACCGAGCACGAATTTTGATAGTAAAATTCAATAATTTGCAAGCATTGTTCATTTGTAAGATGATCCATGGTTAAATTGCAAACCAAACTGAAGCTTTTTGACAGTGACACAAGGTACTAAACACACGTCAGTTGTCAAAACCAGTGTTGCCAAAACCAAACCAGCTAAAAAATCACCCGTTACTTATATGTCCATTTTTGTAGAGGGCATTTTCTTATAACGATTTAAAAAGTTAACGAAAAATTAACAAAGTACCGGTCTTTAAAACCTTTAAAATTCACTTTAAATATGACCCCTTATTGGCGAAAAAAAGTTTTTCTTTACATAACTTTTAAAATGTTAGTTGTACCAGAAACGCCAAAACCTGGTTCAGTAGGCGTTCAACTTGTTAGTTTTGTATATCGGATCCTAAACTCTATAAACCCATCAGATGATGCTATAACCTTTGTAAATTGCGAACAGTGTAAGTTTTATCACTTGTGAAGTAAGCAGATGAAGGAATCCGCAAACCTTTCGTTCTCCTTTAAGATCGACCAGAGGACAGGGTATTTTAGTGAAAGGCTTGAAGACGATCCACTATAAAGTACTGACAGTCTTGCAGTTATTGCCTGCTCTACTGAAAGTATACAACGCAGTCGATAATTTTCGTTCAAAATTCATCATAAGTCACCGAAATAAGGTCTACATTCAGATAGTGCGATAATTATTGCCAAGACTTAAATCTAAAAGCATAAATTCAAATAATGGCGGAAGAGTCAAGAATGACCAAGGGCAGCGCTCAATTTTCTCTAAAGGTGGAGAACTGTACTTCTGTATCATTACTCAAACAGAGAAAAACCCTATTGTTATGAAGCAACGCGCAGCCTTGAAAAGGAATTATTTTTCTTTCAGCTCCAATGTTTGACTAAATTGAGAAAAGACTTTCGTATCCACATCTAGAATATTAAAACGCTTTACAGAAATGTAGACACGAAAAACTACCGACAGCCGTAAGCTTCTTCAAAGGTCTTTCATTGATCTGTTTCCAGATCAACAAAAGTTCAATCAAATTGATCACATTGTGATAGATAAACATTCCGAGGGGCTTTCATCGATTCGGACCACTTGCAGCCAAGGTTAGAATTCGAATATCCAAAACTCCATAACAAATGATAAATAATTTGTAAAAATTTGAATGTCGAAAGACTGCTATCGCAAGAGAAATACTCATGAGGGAACTGTCTAAGGCTTTCGAGCCAACACAAGAGGCCAAACATCTGTCCAACGTTTCCTAGTATAAAGAACGAAGCATCAGAAATGAGTAAATGAAGGTGAGACCAAGTCTAAGCTGTCAACACGAAAGGACACATAACATCGACGAATTGGACAGAACGTCACCATGCAACTGTGAGGTGAATCGTGACTTTGTCTGTACCTCGGCTGTGCTATATTAACGCGACGACCAAAAATTTTACGAGCTTTACAGCTACATACATTTGGTTGTATAACTCTGCATTGGACTTGTAAGAAGCACATGTCGAGAAAGGACACATAACATCGACGAATTGGACAGAACGTCACCATGCAACTGTGAGGTGAATCGTGACTTTGTCTATACCTCGGCTGTGCTATATTAACGCGACGACACAAAAATTTTACGAGCTTTGGTCGTATAACTCCGCATGAAGCACATGTCGACAAAATCGACACCAATTTTAGAGGCATTAGTCATGCCGCTTGAACAGGGATAGCGGTTGAGCTCAAAGGCCAGCGAAAGTGCTCAATTCCGTTTCCGCTTATTCGGTGGATTAACGGGAAAGCACAAAAAATGAGACCATCTAAACTGCATCAACTACAGAGGCATAAATCTTTTCAACATCGACTCAAGATCCTATCTGCCTCAATATGTGAACGCCTGAAACCCCTGATCGGGCCTTATCAGTGTGGTTTTAGGCCAGGAAAATCCACAACCGATCAAATTTTCACACTTCGGCAGATCCTGGAAAAAACCCAAGAAGTCTAAATCGCTACCCACCACCTATTCATCGATTTCAAAGCCGCATACGACAGCATTTATAGAGACGAACTATACAAAGCCTTGTCTAGTTTTGGTATACCGCCCAAACTCGACCATTTGTGTAGGATGAAGATGGAGAATTCTCGCTGCTCCAACGGGGTCAAAAACGACCTCACCGACGTATTCGATAAAAAAAAGGATTTAAGCGAAGATCTGTCATGTGACTTCTTCAGTTTGATTCTTGAGAGGATTGTGCAAAACTCCCGAGCCAACACCAGAGGTACAATGTTTCAAAAATCGGTGAAACTACTAGCATACGCCGGCGATATTGACATCATTGGAAGGACTCAACGTGATGTCATTGCTACGTTCCTAGTGTAGAGAACGAAGCGGATAAAATGGGTTTAGCAGTAAATGAGGGCAAGACGAAGTATATGCTGCCAACACAACATCGATGAATTGGTCAGAACGTCACCATTGACCGATATAACTTTGAGGTAGTACGGGATTTTGTCCAACTCGACTCCGCTATTACCTCTGACCACAACATATCGTCTGAAATTAAACGAAGAATTACTCTTGCCAACCGCTGTTTCTTCGGGCTAAGAAGTAAAGCCCTCACTCGAACTACTCACTCGAAGATTCAACCAAGAACTATACGAGCTGTACAGCGACATGACATGGTAAAAAAAAACTCCGCATTGGAGATCCTATATAAGACCCTGATCCTCCCAGTCCTGCTCTACGGCGCTGAAGCATTGACAGTGTCAAAAGGGAATGAAGAAATTCTTGGTCGATTTGATAGGAAAATTCTTCGAAAAACCTTTGGCCCCGTTTTCGTTGAATAGCTATGTAGACGAAGATTTAACCAAGAATTGTAGTCGCTCTACAGCGACATGCCCCTGGTCAAAAACTCCGAATTGGAAGTTTACGATAGCTAGTACATGTAATACGGAAGGACACCAATACTCCAGCTCGCAGAGTCATAGATTTCCAACCAGACGTCGGACGTATTAGAGAAAATCCCGCCTCAAGCGGCGCGCACAAACAGAAACCGACCATAACCAACTTGGACTAGCAACTGGAGGCAGTTAGCTAAAGACCGGGCTAGTTGGAGATGCATGCCGGTTGAGGCCCAGGTTCATTCCGGATTGTAGCGCCACTTGAGTAAGTAAGTAAGTCATCAGAAAGCAACGCCAGCAGATAAAAATTTCCGAGACATACTGACTTTTCAACAGCTTGCTGTGCTGGTTTTTGCAGGACTAGGCTTCCAAGACATCAAATCCACAAATAAACCGTGTGATCTTCAGATTTTCGAAATATTAACCAAAACGACCATGCTCTCGTAGTTGCGAGCCACGCCTCCAACATTTTGTATTCGGAGAGACAGACGTTTATGCTGACCATTTCCTTGCGGAACCCACATTTATATCCCAACTGTTGAATGATAAGAAGCTACGAATAGTGCCTCACAGAACCGGAGATAGCGAGAGTCTAAGAATAACCCAACTGAGTGAGAGACTTCCTGATGTGCCCTCACCCATCACCAATTACACCATGACAAGGTGGCTAAATCCACCAAGGCTACCAGCAAAAATTATAAAGTCATACAGATGACGCATTGAGAACTTAAAACAGAAACTTTTGCTTACCAGCTTCATGGTACGGGTGGGCCGTGTGCTCGTGTACACATGAGAAACGAGGTTCCAACATATTGCGGGCTGTGCCAGTACCCGCCATAGAAAAATTTTTCTTGTACGCAGCGCGTCATCTGTATGACTTAATAATCTTTGCTAGCAGTCATCACCGAAAAATTCTCGTGGCCGAGCTTTCTCACAACCATTTATGTTTGCGTTTGTACTTCTTGCACGATGGCGGGACCTCCTGTTTTATGCCGACTCCGAACGTAGAATTTGAGAGAAGTTTTTCTTGAAAGTTGGTCCTGCTTTGATGATTTGTCAGATCATCACCTGAAGAGGGTCAGAGAAAAACATTTAGGTGTTGATCTGGCTGATAATCGAACCCAGACTTTCTGCGCGGCAGTTCATCGCGCCACTGAGCCCCTCAGATGATATTTGCAAGAAGCTAAAAAAGATGACAGAGAAAACACATATCAAGGGTCTACAACCCAAAACGGGTATTGATCATGGGAATGCAAAATTTATTGCATCATTACCCAAACATTACTCGAAAGTCTCGAAGGCGTTATCGACCGTAGTTACGGTCAACCTCTCTTACTGTCTCTGGTTTTATAATAACTTTTCGGTGACAAAAACAAAGATCGGTCGATCTTGAGAGTGTTAAAACGAAGAATAAATAAATATCCACCAATATCAACAGGAATCTTGAAGCACGACTTAACCATTGTAGGTTTGATTTGCCTGAATATTTATTTTACTTAAAAAGTGCCCGACCCTCCGAAGGTCTCTGCTGAGACAATGCAGACTTCCATCTTAATCAGTCCTGGGCACGCTCATTCTAGTTATGCAATCCATACACTGTGGCTTCCATTTCCTGTCACCTTTAACCTGAAGGCTGTGATTAGAAGATTCTCTTGGCTGGAGCATGCTCGATGTGGAAAAGCTAATGTAGTCGACGTGTTTTACTTTTTGTACTACAACGAAGGTATGTTCTCGTCCATTCGCATTTCTCGGATACAGGGCTAAAAATTAGATGAAGTGGCAATTTTTTCTTTTTTTCTACGTGTTCTTGCTTATTGTCCAGCAATCAGCGCCGTAAAATACTGGTAGGATTAGTCTTCGGTAGTGTAATCATTTCAGTTTTTCATGTCGTGCCGTAAATTCTTCAACAATGGCACGATTAGAGCTATTAATGATGTCAACATAGTCTGGGTGCTCCAGAAAGTGGACGGTTTTGTTAAAGATATAGCCTTCCATATATAATCCTGTCCAAGATATGTATTATTGCCGTAAATTCTTCAACAAGGGCAAGACTCTAGCGAATATTGATATCAATATAATCTGCGCACTCCACAAAGTGGACGAATTTCTTAAAGATACAGCCTTCCATATAATGGGTGATCCAAGTAGAGATACTTTTTTCAATAGCCTTTTTTGAAAGATCACGTGTGAGTCGTGTCATGCTGTCATGTTATTTTTGTTTAGTATTGTTTGGCATTTCATAATGGAAAGACTTACGCGTGAACAACGTTTACAAATTGTTCAACTTCAACTATGAAAATTCACGTTCTGTGAGGAATGTGTTTCGTGCACTTCGCTCAACTTATGGTCAACATAATCGGCCTACTGAGCGTACTATTCGCAACACCATCACCCATTTTGAGACCCAGCATTCATTATTGGATAATATTCGACCGAATAGACCACGTCCAGCACGCTGTGAAGAAAATAAAGCGGCCGTAGCTGAGAGTGTACACGAAAACCGTAGAGAGTCGATTCGGCGCCGTTCGCAGCAACTCGGAATGACGTATGGAACGACTTGGCGCATTTTACGTCAAGATCTTAAATTGAAAGCGTACCAAATACAGCTTGTGCAACAACTGAAGCCGCTCGACCTTCCCAAGCGACATCGCTTCGCTCTATGGGCTCTTGAAAAGTTCCAAGAAGATCCGACGTTTTCGAGGCAAATTTTGTTTAGCGATGAGGCCCATTTCTGGCTCAATGGGTATGTAAACAAACAAAATTGCCGCATTTGGGACGAAGAGCAACCTGAAGAAATTGAAGAACTGCCACTTCATCCAGAAAAAACAACGGTTTGGTGTGGTTTGTGGGCCGGTGGAATCATCGGTCCATATTTCTTTAAAAATTATGCCGGTGCGAACGTAACCGTCAATGGCGACCGTTATCGTGCCATGATAACCGACTATTTGATGCCTGAAACTGAAGCTCGTGATCTCGGCGACATTTGGTTTCAGCAAGACGGCGCCACTTCCCAAACATCGCATCAATCAATGGACTTATTGAGAGAACATTTCGGTGAGCACATAATTTCACGTTTTGGGCCGGTCGATTGGCCACCAAGATCGTGTGATATCACACCGTTAGACTTTTTCCTGTGGGGATATGTAAAGTCAAAAGCTTATGCCGACAAACCCGCTTCGATTCAGGCCTTGGAGGAAAACATCACGCGTGTCATTCGCCAGTTACCAGTCGAAATGCTCGAACGAGTGATCGAAAATTGGACTCAACGGATGGACCATCTGCGACGTAGCAACGGCCAACATTTAATAGACATAATCTTCAAAAAATAAATGCCAAAGAATGTTCTTTCAAATGATAATAAACATTCTCCATTAAATTTGAATTTTCTGTGTTTTTTTCTTTAAAAAAGTAAGGAACCTCGAAATGGATCACCCTTTATAATCCTGGCCTAGACATTAATTATATTTTCGGGGGCGAGATTGCAGAGATCACATAATTGCGCGTCTCCTTGTCGGAATCCCGTATAC
The DNA here is from genome assembly GCA_949824845.1 of Rhingia rostrata. NCBI lineage: Eukaryota > Metazoa > Arthropoda > Insecta > Diptera > Syrphidae > Rhingia > Rhingia rostrata. The sequence goes on from OX463756.1 coordinate 26,559,162, forward strand.
ATGTTTTTGAAAAATTCAGATGAACTATTTCTAAACTAAACAGTGCATCGCGTGTCCATTGGTATTAGGCGACACAAATGTATGAGTTTGGTGGTATTCCGGATTCCAAAAAAATACAAACGCCGGATCTTTGAAAGCATTTGCCATCCAAAGACTACATCTCAAGGGCTTATTGCCCCATACCTCTTTAACCAATTCTGTCAACATCCGCATTAACCGATTAGATTTGATGGTGACACTACATCTATTCATTATCATTCGTTTACGTAAACCCATGCTTTTTAAAACTTTAATATCCCCATTGTCCATTCCGCCATTCAATTACACACCTCATCAGCTGCATGACATAAGACCATCTACAACTGGTCATTGTTGTCGCATAAAAATTATACACCTCCAGCCCTTAGAGGGTACCATACCAATTACCTGGCTATTGAACAGAAACCGTCAAACCCAAGCCATGGGCTAGAGAGCTCAATGCAATTGCACAACTTCGCCGCTCCGAAAATGAGCACACAAGTGCATGCGTTCAGCTTACTAGCAGCGGTTTTAATGATAATGGTGATGGTACATGTTCCCTAATCACAGCCAAGTAGTGCCTTCTTGGCTTGCGAATTAATCCAAAAATGAAGTCAAGGACGGCATTAGCCTCATACGTGCCTACTTACCTACTAAGTGCGCCACGCATCCAAGCCACACACGTACACACAGTGAATTGTAACACCACCACCCAACTAATATAACGGTTTCGTTATATTGTAAATCATAATGTGGCAACAATTAGGCGCTCTTGGGCATGCGAAGTCGTTGGTCGTTCGTCCGTCCGTCCGTCCGTCCATCAGACAATCGTCACATCGTCTTCGTCGATGGTGACGATGATCATGCGGCCAATTGTAATATTTGTTGCTACACATTTGCAACAATTAAGCGGGAATTCAATTTCTTGTTTCTTTCGAATTCGAATTCGAAATTCGATTCGCGGGTAAAAGAACGCACGCCATGCATACGGATTGCGTTTTAATTCCTTCGTCGATATTTCACCGTACACACACACTCTCGTATCCCCGCGACATGACGATTGTGAAAAAGTTCATCACCGTGTGGAGTGGGTATAATGTGACGAAAGTCTGGCGATTTCGTCGTTAGACATACCAAATCTCGGACATTTGTCGAAAATGTCAGTGATGAGTGAGAAGGATAGGCTAACGAGCAAATTGCCAATGTGCATGCGTTGGATAGAGGGTGGCACCTCCTTTGGTTGTAAGCCTATCCGAAGACCGTTTAGAATGAGGTAGTCACGTGATGACAGTGTCAATCAAAACCTGCCTTATGAGTGTAAGTTCAACGGCACGCATATTGTAACACGAAACTAAATGCCGCCTAAAGGATTTTTTTTTCTCTTCCTACTTTAAGCTGACATGACGATTTTTTATACCATCCAAGTCCAAGAGAGAGAGAGGGAGGGCGAGTGTAGTAACACGAATCAATTTCCTTTAAGGGTTGTAACAAGCTTATTATGTGACAATGCCGCTGAGGTGGTGGTGTGGTGGATAGTCCGCGTGACGATATGAGCAAGGAAAAACACTCACAAGCCCATTTCAACGAAAGGATTATGACTCGTGGAGGAGCATGTTAGTGCGATGGCCTCCATGACGGTGGCGTCACATAGTCTCGAATGTGGGTAAATTGATTTTAGCGCATATTTCTCCAAAACCCCAGGGGTGTAGGGTGGAGGTGATAGCGTAATCGTTTCTTTTTTTTTTGTCTCTCCTCTTCGCACACACCAGTGTGGTGTGGCATTGAATGGAGAGTTGCATTGCAGGGTTCATTGTACATGGAATGACATAGCGTCATCGTAATGCATTTTAAATTACGTTACGGCTAGCACACACTGCGGAGGGCTGGATGTGTGTGTATTTGCGTGTTGTTATTAAAGGATAATCAGGTTTTAAGTGTACGACTTTTGTATCAATTGACGGGAACTTAAGGGTTGAATTGATTATGCTGACCTGACGAGAGTGTACTAGCTGAAGTGAGGTTTAACTTTAGTAGCAGTAGGAGCAGTTAACGTTTTTATTCAGCGCCTAGCCTACTTCTTGGGATGTTCCGATGACATCTAAGTTCATGGAATTGTCATGAGAATCTAAGAATCATGAAAGAGATGTTAAAATGTTTGCCACAGAAGGATTTCGTCATCTACTCAACTTTTGATAGAGTCCGTGCTTCATAGCCGTAGAGCAGGACTGGGATGATCAAGGTCTTGTATAGGACTCCTTAGTACAAGATGGGGCAAAAGAAGTCATTCGATGTTGTTTGGCATACAGAATATCGGTTGTGGTTCGCGCAGTGTGTGCCGTTGCTCCGTCCTGTTGGAACCACATGTCCTCCAGTCTTAATTCTTCAAATTGCGGCAAAAAAAAACGCGGTTAACTTAGCCCTACAGCGCGCATCGTACACTGTTGTTTTTTGACCAGCGGCATTCTCGAAAAAAAAATGGCCCGACGACTCCCCCTGCGTCAACAGCGCACCATGCAGTAACTTTGACCGGCAGTAATGACTCCTCGTGCATTTCTCGTGGACTTTTGGTGCCCCAGAAGCGATAGTTTTGCTTGTTCACGTACCTGCTGAGGTGCAAATGAGCCTCATCGCTTATTATGATTTTGGTCGAAAAATCGTCCACTTCGATTATTCCGCGTTCTTGGGGAGTGTACCGCTCCTTGGCTTGTTCACTTGTATTCTACACCTGTCTAGACGACAAATGTCAAAAAATATTTGACATTGGCGGCCATTTGCAAAAATAAGAGCATCTTCCAATATGGTGACCTTCCAATATGGTGACCTTCCAATATGGTGACCTTCCAATATGGTGACCTTCCAATATGGTGACCTTCCAATATGGTGACCTTGTAGTTCGAGTGAGTGCTTTACTACTAAATTACCTTCTTAGCCCAAAGACACATCAGTTGGCAGAGTCGAGGTAGACAAAGTCTAGTAGTACATCAAACTTAAATCTGTCAATAGCGATGTTCTGCCCAATTTGTAGATGTCGTGTGTCATTTCGTGTTGACGTATATACTTGGCCTTACGCGCATTTAGAGCTAGACCCGTTTTTCGCCGCTTCTTTCTCTTTAAGACGCAACCAATAATGTAAATATCTCCGGCGTATGCCAGCAGTTGCACATATTTGTGGAAGATGATGCCTCTGGTGTTGGCTCTGGAGTTTTGCACAACCCTCTCAAGAATGAGATTAAAGAATTCAGTGCCTCTCCTGGCCTAAACATTTTTTGGTATCGAAAATTTGGTCCTTTCCGACCCTGATGGAGCAGCAACATCCTGCACAGACCGGCGAGCTTCGGCGGTATACCAAAAATAGACATGGCGCTGAGTAGTTCGTGTCTACAAATGCTGTCGGCTTTTAAATCGATGAATAGCTGGTTGGTATCGATTTGGACTTCTTGGGTGCTCTCCAGGATCTGGGAAATTGTGAAGATTTTATCAGTTGTAGACTTGCCTGGTCTAAAACCACACTGATAAGTGCCGAACAAGTTGTTGGTAAACGGTTTCAGGCGTTCACATATTACGACAGATGGGAACCTATTGTAGGCGATGTTAAAGAGACTTATGCCTCTGTGTTTGACGCAGTTCAGAGGGTTTCCTTTTTCTGTGCTGAGGCTTTGTTCTTCAAGCATTCTTTTATCCTGCCAAATTCAGCATATGACTAGGTAAATTCATCTTCATTGGCTTTTTAAGCTCGGCGGGAAGACCGCAATTTCTGGCGCCTTTATTAAGCATAAGTTAAGGTGTTACTATCCTTACTTCACTGAGGTTGGGTGGTTGGTAGTTTTCGTTGTTGTCGCCCATATTAAATGGTTCGATCTGCCTGATAGCGGGTGACTGTTTGCCATTGGCGTTATATAGTCTGCTGAAGTTGTTCTTACAGCATCGACTGTGTTGTACCTACGATATTCCCTTGTTCACCTCGACAGGATTCTGTTCGAGCACGCTTTTTTTCTCTTTTTGCCTTCGTTCATCCTTCTTTGTCTATGGAGCTTAATCACAGCTCTCGTCTTGACCTGAAGCTTAACTTTGTAGGGCTCGTTCTTGGCTTGCGAGTATCTGCCCGCATTGTTCATCAAACCAAGAATTTCTTAATGGTGGGCCTTATCAGTTGCGGCTGATATAAAGGCATGTTAACATCGTTGCGTTAGTTCTTCGAGAAAAGTTTCTGGTGGTATGGTGTTAATCGAGAACAGTTAAGGCATACGAGTTCCGCGAAGGATGCGTGCCTCTTTGACCGTTTGTTGATTTGAGACCGCCATGTCCCCATATAGATATCGAGGTGAGGAATGTGCTGGCTATAGAGGGATTTTGTTGCACAGCGAAGTCAATTAGCTTCAGTCCTTTGCCGTACTTGGTGTCTTGAAGGCGTTCTTCCGACAATACTACTCAATATGATTTTAACATCGTACTTCGTTAGTCTTTTATAAGATTTGTCAATGAGCTCGCAGAAGCTGTAGGTATCATTTTCCTACGTCGGAGCGTGTGCACATATAAGGCTTATGTTGGGGAATTTTCCCTTGATGCGGATTGTTACAATAACAACGTGACATCTGAATACACGTTGTTTATTATCACTATAACATGGCAAGTGTTTTTTTTTTCATCATATTTTTGCCCTGCCCATCCCATAGTATTTCCTGGATGGCAGTAATGTCTTATTTTTTTCGAATTTAGACTATGCGGACCATTAATATTTTGTTAATATAAATAAAATCTTCCACAAAACTTAATAGCTAACAATTTTATTTTTACTTTCAGACATTCTCGAGCTGTTAAATATTTTTAAAGGTATGTTCAACAATTAAGCTTTACATATAGATTTTCGAACTCTAGATTTTATTGAATAAGGACCATTTGAAGGACTCATGATATTAATATCTATCCAACACTTGCACACAATTTTAGTTTAAGAAAAATGAGACCATTCATGCATCCGTTTTGAAAGATAAGTCGTTCTTCTCATGTCCACCCATTTATCAAAATCCATTTCACTTTTATTTAAAAGAAATTAAAAGGTCGGTGTAATAACTAAAAGTATGCACACCATCTTGAATTTCTTCAAATTTAACGAACACAAGAAAAAGTGACTCCCCGAAGCTGTCGGACACCACCCATGGAGTTTAAGTCTCCACTACATCCAAAATCTTTCCTATCCTCTCTTTCTTCAGCTTCTCTAACGCTCGTACTATGGTAACATATAAAGGGTATTCATAACCCCTTGAGTACGTGTAAATTATAAAAAAAAAAGTCGTACTACACAAGCATGAAGCAGTGACTTGACGACAATGGACTTTCTTGAGTGTTGGTTTATTATGGTCGTTTTTCTTCTTTAGTTCAGGCTTGAGATCTGAACCGAGTTCGAACAAATTCCTGAAAAAGTACAGTACCAAGGTATTCAATTCAATTAAATGACATTAAAAAAATCAATCAAAGGGCTTATTTTTTTCAAAAAAAAAGCAATAAAAAATGTTTGCGCAACATGCTCGTAAATACCCAGGGCCGAGCTCTCTCAAAACCATTCATGTGCGCGTGGGTACTTCTTTCACGATGGTGGGACCTCCTGTTTTATGCCGACTCCGAATGGCGACTATGAAATAAGATTTTGTTGAAAATTGATACTTCTCGGATGATTTGTCAGATCATCGCGAGAGGAGGGCCAGTGAAAAATCATGAAGGTGTTGCTACGGCTGGAAATCGAACCCAGACCTGCTGCTCGGCAGTTCATCCCACTAACCATCGCGCTACTCAGCCGTTGCAAAAAATTTGACATTGACATAACAGTACTTCGCAAATGAATGCAACAAACTACAGACACGTAACAGCACTGGCGACTGAGTCCATCGGCTGGGATAAAACAAGACATTAATACAACAGAGAGAGAGACAGATAGACAGAAGGAAAGCCATATAACATAAACCTACGTGGCTCAGAGGAGGAGACATAGATTTATATCGTCTCATATTATCGCACAGGTGGCCTCAGAAAAGCTGGCAATTTTCGTAGAAAACAAATGCTGCCGGAGCTGGGGCTTGAACCCGCAGCGTTTGGCTTAGCAGTCAACTACGCATTCCTCTGAGCCATGGCCACCTGCGCAAAATATTTAAAAATGTTCTCAAAGAGCTTTAGAAAAGACAACGGACAATCCTTATTTTTGGGAGAGTACGATAAGTTTGGCGCCAAAAAATGATAACGGTTTTTAGTAGAGGGGTCGAAAAACAAGCTTTTTTTCTATGGGAAAGGGTCTATCTCGCCCCGTTTAGGAGGTAGGGACAATTTTAGAAAAAAAAATTACTAAAAAAATGTAAAAAATATTACTAAAAACAACGGCAACACTTACGATAAAGTATTATCCCGTTTTCGAAAGCCAGAAACCAGTTCTTTAATCTTCAATTTAAATTTAATTATTTATGTCAATAGTTTTTGAAAATATCGCATGCAAACTCAAAATTTTTATAAAAAAGTCGAAAAAAAAGTTAAGACCATTTTTTTCCAAAATTGTGAAATAAATGACTTAATTGGCTTTTTTTGTCAATGCTCATATCAATTCTGAATCGCACACAAAAACCGAATAGTTTCATGTCTTCTAGTTATTGATAAAATTAAAGATCACTAAAACTATCTTTGTATGATTCTTGTTTTTTTGGTATCTCACTTAGAGGATTAATGTTCATCTTTGTAAGTAAGGTAAAACAAATCAAGTGCATTACATTTTACAATAAAACACAAAAAAATAATGGCACCCATCCCAAATCCTACAGTGAGCCCAAGCAGGGAGTTGCGAGGGAGCAACATATTCCCCATAGGAATCTCACTGTCCTCATACACCGAATTAATTTTAGTAATTTTCAATTTTCTCAAAAACTAGAAGACATAAATTCATCTAGTTTTTAGTTTTTGATTGAGAATTTATATTTAGAATTTATATTTTAGAAAAAAAAAATAAATATATGTTTGCAGTTTTGAAAAATTACACTTACAACTAAGTTTTTAATTATTTTCCCTAAATTTTGAGTTAAAAAAAGTTTTTTTTTGCAAAAGCAATCCTTTTTTTTATTTAAAAAATAGCTAATGGAAAAAAGTTTTGCCTTTAAGAAAAGGCGTACTTCTTAATTGTAAGTTTTACCGTTATTTTTTAATTTTTTTTTCAATTAAAACCATTTTTTTTTTTAAATTGCCCCTACCTCCTAAACGGGGGTAGATAAACCCCCCACCATTGTAAAAATATGCTGTTGCCTCCACTAAAAACCGTTATCAATTTTCGGCGCCAAACTTATTGAACTTGTACCCTAATTTTTTATTTTTTTAAATCTAATTGTGTACATGTGCATGAGCATATGCCGTCATCTTCGTGTAAAGGTTCAGAGTTTTGGTTTTTAAACTGGCAACACTGTTTCCAAAGATTGCCAATTTGACAGTTGATTTGTAGTTAGTACGTTTTGACATTTAACCCCCATTTTAACGCCAGGACAATGCGTGTAAATTGTGCAAACTTATTTTGAAAACCATGGTTTGGTTCGACAAATTTATCTAGCGATACGTCTATTTTACGGTCAATTGAAGCGAACGATTATACGGAAAATCTACAGATCCAGGTAACCCACAAAGAACCATTATAGTCTATATGAGCATTCGCATAGCGTGCGCATATTTTCGCGTAATGAACTTGTGAACTGGCCTTCATGATCCGATGATCTCGCACCTTTATATTACTCCCGTTGGGGGTATGTGAAGACATTAGTCTATGCCAATTAACCAGAGACAACCAGAGCCAACACCAAAGGCACAATTTTCCAAAAGTCAGTACCACTACTAGCATACGCCGACGATATTGACATCATTGGTAGGACCCAACGTGATGTCATAGCCACGTTTGCTAGTATAGAAAAGGAAGCGGCAAAAATGAGTTTAGCAGTAAATGAGGGCAAGACAAAGTATATGCTGATGGAACGTGACCATTGACAGATATAACTTTGAGGTAGTACGGGATTTTATCCAACTCGGCTCCGCTATTACCACTGACAACAACATCTCGTCAGAAATTAAACGAAGAATTACTCTTGCTAACCGCTGTTTCTTTGGGCTAAGAAGGCAATTCAGTAGTAAAGCCCTCACTCGAACTACTAAGGATATACTATATAAGACCCTGATCATCCCAGTCCAGCTCTACGGCACTGAAGCATGGACAGTCTCAAAAGGATGAAGAAATCCTTGGTCGATTTGAGAGGAAAATTCTTCGAAAAATCTTCGGTCGGGTTCTTTAACAGGGACGCTACAAAGGTTGAGCGACAGAGACAGCAAACGACGCCATATTTCGTCGCCATATTTCAGAAGAGAAATGTCAGCTCTTTTGACATGTTTCGTCGCCATATTTCTTACTGAAGAGAAATGTCAGCTCTTTTCACATTTCTCTTCAGTAAGAAATATGGAGACGAAATATGGCGTCGTTTGCTGTCCCTGTCGCTCAACTTTTGTAGCGTCCCTGTGGAAAAACCCGATATTTCGTACATATGCGCACCTGGGATGTCAGCTCTTTTGACATTTCTCTTCAGTAAGGTTTGCCATTTCATGATGGAAAGATATACGATCCAACAACGAGTCGAAATTATAAAAATTTACAACCGGAATTCGGAGTCAATGGCCTCAACGTTAAGAGCGCTACATCCAATTTATGGTCGTCATAATCGTCCTAGCAGATCAGCAATTGAGCGTCTAGTGGAAAAATTTGAATATACAGGCAAAGTAAAAATGTTCCCGTGCCAGTGAGATAAAGAAGTGCCCGTAGTGTCCAGAATATTGCTGCCGCTGAGGCTTCAGTTGAAGAAAGCCCAAATGTGTCTCTCACACGTCGTTCTCAAGCGTTGGGCATCTCTGTGACGTCGTTGTATCGAGTTTTGCGAAAAGATCTTGGCCTACATCCTTACAAGATTAAATTGACGCAAGAACTGAAGCCGCTTGACCATTATAAGCGTCGTGTGTTTGTGAATTGGGCTGAGCAACAACTTGAAAATGATTCGGATTTTCATCGAAAAATCATCTTCAGCGATGAGGCTCATTTCTGGCTGAATGGCTTCGTCAATAAACAAAATTTGCGGTATTGGTCAGGCAGCAATCCACACGTACTCCATGAGTCATCATTGCATCCCGAAAAAATTACGGTTTGGTGTGGTTTATGGGCCGGCGGCGTCATTCGGTCGTACTTCTTCCGTGATGATCAAGACCGGCACGTTACTGTGAATGGGAATCGCTGCCGTTCAATGATATCCGAATATTTTTGGCCCCAATTGGATGATATGGACTTGGAGGACATGTGGTGTTAACAGGACGGCGCCACAAGCCACACAGCGAATGCCACAATCAATTTATTGGAAACCAAGTTTGGAGAACGTGTTATCTCACGAAATGGTCCAGTCGCTTGGCCGCCTCGGTTGTGCGATTTGACGCCGTTGGACTATTTCCTGTGGGGCTACGTCAAGTCTATGGTCTATGCCAACAAGCCAACGACGATTGATGAACTTCGTACGAATATCGAACGTGAAATTGCAGCAGTATCGACCGATTTATGCTTGAAAACCGTCGAAAATTGGGTTCAGCGTCTGGACTTCTGCAAGCGTGCCCGTGGTGGCCATGCAAAAGAAATCGAGTTCCATAGATAATGGCATCGAGGGTAATTTCACAGGAATAAAGAATTTCATTGATATCCAAAACAGTTTTTGTTTAATTTAAAAATACTTTTGTAGTGCTCTTATTGAAAAACCCTTTAATATTAGATAAAATCGTAATTTTTCTGAACAACGATTAATGTTAGATACGTAGTTGAATTATAAAAAAAAGTGTCCCACTTCATTAAAAGAAGTCTGATTTCATCGATCATTTAAAAGGAGTCAACAATAACCAAGGAAACGATGTGCATAATCAGTAAAAGTAAGACATGGATGACCCACTTAACTTAAGTGACAATCGAAATTCAATTAGAAAGTATAATGCCTACAAGTTCCTCTAAGAGCATATAAATTTAGAAATATATTTTAGGCTCTAACCTCTAACCATACCAATACCCATGCGATGGCCGGGTCAAAGGACACGCATCGATCTAATGCGAACACTCAATATCTGCTTCCCGTTTACATAAACAACAACAAACTGTCTATAGTTGATAAATTATATCAACTCGCATAATGTAAACAGATACATAAAAAATATCCAACCTTAAACCGGAGATATTTTTCTCAGAAACAACACGCACAGAACCGTTCGAATAACTCAATTTTCCAATGAGACTTGTCTACACTTCCAGTCACATATTTGCCACCTGCTACACCAACCCCCGCCACAAAGGGTCAGGTTCACCTATCCACCTCCCAGACTAAGCGGATAAATAATAAACAAAAAAAGAATGAAAAATCATAACTAATATCCCAATTTGGGTAATTGATATTCAATTGAGTGCGGGCAGTAGAATTTTTTATTTCTTTATCACATTTTGAAATTCTGTGCATGACGGGCGCTAAAATTTCCCAACGACCCCCTACCAACAACGAAAAAATAAAAATAAAAATACGACGGCGTCGTAACCGTGTAATTGGGGATTCCAAAGTGCGTCCATCGACTTAGATTTACATTCGCAGACTCTGGTGGCAAGTAGCTGCCACGCACTGATGATTGTTGGTAGACGATAAAATTACAACTGATACGTACGTACGCCGAAAATCGCGTGTGAAAGCTGTCAAAAGATTGCCAAGCATGTAGATATTTATGTATCTAGTATCTTTTTCTTACATAATAGGTAGTAATAGTTCGATTTTGATTTTAATCTTCACTCCATCTCCAATTCTCCATCTAAGTAGAAGCAGTATTTGGAGAGAGAGAGACAGTGTACTATGCATTGAGTGGGACACCGTGCATGGGTGCCCGAAAAGCTTGTGCGCCTTGTCTGTCAGTGGGGTACCCAATTGCCCCATGTTTATCGCTTTTTTGACATTTCATTCAATTATTTTTTTTTCCAGTTATTATGACACTAACGTGTCCGTGTGTCTGTGTGCTGACGTCAGGTGAAAAAAAGTTCGTTGCATACCTCTTACTTGTATCTTTCGCAGTGCATTTTAAATTTCATTGAACGCAGAGCGGACCTATTGTAGGGAGAGAGTATCTCATTTGCAGATACATAAATACCACAAGCTAAGAGAGTGGGATAGTTATCTACTCTTATTTTGAGTGTGTCAACAAAATAAGAATTTTTTTTTATTTTTATTTTTACAAATTATATTGGAAATGTTTTTTGAAATGTCATTTGCCAAAATGATGTACATATATTGAGAAAATATTACTTCATCAACAAAATGCACTTTTTGCCGCCAAAAAAGAAACTCACGTCACTTAATCATATAATGTCACATGTATTTTGTGAGAAAATCTAGTACAATCTGTTGTTTGTAACAATATGAACTGACAGGTGCTTTCTCACAAATACACATTTGTGGCACGATTTTGCGCGAAATACAATCGAACCTCGAAAAGTTGAAATTTGGGAAGAGAGTGTGCAAGAGTAGCAGTTCCGGTTTTATATTAGGGCTTCACCTAGTTTCGAATTTTTATTTTCTTCTGGCATTCGTGATAGGTGACATGTGGTTACTTGGATCACTATGACTGTGCAGGAGAGGACAATCATGTCAAATCTCTAAAATTTGAAATTTTATTGGAATACGTTTGCTGATATAACTTTCGGTTTATTGATTTTTGGTGGGTTATGTATGAAATTGAAAATTTGGTGACGAGCGTCAGCAGATTTCGGATTCTTTGTTTTTGATGAATTTTTTAAGGTTAAGTAAGGTTTTATGGCACTTGGATGAGGCGACGAACATGCATAGGAACGCATGGATCCTTAGCGATATCTACCTGCCCCTTGAAAGAATAAAAAAAGTATCACAATATTGGGTGTTTGTTTAGAGGTATAGAACTTCGAATTGAAATAAAACACAAGAAAATCGATTTAATGTCCATAAATTTGACTTAATTGGAAGGATAATTTTATGCCATTTATGTTTTAATATGACTTCGGGCATGTGGCCTCCGCGGCGGGTTCGAATAAATGCAAGTCTAGAGGTTCAATTTTCAACCACTTTTTCGAGCATTTGGGGCCGTATGTCGGCAATAACGCCACGAATGCTGGCTTCCAAGTCCCCTAACGTTTCTGGTTTGTTGGCGTAGACAAGCGACTTCACATATCCTTAATGAAAATAATAAAAAAAAAATACAAATTGTTGGCGCAACAGGCCCGTTAGTACCCAGCGCCGATCTTTCTCACAACTATTCATGTGAGCGTATGTACCTTCTTGCGGGACGTCCGGTTTTACGCCGACTCCAAACGGAAAATTTTAGATAAGCTCTTCTTGACAATTGATACTACTCGAATGATTTGCCAGATCATCACTTGAGGAGAGCCAATGAAAAATCATTTAGGTGTTGCTATGGCTGGGAATCGAACCCAGACCTTCTGCGCGGCAGTTCATCGCTCTAACCATCGCGCCACTGTGCCTAATGATGTCAAATCACACGATCTTGGTGGCCAGTTGACAGGTCCTTTCCGCGAAATTATGCGCTCATCGAATGTTTCCATCAATAAATCGATTGTGACGTACGCTATGTGGCATGTAACGCCGTCTTGTTGGAACCACATCTCATCCACATTCATGCCATCTAATTCGGGAACAAAATAGTCGGCTGTCATGGCTCTATACCGATCTCCACGTTAACTGACTCTCTAGCATCATTTCGGAAGAAGTATGGCCCAATGACTCCTGCAGCCCATAGAGCACACCAAACAGTCAGTTTTTTTATGGATGTAATGGCGTCTCAAGTGTCTCATATGGATTCTTTTCACTCCAAATGCTTCAACCAAAAATGAGCCTCATCACTGAACAAAATTTTGCGATGAAAATCAGCATTTGCGCAAAGATCTTAGCTTACGATCTTACAAGATCCAGCTTGTGCAAGAATTAAAGCCGCGAGACCATGCCATGTGTCGTTATGTTGGTGTATGGGTCAAAAATGAGATAACGACGCATGGCATGGTCTCGCGGCTTTAATTCTTGCACAAGCTGGATCTTGTAAGGTCGTAAGCTAAGATCTTTGCGCAAAATCTTCCATAAAGTTGATGGGCAAAGCTCCGATTGCTGTGCACGGTGGCGAATCGGTTCATTCGGTTCCTCTTCAACGCTTTGCTCTTCAGCGGCAATTATTTCTTCGGTGCGATCCATGATTAACCGCATTAATTGCTCTGATGGACTATTATGTCGACCATAAAATGGACGGAGCTTATGCTTAACTTCGTGAACTGAACCATTATTTTCGAAATAAATTTGCACGATTTGCCAGCATTGTTCTTTTGTTAACCTGTTCAGGAAGAAATGGCAAACCAAACTGAACATAAATGTCATTAGAGTTGACCGATTTGACCACAAAATGTCAGTTTTATCGCTATTCAGTACACAAATAAACTTTTCTTAAATGCGATACAATTTGTGCTGAAGATATTTTGATTGGTTTTTTTTCAAAATACAAAAAAAAAACTAACAGTCATGCTTCCAGCAACATGCACAAAAGATCAATGGTAGCGGCCACCAGTTAGTTTCACTTGATACGGTTCTAAAAAAAAACGGACGTTGTCTTTGTTAAAAGGGTAAACAAGTCAGAAGTTTATTCTGACTTGGCTGTCTTAGACTATTTTAACCTCTTAGGTATTTAAAAATAATGTCAATGATTCCGATATCAAATCCGTCAAAACATAATTGAAAATTTGACAGCACCAAATAATTCGAAAATAACTTAAAAAAAAAGGATCAACAATAATACGATTAATGCGATTTCTACAATTTTTTAAGAAAAAAAAAACAATCCTTTCAAAGGGGAGAGTTCAATAACTTGGGCTGTTTTTTGTAGAACAGTTCAATTCAAGCATTTTTTACTATGGGAGTGTGAACTCCCCGTTTGGGTGGAAGCTGTAACTTCATAAAAAAGTACTAAAAAGGGGGAAAACATATTGAAAAATAACGGTAATTTAAAAAAATTAAGAAATTTATATTCTTTAAAAGCCAATAAATTGTTCCTTAAGTGTTTTTAAATCAAATAAAATTCATGCACAGTTTTCCAATAAACTGGTTTTAAACTCAAAATTTAGGTAAAAAAAAATAAAAAAAAACAATTTTTCAAAACTGTAAAATTATATATTACTTATTTTTAGAAATTCTTTCTAAAACTGAAAACTAGATTTTATGTCGTCTAGTTTTTGAAAAAAAAAGGAAAATTACTAAAACTACTTTTTTATAGGTATTTGTTTTTTTTGCTTGCTTACGTAGTTTAATACTTAAATATTAAATAAGTTTAAATATTAAATATTAAATATAATATAATTATTAAAATTTTTTTAAGAAATTGCCCCTCCTGCCCAAACAGGGGGAGATAAACCCGACTTGTATTGAACTGTTCTTGGCGCCTAAGTTAACATACTCTTGCCCTTTCAAAAACTTAATAGGTTTCGCAGCGACAATTTGTCAGTTATGATAGCAAAGAACAACGTCATGCAGGCGAAGCTCAAAGAAATCGTTGCGAATTTAATTATAAACTGCTGCGTGCGCCATAACTTGATTTTTACATCTCGAAAGTCGTAGCTAGATAATTTTCAGATACTATTCATCATCGGTTTAGCAATAGTGCATCCAGGAGGTAGGAATAATTTCGAGCTTATTTAGGCACAGAAACTTACACAATTTTAAAAAATGTTTTTCTAATCTTTCTTAGAAAAACTTTTTACTATAGCGAAAATAAATGGGATGTGGTTGACCAGAAAATTGAGCAATGGCACTCGTAAAATTAATAAGGGTGATCCATTTCTAGGTTCCCTACTTTTTTAAAGAAAAAAACACAGAAAATTCAAATTTAATGGAGAATGTTTATTATCATTTGAAAGAACATTCTTTGGCTTTTTTTTTGAAGATTATGTCTATCAAATGTTGGCCGTTGCTACGTCGCAGATGGTCCATCCGTTGAGTCCAATTTTCGATCACTCGTTCGAGCATTTCGACTGGTAACTGGCGAATGACACGCGTGATGTTTTCCTCCAAGGCCTGAATCGAAGCGGGTTTGTCGGCATAAGCTTTTAACTTTACATGTCCCCACAGGAAAAAGTCTAACGGTGTGATATCACACGATCTTGGTGGCCAATCGACCGGCCCAAAACGTGAAATTATGTGCTCACCGAAATGTTCTCTCAATAAGTCCATTGATTGATGCGATGTGTGGGAAGTGGCGCCGTCTTGCTGAAACCAAATGTCGCCGAGATCACGAGCTTCAGTTTCAGGCATCAAATAGTCGGTTATCATGGCACGATAACGGTCGCCATTGACGGTTACGTTCGCACCGGCATAATTTTTAAAGAAATATGGACCGATGATTCCACCGGCCCACAAATCACACCAAACCGTTGTTTTTTCTGGATGCAGTGGCAGTTCTTCAATCTCTTCAGGTTGCTCTTCGTTCCAAATGCGGCAATTTTGTTTGTTTACATACCCATTGAGCCAGAAATGGGCCTCATCGCTAAACAAAATTTGCCTCGAAAACGTCGGATCTTCTTGGAACTTTTCAAGAGCCCATAGAGCGAAGCGATGTCGCTTGGGAAGGTCGAGCGGCTTCAGTTGTTGCACAAGCTGTATTTTGTACGCTTTCAATTTAAGATCTTGACGTAAAATGCGCCAAGTCGTTCCATACGTCAGTCCGAGTTGCTGCGAACGGCGCCGAATCGACTCTCTACGGTCTTCGTTTACACTCTCAGCTAGGCCCGCTATATTTTCTTCACAGCGTGCTGGACGTGGTCTATTCGGTCGAATATTATCCAATAATGAATGCTGGGTCTCAAAATGGGTGATGGTGTTGCGAATAGTACGCTCAGTAGGCCGATTATGTTGACCATAAGTTGAGCGAAGTGCACGAAACACATTCCTCACAGAACGTGAATTTTCATAATAAAGTTGAACAATTTGTAAACGTTGTTCACGCGTAAGTCTTTCCATTATGAAATGCCAAACAATACTAAACAAAAATAACATGACAGCATGACACGACTCACACGTGATCTGTCAAAAAAGGCTATTGAAAAAAGTATATCTACTTGGATCACCCGTTATTTTGGTTTAGGTGATTTTGAGTAAGTTGTGCCCAGTTAAGAATCCCTTGTAGTGTCGAAACAAACCTTATGTTACTATGAAGAAGTTTGTCACATCCTTTTGGATGTTCCACAGGTGTACCTAAATGGCTAACCATTTATATATTTTTGCTTCTTAAATCCTATAAAACTACCTAATTATAAAGTCGACGAACCACTATCTAAATACGAAGTAATTTTGACAAAAAAAAAACAAAAAACAATATTTGTTTTAATATCCGTCATTTTCCGGAGAAATCCTGTGCCCTGGGCTATATTAACAGAAATACCTCTTCGGTTCCTTAAATTTCGTCCACTACGTGAAATTGTTTCATTAAATTTTAATGCTTCAATTTATATTTTTCCGTTCTTGTTTGCCTACCCGCGTTTGGATCCTTGGAAAGCCCTCAAGTCCAATACACACAAGCAAATACCAAAAATAAGCTAAAGAACCCCATCTCCAGATCAATAAACACACTGGTGGCAGTAGTAGCCGTATGTTAAGGTATCAAAATAAGCTGGATAGTCCTGGGTTGGTAAATGAAATGAAAAGCAGTGTGCCAGTTTCAAAGAACTGCGGAAACATCTGGTGAGTTTTCAAGGAAGAAAAATCAAAAAAAAAAGAGTACAAAAATTTAACAACCTTAAACCAAAACCTATTGCGTTCCCAGTTCAAATTTTGTAAAGCTAGAAAAATCGTACTTTAATTTTGCTTGCGCGTTTATTAATTTGATTGACTGAGAACAGACAATGAGGCATCAGATGTCACATGGGCTCAGGTTTTCAATATAGGAAATCGGATTTGATAGTTTTTTTTTGTGTACTTAAAACTATTAGTCATAATGGAAAGTTTTAAAAATCTTTTAAAAAAATATAAAAAAATGTTTTCTACAAATTTTGTACACATATTTATAGCGACAACGAAGGACATGGTCAGTGTAGAAAGAATAAATTGGGCAATTGATTCATTCTTTCCTAATATATCAGACAGGATCGATGGTTCTATGTCAATTATGCTTCAAAAATAGAAGCAATTCGTAACGGCATTTATACACAAATTGTTTCCTATGTGCTGGCGGGAAGTAAAGGTAGTGTTTATCCCTAAGGTCGCAAAAAAGTCATACGACTGCAAAGGATTTTAGGACCATTAGTCTTGCATCGTTTATCCCTAAGGCCGCAAAAAAGTCATACGACTGCAAAGGATTTTAGGACCATTAGTCTTGCATCTTTCGTATTAACGACCTTTGAAAAACTAATGGCTATCTACATTCATGGTTAGCTGAACTAACAAGATAAATCTTCGGCACAGCATGACTACATGAAAGAAAGGGGAGAGTGGAAACCACCCTGCACGATATCGTTAGCACTATAGGAAAATCTCTCCTCATGAAAGAATACACACTTTCTGCATTTTTCGACATATACAGATCCTTCAATGATGTGGAAACAAGTGAAAACAAAAAAAAAACTTTAGGGAAAATAACTTGGACCACGCTCCAATACAAATTATTGGAAGTAGGCTGAGCCACAGGAAAATAAATGCGAAGCTAGGAGACACATATTTCAAAGTAATCACACCGAGAGGCACACCACAAGGAGGCATTATCACACCTCTGTTTTGGGTCCTCGTCATTAGAGAGAGTGAGTTGCTAAATAAGCTTCAAGCTTCAACGCCATGGGGTAAAAGTCATATCCTACTTGGACGATGCGATATTGCGATACTAAAAAGTCAAAGGAAAATGCCTATCGACTATAAGTGAGTTGGTAAGCAATGCTATTATATGAAACCTTGAGTTTTCACCTAGCTTATGCTTACCGTGCCAACTCAGCCTTCACGTGGCAAATCTGAGAGCCTACTACCTTGACCGTAGATAGGGTCTCAATCAATGAGAGCAGGAGAAGATGTGTTCTGACACTAATGCAAATATTCTATTTCCAGACGGCATCGGACTCCCTCTTTTGGAATCAACGGTGGAGTCTGGTCTCAGTTAGGATAGGCAAAGCAAATAACCTAAATGAGCAGCTTCGACATATTCGAACAACAGGTCATCTAGGAATCTCAAAGGAAAGTCAGGCCACTAGAAAAATGTTTGATTGCCCTAAAGGTTACACCCAGCACTCAATCCTTCCACTACGGGATTGAGCCTCCTGTCCTAATGGTATCGAATAAATTGGAACTGGACCTCCAGTTGGCGGTTGTGCCTCAGTTTAACTACCCATTTTCGGAAAAGTACCATTGTTACGAAGCCATCACGAGTTTTGGAAAGGACTGATCTTTTGGTTGACGACCATGCAAAACAAAAAAAGTAAAACGATTTTCGTATCTGTAGCTAAAGTGTGAAAATATTAAATAGAAGTACAAAACAGACATTACTGCCATCCAAAAAATACGATGGACGGGGCAAAAAGAGGATGACAAACTGTGACATCTCCGTGGACCGCGTTATACTGAGCAGATACAGCGACTACGTATGTGTTGTTATTCCTAAGTACAAGACTTAGGCAAGAAGACTTATGTTTTCAGGACATTAGCGAAGGTTTTGTCACATTAAGGCCGATTTCGTTAACATATGAGCTCCTTGACAAAACTTATAAGCTCCTCCCCAAAGCAGGCACCCCTATCAAGGTATCCCTTCGGAAGAATTTTTTCCCCGAATTGTTCGAAATCGGAGAATTGTCTACTGAGGTATCCGTTCCGATTATCATTTCGGACTTATATTCCGACGAAATGTAACGCACGTGATCGCACATCGGCGATATGCGTTAAGTCGACAATTTTTGACAGCTATTCGTTGAATTTCTTCCGAAGTAGTCCAACGAAAAATTTTTGCAGAATCAAACGAATGCGATTGTATGTTTTTTTTGTTTCGCGACGGATGCCACGAAAGCAAATGGAGTTCCGATTGGATTTCACTTTCGTTTCGGAGATTGTTCTAAACGGATACCTCGATAGGGCATTTTATCGCAACGATAGGAAAAGTGGATTTTGTTGGAAAACACAGCCAACACGTCTGGCGACGGACACAGACTAATCGATTTCGCTGTGGAACTAAATGCCACAATAGTCGACAGTCGCTTCTCAGAACGTTGATCTATGAACCTCTCTCTATCAACACCACACCACCAGCATCGAATATCGTAGACCAATGGCAGCGATGTCAAGATCAGCCGTAACTTATAAGTTTTTACCTCCAAACAGCTGGAAACCCTTGGATTGATAAAGAAAGATGAAAAATGCTTGCAGCATCGCCTTTTTAGAAAGAAGAAAAAAGTATAAGATAGCGATAGGAATGGAACCACAGCATCGTTTGTCAGATCCACAAAAAAGAAGACCCTCCGAGCTGCACCAAATACAGAGGATTAAGTCTCCTCTACATCGACTACAAGATTCTACCTACCGTAATATGTGCTGAAGCACGCCTGAAACCGTTTACCAACAACTAAATCGGACCTTGTAAGTGGGGACATAGGCCACGAATTGGACAGAACGTCACCATTAACAGATTAAATCTGACAACAACATCTCTTCCGAAATTAAACGACGACACACACGGGGCATACATATGTGATGATTGGCCTCTATTAGTGTTTACTACACGTTTTGTTGCCATACTGATAACAAACTTCTTTCCCGTACCTACAGTCCGGAATGAACCTGGGCCTCAACCAACATGCCTCTCCAATTACCCCGGTACTTAGCTAACTGCCTCCAGTTTCGCACTCTAAGTTGATTGAGGTCGCTTTCTACTTGTGCGCACCACTTAACGCGAGTCTTCCTCTACTGCGTCCGACGTCTGCCTGGGAATCGAAGACTCTGCGAGCTGGAGTATTGGTGTCCATTCGTTCTACTTGCCCTAGCCATCTTAAACGTATCTATACAGCTCGTAAAGTTCTTGTTTGAATCTCCGTCTCTATAGCCCGTCATCGCAAAACGGGACGCAAACGGGACAAACTTCTTTCCCGTACTTACAGTCCGGAATGAACCTGGGCCTCAACCAACATGCCTCTCCAATTAGCCCGGTACTTAGCTAACTGCCTCCAGTTTCGCACTCTAAGTTGATTGAGGTCGCTTTCTACTTGTGCGCACCACTTAAGGCGAGTCTTTCTCTACTGCGTCCGACGCCTGCCTGGGAATCGAAGACTCCGCGAGCTGGAGTATTGGTGTCCATTCGTTCTACTTGCCCTAGCCATCTTAAACGTATCTATACAGCTCGTATAGTTCTTGTTTGAATCTTCGTCTCTATAGCCCGTCAACGCAAACGGGACCGAAGATTTTTCGAAGAATTGTCCTATCAAATCGACCAAGGATTTCTTCATCCGCTTTTGAGACGGTCCATGCTTCAGCACCGTAGAGCAGGACTGGGATGAACAGGGTCTTACATAAGATCTTTTTAGTAGTACGAATGAGGGCTTAACTACTGAAATGCCTTCTTAGCCCGAAGAAACAGCGGTTGGAAAGAGTAATTCTTCGTTTAATTTGGGACGAGATGTTGCTGTCAGAGTCAATAGCGGAGCCGAGATAGACAAAGTCCCGTACTACCCCTAAGTTATATCTATCAATGGTGACGTTCTGTCCAATTCGTCGATGTTGTGTGTCCTTTCGTGTTGTCCCCTTATGGACATCGAGGTGAGGAAATCGTGTGCTGGCTATAGTGGCATTCCGTTCCGTAGCGAAGTCAATTAGCCTAAATCCGCACTATAACACGGTCCCTAGTAGATGTCACAGTTTTTCATCCTCTTTTGCCCGGCCTATCCCATCGTATTTCCTGGATGGCAGTAATGTCTGCTTTGTAGCAGTTCAGGGCTTCCATTCTCACATTCCAGGTGCAGATACGAACGTCGTTGTCCTTCTTTCCCGTAATTATTTCATAAATCCTGAACACCATAGGCTTATAAATGTCTCATCCAGTTAGTTTGTAGTGAAGTCCCTATAACCATAGTTTGTCGAAGGCCTCTTCAAACAAGGCAGGTGTCCATGGATTTATAGATCAATCTGTTGCCGGCTGCGCCATTTGAGTGTGTTTCTTCCTTGAATACAGTAAGAACTTTGTTCGATACCGAACAGTAACGTTGTGCTTAGACTCTCTGATTGCAATTATTGCGTCTCCAGGACCAACAAAGATGATCGATATTATACTGACTGTTAAAGTTTTGCGACATTTACATTTAAAATTCAAATTGCAATTTTTTATTACACAGTTCGTACTGAATGTTGTTTTTGTACCCTATCCCATAGGGGAATATTAGTTTTGATACATAGTTTGTGAAACAGAGAAATAATTAAGCTTGATACAGCTTAGAGTATATGGATCGACTCAGAGTCGATAGCTTAGTCGATTAAACCATGTCTGTCTGTCCATCCGTCCGTCCGTCTATAGGTCACCGGTTTTTGGGCCTTAAATTTTGAGCTAGGATAGTGAAATTTGATGTACGTGATCCTTGTACATGGATGTACAAGTGTAAACATTTTTAAAATCCGCCCACTGACTTAGGAAATCGTTATTTTTTGGCCAAACGGTAGGGAATTTGAAAAATAGACTTAACAACACGTGTAGTCAATCCCAATATCTATATATTGTCAATATAAAGTTTTTTACAAGTCCACTTTTTGAGGGCGTTTTCCGTAAAAAACGTTTATCGGTAAAATTTTAAAATATTCGAAAAAACCTTTGATGCAAAATCATTGGGTTTGATAAAACAAATATTTCGTCCATACATCATCTAAGCCCACGCCAACTTTTTGGAGGCATTTGTATACCCTACGCCATACCATATGCAAGAGAAAAACGTTGTTTTTTGTCGAACCATACAAGGTTTTGAAAAACTATCTGAACATTATGTTGCGACAACGTCAGTTTTAATATTTCTTTGCCATAAAACCCACATTTTAGGAATATTAATTTTAAGGATGGGATGGGATGGGGTATAATGATGATCCACACAGTGGATTGTAGCCTTCTCATATGGTTTTTTTCTTGATTTTGTAAAAGAATGTAAGACCCTTTTCGACTGACATTTGCTATCTTTTGGTTTGCATAAGATGTAAAAATATGTTCAGTTGATGAGTGAAAAGTTGTTTATTCAATCCAATTTAAATCCATCGAACAATAGTTCACAGTATATCCGGGCCATCATCAGGCTTAAGTCAACGGAACAAATATCGTTTTCAGGCTCTTCGCGGCAACGCTTAAGTTTGTAGGTACCACACCACTGAGCAATAAAAAATGAGAATACAAAAAAAAAACGTTGCAAACACTCGTCAAAACAACTTCTCTCATCTCTGAAAGATGGATACGGAATACGGATGAATAGATGAATATCTATCTACTATTGCCACCCAACATTTATTCGATGACATAATATTCTTCCATAACCACCAAAACCAACCTTCACATGTCTCTGCTTTCAATCATTTTTTTCGTATTCCCGTCTTTCACTTCTTACACTCTCTCTCATCCAACTCTATTCGCTTTGTGAATTTTCAACACATAGACGAGCAACCGACAAAGACGTCGAGAAAAAAAAGAAGAAAAAAAGCAATCATATGATTTTGGCTCATATGTGGAATGAAGCTCCTCCACCAACTAAGGGGGGCACTGGCTAAACTAATGCGTTCATCTCTTCCTAAATCCTAATGCGCTTACAGCGGTAGTGGTTCTGGCTGCCCCTGCCAGCGTGGGCCCAACAAATGAGAGCCGCAACTAAAAAGTTAAGAGAAGACAACAAAATAAGAGCGCGCAGCAACATTGCGAGTGTGTCAGTGTGTTACGAAATACATAATCTCCCCCAATTTCACCCCCTTTCCATTTCATCTTGATTCTAGATAGAATCAAGGGGTTTCTGCTCTTTCAGATACTTTCTCAAAATCTAGTATTAGTTCTACTTTGGCTTGTGCAGGGCGAATGAACGATAAATTCGCCAGTTTTACAAGATTCTTCTTTTTTTTTTGGATACCTACCCAATGTGCTGCCTTTTTTCCAAAGTGGACTAGAGTACGGTTATAGTCGTGATACAAAAAAAAAAACAAAAACACCTAAATCCAATTTTCCTAAAAATTTTATCACCCGGTAGTTAAATGCCGCTCCCACAAACAAGGCAGATTTTTTTTTTTTTTTTGTATTTATAGTTAAAATTGCAATTCGTCTATGTAATCGTTTTTAAGTGTCGGTTTCCGCCAGTATAAACAACGATCTCGTATTCGCATTGTTTATTATATGATGGAATGGAAAAAAAAAGTATCACCATACCTAGATACTTTCACATTTACACTACTTAGATACACACTTTTGCTTTTGACAGTGCAATCGCCGTTCTCACTGAGATATTCTCAATGAATATTGAGTAGTCGACAGTCGTACATATCTACGGCCTTAGCCGCCTTATATAAATTTACCTCAACAGACACCGCAAAAAAAAAAGTTCTCTTCCTGGATTACTAGTTGTCCCATCAACAAAGCGACGCAGCACGGTGACACCTTGTATTGAAAAGAAAAAAAAAAGTATCTGAAGGAATTTCCACCAGTAGTTTCAATAGAACGCTTTAAAAATCCCCTTACCCACTAGAGTCGATAATCTTATGTTTCGCAGTATTTGCAAGCATATTTAAAGTGCTTTGTGTTTGTGTTTGAAAAAAATTTAAACCACTTTAACTACAAATATCTCTACCAAAAACAAGAAAGTATCTAAAAGGTGTAGGCACCGGTAGTTGCAAAAAATATTCTTAAAGATTTACTCTCCTCTATCATAGTTGGTGGCTTAATATTCCGCGGTGTTTGCACACATTTCGAAACAATGTAGAGATATGTTCGAAACATTTTTTTTAAAGAAGTTGCAAAGAAAAGTCTTACAAAAAATTCTCTCACCCACCAGAGTCGGGGTTAGAGTCGGGGTTAAGTTTTCGCGGTTTTTGCAGTCTTTTGAAAGCCATATAGATATGTGCTTGAAAAAATTTAAACAAGACTTTGACTACAAAGGTTAAAATAAAAAATAAAACAAAACGATCCAAAAGGAGTCGCTTAGAATTATTTTAACAACAAAAATACTCCCACCCACCAAAGTCGATGGTCGAGTGTTCCACGGCATTTGCACGCATTTTGAAACCGTGCTTGTATTCGAAAAAAAAAATGAAACACCACTTTGACTACAAAGGTCAGGTTTAAAATTTTGTTTAACCAAAAATATTTTTTTTTCTTTTTTCACCAACATTTCTTCACTCGCCTCAAGTGGAAGAATAAAACGAAACAGCTAAAGAAAAGAAGTAAAAACGAACCAAAAAGTGAGTTTTTTTTTTTTAGCCGAATCGAATACGATTCGGTAGTGTTGACTCCAGTAGGTTTTCGATAAGCGTTCAGTCAACACCAGACCGTGTGTTCCCGCGTACATAAATACCTCTCTAGGTACGTCCTCGTCTTGGTGTTTCTTTTTTTTTTCTTCCACCGAAGACACTCTCTCAAAAGTTAGCTTTAAATGAAAAACAGATAAAAAAAAAAACGAAAAACTTTGCACTAACTATCTCTGCTTTACTTTAGATACTTTATTCCATTGTGGTGGAGGCTCTAGTATTACCCTCCCTCCGCGTCGCATGGATAGAGAGTATATCAACGAATTATTGTCGCCATAGATAGCCATACAGTCGGGTGGTGGTTGAGAAACTTCGTGCGTGTGTGTGTTGTTTTTTTCTTCCTCGATTACGATTTTGTTAATTTGACGTTACTAATTTGTTAAGTGTTAAGTTAGTCAGTTGTTTAGTTGACTACTTACCTTTGCGTTGATTAGGCGATTCGATTGTAGTCACATTTGTAATTTATCCGACAATTTTTTTTTTCCACCTTGACTGTATATACTTTTGAGTTTAATTTTTTTTTTTCTATTTATTTTGTAATCAATAAAGGATACTTTATTGTTATAAAAGAATTAAAAAAAAAAAGAAGAAAAACTCCAATTAAAATCTGTTCATCATTCTTTTCAGTACGATTACTCTTTTTTCAATACCCAATGTAACAAATCATCGTGAAGATACAATAAATAATGATTGTTAAAAAAATTTTCCAAAAGAAAAAGAAAAAAGTGAATGTGGTTTTTCGAAAGTGAGAGATTATTGTTAATTTTTTTTTCTACACGCGAAAATTTCGTTCATTTTTGTTAAGAGTAAACCGATTTACGCTTTTTACAAAATCAAGTAATCACATAAAATAAATAAAAATAACAATCGACAACTACAAAGAAATATAAAAAAAAAAATAAATAAATCAATTTCAAGTGTTGACAATTGCTGTGTTCATAAGTTTTAAGTCAAAATCTACCTTCGTCTGTATAATAGTATAATTGTTGTGCTTTTTTGCATTATTCCTTTTTTTTTGGTCGTTGCTTAAATTTTAAAATAGTAAACACAATAATAATAGTAACTTCGGTTGTTTAGATAGTTAAATAAAATAGCAAATTAAAAAAAAATTGAAAGAGGGAGAAAGCATAATATTGATTTTAGTGTGAACGCGTGATAAGCAAATGTAAATAGTAAAATTTATTAAAAGAAAAAAAACGCCGTCTCGAAGAAGAAATAGTGTTTTTTTTTTACTCCGGAAACGAACATTTTAAATTCGAAATTACGTGGATTTAATAAAACTACTAGCAGGAAGGATTTTAGTCTGAATTGGATTTAATAAAAATTTTATTTTCGAAAATAAATAAGGTAAATATTATTTTTTATTTAAATTTTTTTTTTTAAATGTGCACTTGTGTTGTTTTTAATATTTTTTTTACAAATTTAATTGTTTAAGCTCAGAAATTTGTTTTATTTTATAATCTAACTTATAAATTGTGTGGCCTTCTTATAAGACTTATTGCTTATAATTGCTTTTACTATTTTTTACAATTTGAATGTATTAGCTCGGAATTTGATTAGTTTTATAATAAAATTTATGACTTGTGTAGTCTTCTTATAAGGCTTACGGAATTAAAATTATTACTTGATGGCGGATATAAGAATATTATATTTAAAAACACACTCAGATGTTATCACAGCAAGCACTTGCCATTGAAGTAACGCGGTAAATATATCTGATAAACAAAAAAAAAATTTAACGAAAAATAATGATGAAGGTCGCATGCTAAATAACCCAGGTGTTAATTTTTGACGTAAACCTTTTTTTTTTTGTGTCAATTGAATTCAAA
Organism: Rhingia rostrata; assembly: GCA_949824845.1. Classification (NCBI taxonomy): domain Eukaryota; kingdom Metazoa; phylum Arthropoda; class Insecta; order Diptera; family Syrphidae; genus Rhingia; species Rhingia rostrata. The sequence goes on from OX463756.1 coordinate 26,585,584, forward strand.
TGTTTTTTTTGTAAATATTGTCATTATTTTTAACTAGAACCAGTAATTCCTTTTGCTGTGTCAAGTAAATTTTTATTTAAATTTCTTAAAAACCTAAATAGTACAACTTTCGAACATTAGATTTTGTTGTGCCAGTTGCATTAAAATTGGGTTTTCATTTTATACACTCTCTAAATTTTGACGTTAAGCTTTTTGTTGTCCATTGGATTCAGAGGAATATGAATATTTTTACAAATTCCCCATAAGAACTGAAAAATTCCCTTTCCTTACATTTTCGTGAATTAAAAAAAAAATTATATCTACTGACCAGATTTCTGTGACATTTGGTTGTACTATTAGTTTTCAGCATTGAAGTATCCAATGTACTCTTACTTACTTACGTAAGTGGCCATACAGTCCGGAATGCACCTGGGCCTCAACCAACATACCTCTCCAATTAGCCCGGTCCTTAGCCAATTGACTCCAGTTGCGCACTCCAAGTTGGTTGAGGTCGGTTTCTCTTTGTGCGCGCCACTTAAGGCGAGGTCTTCCTCTACTGCGTCCGGCGTTTGGCTGGGAATCGAAGACTCTGCTATCCAGGTATTGGTGTCCATTCGTTATACGTCCATGTCCTAGCCATCTTCAGCGTCCAATGCAGAGTTTTTTTTTTGACCAGGGGCATGTCGCTGTACAGCTCGTATAGTTCTTGGTTGAATCTTCGTCTCCATAGCCCGCCAACGCAATCGTGAGTGAAGATTTTTCCTCTCATATCGACCAAGGATTTCTTCATTCGCTTTTGAGAAGGTCAATGCTTCAGCGCTGTAGAAGATGACTGGAATGGTCAGGGGGTTATATAGGACCTCCTTAGTAGTTCGAGTAAGGGCTTTATTCAGTATTAGGGCTAAGATTCAGTAGATCTTAGCCCGAAGAAACAGAGGTTGGCAAGAGTAATTCTTCTTTTAATTTCTGACGAAATGTTGTTGTCAGAGTTAATCCGATTTCTGGCCAATTCAAAAGTTTTGTACACTTTCACATCTCCTTAGTAGTTCGAGTGAGGGCTTTATGCAGTAGTCGGGCTAAGATTCAGTAGATCTTAGCCCGAAGAAACAAAGGTTGGCAAAAGTAATTCTTCGTTTAATTTCTAACGAAATGTTGTTGTCAGAGTTAATCCGATTTCTGGCCAATTCAAAAGTTTTGTACACTTTCACATCTCCTTAGTAGTTCGAGTGAAGGCTTTATTCAGTATTCGGGCTAAGATTCAGTAGATCTTAGCCCGAAGAAACAGAGGTTGGCAAGAGCAATTCTTCGTTTAATTTCTGACGAAATGTTGTTGTCAGAGTTAATCCGATTTCTGGCCAAGTTAAAAGTTTTGTACACTTTCACATTACTTTTTTCGTGCAAAACAATTGTAACCTGTTTTTTGTATACGATGATTTGTTTTCCCCGCCACTTTGAGCTCAGGTAATGAGGAATAAATAATAATCCAAGAGTGTTCTCTCCGTCCTCAGTGGGTATACCAAATGTAAAAAAAATTAGCCACTGAACTATTTTTGAAGAGCTAATTTGAAAGTGCATTCCCTTTCTCTCAATCCTCTGTATGAATGTATAACATCCGTCAAAAATTTAGCCACTGGACAAATTTTTGACTGATCCTCTGAACAGATTAACAATAGATTAACAATATTCACCGAACTGATGTCAAAAATGATCCACTATTTAAAAATTTATCGAGCTTAACAGAAAACCCTAAAATGCCGCATTATTCCTTCGAGTTATTTATTTTATTAAACTTAATAATTATCTGCTTAAACAAACTCAAAAGAATATACAATTCCAATCCAATGACAGAAATGACAATCAACGTTGACAAATCTTGATTAAAAAATAATTTTCGATTTTTATAAAAAATGTTCTTTTTTAAAAATGTTATAAGTAAATTTCTTTCTTCTATCCGTTTAAAAATGTTTGTTTTTTGGGGATCTCCCCTTCCGTCATCTATTTGATGTCACAGCTTCTTCAAAGCATTTGGTCAAAAGTTTGTATAAAGTCGGCAGAGGTCTTTTTTTTATCAAGGCCGATACATGGACTGCCGGATTAAAAACAAGGCTTTTTTTATTTCTTGATCCAATAATGTCTTTTTGAAAAGTTCTAAAGTAACCTTGCAAAAGTGCGCCAAAAAATAAATTATATTAGCTAAACAAAAATACAAAAAAAAATGGTTACACCCGCAAAAATAGTATCCACACCCATTCGAACAAAACCTGGTAAGGCAATAAAAAAAAACTTTGCAGTTTTTACTTTCGGGAGTTAAACCAGTGTCCCCGCTTCGCATCGCACACCCACCACAGCTGTCAAATAAAATTTTACTCAAAGAAATATTGTGAACTATTTTGATTAAATTTCGGGAGCACTTACATAGATTTTACACGGAACCTTACATCAGCTTTTTCAAAAAGCATCAATATCGATTGTTTTTGAATCGTGTGTGTTTCACACGTCCCGAAGAACAGCTGATTGACTAGGTATCACAGCAAATTATTTTTTATCGGGAATTTTTTTTTTTATATCTGCATTATATATTTTCAAATCATGCCTAAGTTTTGAACAAAGTTTCAAGCTTGATTTAAAATAAAATAAGTACGAATGTCATCACTATTGAAACGTAAAGCAAACATCAGTGGGTGTATGGTGTGAAAGCGCCAACTAGTTTTCGAAATCTTTTTGTTGAATACTCAGTTTTCAGTCGGTGTGAAAGCCGTATTATTCGCCGCTTATAGCTGTCACTGAAGACCATCATTGATCATTTTCTTTCACTTTTTTTCGGATTTTAAATGAATTGGATCGCCAATGATGTTGTTAAATTTTAATTTTTATTATAAACTTTGACAGAAATTATTTTTTTTTGTTTTTCAATGATAAAATTGTTTCTAAGGTAACGACTGTCACTAAACGTAAATGAAATGCGTTCATTCGAATGATGTGTATTCAATTTTTTGTCATTGTCATTGGTTAATATTTTGTAGGATCATCCCTAACCGCAAGTATGGCTTTTTCTTTGCAAATGTAATTATAATGATAGAATTTTCCATTGAATTACTGAATTACGAAATAAAATTTCAGTTCCATCGTGTTTTGTATTCAAGTTGTATATTCCAATTAAAGTTATAACCAGTGCCTTATGTCAGGGACATTGACTTGTTTTTTATCAGTTTCAAACCTTCATGAATAAAAATTTATTCAATTTTCATACTTTTGAATTTCTCTATAAAATTCTTTAAAATCACATTATTTTGTAGTTATAAAAAAAAATTATTTGGTTTCACCCATCCATTAAATTTAAAAAAGAAATATTGAAGATACACTGTCAGTATGATATTTATTGCTTACGGATCAGAGATAGCTTATATGGTCTTTTATTCTCTAGATTTTAGAAACAATTTTTTCGATTTTAAGTGAAACTTCTTTTGAACCGATGTGAATTCGATTTTAAGAAACGAAAAACTGTAACGAAAAAGAGAAAGGTTGTGAAAGAATGCGATAAAAGGCATACAGTTTCACTTCTATCGCGTGTGAACTGGCAGTTAATTCTTTAGCATAATATAGGACCTGTTGCCGATTTAAAGCTTTTATTTTATTTTTAATAAATTTTTAGATGGGTTGTCACTGTTTCTTGTATATGTTTCCTACATGTTCTTAGATCATGCTTTATTTTTTGAGTGAGCTATCTGTATGAAGTTAAGAATTATTATTAATAGTAAATTGCATACGACGTTGCTAAATTACTCTGCAAAATTTATTTATGTATAGATTTTTGCAAGACAGATAACATTTTAAAAACAAATTCTAGTTTTGTTTATGCATTCCGTTGACTGGTTTGTTATTATTGTATGACATGTTTTTTCTTATTTTGTTTGTTTCTGTTTACTTATATGGGCAAAAAAGTTAACCAACATGTATACCAAAATAGTGTTAACGCAAACAGCATTATTTTGAAATTATTTTCAATGTAGTTAGCAATTGTAAGCTAATTTTTTGCTGAAGATAAATCTCGAATTTAAAAAAACAAATATATACATCGGCTTAACTGAAATCTGCAATGCAGTTGAAGTGGTGGTACCATACGGCATAATATTCATAAGACATAATTAATTTATCTTTCAGTTTTTTCAATGATTTTTTTTAATTTTTTTTTCTCTCCGTGACCTGGTGGAAATTTCAATAGACATGAGCACGTGCCCAAAGTAGTGTGAGACTTTAACCCACTAAAACCACCACCATTTTTGTATTAGTATTGCAATTAAATATGCGACTTATCTAGCAATTTGCTTATCACGAGTAACGAATGTTTGGCAGGTAACTTTTCTTTGAAAGTTCCTGCTTTTTCCGCAATTTATAGCGCAGTTTGTTATTACCGGGCCAAATCTAAGGGCTTAGTTCTTTGAAGACGCCGCACGAAATTTGTTTCGTCAAGAATTCGGAGTACCGTTGTGTTAACGTGTCCAATAAATAATGTTTGCGGGCAATATTTGTCGTTTCATCTTTAACCGCGGGAATACCCAGATATCTGCGTAGTTCTTCATTCCTTATATACCACGGCACAATTACGAATGATCTCAACATTTTGTCTTCAAAAGTTTGTCGAATGTTTAGATTTGTTTCACTGGTACAACCCCATAGTTGTATACCATATGTTCAGAACGGCTTTAGTACTTGCGTGTATAATAGCAGCTTGTTATCAAGGTTAAGCTTCGAGTATTTTCCGAGTAACCAGTATAGTTCTCGAATGATCCCAACATTTTGTCTTCAAAAGTTTGTCGAATGTTTAGATTTGTTGCACTGGTACAACCCCATATTTGTATACCATATGTCCAGACCGGCTTTAGCACTTGCTTGTATAATAGCAGCTTGTTATCAAGGTTAAGCTTCGAGTATTTTCCGAGTAACCAGTATAGTTCTCGAATGATCCCAACATTTTGCCTTCAACAGTTTGTCGAATGTTTAGATTTGTTTCACTGGTACAACCCCATAGTTGTATACAATATGTCCAGAACGGCTTTAGCACTTGCTTGTATAATAGCAGCTTGTTATCAAGGTTAAGCTTCGAGTATTTTCCGAGTAACCAGTATAGTTCTCGAATGATCCCAACGTTTTGTCTTCAAAAGTTTGTCGAATGTTTAGATTTGTTTCACTGGTACAACCCCATATTTGTATACCATATGTCCAGACCGGCTTTAGCACTTGCTTGTATAACAGCAGCTTGTTATCAAGGTTAAGCTTCGAGTATTTTCCGAGTAACCAGTATAGTTCTCGTATGATCTCAACATTTTGTCTTCAAAAGTTTGTCGAATGTTTAGATTTGTTTCACTGGTACAACCCCATAGTTGTATACCATATGTCCAGAACGGATTTAGCACTTGCGTGTATAATACCAGCTTGTTATCAAGGTTAAGCTTCGAGTATTTTCCGAGTAACCAGTAAAGTTCTCTGTATTTACTTTTAAGTTCTTCGAATTTCTTTTTTACAAAAGAGACTCAAACCGTATTGAGAAATACTGGCAAATTGTTTGTCCGTTTATACGAAAAATCTCCACGAATCAATTTGCCCTCGTTAAGTGCAATCCACCAGGATGTTGTCCATTTATTAACCTCGTTAAGAGCGTTTTTTAATTTCATATTTCTTTTCTCAATTGTTGTGCCAACTGCTAGTATAGCTGTACCAGAAAACGTGCCAACTATTGTATCGTTTGCTTGTGACATATCACGCGTAAATAGGAGTTGCAAGAGTGGTCCATGGACGCTTCCTTGAGGTACTCCTGTCAATAATTTTTCTGAACTCCGACTGTTCATTTCCAAGTTTCACATGGAAGAGTCAGTGCTCAAGATACGACATGAGGATTTTATATAATTCTTCAAGCAGAACTTATTTTGTATTGAAGGCCTCTATGCCATGCCTTGTCAAAAGCTTGCGACACGTCAAGAAATACGGCGGAGCAAATTTTCTTTTCTTCGAAAGCTTTCCAATTACATCAGTAATTCGATGAACTTGGTCCATAGTCGAATGTTTACTTCTTACCCCAACTTGATGGTCAGGTAAAAGGCGTTTCTGATCTATAATGGGGTGTAAGTGACCGTGTAATATCCTTTCAAAAACCTTTGAAATTATTGGAATTATTGAAAATTTGTGATGATTATAAATTATATGATTATTTTGCATTTAATCAGTGCTGCGGGTTAGGTAAGTGTCAAACTAAGTAATCGGAACTAGTGATGTCAACGCTCTACTACGAATGCACTTCCACGAATGAACTTTCACGAATGCATTTGTTTAACCAAAATGGATGACAGATCTGCTTGATTATTTATACTTAAATAACAGTGGATCCATATCGTCATACATGTATGGGACGTGGTCATCCTGGCAAGTGGTCATCCATGGGTCGTGGTCATCCAAGGGCTGTTTAATCTGTTAGAATATTCATAAATGAGAATGGATTAGTCGTGTCTACCATGCGACGTATACGAAAACGTTTGTCATTCGGTCAGAATTGCAATGATATACGCCTAAGCGGTGATCCAAAGTATCTTGTCATCATGCAGTATTGCACATGATGAAGATGACAAAAAAAAATCAAAAACCAAAGTTTAGTTTTGAATTTTTTTGGCGCAAAATTAATTAAGATTCTGACGAATTGACTGCTTAATCTTCATTTTGACAGGACGTGACACGTTTTCTACATTTTGTATATATGTATGCCATCTCAATTGGATTGGCTTTGTGATTAGAGCACTGGTTTGGTGATTCAAACCAAACAATAACACCCTTAATCTTAGTAGCTATCTGCTGACTAGGTTAGGTTACTCTATATAGGTTGTTGGTGCAAAGATGAGGCATCAAAATCTCATATGAGTCTTAGCGATACCTGTTCCTGAAAATAACTCGAAGTTGATGAAAATGTATAACGATAAAGGGCCCGCGGCTTCTCTGAGAAATTTTCTATAAATCTGGCGCAGAAATCAGGCTGAATATTACCGATCGCATGGGTTCGGCTGGCTTTGAGGGCCGTTATGATTTCCGATTGATTTGCAAAGATCTGCGACTTCAGAAATCCCAACAAGAAAAACTCTAACGGGGTCAAATGACACGATCTCGATGGCCAGTTCACATCATCTCTACGTGAGATGATCATAACCTCGAATCTCTCGTGCAGAATTACCAAGCTGGTCTGAGTTGAGTGGCATGTATCGCCGTCCTGTTAAAATGCCACGTCATTGGTGTCCATATCATAAATTTATACAAAAAAAAGTTTGTAATCATCGACATATAGCTCTCGACGTTGAAAGTGATAGCCTATCCCTACATCGTTCTCAAAGAAATATACCACGCCTGCCCAAAATCCACAGCAACCAGTGATTTCTTCGTGATTCATTGGGTGCTCTTTGCTTTCAAGTAGATTGTTGTCGTCCCAAAATCGACAATTTTTGTTGTTGTTGATGTGCCCATTTCATATCCATATCAAAAAATTGGCCCCATCGCTGAGGATGATTATTCGATCAGCTTCCAACTGCTTTAGAGCCTATTTAGCGAACACATGTAGTTGTCTCTGTCGTTTACCTTCAGCTTATAGGTGCAGGCTCGATTCACTAAATTCGCAAAATTCGCCAGGTTGTGGTCTGCGAAAGCCAAAGGACCACATCTAGTTCGAAACTCGGATACCCAAATGACGGAAAAGCTAACTTTTATGTCCTCTGTTTGTTGAATTCAGTTTCTGAGTCAATCGAATTTGGAAGCTTCAAAATTTAAGTCTTTTGCCAAAATGTGAAACTAAGAGTGAAACTACAAATCCCTTGTAATCGCAGAGTCATGTAGTACGACTAACTCATGCATTCTTAGAACCATGCCTCGCTGATTGTGGATCGGTTTAATCTTCATAGTATCAGTTGAATACTTAACTCCAGCAGAGGACAATACAGGGTGGCGCACCAATTGTGCTACAATAAGAAATTCAAATAACTTTTTTTTTAATCGATGTATTTCATTTTTTTTTATTGGTTAGAAAATTAAATTTTATTTTAAATAGTTAGTTGTTTTTAAAGATTCTAGATCGCAAATGACCTCCACGTTCTCCCACGCATATGCGGCACCTGATCAAAAAATTATTCATTGCGGCCTGAAGAGTTGAAGTTGGGATCGCCTCAATTATTGTCGTTATGGACTGCTTTAATTCAGTTAAATTCCTGGGCTTCGTTTTATACACCTCTTGCTTGACATAACCCCATAAAAAGAAGTCTGGTGCAGTCAGGTCAGGTGACCTTGGGGGCCAGCGAAGAGTGGAGTTCCTAGAAATTAATTTGTTTGCGAATTTTTTGTTTAGCTCCGCCATAACTGGTCTGGCTATATGTGCAGTTGCTCCATCTCGCTGAAACCAAACGCTGTTGAATGGTATACGTCTTCGGCGCAGTTCTGGGTAAAAAAAAACTCCTTCAACATCTTTAAATAACGGCCCCCATTGACAGTAACGGTTACACCGTTTTCTTCAAAGAAGTACGGCCCGACAATACACCTTGATGAAACTGCGCACCACACAGTGACTCGTTCTGTGGCCAGTTCCGTCTCATGGAGCATTTCTGGATTAGGCTCTTTCCATATACGGCAATTTTGCTTGTTTACATTGCCGTTAAGATCAAAATGGGCCTCATCAGACATGAACAAACAATTGGTCAATGTGTTGTCTTCTTCGGCCATTGATATCATTTTTTGGCAAAATTCCAGGCGAACAAGCAAATCCTGAGGGTTTAACTTGCTAGTAATTTGGACTTTTTACGGAAACAAGTTTAAATCGTCATGAAGTATCCGTTGTAATGACCGTCTACTAACTCCAATTTGCCCCGATAAGTTTCGGGTCGAAACGCTCGGATTGGCCTGTATTGCAGATGCTACTGCTGCGATTGTATCCTGAACCCGAACATTGGCATCTCGATGGAACGGCCTTCGTGCGATGCTTCCAGATTCGGCAAACATGTTTACAAACCTCATAATGGTCCATCTACTCGGGGGATTACCGCCAAACTCCCGCTTAAATTCCCTTTGGACGGAAATGACGGACTGCAAAACATGGTACCGTTGCACTATCCAAATTCTTTTCTCCGTATCCCAAGCATCCATTTTTATAAATCTAAATAGTAACCTACAAAATAAAAAAAAAAAATAAGCCGATTACTCACACAGAAAAAAAGTTATTACGTTTTATTTTTGTAGCACGATTCGTGCGCCACCCTGTAATTGTAATAATGGGGAAGAGTTGTTGAAACACTTGAACCTTAAATCGAATAATTTTTTTTTGAAATGGCCTACATAATGTTAAGCTTGTTAATAATCTGCAGATATAATTATGAATTAGGTAACATGTAATGATGGTGGACTTTGGTCTAAGGATGACCATGAAATACTAATCATTATGTGAAGTGATCAACGTGAAGGCATCGCTCCACCTAGATTAAATCCTTCAACGCGTAAAAGTCACTTATTTTTAAAGTTAACAAGCTCGTTCAAAACTACCATAATTTTGGCACGTATATCGAGGTTCATTGACCAGCATAAGGTCACCTCAGATACATTTACTTATGCGATTTCATCACTTCAATTCACTCACAACGTGATTACAGGTTCAAGGTTCAAATGAATTATTTTCAATAAAACACTTCATGTCAACGACGAAATAAAAAAAAAAATGTGGCCCTAGAAATCAGTATAAAACCCAACAAACAATTACGGTAATAACATCATACATAAACATCCACATCATCGTTAATAATTGACTCAAATCTCTGTTGCTAAACATATCCCTCTCTGCCTATCACATTTATTCATCACATAATACCAATATTGCATCTAAATATTTCATGAACCATCCAGTAAGTCTGACAGGTACCCCGCGGTCCTCAAACCAGTCCCAGTGCCAGCACCATGTCCTCGATTTGTAAATTGGTATAGAAATTATTATTAGATACTTTTCGCCATATGCATACCTTCACTCCTCGTAGGCTGTTCATAAGCACCCTCTGCCTCTCTTTCAAAGTGGTATTACCTAATTCATACGCGCATAAATATTTATTATGTTGATATACATAAATCTCTGCAGTCAATAAGGAAAATTAAAAAAAAAAAAAAAGACCGACAAGAAATAAACTTTGACGACCAAATACATTTTGGCCGGAATCCAACAGAAGAATTGTATTCCTAGCTCAATCCAATACCGCACTACCTCTGGGTATAGTGTTGAGATAGTGCTTGTTCTCGTGCATGAGTTTGTTTGCACATTATGGAGACCGTAAGAAATGTCCTTCTGTTATTTTTTTTTTCGGCTTCCTGTATGAGGATGGGATATACTTTCAAAAATTTGATTGTTTGGTTTAAGAAATAATTGCAGAAAAAATTGAACAAACAAAACTTTGTGTGTATATGATTCAAAATGCATCTACCCAGGCACTCATTGGCTACATAATGTCACTAAGGTATTTGCGGTGATTTAAATAAGACTTTGCGCAGCCTAGAAGATTCGGTGGTTTATTCGATTTTTGTTTACAGAAGTTGCGCTTTAAGCTCTAAACTTTTCTTACCACGTTCGTTTGATCTCTGTAGATCGGAAAATTCATAAAAAGTCAAAACAGTTTAGCCAAATTCAACATGAATCCACTTTTGCAAGGCGTCTAACATTTCTAAAGCTGAGAATGAGACTGGCGTGGGAGAGGTTAGGAGTTTTGGTTGTCTTAACATTGTTTTCGAGTTCAGACTATGAAACTTTAGTTAATCCTGAATAAATGTTAGGCATTATCAGGCCGTATAGGTCCTAAAACCTAAGATCTACATTAACTTTCTGTAGAAATTTATATTTTTTGACACAACACATGGGACATATACCCCGACTCCAAACGTCAATTTTGATGATACTTCCACGCACTGTGCTGTTTGTTTGACATTTGCAAGAGGTGATACATTAACAAACTTGAGGAAAATTGCGCAGAGAGCTTGAAATCAAGCGAAACTTTCTTCATTTTCTTTTAACCCTAGGGGATTTTTGGTTTTCACTTATGACAACACTCTTTTGAGGAGTTGTTTTCGCAATATCTTGCACGTACGCACGTCACTGAAAAACAAAATAACCCCGAAAGACGTCAAAAAATTTCATCAATACCAATAAAAACACCCTGAAAGATAAGTTTGAAATTCTTATTTTCTCTCTATACATTTACCACCTTTCAAGATAATTTTAAAAAAATTTCTTAATTTCTTTCTACATATTTACCACCTTTCTAGCACTTACTAGTCAGACTTTGAACTCCTCTCATCGACCTTTAGAATCAACCTAAAATGATTAACCAATTTTATCTGGAATTTACTTTAGATAAGCCGGTTTGGTATCGCTAACAAAAAGTCCCTTAATATCGATCCAAATTAAATAGTTTATCTCAAATCAGTTCTACTGATAACTCTACACTTATCTAACTCTCCATAGAAATCCAGAAAATATGTGTCTTTTCAGTTTCCAAGCCTTTTAACTTTAATTATCCCACGCCCACTTCCGTTTTTCGATGGTAGCTTCCAACAAAATAGCAAATGGACTGGATTAACAAGGACAATGTTTCTAATTTACATGATGACAAATAGTAGCCAGACAATTTGTCGACATTTCTCACATCATCCAACACACACATACACCACTAAAACAGCGGCACAACCTTTAATTTTTGTGTTTTATTCTCATGGAACTTCGCTGTAAAATGTTCTCAATGAAACAGGAAGAAAGGACATTTTTCGTCCTTCTACACATCGGCATAAATATACACTTGTGAGTGTATATGTATAAAAGTCATGGCGAAAAAAGGTTATACAACTTGCCGTGGCCCGTATATTCCGTCCCTTTGAGCAAACTTTCAGGACAACTCGTATAGTAATGCTTGAGATACATAGGACGAAACAGAGGCAGAATCGCACTTCTCTGCTCAGCTTTAACGTCATTGAGTCGTTGGTAGGGAATTAGGCCAACGAATTCCATGTCAGAGAAGTAAATCCACTACGGGTCGATGTAAGAGGATTTTTCAAGTATCATATGTACCTATCGCCATCTATGTATAACAACAAAAAGCTTCCTTTTCTCTCGTGTACTTTCCACCCATTCACATTGCCTTGCCAAGGAAAATGGAACACAACATTTTTCGTTTTACTATTATGTGGGGGGGGCTGTCCTGGGGATTTCCTTTTTTACAAAGGCCATCATACCCACGTCATATGCTGCTGCTGATGGTGGTGCGCTGCGCTTTTCATGTCCTTTGTCACATAATTGTAGCGTTTTTTTTCCTTCTGTCATAACGCCGACCGAGATAAACAAGACAATTATGACAAACGGGGCTGAATAGGTTGGTTGGGTTCCGCAGATTAGGACATAGAAGCCGACCACATACAACACATTGTTATGAGGTCATAACATGTCTTGTGTGAGGTTGGAAGTGAAATGGAAATCTAAAGATAGGTTAGGAATTTATTTACATATTTATATTTGCTTTCTTTCGGTGGTCTTTTTTCACTGATGGTGTTTATACACTCAAGACCGACTCAGATTTTAAGAAATCAGATGATATGGTATTGGTATTGGGAGGTCGTGCGCAAGCCATCAAAGACCGAATAGATGTTAGATAATGAGTTACTTAACTTTTTTCTGTTTTTTTTTTTGGAATTAATTTCTCTGATTTCTTTCTTCGGTTTGGGTGCCAGCTTAATTAGTAGATCGCATGATGGTTATGAGTTGAGTGGTTTGGCAACACTTTACCGATTGAATGTTTACTTCTCCACTTTACGTGGTATGGCGGATGGCGCGCAAAATTCGAATTTATTATATTCAAAGCATATAATTGCAGTTAATTTGGTAAAATTATCATGATTCCGGCTGTTTTAGAAAATCTTTTATAACATTTTATTTTTAGACAGGTGGTTGCTAATTGAAGAAATGTGTTAAGTTAAGGATGTTCACGTAGTATGCTGATGTTGAAAACGTGCGAACCCGGTGATATCCGCTTTAGAAAAAAAGGTTCTTACCTTCTCAGCTTGATTCTTATATGATGGGTTTGTTTTGTTTGCCTTAATCGGTGTTCTCTCATTATCGCGTTTAAATAATTTAAAAATGTCTTCTTGTAATTTCTATGGCTTTCCACGTCTGCATCTAGACCCATGCCAAAGTTTACTCCAAGGATGATGCTTCAAAGTCAGTGCATCTAATATACTTTTTTGGTCGCAACATCGATATTATTAGTGTCATCCGCGAAGGCAAAAATAATAAAGTCATACAGATGACACACTGCATACAAGAAAAAATTGTTCTATGGCAGGTTGTACTGTCACAGTCCGCCGTTTGTTTGGAATTCGTTTCTCATGTGTGGACGTGCACACCGCCTGCCCATACCATGCAGCTGGTGAGAAAAGGTTTCTGTATTTTGTTGTCAATGCGTCATCTGTATGACTTTATAATCTTTGGCGAAGGTAACCATCCTAGGTCGAATATCAACAAGACAGGGTTGTAGAAGACTTCACTATATTCGACACATCACCTATGGTGCTTGTTGGAAGTCAATTTTGGTCAATTTTGTCAATTTGGTAAATTTTGTGTGCTCAGCATTTGCGAAGTAGTAGCGTCTTCGCTTCAACAAGGACTCATATAGGAGCAAGGAGAAGGCTTTCTCTAAGGCCAGCAAGAAGTGGACCGATAATGTTGACACGAAGAGCATTAAGAATGATTTCAGGAACATGTCAACTACGTTACTGCGCACTCTCAGATCAGTTTGATCCAGTAACACCAAGAGAATGTCATGCGCAAAGGTCCATGATAATCCAATTCAGCATTTGTAGAGTGATCAAGAAACGGTTGGAAAAGCCCGTCCAATAACAGTCTGACCTTGCGAGTTATCCGTCGGAGAGGACAATTTTCCGCAACGCATATTTCGTCGGAGGTTAAAACTCCATTCGAGGTATGTGTCATCGGAACAAAAACAACTTCACTACAATTCGTAAATAATATTAATTTCCGCGAAGAATTTGTGTCGACGGAAATCGGAAAGAGAATTGCAATTGCACGAAAATTGCACGAAAATTGCACGAAAAATGCACCTAAACGCACTCCAACGCAATTCGCAGGGATGCATTAGAAAATGTCGGAGAAATATTCTGAAAAGCTTTTCGGAAAAATGCCTCGAAGCTGTAATCCCTCGAATCGTACAAATTAGAAAATTTTCCACTCCGACGGATACCTCGCTAGGGCTGAATGTCTTCGGATAAGATAAAATCATTGAATGTGTCGGTGTTAACAGGGGAAGGATTTCAAGGGTGTGACCGCTCTAGTTTGCAATGACTTCAGACGTGATGTAGTTAATGACTGCATCGGAGTTATTAAGGGAAGGATTTCAAGGGTATGACCGTCCTAGTATCCAATGTCCTTGGACTGGATGGAGTTAATGACTTCATCAGTGTTATTAAGGGAAGGGATTTCAAGGGAGTGACCCTTGGCACACAGTGAAATGGTAGCATGGCATCCAAGTTGTGTTGCTGTTGCAAGTGTATGTCGGTGGGATTGGTTAACTATACCGTTCGGTATTGAGATCAACAAGTAGGTCTGCCGAATAAGAGCTGGTCTCCGTTGGGTGGTTTGCACACATTTTAGCGGAGTGCACATTAACTTCGTCATGCCTAAGATATTTAAAAATAGATTCAAGAGCCGTGTAATAACCCTTAATTCCGGGCTTCATTGGAATAATTCAAACTGAAGTTCATCGATACATCCTTAAAGGTGGGACATGGTCGCTTTCAGTCTGCTGACGAAAGACTGCTTTCATGGGACCACTGTAAAACGAAAACGCCGATGCAATTAGACGTGAATGACTCAATATGTCACAAAAATAGACTCATTGCAACGCTAAATTTGTGTCATTCATATAGCCAGATGGCATTACAGAAACAGGTTTGATCATCCGAATGACTGGCGTTCAATATGACTAAATTCCAAGTGGATGATAAGCGGTCACACATAATGACCACTTTTCGCGTATAGTGTAGTGGATGTCAAAAATGGTCAATTTTCGATGTAGAACAGAATGACACAGTGTCATTTCGACTAGACTTGTATTTACAATTATAGAGACAGGCCTGATCGTCAGAATGACAGGACTGCAAAAACAGCTTATAATAGGCCGGGAAGACCAGCGGATGGCATGCAGTTATACGTCATGACCACTTTGCGGGGATCGAAAATTGGCATTGAAATTTCGAGTTATTAATGACAATAAACGTCATTAATAACAAAAGCGTAATAAACCCAAGTTTTGCAATTCGGCCTTATGTCGCTCGGCATTATTTCACGATTAAAATTTATGGCGCAACAGGCTCGTTAGTACCCAGGGCCTGGCTTTTTTCTCACAACCATTCATGTGTGCGTGTGTACTTCTTAGCACGATGGCGGGAATTGCTGATGCCGAATCCGAACGGCTAGGTTTTGATAAGCTTTTCATGACAATTGATGATTTGTCCGATCATCACGAGAGTAGGGCCAGGGAAAAATCCCCACTGAGCCCTCGATTCTGTCAGGTCTGTCAGGTCATGTGGTGCAGTTTCAATAGGTCCTGAGCAAACACAGAAATTAAAAAGTTGCGCTTTAGAGTTCATTATAAGCATGAGCCTATAGAAATAATTCTTTCATTCTTTTGTAATTTCTCAGAATTTTCAAATACCAAAAATAATTTCTGATAATAAGTAAAAAAAAAAGTTATGTGGACGTATCACATGTATCCAAAGAAAATCTTATCACATATAAGTTACACATACCCCTTGAGTTATTCTTCTCCAATAAATTAGTACAACGATTTTAATTAAAAATTTATTTTGTGATTCAAACAAATCCTAATAGCATTTTTTTTCTTTTCTTTTTTTCAGGTAAAAACTTGATAACTATTGGTCCACATATAAGGTATTTTTTTTGTTGTTAAATATTGTAAATGGGTGAACCTACTTAGGACATAAAATGACTAAAATGCAAACATTTTGGCAGTCTCTAGCGACTTCAGTTTTTCCACATTAAATTTCATCTCATAGTGAACATTTTTTTACTGTGGCGTTTTACAAAATCCCCCTGACCCTGAATTGGTCCATATAGATGCTAAATGGTATTTCCTTGACGGCAGTAACGTTTGGTTTGTCGCAAAACAGCTTAGCTGAACAACCGTGAGCGTACTGCACCTACCGCACCTGCATCCAAGGTGCTTTTGTGGGCCCTCCTAGGCACACAAGAATCATGTCTACCATTCGAGTAGTATCAATCGTCAACAAAAGCTTATTTTAACTCAGCAGTTTGGATTCGGCATAAAACATGAAGTCTCGCCATCGTGTTAGAAATGAGAAAATGCTAGACTTTTGTTACTAAGCAGCCTCTTGTGTCAATTTTCAGCTCAAAGGTGTTTCAGAAACTCTATAGAAGTAATTGCTTCGATTAAGTTTGAAAAATGCTAGACTTTCGTTACTAAGCAGCCTCTTGTGTCAATTTCCAGCTCAAAAGTGTTTCAGAAACTCTATAGAAGTAATTGCTTCGATAAAGTTTGAAAGTTTGACATAATAAATGGCGCACGTATACAATTTTGATTTTTTCAATACTGAATTTTTGCAACAAAATATTTTTTTACTTCGCACGACAAAGTGTATTCCAAAACAAAAAATTACTCCTAAAGTCTTCCGTAGTCCGGAAGTCTTATCAACCATCATTAAAGAAATTCATTCCACGACACTATATTATCGCATCAGTATTCCATTCTCGAAATGTTCCTTAAAAATAAGGTAACACCTCAACTAATTTTTTTTTCAAAATATTTACTCCAACAGTGGGAAAATGTATCTCCCGTTTGGGGGACACATCACATGTAGGAAGTGATTCTAGTTTCTCAATCTAAGCTGCTGCTGCTGCGTGTACTATATATTTATAGAAAAAAAAACTTTTTTTTCTTTCTAATTAAATATGCCCACGTACTTGAAGAAGGCCAGCGACAATTTGTAATAGAGTGCTCACCTGATTACATTAGAAAATCCATAAAAGCTATTTTATTGTTTTCTACATTTTCATAAAGATACTCAGCCATCATTGGTGGTGTAATTAAATAATTCGCATTCAATAATGCATTTTCCACTAGTTTTTTCTTATTCCAATGACTGACGCCATTATTGAAATTAAACTACTGTTTGGTTTCAATCGATTTCCTTCCCACAGCATTGTGCTACGTCTCCATTTCCTTGTGTCGTTTCAAGACCTACACAACTGAAAAAAAATTCAATTCTCCATTCATGCAATTTTCCAATAAGAGCTATGAACCTTCTTTTTATAGTGTCACCCATTATCCTGACGTTTAGTCACGTTTGGGTTATATACTCAAACCTACTAACACTCAAGAGATCCATGTCGGAGATATAGGAAACCAAGATCTAGGATAAGAGTGCGATGGAAGGAGGGTCACACAATATTGTACCAAAATATTGGATAACAACCACTGAACTAAGTATGAAATCCATTTCGTGTGGGTATCCTTGTGCATGGTAGCAACTGCATGTTTTTTTTTTTTTTTTTTTGGAAAATCAATATTTAAATTATAAACCGCCCCTTTTCCTTTTTTTTTTTGGGGTTTAGGGAGTCCTGCAAACTTAAACCAACAAAGTGGATACCAGCAGAATATCACCATGACCCGAAGGAGCTACAAATGCCATGCCGCAGAATTTTCAGAATTTGCTCTTTTGCGACCAACTCCCCAGTCTCCGTAGCTGTGCACATGGACTACAAATGTCGCTGAGGATAACAAGCGTGGGCAATGGGAAAAACTCCTTTTCATCTCTTTCGTCCTCTCTCACTCTGTCTCTTTTGGAGTTTCGTCCTTTTTCGATTTTCATTCAAAAGAGAGAACCACCCCCAAATGACTGATTTCTATGTATCTGTGAGCTATGTCAGGTCGATAGTTCCCTGGAAAAGAGGTCACTGAAATGCCGTATATACTCTCAGGACACCAAACAGTGGTTTACAGTACATTCACAGGTGTGTGCTCAGGTGTTGGTAATTAATTTGTGGTGCGCACACGTGTTTCATGTGGCATTGCTTGATGAATTGAAATTTGTACACTTCCCGATTGAGTGTATGAGTGGCTATGTCTACATAAGGATATTTTCGAAATATTCTTATCCCTAGTACAATAGTAGTAAATTGCCTCTAGAGAGAGATAGAGCAAGAAAAACGTGTTGCGTAACACATAAAGTGGATTCACCCCACTTGAGTGTCGGGCTATCTTCATGCGCTTTGTTCCATTCCTTGAGGTGATATTTGAATATTCCACTGCAAGGATACGGAATGATAATCCAATTTTTTTTTTGAGACATAAAAATTGTTGCTTCCACCACGTTGGGCGTCTTCAATTCAGCTATTTAATTAGGTTAGGTTGGGAAGTGGCTATGTACCTGCAATTAAATTTGCAGTCTAAGGACTTCTGTTAAGGATATTCGGAGAATTTGTGAGTTTTTTGAGTGGACATTTAATTTGATTAGTTTTCATCATTATGGGTTGGTGAAGTTTTTCTTGTGCTCCTAATTATAATTTAATTGTTTTGGCCAAAAAATTGGAAACTTATTTCACTTCCAGTAAAAAAAAGGAAGGGAATGTACAAAGAAAACAATTTTAAAACAAAATTCTGGCCTTCCAGGGAAGTACCTCTTTCGCTTGGTCTGTATTTCTAAAAATTCGGGTTTGAAATAACGCCCAAAATGGTAATCATAGAAAAATGTTCCGATGCCCGATTTTACAGGTAAGGCTCAAAGAGTGCCCTAGGGTAATGCTTACTTATAAATACGTTTTGTAGTTTGCGTATTGGTAAAAGTACGTCTTCTGGAAGTTCGTGCCATTATTTTGCTACTACGTCTGTCGTGTCGTTAGACAGTGTGCTTATCAGCTGCAACTGCGTATCTTAGAAGAGCATAATGTCATCTACAATACTAAAAATGTGATTATTAGTTGTTTCAAGAAGATCATTAATGTGCAGCAGAAAAAGAGTGGGCGAGAGGATTGATCCTTGTGGTACTCCAGCGTATATAGACAATATATGTGAGGAAACGCCATTAGGCGCTAGTTGTATCATCATGTATATCAGTCTTAATTAAAAGTTTTCGAACCAGTCCCACGGTATTTGAAGAATAACGTATGCTGACTATTTGGTTTGTAAAGCCTTGCTCCACACTCGATCGAAACCATCCAACATATCCAAGGTAATTCAGTTTTGCCACAGTTTCGAAGAGCTGTTATTAGATGTTATCTCAACTACAAGGTGGGCCTCCACTCCTAATTCTTTAAATTGCGGCAAAAACGCGGTTAACGTGGCCCTATAGTGCGCACCGTCCACTGTTGTCGTTTGACCAACGGTGTTCTCGAAAAAAATGGCCCGATGACTCCTCCAGCATAAACAGCGCACCATGCAGTAACTTTGAGCGGGTGTAATGGCTTCTCGTGTACTATTCGTGGATTTTCAGTGCTCCAGAAGCGAAATTGTTGCTTTTTCACGAAATGAGCTTCATCGCTCATCATGATTTTGGTCGAAAAATCGTCCACTTCGATTATTCCGCGTTCTTGGGGAGTGTATCGCTCCATGGCTTATTCACTTGTATTCTACATCTGTCTAGTCCACAAATGTCAAAACAGATTTGACATTGGCGGTCATTTACAAAAATAAGAGCATCTTCCAATAGGGTGATCTGTTTTGGCCCACCTTGTACATTGATTATCGCTTAAATAATCCTCACTTATCTGAACGCCAAAAACTTTACCACAGTTGACCACAGTGAAGGTACGGAAGTTTTGAAAAGTCATTTACTGCACCTGGCAGTAGGGTTAACATGAGTTGATTGGATAACAAGTTGCAAAATCCGAGGAAGTATCCACGTTTATGATCCCATCAGTCAGATATCAAAACAATTTCGCGCTACCGTCTCATTTGGTATTAGGATCCTACGTAACTCCATAAACAGCCCGGTCTATAAAATATTGGATCACACAAATGTTAGAATAATTTTATTTGCTTGTTTACAGTAAAATTATTCAAATTCTGGAGTCGAGTTTTTCCGCGGTTCGTTCATGTACGTGAAGAAACGTGAGATGAAACGTTGGTTTATATTGTTCCTTAAATCCGTTCAGTGCCATTTAAGGCATTCAATGTCCAGGTTCAACTCGGACTACAGCACGACTTGACTTAACAATATACAAGTGGCATGTTCGCAAAGATTATCGACGAAAGGTTTGCATAGTGTTTGATGTCTTGCACGTTTTCAAAACTTCTGAGCATGGTCTCAAATGGGTCAGTGTTCTGTAGTGATGACCAGCACACAAGTCATACAGCATACAAGTCTGTCAATTGCAGCACTTTTACAATCTTCTCTTGATGGGAAATCCGTCAGCTGAGCGTTTATTGTAAGCCAGATTAAGCATCATACAATCGGTGGATGAATGGACCAATCCGACTGGAATAGAATCAAGGTTCCTAGTTAACGTTTAGGGGGAGTATGTGAAGAAGAACCGTAGTACCCCAATAGTGATGATGCCGTCAGTTTATTTTACCATCTGAAGATTGTCCATGGGAATACCTATATACCCCTTCCTTACCAGAAAATAAAATATCTGAAATTAACGGCTCATACAGGGCCTAAATCTAGATTTAAACAATTGTATGATCTTTGATGTTTCTCAAACCTTCGCAAGAGGTAAAAAAAATATTTGGCATTAACGGCACATACAGGCCCTCAAACCTAGCCCGTCTTTACATTTGTGTGAGCGAAGTAATTATTTCTAAAAATAAAAAAATTTAATTTATGGCGCAACAGGCTCGTTAGTACCCAGGGCCTAGCTTTTTTCTCACAACCATTCATGTGTGCGCGTGTACTTCTTTGCACGATGGTGGGACCTCCTGTTTTATATCGAATCCGAACGGCTAAGTTGAGATAAGCTATTCATGACAATTGATACTCCTCGGATGATTTGTCAGATCATCACGAGAGTAGAGCCAGTGAAAAATCATTTAGGTGTTGCCACGGCTGGGAATCGAACCCAGACCTTCTGCGCGGCAGTTCTAACCATCTAACCATCGCGCCACTGAGCCCGTTATTATTTCTACCAGAAAGAAAAGGATCTCCCACCTAACGACTAATCCGAACGTGCAATTTGAGAAGCTTCTCATGACATTGCAACTCTTGGATGTTTGTTTTTTGTCAGACCTTCGTAAGGGGTGGAGCAGTGAAAAAGACTAAGGTGTTGTCATTTTCTGAAACTGAACCAGGGATCCCGTGCTTAGTAGTCCAACAAACTAACCACTAGGCCACGGTATCACTTTCGCATGCAAAGAGTAAATCGAAGGTGTTGTTACCAAAATATTGGAATGGTCACCATTATGCACCTTCTCACCTTTCAGTGTCTTGAATAATAGAGAAAATCGAGGCAATTGGATCAGTTGAAACTACGAAGACATCTTTTTGTGATCGTGTAGCTCGGTCGAGAGTGTTGATCAAAATGCTTAAACTTTGATTCGCATATTTTTTTTAATAAATTGAAATTTTTACAAAGCAGTTAACCTCGAGTTCGGACAACAAATCTGACATAGCACCTTAAATGCTGATCGAAAAATTCGATTTCCCATTGAGTTTATTTTTTAGCTATGGCTAGGCTGTGTCAACAAACAGATTTTTTTGTAACTGGGAAGCGTAGAACCCAAGCGTGATCCATCAACGTTCCATAAATTTGGTGAACATTTTGGGCGTTTTCGAGTGATTGACCTTTTTTTTCAAAATGCATACATCTGAAAAATATTTATACCCTATCGCATAGAGACATTTCTTTTGACACATAGTTTCTGAGACGTACACATCGTAATCTATGTATACGAAGCGATTTAGAATCTCCAGCTGAGTCGATCTAGCCGTGTCTATATGTCACCTATTTTTGAAACTTGAATTTTGTGCTTAATTCAACGGCTTTTTAAACATTTTCAAACAGAAAGATTTCGTTTTTGGTCAAAACCTTCAAGATTTTTGAAAGAGTGCTTGAACAAGATTCTAAAGAAAAAGTCATATTCTAAGCTTTTCAAAGGAATGGTTAGATGGTTGCAGCGCAGCCGGCTATTTTATTTGTACATTGACTGTTTAAGTAGCGATAAAACAAAACGCATTTCGATGAAGTTCAAGCGAAACTATGAAGTTCGCTATGATTGTGTCTCCTACAAGTTTTATTTTTCAATGCACTTGAATCGTTTTATTTAATGCAATGCTATTTTTTTTGCACTTAACCAGACGTGAGCGGTGAACTCAACTTTTGGGAATACATACGCTTAGAGAAAATGCGAGATTTCATACAAAGATTTAGAAAACCAAGGCATTCCACAGCGTTTTTAGCGCCTTGGAATATATTGGCCTAACTAATTTACAATTAAAATTAAATTTATATGATTGGAATTGAATGAGATTAACATATTTTGCCATTTCAAATCCGCCCCCATAGAAGAGCAAATTAGAAAACTAATTTGAGAACCTGAGAGAGCTTTCATCAACTGATGAATCCATTGAATTAATTGTTACAGACAGGAGAATACTTATAAAACATGAGAAAGAGATGCAATGTATTACTATAAGATAATTAAGGACTTATTAAAGCCTCAAATTGCTGAAATATATCTCGACGATAAGTGATGTCAACAGGACAACCTTTGCTTTGTAAATGAATTGAAACGTTCAACCCAAGCTTGAAATGAGAGGTATCTACTGACATGATAATGTTATTTGTCCATCAAGTTCACGTGATTTGACGCCATTGTACTTTACGGAAAAAGTGAATGATATGTATAAAAGGCTTTATGCCAAAGTGCCATCGAACATTTCGTAAGACCACCGATTGTCAACAGCCATGAGCTGGACATTTTATCAGATATGTGTTTTCCTTGTGTTCCATACATAACACCCATGTCCACTCTCACTTCAAATCTTTTAAATCTTTGAACTTTTAACTTTTTAAACAAAGACTTCAAAATGGACAGTCATTGGAACACTTTATTAAAACCGCCTTTTTTGAAATGCCGGTGTGAAAAGTTTGGAGGTTCAAATTGAAAGACTGATATCCGTCTTGTGAACACATGCCATTTGTTTCTTCATCAACGAGCTACCTCTTCTATTGCTCTCAAATGGAGTTACGTTTCAACCTTTCTTCAAGGTCTTCTCTTACTGCTGTGCTCTATAGGTATTCTAATGTGAAACTCTTCCTCTAACTGTTGTCACGACATATAAAACCTAAAAGATCCCCCATTATGTGGAAAATTTACGCTTCTTTTCTTTCCAAATAACTCTTCTAAAATATTTCCTTGCTTGCTATATGAATTTAATTTGTTCTACCACCCAAACACCCAAACCCAACAATATTCAGCCGAAACTTCGACGTCAGGTTTAAGGTTCAAGTGCAAAATTCTCAACCTTTCACTTGTATTATTTTCATTCAAAATTGTATGTTCGAAGGTTTTGAATTTCATTGAAAGCCCTCGAATTTGGATACAAAGAAAAAAAAAATTGCGAGACAAACTCAACTCAAGTCATGTTACGCAGAGTCAACATAACATGGATGCCTATACGGTAAAAGTAGAATGCATATCAGCGGTTTTTTTTTTTCTTCAAGAGTAACCTTTTGTTTCATTTTATTTGACTTTTTGTTTATAAAAAAAAAAGAAAACTAAAGCCAAAAACGAAATTGCAACTGAAAACGAAACGGAAACGTGGTAATAAACTTTACACACGCAGTCCCAAACGAACAAAAAAAAAACCAAAAAGTATCTCCCTAGTCGAATAACACCAAAGTCGGTTCTGCGTCGTTGACATACATTTTCTTATAACACTTTTGTTAATGAATTTCGATTATCGCATCGGTGAAAGACACGAAAAAAAAAAACGAGATCTGTATCTCTTTGGGTTTGGATATCGTAAGTTGTAAAGTGAGGCTTTATAAAGTTCCCATGCGGCAGCAGGTTGTCGTGTTAAGACTCTAAATCTCGTCATAACTCTCACTTTCATTGCACGAATTTTTTATTCGTTTTTTTTTCTCGTGTTTTCGTTTTATGGTAATTTCTTGTCGGATGCCTTTCTTTTACTTAATCATCGCCCCATCAGAAATCCGCATCACGATTACGGTGAGGCCTTCCTTTGTGTCAAGGCGTTTGAATATTGAATGTCATGGGTGTGCGCGATACACCTGGTTCGATGCATTAATTTGAATGTCCACATGGCTTAGTTTATATTTAGACACCCTTACTAATACCCTTGTTACAATTTAGCACCTGTCACGAAAGACAGCTTTGAGCTTTTCTAGCGCGAAATGTCCTCAAACGAATGTGTAGCAACATGTGTTTGCCATATTTCAAGTGCACGTCAGTGACACTTTGAAAGATACATAGTTACTATAAATTGCATGTGTAGATACTATTTTCGGATGGAAAAGTTCAGGTTATGTGGACTTTTTTTTTTTTTTGATTTTCCCACATCTAAAATTAGAAATGTATGTTTTCAATTACATTGCAAAGTATGAAAACTAAATGTATCTGCAGATCCTTTAAAAAGTATCTATTTGAAGGTCTGAATGAAAAGATTTGACAAAATTACGTTGAACTTTTCATTGATATTTACCATGAATAGGGGTATCATGACTTTTGACATTTTGTGGGTTCTTGCCTGAGAAATTAGCGCGGTCCTGTAAAGTGAGAAATCAAACATATTGAGTTGATTGAAATGATATTTTTGATACTTATAAGTTGTTGATATGTCATTAAATAACATTTTCGAAAATGTCAGAATCATTAAGATCGGCATCATTCTTTTGATGCATATTTGGTCTTTAAGAATATGGATTAGCACATGCTCTTAAAAATGTTACGTAGATGATGATCTACTAACGTTTGCAAAACTTTTGTTGAAAGCGATCATTTTGCATGTACAGATCCCATATCATTGCATGTTTGTCTGAAACTGTTTTTTTTTTAACAATCACATTGTCTTATTAACTTGAAACTATACGGTGTTAAGGAGTACCTTAAATAATCGACAAATTCGAGGTGACTGAGTCGGTTGAGAATAAGAAGATTGCGTAGCTCGATCCAGAGTATTAAATAAATAAATAAAATAAATTAGACGCATTTCTACCACAATGGCTATGTGAACAAACAGATTTGTCGTTCTTTGTGAGCTAAGAATCGTTGCAAAGTTGTATACAAGAAGCCACTGTTTGCCTATTCGAGCAATGGCTTCAATTTCGAAAACCTCTACCCCATAGGGGTACATCAGTTTTGGTACACATTTTCTTACACAAAAGAATAATAAAAATGAAAAAATGAAAATTTTAGTTCTAAAAATGACATACAGACGGACAAACAGTCGGACACTGCAATATCGACACAGACAACGATTCTTAGTCTGTCAAAGAAATGAAATTTTATATTTGAGATCATTGTTAGTGCCTACAGCACATATATGTGTAGAAAGTTTTTTGAATCCCCTTGTCTAATCTGGAAAAGATATTTCCAAAAAAATAATTTTTTATTAGAGATATTCATCTGTACGATGCTTGGAATACAACTGGTTATTGAATTTGAGCATTGGTTGTCAAAGCAACGGGTGGTTTCTTAAGAGTTAAGTTTTTCCGGTTGGCAGCACTGGTTAGTAACGGCAACCAAACGTAATCTGTCAAAGTGAAAATTTTTCAGTATACTCTGCCATTTAATCATGGAAGGACTTATAAACGAGCATGTTATTTAAATTTATTATCAACATTTGCGCTCTGTGAAAAATGTGCACAGTTTGTTACGACCATATTATGGTCGTCATAATCGACTTGGTGAATCAACAATTCGTGCACCAAATTTACTCTGTTGGACCTTAAACCATCGACTGGCATGTGTACCGAAAATAATATTGCAGTCGTAGCGTCCGATATTAATAAAGATCGTGAAATGTCATTTCGTCGCCATTCCCAGCAATTGGTCATGTGTTACTCAAAAAAATTTTACTTGTCGATTTGGGTTTGAAAGCCTATAATATTCAACTTGTGCAAGAATTGAAGCCGAATAACCTGCCAACACGTCTAATTTTTGGTGAATGAATAGCAATTGAGCATGTGTTACTCAACAACATGCAAAATTGTGAGTGTCGACTTGGGTTTCAAAGCCTATAAAATTCAACTTGTGCAAGAATTCAAGCCGAATGACCTACCACAATGTCTACTTTTTGGTGAATGGGCCATAGAAGAGCTCCATGAAAATCCACTGTTTTATCGAAAAATTGTGTTTAGCGATGAGGCTCATTTCTGACTCAACGGATACGTTAATAAGTAGAACTGTCGCATCTGGAGTGATGAACAGCCACATGCCAGGGCCTAGCTTTTTTCTCGCAACCATTCATGTGCGCGTGTGTACTTCATAGCACGATGGCGGGACCTCCTGTTTTATGCCGAATCCGAACGGCCATGTTAAGATAAGCTTTTCATGACAATTCCATACTATTCGAAAAAAGAAACAAGAACTACCGATGCATCCCAAAAACACGACAGTTTGGTGTGGCTTATGGGCTGGTGGCATCATCGGTCCATTTTTCGACCGTGGAAGGAAAGTTACCCTCAACGGCGAACGAGCCATGATACGCAACTTTTTTTTTTTGCCCCAGTTGGCTGAGTTGAACTTGGTTGACATGTACCTTTATCAATACGGTGCCACATGCCACGAAGCTCTTGAAACAATGGAAATGTGGAAGGATGAATTTGGTGCGCAGCTTATCTCTCGAAATGGCCATTGTGAGTTGGCCGCCAAGATCATGCGATTTAGCGCCTCCTGATTATTTCTTGTGGGGTTATGGAAAGTCGTTAGTCCATGTGGACAAGCCGAACACGATTGAAGCCTTACGGAATAACATAGCAACTCGAGTAATTCGTGGAATACAGGCCGAAATGTTCGAAAAAGTGAATCAAAATTGGACCTTCCAAATGGACCGTTTGAAACAAAGCCGCGGACAACATTTACATGAAGTTGTCTGTAAAGTGTAAACATCATGTTCCTATTTATCGAAACAAATTTTGAAAATTTGATGCAAATTTAAGTGTTTTATTCGATTTTTAAAAAAAAACTACGCTGTAAAAATCACCCGTTATTAACAAACAAAAAAAAGAGACTATGGGAAATTTCTATGACGTTCGGGCGAAACTACGAAGTTTGCTAGGATTATGTATCCAACAAAATTATATTCGCTCCCATTAGAATTAATTTTAGTAGGTGCAAGTTTGCATTTGGTGCACAAGGCCCATGGGCATGTTGGAGTGTTTCTTTTATCATGGCAGTACAGAGGTACCTCTTTTAAAAGGACGAATATGAAAAATGCTGTCATATTTGTTAAGACTTCTAAAACGAGCAATATTTCAGTAGAGGTATGTATTGGAAATAGTTTCGCTTTCGGGATTGTATGAAATAAATTGATTACTATAACTCTATACATTATGACAATGGGATAGTTTCTTACAACTCCTGGTTTAATTTTGAGAAGTAGCATTATCCTGTAGGAGCACAAGCATAGATACGTTGGTAATGTACTCAAAAACTCAGTTGCATTATTTTCGAACTAGAGTTTTCATCTCCAATTCTTAATGGAACACAGACTTTTAAAAAGTAAACCATGCAATTATTGTATATTTTCTGATGAATTAAAAAAAAAATAGTTCCACAAGAAGAGATTTCACGTTTCACGTTAACGATACCAATTGATCCTTGAAATAAAACCAGCTCTTGCCCAACAATTGCGATATTTGATCTCAGCCATGAAACATTGTGTTCCCGTATATCTATATTGTCCATGTTTACACTTCCAAATACAGGATCGTAAAACCTCTGCAATAGTTGCAAGCAAGTAGATTTTCCACAGACAGAATGTCCAACCACAGTCTGTCCAGCGGTAATCTTCATATGCAGTCCGTTAAGTACGACGATATCATCTCTTGAAGGATACTTGAAAAAAACGTCATGAAATTCAATGTTACCTTTAAGACCATACTCTGGAGCAATTCCATTCGAAGAAATTGGATCGATCGTTGACCTCGAATCGATGACTTCGTAAATTGGAACAACTGATTCGGCAGCTGTGGCCATAGAGTGCAGAAAAGTCGAGCATCTTGCAATGTGATCAGCACCTATACTAATTGAAAAAAAGCCTGACAGGGATAACATTAATGTACAAACATGCTCTTGATCTTAACATACTATCATCAGAATATTCGCTTGTTTAATCGCAATGTCTGTCCCACTCAACTCTTTTTGGTACGATAAATGTCTTATATTGTCAACCCTATTTAATTTGAAACCTTATGTTTTCAAAGTTCCAATTCTTGAAAGCTTGACACCAACTAAGAAAGCCTTGAAATAATAGGTGGCTATTCGTGATGGTAGAAGTTCGGCCTACATATATTGGTGGAAGAGCTAAATTTTCATAGGACCCCGTCGTGACGATAATTTTTAGTTTTTCATCAAAATTTTTAATTTTTATTATTTTTTTTGACGCCCCCGGGGTCCTCACAAAATTTGGGAATTTTAAAAATTTTCATCAAAAATTGAAATTTTTGACGACCCCGGGGTCATGAAAAATTTCAATTTTTGATTAAAATTTTAAAAGTTCCCAAACTTTCTGAGAACCCCGGGGTGACGATAATTTTTAGTTTATCATCAAAATTTTTAATTTTTATGATTTTTTTTGACGCCCCCGGGGTCCTTACAAAGTTTGGGAATTTTAAAAATTTTTATCAAAAATTAAAATGAAAAATTTCAATTTTCAATTTGAAAAAAAGGTAAGCAGAACTGTTAAACCGCCTTCAACCAGAAAGATATTAGGTGCTATACTTGTACCGAGCTCTTGAATTTAGATAACCTGCCTTTCACCAGCATAAACGTGGTTTTTAGCAGTCGGGAAAGTAAAAAAAAACTCAATATGTTGGCGTACTTTTGACCCCACCGATATCTTCATAATTTTTAAAAGGTCCTGCAGTCTTCTTTTCTGCTGTGACCAACGCATTGATGAACTTTTCCAAGTACATCAGATTCAAGGTTGTTTTAATGCATAGTTCGGAACATTGAAAAACATTTATGATAGATATTTCTTGAAGTTTGTATGACAATCCCTAAAATGTCACAGATTTTTAGAGTTCACACTTTGATATCAAGTGTTCAAAATGTTTGTCAACAGTCACACTTACATATTAGAAAAAAAAACTCTCTTCAACAACATTTTAGAAAAGTTTCAAAGAAATTTGATCAAATATTTGAACAACATAACGGCTGTTTTTTTAATGGTTGGTTTTTCGAAATTAAACTCGCACTTTTGTAGTCAAATCGGGCAACTCTAATGTCATTCATGTTCAGTTTCGTTTGCCATTTCATTATGAACAGGTTGACAAATTAACAAGTCTTGCAAGTCGTGCAAATTTATTTCGAAAAATTTGGATCAGTTCGCGAAGTTTACAGCAAGGTCCGTCCATTTTATGGTCGACGTAATCGTACATCAGAGCAATTAGTTCGGTTAACCATAAATCTTTCTGCACTACGTTTACTCTATACGCATCCGCAGAGACCTCGCATCCGAATCCGCAGAGACGAGACTAAGAAACACTTGCCGCTGTAGAGCAAAGTGTTAAAGAGGACCCAAATGAATCGATTCGCCACCGTGCATAGCAATTGAAGCTTTGTCCATCAACTTTATGGAAGATTTTGCGCAAAGAATTTGGCTTACGACCTTACAAGATCCAGCTTATGCAAGAATTAAAGCCGCGAGACCATGCAATTCGTCGTGATTTTCGTGTATGGGCCAAAAATGAGATTGATGCTGATTTTCATTGCAAAATTTTGTTCAGTGATTACGCTCATTTTTTGGTTGAGTGGCTAAGTCAACAATCAAAATTGCCGCATTTGGAGTGAAGAGAATCTACGTGAGATTCTTGAGACGCCATTACATCCACAAAAACAGCCTGTTTGGTGTGCTCTATGGGCTGGGCGAGTCATTGGGCCATACTTCTTCCGAAATGATGCTGGAGAGTCAGTTGCCGTGGAGACCGGTATAGAGCCATGATAACCGATTGTTTTGTTCCCGAATAGGATACCATGAATGTGGATGAGATGTGATTCCAACAAGACGGCGCTAAATGCCACACAGCGCACGGCACAATCGATCTATTGAAGGAAACTTTCGATGAGGGCATAATTTCGCGGAATGGACCTATCAATTGGCCACCAAGATTGTGTGATTTGAGACCATTGGATTATTTTCTTTGGAGATATGTGAAGTCGCTCGTCTGCGCCATCAAACCAGAAACGTAAGGGGACTTGGAAGCCAACATTCGTGGCGTTATTGCCGAAATACGGCCCAAAATGCTCGAAAAAGTGGTTGAACATTTGACCTCTAGACTTGGCGTTATTCGAACCAACCGCGGCGGCCACATGCCCGAAACAATATTTAAAACGTTAATGGCATAAAATTATCCTTCCAACAAAGCCAAATTTATGGACATTTAATCGATTTTCTTGTATTTTATTTCAATTCAAAGTTCTATACCTTAAAAAAACACCCTAAGTCGCCTAAATTACGTCTTCAGAAAAATGTTTGCAACATCTAGAATGTAGATATTGGAAAACATCCATTTTAACGTCAGTCGACTCTGAATGGTAATTCAAAAAGCTTCTCATATCGCAAGGTGATATCCTTTTAAGGACTTTAACCAGGAACCTCGGGCTAACCACTAAGTCAATGCATCCACCATGAAACCACCATATTTATGGTGGAATTGGAATAACTCTCATATGGGTATATACTCATCACCACTTTCTACAAACAGTAAAGTTGCACCTTCCAAAGATCTTATCAACCCAAAATACTTTCTGAGGTAAAATCATTTGTCACAGCTCCTTTTAGGACTTTTACGTTCCCTGCAGATTATTTCTACCCATTGAAGTAAGATGGTTAAAAAAGATTACCCGATTCTCCCAAGAAGAGCGCTTCGTTAACAGAATTAAATCTTTGTATCATCGTTAAGCTGCAACATCGTAAAACGTTGTACTTTCGCTTAAGCTGCAAAGCTAATGCGATTTTGTTGTTCAAATCCTTAGCAGATGATCTTGTTAGTAAGATCTTCACGCGCCATGTCGGGTAGGATATGAAGCCTTGAAACACCTTTTGTGGAAGTAGAAACTTTTGTATAAACCAATAATTGCCCAAAAATAACTTGTAGCCGTAGAAAAAGTTATTTTCTATCCCAGGCAGTGAAAATCTTGCAGGACTTTAATTGGAAAATTAAAATCCATACATGCGGTTAAAAATCTGAAACGAAAGAACGCGTCATTTGGACTACCCTTGAGAGCTGACAGCCGGCATCGATAAAACAATTTGATGAATCCAAACCATAACGCGCTTATAATTCGCATCACAATTGGGCGCTGTCATCAACTGTCAAGTAACGCCAATTCTTGTCACACCTCAGTACCACACGTAATTTAGTGATCCTCAATATTTTATCGATCTGTCGTAATGTAGATCCCATTATGAATCAATGAAGTAAGAATAAAATAACATTTGAGGATAATAATATAAAACTGAGAGTCTATCATAATAATATTGAATCTCATACCTACCTCTTGATTAACCGCATTTATATGCACACAGATACGTAGTTGTTGTGTAAATGATAGCAAGATCGTGTGGTTTTAAACTGGAATCGGCAGTTTGTTGTATAAATTATTGATTTTCCATACATTATAGCGTAAAGTGTTTTCTAATGGTTTCTATTTTTTGCGTCTTTTTAATGTTCACTTGAGCTAACTTGTTGTACTTGAAGAATCGCACATTCATCTGAATTGCCTCCTATCCTGAGATACTAAGATCTTCTTGTGATAGCACTTTGCGGGTGTTGCAGTAGTTTGTACGGATTTGTGTATTCAGATACCTTGGTGTCGTCAAAAAATTGTTTTTGATTGGATAATGGGATGTCGATGGCTTCAAGAATATTGTGCAAGTAATGGCTTCCAAGCGTTTTCTCTAGTGACATACAAGTTAGGTGAATCCTTGTGGGTCTTTTTATCACACTGAGCTTCACATATTTCGTCGTCATTGAGATTTCGTTTTATTCTTGAGAAGTTATGACTACTAAGACCCCTACCAATTTTGACAGTAACGTTCTGTCATACCATATAACTTTGATGGTTCCATTCCTGTCGTTTTCATGCTGAGCTTCTATCACATATTAGCTTTCATTAGAATCTTGAGATATATTCATTCTCTACGATTGAAAAGTTGTAATTCAACTATTTTAAGTGCCTGATCACGATTAGTTGAAGATTCGATTACTGGCAAATTATCAGCTATCCAGTTGTCCAAGTGCCTTGTAACTAGGATCCCAGCTGCTATCAATGTTATGTCAAAAAAACAATCGATAGTAGCGAACTGCCTTGGATTTAAAGTTAGCAGCAGATACTGCTATTACGCCTAACTGTCAATATTGTATAGTCATACAGCTGCGTTGCTTGAAATAATGCCAAATAGTCGCCCGAATGGTTGAGACTGAACCTAATTTTTTGAAGCCAATTTTGATGACCGTCGAGAAACATTTCACGCTCTGGAACAGGTTACAAACAATTTTGCTATGAAACACAATTACATGACCAAAAAGTGTTTATTTAGGCTGACGTTTACGCCGATACCATCATTGCGCATTTTTTTCTTTAGAAATGGAATGGGAATCCATATCGGTGGAAGTTTTCGAATTAAGTCCTAGCCATGCCACATGCGTAAATGCATTTTCTGCAACAAAAATTCCCTGGACCTCTGCTGTCAAAAAATGGCAAAATTGACTGGCCAAGCGGGTCTCCAGATTTGACCCCTCCGGACTTTTTTTTTGTGTGGATAAAAGGAAAGTGTACACCAGCAAGCCTCAGACTATTGACCGGCTGAAGGAACGAATTAAAAAAGAATTCCTTATACTAAACGGAATTCAAAGCTCTAAAGTTTACAAAAAAAATGTTTTTTTAGCCGTGGGGAGTCTGCAATCTGGAGTCTGTTATTGGTACTGGTCTTCAAACTATTCGGTCGTATTTTTCGAGTGAGAGAATTGATCATTGAAGTACCCCAGTGCTTATAGAGAATGTGACTGAAGAAGCGCCATCCACACCACTACTGTCATTCAACATCACAGTATTTAAAGAAGTGAATTCAACTTTAACCGTCCTTGTGGATACATGCTATATCGTAGGTGGCACCGAAATTAATGTTGTATTGCCTTAAAACATTAATATTCGGAAAGAGTTTTGCTATATTGATTCAAAAGCGGAGTCCAGAGAGCCGAATCTTCTTATATAGCCTCACTGAACCCTCTAGTATTTTTTCTCAAAATAAATTTACTCAAAAACTCTTTAAACAAAATATGAAGACTGAGTGCATTAAACTCGTTACATATACGGATCCCTCCGGATTCCCAGAAGTCAAACAATATTCCTCACTTGTCAAAGCGGAGATTTTCTGTAATATTTTGAGTGCAGCCTGTTATTTTGTGGCTGATGAATATTGCTACATTAAGAAACTCAAATAACTTTTTTTTCAGTGTATGGAATTAATTTTTCTTCTACTCATGTTAAAGCTCATTCAATTTTATTAAGTATAGCTTAACGAATAATGGCGCAAATTTATAGTCACTTAAAGTAGATTTTATTTTATCATGTACTAACACGTTTTGATAATTTTAGCCGTCAAAAAGTGTACTTTTTAAATATTTAATGCAGAGTTAGCGTAATGTCATCTGTCATCTTCAAATCGGGCAAAGGGTAAAGGCACAAACAGCTGAAATATTTTCACTGACGCTTTTAGGTCTGTTTGGGAGTGTTCATTGAAATTGGGTTTGTTTGTTTGTCAGAACTGTCAGTTTTTAGGTGAGTTTGACTTAGAGTTCTTAGAGGTACGTTCGTTAGTATACACTAATTAGCGCCACGTTAAAAATTGTCTATTGATGAAAATAAGTTAAAGCTAGCTTTTGATTTAAAGTAGCTGTTAACTAGTGTGGAGTTAAACACTTAAAAATCGATTGACTATAAAATTGCGTCAATGGAATTTAAATGCCCACCCCTGCTCATTGATGCATGTGTGGCATCTTGCCAAAAAAGTTCTTCATTACTGCTTGGAGAGTTGAGACAGGAATATTCGGAATTGTTTCTCGAATGGATTGCTTTAGTTCATTCAAATTTATTGGTTTTGCGTTGTAGAATTCCTATTTGCAATAATCCCACAATAAAAAAGTCAGATGCGGTACGGTCAGGCGACCTGGGGAGCCAAAGGAATTGTGGAGTTTCTGGATATCAACTTATTGAGAAATTTCCGTCGCAATTCTGTCATAATAGGCCGGAGCATGTGAGTAGTTGCACCATCTTGCTGAAACCACACCGAGTTGAATGAAATTCTTATTCTCAAGGAATTGTGGAGTTTCTGGATATCAACTTATTAAGAAATTTCCGTCGCAATTCTGTCATAACAGGCCGGACCATGTGAGAAGTTGCACCATCTTGCTGAAACCACACCGAGTTGAAAGAAATTCTCATTCTCAAGGAATTGTGGAGTTTCTGGATATCAACTTATTGAGAAATTTCCGTCGCAATTCTGTCATAATAGGCCGGACCATGTGAGTAGTTGCACCATCTTGCTGAAACCACACCGAGTTGAAAGAAATTCTCATTCGGCATAATTGTGGATAGAAAAACTCTCTCAGCATGCTTTAGTAACGGTCTCCAGTAACCGTTACGGTGTGACCGTTTTCTTCGAAGAAGTAAAACACGCCAACGCAGCGTGATGAAACTGCACACCATACTGTGACACAAAGTGGATACAATTCCGTCTCATGGAATATCTGTGGAAGCACTCCATATTCGACAGTCTTGTTCGTTTATTTTGCCGTTTAAACCGAAATGGGCATCGTCAGACATAAAAAGACAGTTCAACATGTTTCCGTCCTCTTCCACCATTTGAAGCATCTCCTAGCGGAATTCCAATCGAATCGGAAAGTCTGCTTGCCTGTTCAGTTTGTTGGCCATTTGAATTTTATATGGGAATAAGTCGAAATCATTGTGCATGAGTGACTGCAATGACAGTCTGCTCATACCCATTTGAGCAGATAAGCTCCTTGTCGAAACTCTTGGATCGTTTTGTATAGCAGCAGCTACTGCAGCGATTGTTTCTTCCGTCCGAACGAAAGGGTTTCGGTGATTAGGACTTCTGTTGAATGTCCCATGCTCGGAAAAATTGTTAACAAGTCTCATTATGGTCCATCTGCTCGGAGGATTGCCGCCAAACGTGCATAGTTTCAGTTCAAAGACGGTAGAACCGAAACTACGGACTCCAGTGCGTGATAGCGGGGGACAATCAAAATTCATTCATCCATTTTTGGTAAATCTAAAAATCAATCTGTAAAATAGAAAAAAAAACTTAACCAGCTTCATTAAATAGAAAAAAGTTATTAAATTTTTTTTTGGTAGCGGCTTTCATTAGCCACTTTTTATAAAGGGTGATCCATTTCGAGGTTCCCTACTTTTTAAAGAAAAAAAACACAGAAAATTCAAATTTAATGGAGAATGTTTATTATCATTTGAAAGAACATTCTTTGGCATTTATTTTTTGAAGATGATGTCTATCGAATGTTGGCCGTTGCTACGTCGCAGATGGTCCATCCGTTGAGTCCAATTTTCGATCACTCGTTCGAGCATTTCGACTGGTAACTGGCGAATGACACGCGTGATATTTTCCTCCAAGGCCTGAATAAAAGCGGGTTTGTCGGCATAAGCTTTTGACTTTACATATCCCCACAGGAAAAAGTCTAACGATGTGATATCACACGATCTTGGTGGCCAATCGACCGGCCCAAAACGTGAAATTATGTGCTCACCGAAATGTTCTTTCAATAAGTCCATTGATTGATACCATTGATGATTGATCTTGCTGAAACCAAATGTCGCCGAGATCACGAGCTTCAATTTCAGGCATCAAATAGTCGGTTATCATGGCACGATAACGGTCGCCATTGACGGTTACGTTCGCACCGGCATAATTTTTGAAGAAATATGGACCGATGGTTCCACTGGCCCACAAACCACACCAAACCGTTGTTTTTTCTGGATGAAGTGGCAGTTCTTGAATCTCTTCAGGTTGCTCTTCGTCCCAAATGCGGCAATTTTGTTTGTTTACATACCCATTGAGCCAGAAATGGGCCTCATCGCTAAACAAAATTTGCCTCGAAAACGTCGGATCTTCTTGGAACTTTTCAAGAGCCCATAGAGCGGAGCGAAGTCGCTTGGGAAGGTCAAGCGGCTTCAGTTGTTGCACAAGCTGTATTTTGTACGCTTTCAACTTAAGATCTTGACGTAAAATGCGCCAAGTCGTTCCATACGTCAGTCCAAGTTGCTGCGAACGGCGCCGAATCGACTCTCTACGGTCTTCGTGTACACTCTCAGCTACGGCCGCTATATTTTCGTCACAGCGTGCTGGACGTGGTCTATTCGGTCGAATATTATCCAATAATGAATGCTGGGTCTCAAAATGGGTGATGGTGTTGCGAATAGTACGCTCAGTAGGCCGATTATGTTGACCATAAGTTGAGCTAAGTGCACGAAACACATTCCTCACAGAACGTGAATTTTCATAATAAAGTTGAACAACTTGTAAACGTTGTTCACGCGTAAGTCTTTCCATTATGAAATGCCAAACAATACTAAACAAAAATAACATGACAGCATGACACGACTCACACGTGATCTGTCAAAAAAAGCCATTGAAAAAAGTATCTCTACTTGGATCACCCGTTGTTATCTGCGGAATTCTTCATTATTAAATGCTCCGAAGTAAGCTTTTTAAGAAAAAATACTAAGAAAATTATTTCACTGAATTTCAAATATCAGCTGAAGAATCAGAGGTAAGCCTCTAAGGGATCCGCTGGTGGAGTATCCCTATTGAGTCTTGAATGGAATTTGGATTACACTTGAATTCATGGAAATTAGATTTAGTTTGATGTATTTATCCGTCAATAAAATATTTCACTCTTTCCGCATTTGATCTAAAGGTTTTCTAACAGTCTAATTCACTAAATAAAATAAATACAATAAATCTTTTTTTTTTATTACACTTCCCTAATCAATGTGCAATTAGATACAAAAGCACACCAAACAAAAACAAAGATAATCACCGCAATTCCTCACACGACAATTAACCTTTAAAATTGTATCTATCACTCGGTAGTTTCTAGTCACATTACACAAAAACTAAAACAGTAAAAATAAAGCTTTGAGAACATATATTATCATTAACAAACTAAAATGATTTACACGATCGTGACATTATGCACACACACAGAACGTTTTGTATCTATAGAGCTACCTATGCATGTTGATATGGTTTTTTTTTTGTTAATTATTATCCCGTGGTCTGGCCTACATATGTCATCTATTTATGTAATTGAGAAAAAAAAAAACATACCACTGCAAATAAAATTGTACGATCCCTGACGTAGAACAACGTCAAAATGTGACATTTCGTACGTAACGTTCCGTTTCCATGGGGCTTGGTATATGATGTTCCAATCATATGGTGGGTTGAAAATAACAAATATCTAGTCTACGTCTGATAGTAGATATACCTTGTATCTATTTGTACTATGCCAACCGGATAATGACATCAATCGAAACGATTTGCAAGGAAAATTTGTTCAAATCCACATGGAAAAAAAAGCACGTGGTTCAACAATGAGAAGCTATTTGAAGGCGTTTTTCTGTGAGTTTTTTTTTTTTTTTAATTGCAAAAGGGGCCGCATTCACGAGACACGAACAAATTTTAATAGCTCATCACGGTCAGCGTTAGATCTACACTTTATTTATAAACTGTGACTTTGTGTTGTTGTGTGTATCTTTTCACAGTATATGTGTACCTACCTGCGTTGAAAACCATACAATTGAATGCGGGATTTAGCGTTAATGGATGCAAATAAAAATATTAGCAAATTCTAAAAGAATTTCACATTTTCCAGCGGCAGAGACTTATGAATGGCATACGTCTACAAATTAATTGGGGATGGACGGGATGTTATCGGCTTATGGTTGTTTCACACGATGACTATAAATGCATTTGGAATGTCGATTTAGTTGGAAAACCAATCGAGATTTATCTGTTCTGTTATCGTTTGACTTTTAGATACGGAAAAATTTATCTTGGTATGATATATGTCAGGCAAAATTGACTATGCTGATATGAGTAATTGAATTGATAGCAGATACTGATTAGAGTGCGATCGTTTTTTTTCAAAAAAAGCCCCATAACGTGAGTCATGTGGCTTAGTGACAGTTAAAGATGTAGGCTGAGGTTCAAATTGTTTGTTTATCTGCAAAGATATGGCATGCATGTTTACAACTTTGGATATTTTTATTGAAAATCGTTATCTTTTCGAGAATTTATTTCCCGACTAAAAAGACCTAATCTACAAATTTTGTTTTGTTTTATATATAATAAATCTATAGCTGCGAAGGAATTATTTTTTCAGTTATACAAAAGGCGCCATCTATTGGCACTCACTTTACACTTTACTCACTCCACTTGTTAGCAATCTCTGTCTAAGACAATGTATTGCACCTGGTATTTAGAGACTCTCTTTGCTGGAGCATTATTGTTCATTCGCACAAGTTGGGCAAGGCACTGCACTCGAGAGTTTTTAACCATTTATACTAGGTCCATATCTTTGAACACCGATTTTTCTAATGAATACCACACAAAACCAGGGATTTCTTAACTATACAAATAGCTCCATCTATTGGAATATTTGATTTACATTCTCGATATTGACGAAAGAGGCCTGAATCGAAGCGGGTTTGTCGGCATAAGCTTTTGACTTTGCATGTCCCCACAGGAAAAAGTCTAACGGTGTGATATCACACGATC
The DNA here is from genome assembly GCA_949824845.1 of Rhingia rostrata. Lineage (NCBI taxonomy): Eukaryota > Metazoa > Arthropoda > Insecta > Diptera > Syrphidae > Rhingia > Rhingia rostrata. Next base: position 26,624,656 of record OX463756.1, read on the forward strand.
TTGGTGGCCAATCGACCGGCCCAAAACGTGAAATTATGTGCTCACCGAAATGTTCTCTCAATAAGTCCATTGATTGATGCGATGTGTGGGAAGGGGCGCCGTCTTGCTGAAACCAAATGTCGCCGAGATCACGAGCTTCTATTTCAGGCATCAAATAGTCGGTTATCATGGCACGATAACGGTCGCCATTGGCGGTTACGTTCGCACCGGCATAATTTTTAAAGAAATATGGACCGATGATTCCACCGGCCCACAAACCACACCAAACCGTTGTTTTTTTGTGGATGAAGTGGCAGTTCTTCAATCTCTTCAGGTTGCTCTTCGTCCCAAATGCGGCAATTTTGTTTGTTTACATACCCATTGAGCCAGAAATGGGCCTCATCGCTAAACAAAATTTGCCTCGAAAACGTCGGATCTTCTTGGAACTTTTCAAGGTCGAGCGGCTTCAGTTGTTGCGCAAGCTGTTTTTTTTTAAGCTTTCAATTTAAGATCTTGACGTAAAATGCGCCAAGTCGTTCCATACGTCAGTCCGAGTTGCTGCGAACGGCGCCGAATCGACTCTCTACGGTCTTCGTGTACACTCTCAGCTACGGCCGCTATATTTTCTTCACAGCGTGCTGGACGTGGTCTATTCGGTCGAATATTATCCAATAATGAATGCTGAGTCTCAAAATGGGTGATGGTGTTGCGAATAGTACGCTCAGTAGGCCGATTATGTTGACCATAAGTTGAGCGAAGTGCACGAAACACATTCCTCACAGAACGTGAATTTTCATAATAAAGTTGAACAATTTGTAAACGTTGTTCACGCGTAAGTCTTTCCATTATGAAATGCCAAACAATACTAAACAAAAATATCATGACAGCATGACACGACTCACACGTGATCTGTCAAAAAATGCTATTGAAAAAAGTTTCTCTACTTGGATCACCCGTTATTATCTGCGGAATTCTTCATTATAAAATGCTCCGAAGTAAGCTTTTTAAGAAAAAATACTAAGAATGTTATTTCACTGAATTTCAAATTTCAGCTGAAGAATCAGAGGTAAGCCTCTAAGGGATCCGCTGGTGGAGTATCCCTATTGAGTCTTGAATGGAATTTGGCTTACACTTGAATTCATGGAAATTAGATTTAGTTTGATGTATTTATCCGTCAATAAAATATTTCACTCTTTCCTCATTTGATCTAAAGGTTTTCTAACAGTCTAATTCACTAAATAAAATAAATACAATAAATCTTTTTTTTATTACACTTCCCTAATCAATGTGCAATTAGATACAAAACCACACCAAACAAAAACAAAGATAATCACCGCAATTCCTCACACGACAATTAACCTTTAAAATTGTATCTATCACTCGGTAGTTTCTAGTCACATTACACAAAAACTAAAACAGTAAAAATAAAGCTTTGAGAACATATATCATCATTAACAAACTAAAATGATTTACACGATCGTGACATTATGCACACACACAGAACGTTTTGTATCTATAGAGCTACCGATATGGTTGTTTTTTTTTTGTTAATTATTATCCCGTGGTCTGGCCTACATATGTCATCTATTTATGTAATTGAGAAAAAAAAACATACCACTGCAAATAAAATTGTACGATCCCTGACGTAGAACAACGTCAAAATGTGACATTTCGTACGTAACGTTCCGTTTCCACGGGGCTTGGTATAAGATGTTCCAATCATATGGTGGGTTGAAAATAACAAATATCTAGTCTACGTCTGATAGTAGATATACCTTGTATCTATTTGTACTATGCCAACCGGATAATGACATCAATCGAAACGATTTGCAAGGAAAATTTTTTCAAATCCACATGGAAAAATAAGCACGTGGTTCAACAATGAGAAGCTATTTGAAGGCGTTTTTCTGTGAGTTTTTTTTTTTTTTTAAATTGCAAAAGGGGCCGCATTCACGAGACACGAACAAATTTTAATAGCTCATCACGGTCAGCGTTAGATCTACACTTTATTTATAAACTGTGACTTTGTGTTGTTGTGTGTATCTTTTCACAGTATATGTGTACCTACCTGCGTTGAAAACCATACAATTGAATGCGGGATTTAGCGTTAATGGATGCAAATAAAAATATTAGCAAATTCTAAAAGAATTTCACATTTTCCAGCGGCAGAGACTTATGAATGGCATACGTCTACAAATTAATTGGGGATGGACGGGATGTTATCGGCTTATGGTTGTTTCACACGATGACTATAAATGCATTTGGAATGTCGATTTAGTTGGAAAACCAATCGAGATTTATCTGTTCTGTTATCGTTTGACTTTTAGATACGGAAAAATTTATCTTGGTATGATATATGTCAGGCAAAATTGACTATGCTGATATGAGTAATTGAATTGATAGCAGATACTGATTAGAGTGCGATCGTTTTTTTTCAAAAAAAGCCCCATAACGTGAGTCATGTGGCTTAGTGACAGTTAAAGATGTAGGCTGAGGTTCAAATTGTTTGTTTATCTGCAAAGATATGGCATGCATGTTTACAACTTTGGATATTTTTATTGAAAATCGTTATCTTTTCGAGAATTTATTTCCCGACTAAAAAGACCTAATCTACAAATTTTGTTTTGTTTTATATATAATAAATCTATAGCTGCGAAGGAATTATTTTTTCAGTTATACAAAAGGCGCCATCTATTGGCACTCACTTTACACTTTACTCACTCCACTTGTTAGCAATCTCTGTCTAAGACAATGTATTGCACCTGGTATTTAGAGACTCTCTTTGCTGGAGCATTATTGTTCATTCGCACAAGTTGGGCAAGGCACTGCACTCGAGAGTTTTTAACCATTTATACTAGGTCCATATCTTTGAACACCGATTTTTCTAATGAATACCACACAAAACCAGGGATTTCTTAACTATACAAATAGCTCCATCTATTGGAATATTTGATTTACATTCTCGATATTGACGAAAGAGGTTTACGTACCGCTGTAGTTTTTCATACATACAACCAAAGAGTATAAGAGGGTGATCCATTTCGAGGTTCCCTACTTTTTTAAAGAAAAAAACACAGAAAATTCAAATTAATGTTTATTAGCATTTGAAAGAACATTCTTTGGCATTTATTTTCTGAAGATTATGTCTATCAAATGTTGGCCGTTGCAATTTTCGATCAAATTTCGTTCGAGCATTTCGACTGGTAACTGGCGAATGACACGCGTGATGTTTTCCTCGAAGGCCTGAATCGAAGCGGGTTTTTCGGCATAAGCTTTTGACTTTACATATCCCCACAGGAAAAAGTCTAACGGTGTGATATCACACGATCTTGGTGGCCAATCGACCGGCCCAAAACGTGAAATTATGTGCTCACCGAAATGTTCTTTCAATAAGTCCATTGATTGATACCATTGATGATTGATCTTGCTGAAACCAAATGTCGCCGAGATCACGAGCTTCAATTTCAGGCATCAAATAGTCGGTTATCATGGCACGATAACGGTCGCCATTGACGGTTACGTTCGCACCGGCATAATTTTTGAAGAAATATGGACCGATGGTTCCACCGGCCCACAAACCACACCAAACCGTTGTTTTTTCTGGATGAAGTGGCAGTTCTTCAATCTCTTCAGGTTGCTCTTCGTCCCAAATGCGGCAATTTTGTTTGTTTACATACCCATTGAGCCAGAAATGGGCCTCATCGCTAAACAAAATTTGCCTCGAAAACGTCGGATCTTCTTGGAACTTTTCAAGAGCCCATAGAGCGAAGCGATGTCGCTTGGGAAGGTCGAGCGGCTTCAGTTGTTGCACAAGCTGTATTTTGTACGCTTTCAATTTAAGATCTTGACGTAAAATGCGCCAAGTCGTTCCATACGTCAGTCCGAGTTGCTGCGAACGGCGCCGAATCGACTCTCTACGGTCTTCGTGTACACTCTCACCTACGGCCGCTATATTTTCTTCACAGCGTGCTGGACGTGGTCTATTCGGTCGAATATTATCCAATAATGAATGCTGGGTCTCAAAATGGGTGATGGTGTTGCGAATAGTACGCTCAGTAGGCTGATTATGTTGACCATAAGTTGAGCGAAGTGCACGAAACACATTCCTCACAGAACGTGAATTTTCATAATAAAGTTGAACAATTTGTAAACGTTGTTCACGCGTTAGATAGTCTTTTCATTATGAAATGCCAAACAATACTAAACAAAAATAACATGACAGCATGACACGACTCACACGTGATCTGTCAAAAAAGGCTATTGAAAAAAGTATCTCTCCTTGGATCACCCGTTAGAACTACAGCTAAAGATTTTGTAGCCGTTTAAGACGCGGGCGGTAAGTGAAGGTGAAATTTCGTAGATCGTATGCGTCGGCAAGGCTGTTGTTTGGTGCTGGGGTAGCACTGTGAACACTGGGGTATCAATATCAGTACCCCATATAGAAAATTCGTTATATGAGATGCCCGCTCTATGTAGTTATATACTCTTTGAAAGAACCCAAATGAACCTCTAGAAAGAAAAATAAGTGATCTGATCGTGATCTGATGGGTCGATAGATTTCGTGGCTTACCGTCTTGACACTCTCGCGGCTTGTCTGGACGTAACCCAATTTACAATATCCAGTCCTAGACTGGACCCTATCCCATTCCACCGTTAAAATTACCATAAACGCATAAAGGCCTGACTTTGGCTTTTTCGGGTTCTTTAAGTCTTTGGTTTTGGTGAGCGGTTGACACTCGATTAAGTCGTTTAGTTCGTATAGGCCTGCACGGGTTCATAGCTTTGTAACATCAAATTTTCTAAAATTGCATGCTGTAAAAAAATAGCCATAGTCGACGTTTTTCATTAACGTATGTATATTTAGGATGCTGCATGTGATAATCTAATGATCGCCATCTGTTTTATAGATTCAACGTCAAGAAAACCAATAGTACTACAGTATTGCAATCTACTGCGAAGCAAGTTAGTTGAAAGGCGTTATTTGTTGTCGATTCATGATGGCTATTCTTTGCCATTACCTAACTTACAAAAGATGATAATTTCTTCGGTTTCGACTTTGAAAACATCGAGATTCTAATTTTGCATTCCGGACCAATTCCATAGCTCCATCTGATAAAGATGTCAAGAGGCGACATTTATATAGACAATCTTTTGAAATTCAGTGTTTAAGTTGTCCATTTCAAACCTGTCTAAAAATTGTCTGAGTAGTTTTTAAATCTTTTCTTAACGATTCACTGAAGCTATAACCAATCCCTAAGATGTTGAATGAGCTTTGTTCCATCATCTCTAGAAATTGAGTTACTTACTTACTTACTTAAGTCACGCTACAGTCCGGAATGAACCTGGGCCTCAATCAACATGCCTCTCCAATTAGCCCGGTCCTTAGCTAACTGCCTTCAGTTGCGCACTCCAAGTTGGTTGAGGTCGGTTTCTACTTGTGCGCGCCACTTAAGGCGGGGTCTTCCTCTACTGGGTCCGACGTCTGGCTGGAAATCGAAAACTCTGCGAGCCGGAATATTAGTGTCCATTCGTTCTACATGTCCTAGCCATCTTAAGCGTCCAATGCGGATTTTTTTTTAACAATGCCGCTGTACAGCTCGTATAGTTCTTGGTTGAATCTTCGTCTCCATAGCCCGTCAACGCAAACGGGACCGAAGATTTTTTGAAGAATTTTCCAATTATTTTCAATTATAAGGATACTTCTCACATAATATCCTGCTATAAGGGATTCAATATTGGCACTTCAGAAGGCAGTTTAATTGATTAGGGAAAAACCGTCTCCCTTGGGTATTCTGTCAATCACGAGATATCTAATGAAAAGGACTTATGTTTTGGACACAATAATAGTGCTGTAGACACATTTCAGAGAGTGCTATTTCCTCGGAATGGTTGACGTCATTAACATGACATTTGTAATATCACCAAATATAAATGCCCCACTGAGATAAAAGATACATCAAATATGATTGCCCAATAATTCCGTTAATAGCATCAATGATCTAATTACCTTCTGATAAATAGTTCTGCAATAAGTGCTGTGCCTAACAAAACTTATGTTCTATGGATTTTCATGACTCGCTGAGACGCGAGATGGCTGGTTGATTAGCTTTAAAAAAAATTAATACACGATTAGATTACTCGATGAAGAAATCATTCTAAAGTTCTGATTTACGATTCGAAACTGAAGTAGTACACATTTTAATCGAGCTAATTTAATTGAAATCGAAAAAATTGATTGTTATGCTTTTTTATTGAAGCAGTTAATTTTTTTTTTTATTTTTTTTTTCTTGGCAGACGTTCAAGAGATCAAAATCTCATGAACCAGTTCTGTGTTTCGAGTTTTATTTTGTGTAGAACTTAATTTGAAGCGTTATCGGATGATTTTTTACAATTTGATTGCTTCTACCGTCTAGCATAGGATTACTCATTGCTGATAAAGCTTAGTTCAAAAAAAAGGGACTAAAAAAACACACGCACGTGGACAAGTCTGGTGATTAGTTTCTAGGAGATAATATTGAAAGATATAGAGGGAGCTATATGTAATAAATGTTTATTACCCTTGACAAGGAGATTAGATAGCACCCACCTGTTTGGTTTTCTGAGAGTTTTAATAGAGCTCAAACGGAAGCTTTTATAGACAAACAAATATTCGAAAAGTGCTATGAATACATTTTGGAGTATTGCATAGCGAAAAATAGTTGGGTGTTGTAGAACGAGGGTAGACTCTGATTGGCCGTAACTTGGCAATGCCCAGTGTTGTAACTCTGACTACACATCAAGTGCTTTTTTTTACCTCCAAGTGGTAACCATCGGGTACTGGTCTCATCCAAACCGATTTGACTTGATAAATGATAAGCGCGAGTGTTGATAACACGACGAAAAACAGAAACACTTTAAACAGCCAGGTCAGAATGGCACGGAATGAATACCCGGCCTGCTGTCCCAGGCGAACCTAGACAAGCTGCTTCGACATATTTGGACAACAGGTTGTCTAGGAATTTCAAGGGCTAGTCAGGCCCCTTGAACAGAGCTGGTGGCGGATGAACCGAAAGGCCAACGGCAGCGCTCTATCCCGTAGTGGATACTGATGGCCCCGTGTCCTAGGGGTATCTAATTGGAACTGGCCCTCCAGGTTGGGGGTTGTGCTTTGGGTTTACTACCCAATAATGGAAAAATCTAAAGGATACGAAGCAACCAAAAGCCTCAGAAAGGACTGATTTTATTGTTGACGACACGGCTAAACGAAAAAAGGATAACGACGTTCGTATCTGCACCTGGAATGTGAGAACATTAAACAGGAGAGGTGCAAGCGAACAACTAGCGGAAGTCCTCAACTGCTACAAAGCAGACATTACTGCCATCCAGGAAATACTATGGGATAGTCCGGGCAAAAAGAGGATAAAAAACCGTGACATCTACTACGGACCGTGTTATAGTGATCAGAAACAGCGACTATTCGGATGCGGATTTGTTATAAGTGCCAGACTTAGGCAAGAAGTCTTATGTTTCCAAGACATTAGCGAACGCATTGTAACGATCCGCATTAAGGCCAAATTCGCCAACATTAGCCTTATATGCGCTCACGCCCAAACGGAGGAAAAAGATGATATAGCTAAGGACTGCTTTTATGAGCTCCTTGACAAAACCTATGAGCGACTACCGAAGTTAGATGTTAAAATCGTGCTGGGAGATTTCAACGCAAAAGTAGGAATAGAAGACATATTTAGCAGTATTGTCGGAAACCATAGCCTAGACGACAACACGTCTGGTAACGGACTTAGGCTAATTGACTTCGCTACGGAACGAAATGCCACTATAGCCAGCACACGGTTTCCTCACCTCGATAGCCATAAGGGGACATGGCGGTCTCCAGATAAACGAACGTTCAATCAAACTGATGACATAGCGATAGACAAGCGCCACGCATCCAGTATTTTGGATATCCGAACATTCCGAGGAGCCAACATCGACTCGGACCACTACCTTGTTGCAGCCAAGGTTAGAAAGCGGATATCCACTACGCCACAACAATCCAGACATACTGTAAAAAAATTAAAAAATGTCGAAAGACTGCACTCGCAGGATACCGCAAAGACCTTCTTGCAACGCGTATCCCTAAACCTCTCGATTAACACCATACCACCAGCATCGAATGTCGAAGAAATATGGCAACGATGCCAACAAGCCATTAGATCAGCCGCAACTGATGTGCTAGGTTTCTCGCGCCCACCAGCAATAAACCCCTGGTTTGATGAGGAATGCCGACAGATGCTCGCAGCCAAGAACGAGGCCTACAAGGCTAAGCTGCAGCTGCCATTGTGCTCTATAGGCAGAGAAGAAGGGAAGAACACCGGCTTTTCAGAAAGAAGATAAAAGAGCAAGAAAAGCGTGCGATCGAGGATATAAAGAGGTGCCACTCCAGGAAAGATGTTCGCAAATTTTACCAAAGTGTAAAACGTCAAAGCCATGGATACAAGGCTCGAACAGAATCCTGTCGCGATGAACAAGGGAATATCGTAGTTGAGACATAGTCTATGCTGAGGATATGGAAGAACCACTTTTGCAGACTGTTAAACGGCGATGACGAACAACATTCCGCTGTCAGGCAGAACGAACCATTCAATGTTGACAACGACAGCGAAAACTGCCAACCACCCGAGCTGAGTGAAGTGAGGATAGCAATATCTTAACTGAAGCTTAATAAGGCTGCCGGAAACGACGGCCTTCCCGCCGAGTTTTATAAAGCCGGCGGAGATGACTTGGTAAGTAGCATCCACCAACTCATAAGCAGAATCTGATCGAAAGAAGAAAGTATGCCTGAAGAATGGAACCTCAGCATCGTTTGCCCGATCCACAAAAATAGGAAACCCTCTCATACAACGACAATAGACGCTAAACTGCGCCAAATACAGAGGCATAAGTCTCCTCAACATCGCATACAAAATTCTTTCTGCCGTAATATGTGAACGCCTGAAACCGTTTACCAACAACCTGATCGGCCCTTATCAGTGTGGTTTTAGGCCAGGGAAGTCTACAACCGATCAAATCTTCACACTTTGGCAGATCCTGGGAAAAACCCAAGAAGTCCAAATCGATACCCACAACCTATTCATCGATTTCATAGCCACATACGACAGCATTTACAGAGACGAACTATACAGAGCCATGTCTAGTTTTGGTATACCACCCAAACTCGTCCGTTTGTGTAGGATGACGATGGAGAATTCTCGCTGCTCCATCAGGGTCGGAAACGACCTCGCTGACTCATTCGATACCAAAAAAGGATTTAGGCAAGGCGATGCGCTGTCATGTGACTTTTTCAATCTGATTCTTAAGAGGATTGTGCAAAACTCACGACCCAGCACCAGAGGCATAATTTTCCAAAAATCTGTACAACTACTAGCATACGCCGACGATATTGACATCATTGGTAGGACCCAACGCGATGTCATAGCCACGTTTGCTAGTATAGAGAAGGAAGCGGCAAAAATGGGTTTAGCAGTAAATGAGGGCAAGACGAAGTATATGGTGTCAACACGAAAGGAGACACAACATCGACGAATTGGACAGAACGTCACCATTGACAGATATAACTTTGAGGTAGTACGGGACTTTATCTATCTCTCATCTCGTCAGAAATTAAACGAAGAATTACTCTTGCCAACCGCTGTTTCTTCGGGCTAACAAGGTAGTAAAGCCCTCACTCGAACTACTAAGGAGATCTTATATAAGACCCTGATCATCCCAGTCCTGCTCTACGGCGCTGAAGTATGGACCGTCTGAAAAGCGGATGAAGAAATCCTTGGTCGATTTGAGAGGAAAATTCTTCGAAAAATCTTCGGTCCCGTTTGCGTTGAACTATACGAGCTGTACAGCGACATGCCCCTGGTCAAAAAAACTCCGGATTGGACGTTTAAGATGGCTAGGACATGTAGATCGAATAAAATACTCCGGCTCGCAGGCTCTTTGATTCCCAGCTAGACGTCGGACGCAGTAGAGGAAGACCTCGCCTTAAGTGGCGCGCACAAGTAGAAACCGACCTCACCCAACTTGGAGTGTGCAACTGGAGGCAGTTAGCTAAGGACCGGGCTATTTGGAGAGGCATGTTGGTTGAGGCCCAGGTTCATTCCGGACTGTAGCGCCACTTAAGTAAGTAGTAAGCATAGCGAAAGTGTTTTTTGTTAGAGGAAGTTAAAAAATGATTGAGACAAAATATAGAGATGTACAAACAATCTTTGCCTTTTGTTCGCTTATAATTTGCAGGATTTTATTCGAATGTTCATTGGTTAAAACAGCAAATATTATCTACCTGAAATCCACAAGAAATTTACAACATTTTTGAATTAAAAAAATCTGGTGCATACCGCCCTTAGTGGTAGTCAAACATTTTATTTCTATTTAAGATGGTTTCCAATTTTGTTTTGCATTTGAATTAAAGCTCAGCCTTTTTAATTATATAACGATTTAATTGTTTATCATCACAGTCTTTAATTTCTATATAAATGAAAAGATTTTTTAAATATTTTTCTCTTCTTTTTTTTAGAATAAATAAAGCACAATGGCGGCCTTATTCATGAAATATATTGACAGCATGCAAAGATACATGGATTCACATGGTGGTAAGTTTGAAATTTATATGAACTAGAAAAAAACAAAATTTGACTGGGAAACAAATTACATTCTTCGCTCGCTTTTACGGGACTGTATCAATTGGTCTATAAGTTAAAAATTTAGATTTCGGTGTTTTTTTCGTTATATTTGGTTGGTTTCATACAAAAATACTACAAACGTGTGTTTAAATAAACAATAAAAAACAAATCGTCTTCAGTGTTTAATAGACGCCTAAAATTGCGGAAAATTCAGACAACCGAGTAACAGGCCAATATGCAGGGTTAATTTTTGGTAATAATTTTGAAAAAGATGTCGCGTAATCTTTCTTATCGTGTCGAGTTTTTCCACATTTTATATCACATCCTGGCTGGATAGAGACCGTTTTCTATCGTGTACTGTCAAGGCTTTAAGGGTTCGTATCATAAACGTTGGACTTAAAATAATCCCACATGCTGAAGTCTAAATGTGGTTATCCGGGTGATGGAGGAAGCCAATGAAAAGTAAATTTGTTTAACTAAGGTTTCCAACGAACAAAGTACGGAAGTAGGCGGAATGTGTGGTGTCTTTAAAAAATAATCTGACAATGTGTTGCTTGTATTTCGAAAATATAAAATAATGAGCCACGCCAACTTTTTAGTGATGAGAATCACTTGGCAAAGACAATTTTACAACTAGCCGCTCAAAATTGTCATTCAGTAAATGGCCAGTTGTCAGTCACTGACTGCGTCGCCGAACCTTTAGGTTGGTAGATAAAATGGTTCGGCATGAACCCATGTAGCACTTATGTGGCTTTTAGTTACCACAACTCGTGTGACCTATATTATGATTGTCAATGTGATGCAAGCGGTCTCTAAATCCAGCCTGTGAAGTTTAGAAAGCGGATAAGATCTTCTATCCTTTTAACTGAGATGTCGCTAAGGTTGTCGAAAAATGGTTGGTCTACAACCGCAATCTGGCTCTTGCTAGTGCCGGACATTTGCAGATGAAATGGGAGAGGGTTTTTCTCTCATTTGTGTTTCCGCAACTGCGGCATTACTGAGGGTCATATGGGATCCCTAGTTAGGCCGCATGTTCTTCATTTGGCCAGCGTCCCGTGTCTATCGCCGTAATTCTTGCGATATCTGGGCGGGTTCTTTTTAGTAGATCGTTTGTTTCGTTTTTGTCGTTGGAGGGCCATATCGTCCTTGATATGACGCAATTTGTTAACCTTCCCCCTTAAGAGTCGGGCTTTTTCAGGAAGTATGAGTGTATTTGTCCCTTAACCGCACCTAGCTGGATACGGACCCTTGCCGCAAGTGAGCCGTGAAGAGCTGAGCCTTGCCTGGCCAGTTCGTCTGCACGTTCGTTTCTTTCAATGTAACTATGCCCTGGAACCCAGAGAAGTGTGACTCTGAAGCGTTCGCCAAGTGGGGCAAGTAGGTTCCGGCATTTCTGTACCAGTTTGGAGGATATGGTAGCCGAGTTGATGGCCGTTATGGCTGTTGGCTATTTATGAGAATAGAAAATTGTTGCTTTTCCGTAGTGTTACACCCCAGAAGCGTTCAAGCTTCTCGGATATCCAGTAGTTCCGCCTGGAATAGGCTTGAAAAATCTGGTAAGCGATATGAAACTGATATTTTCGGTGATTCCGAGTAGACTCCGCAGCCCACACCACGGTTCATCTTAGATCCGTCGGTGTAGGTGACCGTGTCGAACGCCGAACCTTTAGACTTGCCGAAATTTGTGGCTTGTTCGGATTTTTTACGACCATAAAAAGAGGTCTAGTGTGTTCAAATTCGTTAAACTTGAAGCCAGTGAAAATCGCCAAAACAAGATATGAAACGACCCAGAAACACATGCTTGAATATGTCGGTATATATCATGCATAGTAGACACCTTTGAGAAGGATCGGTTTTTAAAATCCTGAAAGTGACAAAACCTTATGTGTGACAAACATCCAAGAGTACCAAAACAGTTATGGGAAGTTTTTCAAATTTGCCATTCCAAATCGGCGCTAAACTGGAAGGTCCAAAAATGGGGAAGCAAGATTTGAGACCCTCTATGGGCTGTTCATGTCAGCTATTCCTTTTTTTTCAGCAGCGCTCGAAAATTGGACCAACAAATCCTTCAGTGACATTGAGTGCATGTAGGTAATGATTTTTCAGACATTACATTCAGTCCCTAGAGCCGAACATTTTGTTTGTCCCCCTATCCATAAATGTGAAAATAGGCCTCGTTTATTTTGACGAAAAATCGTCTAGTTGGTTCTTGTGACTTGGGAGGGCACAGGTATTGATCAGACGCTTTTTACGGCCAAAACCGTAAGCAGATAGTAAGGAAAGCTTGGAATGGGCAATTTCGTGCCACCGGTTCTTCATGTGGTCGCTGTCGACACATTCTTAACGGCGGTAATATTTTCGACCATATGGAAGGTGCGGATCCTTTAAGGCCATATACGGTCAAGAATTATTCTGGTCTATAGCTTAATACAGCCAAATGATCTAATACTGTGTTGGTCAGTTTGGTGAGTTTAGTTAGCCATAACTCTCTGGAAACAAATTTACTTTAGCTTGCACTCACAAATCTCTGCGTGGTGATAACTTATATGTTTTTAAAAACGGTCGCTCACATTTAGTTTTAAAATTTATGTTTAAAATAAAATTGCACTTTTCTTGGTAAAATGTTCGTGCAAATAGTATGTAGTTTGACATTTCTGTTTTTTTTTCTACTGCAGTGGTGTAACCAGCATTACAAATACAAATTTTTTGCACAACAGGCTCGCTAGTACCCAGACCAAGCTTTATCACAACCACTCATGTATGCGTATCTACTTATAGCACAATGGCGGGACCTCCTGTTTTATACCGGCGAATTTGAGATAAGCTTTTCTTGACAATTGATACTACTCGGATGATTTGTCAGATTATCACGAGAGGAGGGCTAGTGAAAAATCTTTTAGGTGTTGCCATTTGAGTTGAACCCAGATCTTCTGTGCGGTAGTTTATCGCACTAACCGTCGCGCTACTGAGTCCCCTGTCGCCAGCATTGCCATGTTAAAAAAAATCAAATAAAAATATTATAATATACAAATCCAACATACTGAACAGGCAGCATGTGCTTCGGCACACTGTAGGATTTGGTTAGGGTGCGAAGTTTGGTTACTTCAAAACTTCTTTATATGCATTTTTCGCTTTGTTTTTTTTTTTTTTTTAAAAAGTGCAAAAAGTGAGTGCAAGCTATAGTAAATTTATGCCACTGTCTGTTTCGGTAAAACTGAATTTCATTCATACAATGTTTCTGGCATGCTTGCTTTTTGGGGTCGTTTTCTTAAAGAAAAAAAACATTTAAAGAAATTCGAAAACTAAATACTCTGTCGGTATTTAGAAAAATGTTGTCGGTATTTAGAAAAATATTTTAAGAATGATTTCATATGTTTTTTTTTTAAGTAATTTGTGCTTTGACCGGAGAAATAATTGCATCGGGTATCACAACTGGTAGGGTTTTTGAACAGCTAGGCCCGGTATTTCAGTGCTGAGTTAAACAAGAGTTAACTAACCCCGGCACAAAATTAGTCTAGAGTTAGCTCATGAAGCAGTTTTTCAGTGCATGATTAAGTTTGACTCCGTGTGTGGTGATTTTACTTGGTAGCACTCGAGATTTATCGACTTTGCTGTCAAAAAGTTATCGAAATGTATACAATCTACAACAGATCAATTATCAGCTGTTTGGTTTCTTTTTCCCTATACAAACAAAATTGCTTTTATCGCGATCTTACAAGTCCTTTTCTTCTTTAAACAGTCAATCACAACGTTCAACGGAACGGTTTCGAGTCGCTTGGATCTGAAATTAAATTTTTCGTACACGTATTTAGTTTCTAAAAAATAGACAAAATGTCCACACAAATGGAATTGAAAATAATTGTTTGTTTGGTATTTTATCATCTGTCAAAACCATCTGATCATTTAATCCCAGCGTTAACTCACCAAACTTACTGTGTTCACTCGAAGTTAACTCTGACAAATTTACTGAAAAACTTGCTGTCTTTACTCGAAGTTAACTCTGGATTCAAATTGACTGAAAAAATATTTTCTTGAGTTAACTCGAGTCAGCGATGATCTTGCACTCAAAAAACTGAGGCTTGGGGTCGAACTACCCCCTATAATAAGATAATCCCAGTGCACCTCGGTATTGCAATTAGGATTTTCACGCGATCATTTCCTCCAAAAATAAATTTTATCAAACCACAAAAAACGTGAGCACTATTTTGGGGTAAACTAGCAGGTTTGCACAAATGAAATTCGACCATCTTCGTAGAAATGTCAAATGTCAGTGCTGCCAAATTTCTATACTTCGATGTTGTTTTCGTTTGTTTTATCGAATACGATGGTTATCGAGACATTTACGGGATAGCGAATGAAAGCCATTTTGGCGTTA
Organism: Rhingia rostrata; assembly: GCA_949824845.1. NCBI lineage: Eukaryota > Metazoa > Arthropoda > Insecta > Diptera > Syrphidae > Rhingia > Rhingia rostrata. The sequence continues at coordinate 26,639,659 of OX463756.1, forward strand.
TTAAATAAATAAATTAAAAGAATTGCAATGACCAAAGTAATTCCTATAAAATTGCTTTATAAATGGAATTATGAATAAAAAACTTAAAAATCTAAGAGTAAAATGATATTTTTATTTAGTAATTGACTTGAGGTGTCCAAACGGGATACATACATCCAACCAACCTCTTTATTAAAAAAAAAACTTCACTAAAACATCTTTCCTACAGAAATCACTATAATAATCTCGAACAGAAAATCACAAATTTAAAAAACAAAAACGAGTGCACACGTGCTGAAAAGCTGAAAAGCTGAAAAAGCAATTAAAGCAAAATCTACCCCACTTTAAGTATTGCCTCGTTAAAAATCGATTTAAATGCATATAAATGGAGAGCTCCTTTGTGCTATCTGATGTGTAATAGATCTTTATCGAAACGAATCATTAATATGCTAAACTTTAACGCAAAATATATTAAACGATTCCAATTCATCAACTGTCTGAGTTTAGCATACCAAATCGAAGAGTATCTCGAACTTTCATTAAGTTATTGGAACTAAAACGTTTCACGATGATGGAAATTGTGCAACTGATTAGGTATGCGACAGTATTGGGTGTGATATTCCATATACATTCATAAAGAATTGTGAAAAATAAAGATACAAATTCTAGGGGGTAGGCGCGAGCTCCACCTCCAATCGACAGACAGGGGGTTCACGATGCACGCTCCCACTCTCAAGTTCATTGTAATGAGCAGAGTATTCCGCATGACCGACTTTGATTTATGTCAAGCTCGATTTGATATTTTATTCTTCTAAATGCACAATGACTAGGAACGTTTTATGGGTTAATAAGGGCTGTAACGACATGGGCACAGTTTTGTTTGATACTTTTGGAATGAGTTGGCTTTGGAGACTGGTGTTTTTATTTTGTTTAGTTTTATGGGGATATAAAAACAAGTTTTTATGGCCCGGGTAGCATTTTTGGGTGACCTACATATTTCTCAAACAACCCTGCTAATGGCGGAAAATGGTTTGTTGCGTAATAAAAAAAACTTTACAAAACAGGAGCGATATGAATGCGATATTTACACGTTTTCTTGTTTGACTTACTCCTACACTTTCACATAAGGGAGATTAGTATGCCACAATTGTCTACAAAAGTATTTTTTTTTTATTTTTTGAAGTTACGGTTTTAGACGCATATGATTGATACTGAAAAATCCCCCCAAGAAATAGCACTTGCTGAAAAGTAAGAATAATACCACATTCTTACAGTCAAAATGAGCGATTACAACATGCAAATGAAACAGAACTAAAAAAATGATTTGAAGTTAAGAGAAACGTATTTATTCAGCCCTAGCGAGGTATCCGTCGGGACGGACAATTTTCCGCAACGCATACTTCGTCGGAGGTTAAAATTGCATTCGAGGTATATCGTACATGTCATCGGAACAAAATTCACTTCAGTACAATTCGTAAATGAAGAATTTGTGTCGGAGGAAATCGGAAAGACATTGACATTGACATCACAGTAACTCGCACATGAATGCATCGAATTACAGACACATAACAGCACTGGCGACTGAGGCCATCGGCTGAATCGGAAAGAGAATTGCAACAAGCTGTCAAAAATTTCACGAAAAATGCACCTGAACGCACCTCAACGCGTTTCGCCGGGATGCGGCGAAGAAATATCCCGAAAAGCTTTTTGTAAGAATACCTCGGAGCTAAAATCTTCTGAATCATGCAAAATCGGAGAATTTTCCGCTCCGAATGATACCTCGGTAGGGCTGATTATACCAATGACATGTTACACCGACAACAGATATGGATTTCCACATGTGCCATGATCGTCGATAACGTAGATGTGCATCATGAGGCCTTGATTATACCAATGACATGTTACACCTACAACAGATATGGATTTCCACATGTGCCATGATCGTCGATAACGTAGATGTGCATCATGAGGCCTTAAATTGGGAGATAGACTGATGAAATTTTCCTACCAGCTGCACAAGTCTAAGTATTTTTTTTTTTTGTTTTGCATTTTTGAAAACCACAGCAACGACAATTTTTAAAAACCTAGCACATCAGTAGCGGCTGATCTAATAGCTTGTTGACATCGTTGCCATTGTTTTTCGACATTCAACGCTGGTGGAATGGTGTTAATCGGCAGGTTTAGGTCTTTGCGATCTCTTACGATTTCCATTGTGAAAGAATATACTTGATCACAGGCATTCACATATTATTGCAGGTAGAATCGTGCAGGCGTTGCGTTGTTGAGGAGACTTTTTTGAGAACCTTACAAAGCTCTCCTTTTTTGGATCGGGCAAACTATGCTCAGCTTCCATTCTTTAGCCACACTTCCATTTTCTAAAAATGCATATGTAAGGTATTTAGACGAGTTCGTTGCCTACAAGTTTTAAGCCACGTCAATTTTTCAACAGTTTTCTGAATAAAAATTGTTTTGGTAAACTTTTAAAGAAATTCGAAACTCAGCCATATCGAATTAGTACCCACTTTTTGGGCGCCTTTAATACAATTTGGTTTTTTATTACATCGTTCAACGAACTCCGTTAAAAGCAACGTTTTTTTGGCACAAAAAAAACTGTCAATGTCACTTCCAATGTGAAGATTTGTGCCTTCTTATAAGAATGTCGAAATTAATTGACATTTGACATAAAACTCTGTATAAAGTCTAAGATTCTTTTTTTATGAACCTGTCGCAAAGTGCAATACATATAAGAAATATCGTCGACTGTTACCGCTATACTTAAAAAGGCGAAATAACCGTCATGATGATAAAACTTATAATTATAAATTAGCTGGTGATTATGGCGAAAATCTATCTCACTAGTCATTCAATGCGACGTTTAGCCACACGACTCATAGAGACTAGGACAACACGACTCCGAGCAAGCCCTGTATCTGGTCGACATCAGTATTGAGCATCAATACGCTCAAGCCGCTCTGATCGCATGCTTATTTCAAAAGTCATGTTGAGTTGCCAAAGTCATGTTGAGTTGAAATTTTTGCTGTGGATGTTGAGCGCTACAGAGACATGATCGATCAAAGAGTTGAATGAATTGGGATTGAGAATTATTTTCTGTCAAACACCACTTTCAGCAAGTCGCAGGACATAATAGGAGCGTTCCTGATTGATTGTGTCAGATAAATATGAATCCCATAGCTAATCTGTGGAATAAATATTTTGTGAGTAACCAGGTTGATGAGGTTATTGATGCTGCTAAAAATATTTTAATACTTGACGTTGGTTGTGTCCGGCTACTAACGGGTGTTTTTTTTAGAGGTTTGTTTTTTGTGTAGAGATAAAACTGACATTTTGTGGTCAAATCGGGCAACTCTAATGTCATTTATGTTCAGTTTCGTTTGCCATTTCATCAAAAACATTTTGACAAATGAACAACGCATGCAAATCGTGCAAATTTATTTCGAAAATAATGGTTTAGTTCGCGAAGTTTACCGCACGCTCCGTCCATTTTATGGTCTACATAATCCCCCATCAGAGCAATTAATCCGGTTAACCATGGATCGTTTTCGCAGTACGTTTACTCAATGTGATAATACGCATCCGCAGAGACGTCGAACGCTGTATAGCAATGTGTTGAAGAGGACCCGAATGAATCGATTCGTCACCGTGCACAGCAATTGGAGCTTTGTCCATCAACTTTATGGAAGATTGTGCGCAAAGATCTTGGCTTAAGACCTTACAAGATCTAGCTTGTGATTTTGGTATATGGGACGAAAATGAGATTGATGTCGATGATGATTTTCATCGCAAACTTTTGTTCAGTGATGAGCCTCAGATGAGACCCTTGAGAAGCCATTACATCCACAAAAACTTACTGTTTGGTTTGTTCTATGGGCTGGTGGAGTCATCGTGGGCCATACTTCTTCCAAAATGATGCTAGAGAGTCAGTTACCGTTGATGGAGACCGGTGTAGAGCCATGATAACCGACTATTTTGTTCCCGGATTGTATGGCATGAATGTGGGTGAGATGTGGTTCCAACAAGACGGCGCTACATGCCACACACCGCACGTCACAATCGATTTATTGAAGGAAACATTCGATGAGTGCATAATTTTGCGAAATGGACCTGTCAATTGGCCACCAAGATCGTGTGATTTGACACCATTGGATTATTTTCTTCGAGGATATGTGTAGTCGCTCGTCCATGGCAACAAACCAGAAACGTTAGGGGACTTGGAAGCCAACATTCGGGGCCTTATTGCCGACATAAGGCCCAAATGCTCAAAAAAGTGGTTGAAAATTGGTCCTCTAGACTTGTTTTTATTCGAACCAACCGTGGCGGCTACATGCCATAAAATTATCCCTCCAACAAAGCCAAATTAATGGACATTAACACTATTTTGTTGTATTTTATTTCAATTCCAAGTTCTATACCTCTAAAAAAAACACCCTTTAACGATGGGAATTGGTTTATGTGGACGTCACATTTGTTTGAACTTAATTCGCTAGGGTTGAGAAACACGGAACTGTAACTGACGTTACATACAAAAAGTGTTCGATTCGCAGGTCACGCTAGACGTCCCTCCAGACTTGGCTTTATTCGAACCAGCCGCGGCGACCTAGCTTTTATTTTCTATTTTTAATATGCTCTACAATTCTGCTTTATAGCGCAGTTTGTTATTATCGGGCCAAATCTAAGGAATTTTAAAAATTCCCAAATTTTGTGAGGAACCCGGGGTCAGATGGCTGTAGGCGCTACAGACTCGCCCATCGCTGCATGTCAGATCAAACTGGATGCGGTCAAGGCGTACTGTCTTAGATAAAAGAATGTTTGAGATTGATTCCAGGAGCTTCTTGACAAAGCGCCCAGTTACTGCAGCAATGAGCAGTTAATATGCTTGTCACTAAATTCAAAATCTGACTTTTCCCCCTTTACTCCGGCTCTAGAGTATCGAAATCTATATGCTCTATAATATCATTTGGACAACACAAACAAAGTGTTGAGAAGTCGGGCGGTCCAAATAAAATCACTGATCTTCAGTGGTTCACTAAAATCTTTTTTACAATTAATCAGCATTTTAAGAAAATCAAAAATAAAAGGGTAACCATTGAGCTCCTACCGCACTGTTTCCTTCCCAGCAATAAAAAAATTTATTGGCTACACTGACATCTGTTCGTTTACTTGGGAATCATATCCTGGTGTTGCTGCTAGTTTTTCATAGCATCTTTCCTCCCTTTGTAAATATTGCACATCCTGCACCAGGGTACTATTTACCCTCTTCACATCCAGTTTGGCCAGTTGTATAATAGGTCGTGTCACCAAAACATCGACTGTCTTTTCTACAGCTCTGCGAACCTAAATATCTCTTGATCGATGCAAATCTACTTTCCTCCAGCTATTATAATCTTGCAGTTCTCGTGCATTAAATTATCCTGTCGTTCGAGCCAACTCTATCCAGCGATGGTTGAAACAATTTTGTTAGTCGACAAAGCCAATCAGCTTGCTGCGCATTTCGCAGCCAATTCTACATTGCCAGATTGTGTTCAGTCTCCTCCTGTACTTGAGAACGTAGATCATTCTATGGGACAAATTCACTTTCGTACTCGTACAGTTGCAAGAGTTTTATTTGATCTTGACATACATAAATCCGCTGGTCCAGATGGTATATCCCCCATCATTCTGAAGAGATGTTCTTCTACGCTAGCAAAACCAATGCGTAAGCTTTTCTATCTATCCTACTCATCAGGACTCTTTCCGAGTAGATGGAAAACAGCATTTGTCCAGCCTGTACCAAACAAAGGCGAATCTTCTTCTCTCTCCAATTACCGACCAATTGCACTTACGTCCCTTCTTTCCAAGGTCATGGAAACGCTGATAAATCGTCAGCTTATGAAATATCTCGAAACACGAAAACTTCTCAATGACCGGCAGTATGGTTTTCGCAGAAACAGGTCTACTGGTGATTTGATGACATATCTCACCGAAAAGTGAAACCAATCAATCCACCATGATGGCGAAAGCAAGATTGTTGCGCTTTATATTTCAAAGGCATTTGACAGGGTTTGGCATCAAGCCCTTTTGTCGAAAATGCGTGCATTTGGAATCGACGAAAAACTTCTTCTATGGATTAGACATTATCGTTCGAAACGTTCAATTGAAGTTGTTTTGGATGGTTTCAAGTCTGTAACTCACCAAATAAATGCTGGTGTCCCTCAAGGCTCAGTTTTGTCTCCGACTCTCTTTCTCATTTTTATAAATGATCTCCTGTCTGCAACTTCTAATCCAATTCATTCCTTCGCTGATGACAGTACCCTCAGCTTCTCATATTCGTTTACAGGTCCTCGTCCCTCACCTTCGAACGTGGACTCTAAACGCCAAAATATGCTAAGCTCATTGAATTCCGACCTTGACAGCATTATCAAATGGGGTAAATCTAATAGAGTGGAATTCAATGCTTCCAAAACACAATGCTGTCTTCTGTCATTAAATCGTAACCAAAATCTAGAGCCATTATCCATGAATGGCACTTACGTCGAAGAAACCGAAAAGCTTTCCATGCTAGATATGTGTGTAAGTAACGACTTACGTTGGAACGACCACATATTCGAAGTCGCTAAAAACGCAGCGAAATGTCTAGGTTTCCTAAATCGATGTAAGAAATATTTCACCCCCTCTGATCTGGCCACAATATATAAAGCGTTTATACGCCCAAAACTTGAATTCAACGCCCACGTCTGGTCAGGTGCACCAAAATCAACATTGCGCCTACTAGATAGGATTCAAACACGTGCGAAAAAACTTATAGGAGACATAAGAATAGCGAACTCCTTAGTTTCGCTCGAACACCGTAGAAACATCTCCTGCCTAACCTTGTTTTATCGCTATTTTAACAACCAATGTTCAAATGAAATAGCCAGCTGCATTCCTCCCATTCAACAATTCAGCCGCAATACCCGTTACGCAATGAATGCAAATCAGTTTACCCTCAAGCCTATCTTCGGACGTACGCTGAAATATAGAGATTCGTACATAAACCGAACAACACGAATGTGGAATGCTCTACCAAACTCTGTTTTTCCTTTCCATTATAACTTACAGACATTTAAAACCAATGTGCATCGGTATCTCCTTTCTTCTTATCCCTAATTTCCTTAACGCCCGCACTGTGCTAAACCATATAAAGGGTATTCATAACCCCTTAAGTGCGCGCAAATTATAAAAAAAAAAAAAAAAAATAGTCAAATCACCACCGTCCTCGCTACCTCTTTCCCTTAATCCATTAGAATTTTGAAAATGCAACAATGAGGTGATTTGGAGTTGTCACTATAGTTTTTGAAAATACCTGTCCTCAGGAATAAGGTTCATAGAGTTGTTACAGTTGCATAGTTTGGTGTTTTTTTTGTTCTTATTACACACAGAAAGCTTAAAAGCTTAAAAGCAAGCGTTATCACAGACCAACCTTTTACAAATTTCTGACAAACAGGAGGTCTCATACTTTGTGGCAAAAATTAGGCTTCAAACAATAAACGAATGGTTAATTCCAGATATTTCATTTTTTCAAAGCAAGCTTTCGTGGATCCTTTAATATTTTTCGAATGGGTGCTTTCATTCTTAGGGATTGACCCTTTATTCCTTGACCATTTATAGTTGGGTAATGCGAAGCATAGAATTTTATTATTGATTCTGTTTTATTGTCTTATAAAACTCGTGCGATGAAAAGGTAGGCACATGGTTACTGATAAAGGTCAATGGTTGACAATATTGAACTCCGTGTTAGTCATTTGAAAAAAAATGTCAGACCACTTTAAATGCACATTGACCAGTAAAAAAAATATTTTTTTAAAAATAGTCCACCAAAATAACCTAAGTCCATTCTTTGGCATAGAAGTGGTGATGTTCAAGGATTCTGAATTTTTTTCGATGCTGCTTTTCAGAAATTCTCGTAGCTAAGCATTTAAAACAAAAAATAAATCTTCAGTTACTCGGGTCTCGAAGGTATCCGTGTGAGCAATTGAGCAGGACATCTGTATTGAGAGTCCTCAGCGTTCCACTTTCAATTTTAGGAGATCATGAAGGGATCCGTAAGTGAAACTGGGTTAATAAACCCTACTGCTCACCAAGATATGCCTCGTTTTAGTGTCCCAATAATCCCAAGCTGGAGTAATGGAAACATTAATTCTTAGATCTTTCGGCATCCTTCCTTCCAAGGCACAGAATCGACTCAACTCTCTTCACATATCCTGGTTAATTGCCATCCTCATGTCAATTTGATTATTAGTATGCGCTGCACATTTACAACATCAGCACCACTCTGGCGTATAAAATTGAATAATTGTATCTGTGTGTGCTCTAATGAAGATTGCTTTTTGAAATTAATTAGACAGTAATTGTTAGGTTTACACTTCAGGCGGTAGGTCTTGTTGAGGTTGTTATTCAGTATTACTGTATAACTTGTTCAGGCTCTTTCTCTATGTAGCGTGAAGGTCAATATCGAGGAATAAGATGTTTTGAAGTAAAATGTATCTAAAGAGCCTTTTGTTACGCAAATGAGAAAAAATCTTAGGATTATGTTTGAACACTTTTAGTGTTTTTTTTTTTTTTTTGTTGTTTTGTGCGATGGCGACGATTAAACGAGTGTTGAGAGTCAATAATTGCATAATGCTATGATCACGATTGAATGGTATATCTAAGTATCAAATATTAGCAAGACAAGCATTTTTTTTTGCTGTTCAATCACGCGTCTTGGGAACTCCCAACGAGGAAGTATAAATTCTTGTTTAATTGCGGATTGTTATTGCATTTAATTTAAACTGCATAATGATAGTTAGGAATGCATTAGTTTTGCGTAAGCAATAGTCTTTCAGTTTCCTCCAAGAACTAAGTTCTTATATGTCAAAGTATTTGTTCACAGAAAAATATTAAAACTGCCTGGTGCGCAGCGTTGACATGGATTCTTATGAGCATGCGCATAGTGAAGGTTTAAATCTTTGCTATTCGTTGCATTACAGTTTTCTTGTAGCAAATTCCGCCGATCGGAGCGTTGTACTTCTAAAAGCTTATTAGCGATTTACCTATGTTGAAAAAATACTTAGAGGATTACACTGCAGATAGAAAGCAAAGGAAATATGCCCTAAAATTCTGAACTCTTTACTTAGAGGATTTTGTCGAGAAAATTACACTGCAGATAGAAAGCAAGCAAAATATGCCTTAAAATTATGAACTCTATACAAAGGTTAGATATCAGCGCTATATGCGTTTTTTTCTAATAAACATTTGCAGGAAACAGCTAGCGATCTCCTCCTTCGTCTATATTACATATAAGTAAATCCCAGTTGATTGCATTGATCGAAAATTCACAAAATTTGATGCAAATAATCGGAGAACATAATTTCAAAATCCTCTCTTTATTACGTCTTCAAATTACTTAGGAAAGATCCTCTTCTTTGGTTCTACACTTTTTAAATAAAACGCAAAAGCAGATATATGCACAAAAGTTGAGCTCAACTTAAGGATCCCTCCGTGATCTCCAAGAAATTTTTAAGTGGAACACGGTTTATTGGATACGTCTCAACTTAATTCAAATTCAACTAAAATAGTACACCTGATTATGTTTTGTTTGTATGATGAAGGGAAGTAATCATTACTATCAGCTACGAAGTAAGGAAACAATTTTTGAAAAATATATTTACAATGTTTTGAATCATTGGAATAATTAAAAAAATCTCAGCAGAGGATCTTTTTTTTCATAAAAATAATAGTGCTGCCAAATCGATTGCGAAAAAAACCTTTTGTGAAGGTGCATTTAAACAGGGAAACACGTAGATATTCATTTATAAAAAAAATCCTGGAATCTGTCAATCCAATAAACCGCGAAAACATCTAACCGATAGAAAATGCTATAAATTTTGCGATTGGCCCCTAATGTCAGTTCTGTTTTGACATTTGTGTAGTAAACACATGCGAAATACACGTTAGTAAACAATGTTACGCTACAATGCTCCAGAACGCCGAATATTGGTGACTATTTATTTGAAAAAAAAAAAACAAACATCGGAAGGTTATTTTTGCGCCATCTTGTATTAAAATGGAAAAGTTCGGAATATTATGTGAAAAACTTCAATTATGCGATATACAGGGTGTCCGCCGGGAAGGTATACTACTTTGTTTGTTTATAATTTTTGATTAAATGAAAGAGAATGGATCCTATATTGATAAATGTTTTATTTAATGTCGGCAATTACGTATGGCATACAATATCAGGTTAATGCCGGCCTCTGTAAGTATCACATATGCGAGCCCTTTTGAGCAGATTTTTCATTACATTCTCACACATTTCACGTGGTATTTCATTAATGTTATCACGAATATTTTGTTTGAGTTGCTCAAGGGTTTCTGGTTTGTTTGCATAAGCCTTGCTTTTCGGATATCCGCACAAAAAGAAGTCCGGAGCAGTCAAATTAGGCGACCATGGAGTCAAATCAACATCACAATTCCTTGAAATAACTCGGTGCGGAAAGACGTCTCGCAGTAATTCCATTTTAATCCTGGCTGTGTGAGATGTGGCACCGTATTGTTGATACCACATGTTAATCAAGCCCAAAGCATGCAGTTGTGGCATTAAAAAGTTTTCAATCATATCACGATATCGCTCCCCATTCACAATGACCGTTACGCCGTTTTCATTTCCAAAGAAGTAAGGTCCCATGACTCCTCCTTACCACATTTTGCACACCAGACTGTAACTTTAATTGGATGCAAATGTGACTGATGAATAATTTGAGGGTTTTTCATTGCCCAGAACCGACTAATCTGTTTATTCACATATTCATTCAAATCAAAATGTATCTCGTCACTCATTATGATTTTTTCATGAAAATCGGGTTTGTAATGGGCAAGCTGTAACATCCTATTGGCATATATACGGCGGCGTTAATGGTCTTGTGGAAGAAGCTCTTATGTCAACTCAATCTTAAATGGAATCAAGTGCAAAATGTTGGCCAAAGTTGTTCTTTGAAGACCAAGCTCCTGAGCACGTCGTCGAATTGAGGTTGATGGATTGTTTTGAACACTTCCTTGAGCTGCAGTAATGTTTGCAGCTGATGTTGCAGTTAGTTGTGGTCCATGCTGGGGCCTTTCACCTACAGACCCTCTTTCTTCGAAATCATTCACATAGATGTTTCTCTCAAAAATTTCACGTAACTTTCTCATCGCCACAGTTTTCAATGATTGATTTTGATAAAATGTTTTATGGATTAAAACACGTTGGTTTATCTCATATATTTTTCCATAATAAATTTGCCACGTGTCTACTTCACGACTAACAAATATGAACTGTCAACACTAATTTTTACCAAAATGGCGGCAAAGCAAAGTAGTATACCTTCCCTGCGGACACCCCGTACTATGTCTTCCATTTTGAGTTAATTTGACGGTGGAAGACAAGTAGCTACTTGCAAATGATTATTTTCAATTGAAAACAAGGAGTAAAAGATGGTTGGATACGATAGACCGAATTTCAAAACCTTGTTTTTTTTTTAATTTTGCATTATGAAAGTCACGTTTAGCTAAGCTAAGTTTGGTGTTCAATGTCTTCTTCACTCAAAGCTGGGTATTTGCATACTAGTTGGGCTAGAGTTTCTCTGTCCTCAACCTCCTTAAAGCTGCAACTATAACTGATCTGGATTAAAACTTAAGGGCCGTCAAGAAAAATAGGTATATTCTCTTTGGGGAACTGTCATGTCATGCCCCCCTAATAGCCAATAATACCGCCCGAAATATACTTGAAAGATTAAACAAGCTGAAACGATTTCTTTGGTTTAAGCATATCTGAGTAAATACCACCTCCGATCGAATATTCGATTTTGGAGCCATCAGTGTATATATGTGTATCCATGTTTTTTCTAACCGCGGAATTTTTTCAAACCTCTCCTCTTGGTAACCCAGTACCTAGCGAAGTGTTTATTTAACGACAACATAGGTCGCAGCTAATCTGTGGGAGTGTCGATCATTGCGAGTGACTAGTGAATAAAGGATGGTCCTACAATGTTCGTTTGATTTAGTAACCCCGCAACGAGATTCCTTGGGTCTGGTTGATTTGCATATTCCACCGTTTGGAACATGGTGATCTAAAAGTTCAAACTCCTGCCATGGCTTATCTTGTTTTTTTAATTTCTATGCCGGATAAATCTGGAAGGATTCACTGGTTGGCTTTCGTAATGACGACTTAGAGATCATCAATAGTTTTCAGTTCATTCGTATAGAGCGACTTACGATTTCAAATAGCCCCAAAGCAATAGTTGTAATGGCGGTATATAACAATTTCGTTGTACAGTTCAAGTTCATATCCCGTGCCCGTGATAACCATGCCCCTTAATGGCTCATGGAGAATATTCATCCTGGCATGCATTATGTCACATATGTTGATAAATCTTCTGGTGGATTGGTATCATCCCAAATACGACACCGGTTCATCATCATAAATACCTCATCGGTAATGCTGATTATTTCTGGTCAACCTCGGACTTTTTGAGATCTCAATTAAGCAAAACACACGGCGTTGTTTAGGTTTCATTATTCGTTTATCTTAAGAGTTTTTTTTTTAAACACTAGAGCTGCCAAATCGTATTTTGCAATACGATTTTGATTGAACTAGGAGTCACCTACCACCATAAACGTTTTCAGCAGATCTCACTTTTTGCTGACATACGAGTGTTGACTTATATATCCCGTTTGGATCACAAAAAATACAAATTGTTGGCGAAACAGGCTAGTAAGTACACAGGGCCGAGCTTTATAACTACCATTCATGTGTGCTTATGTACTTCTTGCACGATGGTGGGACTCCTGTTTTATGCTGAATCCGAACTACGAACTTGAGATAAGCTTTCTTGATAACTGATACTACTCGGCGGATTTATCAGATCATCACGAGAGGAGGGCCAGTGAAAAATCGTTTAGGTGTTGCTTCTTCTGGGAATAGAACCCAGGCCTTCTGCGCGGCAGTTTATCGCACGCCACTGAGCCCCCTCAGCCAGCGAAATTCCAACAGTTTACCCTGCAGGAGTTTTTGGCGAGGATAGTTCGCGAAAGTTTCCTCGAATAAAAACCCCTGGGCTTTCAATCTCGAATAGAGGACCGAATTGTTGAGGAAGTACATTTTTCATGCCTATTAGCATACACAGTTATTTTTTTAACAATTCAACAATTTTGACTGATGTTGCTTTCCCAATACGGCCGATATATCCGTTCAAATTTTGAGCGTCCCTGTTGGACGACCCTTTTACCGAATGGAGCATCTGTCTTAAGTAAAATATTGAAAGGGTTACGAAATAGCTTGTGGTCTTGACAAATTTATTTCTTAGTATTCAATCATTCTGCGGTGCAGCAATGACCGATTTTTTTTTAAGAATTCTAAGTTAAACCATCTTTTTCATTTCCATAAATCTTATAATTTTTTAAGAGGCTGACACTCTTGATATGCAGCAAAATAATTTTTAGCAATCGTCACTACGCAAAAATGTAAATGCATCCGTATATATGGACGACGCAGCAGACTAAATGTCACAAAAATAAGTGAATTGATCTGCTGCCGAAGAACTTTCTTCGATTCCCAATCGTGTTCCCGTAAATTATTGTTTTTTACTACGCGGATATACAAGGTGGCGCAAAAATAACCTTCCGATGTTTTTTGGCTGTAATTTAAAAAAAAAATGAAAAACTTTGATTCTTCTTGTGGATTATTTTTATTTGGTCTTTTAATTTTTTTTACATCAAGTCGAGAATATGATGATGCCGCCGCCACAGTTGATTGTCATTTGAGCCCTTTTTATGGCATTTTCCATCACTTTGGCCAAAACTTCCGGCGATAGGTCCTCACATTCTTGACGGATATTGTCTTTAAGAGCTGCAAGTGTCTGAGGCTTGTTGACATAAACCCGCGACTTCAAAAAGCCCCACAAAAAGAAGTCTGGAGCGGTCAAATCAGGCGATCTTGCTGGCCAGTGCAAATTGCCAAAACGGGAGATTAGGCGCCCGGGAAATGCATCCTTCAGCATATTGGTTGTGGCACGTGCAGTGTGTGCCGTGGCACCGTCCTGTTGGAACCACATGTTTTCCAATCCCAATTCATCAAGTTGCGGCAAAAAGAACTCGTTGATCATCGCTCTGTAGCGCTCACCATTCACAGTAACCGTTTGGCCCGCGACGTCTTCGAAGAAAAAAGGTCCGATGACTCCTCCAGCGAATACAGCACACCATACAGTGACTTTGAGCGGGTGTAATGGCTCTTTGTGGATTACACGCGGATTTTCAGTGCCCCAGAAGCGTAAATTTTGCTTATTTACGTGCCCGCTAAGATGGAAATGGGCCTCATCACTCATGATTATTTTTGATGAAAAATCATCTTCCTCTTGGTGGTGATTAAGGATGGCTTGAGCGTATGTTAGACGCGATTGGCGGTCAGCAGCTAACAGCTGATGCACCGTTTGGACTTTGTACGGAAACATCTTCAAATCTTGTACCAAAATTCGCTGTAAAGATGGTCTACTGATACCCATTTGCGTGGCACGTCGTCTGGTCGATGTCGACGGCGCTTCCATGACATCTTAGGCTACAGCAGCAATATTCTCTGCAGAACGGCTACTTGTGCCAGTCTCTTCGAGGCGAGCGGCTAAACGTCGCAGTGTTTCACCAGTAGGCGTTGGACGGCTATGAAATCTGCGACGATATTCACGTTGTGCCAAAGTCACCGACTGATTATTGCTCCAATAAATAGTCACCAATATTCAGCGTTCTGGAGCAGTGTAGCGTAACATTATTAACGTGTATTTCGCATGTGCTTACTACACAAATGTCAAACAGATTTGACATTGGGGGCCAATCGCAAAATTTATAGCATTTTCTGATAGGAGGATTACTTTTGCGCCACCTTGTATAAATTACCTGTTAATATATATGTGAAGTATTAAATCTCATGACAACTCAGGTTCTTATGCGGTATAAAATTGTTTCGTTTTTCGTTTTTTTTTTTAAATTTCCCTATTTTTCGTAAAAGTCAAACACCTTTCAGCAATTAACCCAGTACATCCATTTAAAACTAAAAAGTAATTTTTTTTTCAAATGTTCATTTATTTATTTTTAGATTCTAGGACAAAGGATTGGCCAATGATGTCATCACCATTTCCAACATTAGCCGTATGTCTATGCTATGTTTACATTGTCAAGGTATGTACCTACACGCACTTTTGTACTTAATTTACAATAAAAAATACAAAATTCAATTAGCTTTGTCCTTTTTGCATGACAAACATTTTTATCATTCTAAAAAAAAAAAAAACATGGAAAAACAAATCAACTGCGAATAGTAATGACCTGTTCCGTTATCAAAATAAATCAGCAGAAATAGACATCAACTAAAAATAGTTTTAGAAAAATAAATGCAAAGCACTATAAAATCCTGCAATCACCATCCAACTGACATTACCGCCCCCACATGAATCCAAATAGATGGTGTGACACCGCGATGATAATTATTTAGATCTCTAATCATTAGTTATGACAATGCTATGGCATCGATAACATGAATTAAATCGATAATCATATAAATTGTTTTACATTCTTTCTTTGTAGTCAAATTAAAAATTTCTATAAAAGGGCATATGATAGGTGTTACTATAATTGCAAGACAACTATAAATCAAATCAAAAAAAAATCATTTTTATCGATATCGGTTTATTTTTTTCCGATCCATTCGATAAATAGTTAGAGTATGTGTTCGATGACGCATGCTACTGACTTAGATATGTCATTACATTTATAATGATATAAAAAAAAAGTCATTCCGAGTAAAAATATGTTTATCTGTGGTATGACAAAACTCACTTAAATCGTATGCTTTTAGTTAATTTTCGATAACACTAAAATTTGACGGATGACTAAATGCATGACACTTGCTGTTTATGAGAGTGTTACTCCGAAAAATAAAAGATAAACTAAATTGAAACGCAATTAATGTGATAAATTAGTTGCTCCTATCGTCGTGATGGACAAATATATTTCATTGACTTTAGTTTTTTTTTTTAAACCATAAGATAAATCATTAAACATACGAGAAACAACTAAGTAAATGATGTTTTTGAATTTTATCTTAAAAGAGAAAGATGTTTTCATGAACATTTTTGATCTGAAGATTTTGATTGATTCATTCATTTTGAGGATATAGGTGAACCCAAAAAATGTTTCTTCGCGATGCTGTCCGTCTGTTTATACTCGCAGTTCCCGCCTAAACGACTGGACCGGATTTCTTTAAACCTTCGTATTTGCAGTTTTTATGGCAAGAATTCTTGTTTATTTTTGTTTTTAGTTTAAGGCCTTCCATTATTGTTACCAGTAGCCATTTTCATAAAATAATACCTCATTTGATTAAAATGAACTTAAATATTATTATTTCAGTTTGAAACTAAACTGCGTACCCATTTTTTTTTTTAGAAAAAACGAACAATCATCGTGAACCCACCACTCGTTTTTATACCCCATCCCATAGGGGTATATTAGTTTTGATACATAGTTTGTAACATAGAGAAATAATTGAGCAAGATATACCTCAAAGTATATGGAACAACTCAGAATCGCTAGATGAGTCGATTTAGCCATGTATGTCTGTCCGTCCGTCCGCTCGTCCGTAGGTCAGTTCGTCACCGATTTTGAGGCCCTAAATTTTGAGCAAGGAAAATTAATTTTGCTACATAGGGTCATTGGCCGTGCCTACAGAACGAGTGTGAATATTTTTTAAATCCGCTTACTTTCACGCCCACTTTTTTTTTTATAAAAAACGTTTTTTTAAAAATTGTCTGAATAATATATTTAGACAATCTCAATACCTATATTTTGTTTATACAAAGTTTTCTGCCACTTTATGGGGGCATTTTTAGCAAAAAACATTTTTAGGTAAAATTTTAAAGAATTTCGAAAAAAAATATAAACATTTTGTTTTTAGGTCATTTTGACTTT
The DNA here is from genome assembly GCA_949824845.1 of Rhingia rostrata. Classification (NCBI taxonomy): domain Eukaryota; kingdom Metazoa; phylum Arthropoda; class Insecta; order Diptera; family Syrphidae; genus Rhingia; species Rhingia rostrata. The sequence continues at coordinate 26,656,642 of OX463756.1, forward strand.
CACCTTCTTTTTGGGGCCATTTTTTTACAAAAAGCATTTGTATACCCTACCCCATAGCTTATGCCATAGAAAAAGGTCGTTTTTTGTCGAACCAAAAAAGATTTAGATACTATTGGAACAAGATGTATTGATAATGTAATTTTCTTTACTTCATTCCCATTCAGTTTTAGACCAAACCTAATGTTTGGAGACATTCATTTTAAGCCTGGAATGGGATAGGGTATTCAAGGATCCGCACAACAGATTATAGCCATCTCATATGTTTGTATCCAGTCTTGTGTTGATAATGCAAATTTTTTTTTTTTACCATCAAGTTTAGCCACGCCCACTTTTTGGGTAATTTTCTTAAGTAAAGATTTCTGGTAAATTTTTAAAGAAGATCGAATATCTTACAGCTACGATGAAAACACCTCAATAACGTTGCTATATTCATTGGGCCTTCGCACACGAGTATGGTTGAGGAGGGAGCACAGTTTAAGAGCAACTGGAGAGCATTTCTGTTCACCCAAAATAAAGTGGTTGAAGAAGTTGAATCTACCAACACACGCAAGTGTTTCTGACAGTTTTGGTATTTAAACAAAAAGTCGGTGGTCAATTCTGTGTCAATAGAATTAATTTAAAAAAATGTAAGACTTTCAACAAAAAAAAAGTATGCACGCAGAATAAATAGTTACCACTTGGTTTTAATTGTTTGTGTTGTATTTTATCGCGAAAATCAATAAGAAACAAAACTTAAAACAAGCCAGGACAGTCCACAAACTCTTATCTCGAATTTTCTTAACGCCCGCACTGTGCTAAAACATATAAAGGGTATTCATAACCCCTTGAGTGTGCCCTAATTATAAAAAACATGCATTAAAAGTTTGTTATAACGGGTGATCCAAGTATAGATACTTTTTTCAATAGCCTTTTTTGACAGATCACGTGTGAGTCGTGTCATGCTGTCATGTTATTTTTGTTTAGTATTGTTTGGCATTTCATAATGGAAAGACTTACGCGTGAACAACGTTTACAAGTTGTTCAACTTTATTATGAAAATTCACGTTCTGTGAGGAATGTGTTTCGTGCACTTCGCTCAACTTATGGTCAACATAATCGGCATACTGAGCGTACTATTCGCAACACCATCACCGGCCGGTCGATTGGCCACCAAGATCGTGTGATATCACACCGTAAGAGTTTTTCCTGTGGGGATATGTAAAGTCAAAAGCTTATGCCGACAAACCCGCTTCGATTCAGGCCTTGGAGGAAAACATCACGCGTGTCATTCGCCAGTTACCAGTCGAAATGCTCGAACGAGTGATCGAAAATTGGACTCAACGGATGGACCATCTGCGACGTAGCAACGGCCAACATTTGATAGACATAATCTTCAAAAAATAAATGCCAAAGAATGTTCTTTCAAATGATAATAAACATTTTCCATTAAATTTGAATGTTCTGTGTTTTTTTTTCTTTAAAAAAGTAGGGAACCTCGAAATGGATCACCCTTTATTACCTACACAATATTCAACCGGTTGAGCATATTCCCGTGTGTTTTTAAAGTAACCGTAATGTATAGATCTCGCCCACTTTTTAAAGGACTGAGCGCACTGATTACGTCTTTTTGCAACTTTATTTAGGCCGTGTGCCAATTGCGTTAAAATTTTAGCCACTGGATAATTTATGACATTCGTGTGTTTAATAGAGACTTCAAAATTTGAACCGCATCAACAGCTCGTTAAAATTTATCCAGTGGCTAAGTTTTGACATTTGGTATACCTACTGAGGAGATGGAAAGATATGGAAAGAATACTCGTGGATTAATCGTCATTACCAGTGTTCACATGTGGCGGAAAAATAGCAGATTATAAAATAAAAGGCAAAGAACCTTTTTTTACAAGAAAATGTAATAAATTTTTTAAAATTAACCTTAACTTGGTTTTTTGAAAATGTATGGTTACAAAATGTTATGATTTCATTTGTTTCGCTGTATTTTGTATGCAAAATATGCTTAAGTTAAACAAAGAAGGATGGATATCCCTAATCATTGTTTTCGCTATTTATAAATGATCTCCCTGAAACCATTAAAAATTGCAAAGTGTTGATGTATGGTGATGATTTATTGATTTATTTGTCTTGACGTGTTGGCTTAATTGATGATTTGGTTGCAAGAGTAAATAGTGATTTAGATGAAATATGGCATTGGTGCATTTTAAATAAACTCAAACTTAATCCTTATAAGACTGAAGCTATGGTGTGCTCTAGAAGTGACGTTAGACACATAGAAATTCCTTTGCTAAATGGGAACGTAATCCAATATGTTAATAAGGTAAAATACTTGGGAATAACAATGCACTCAACTTTGAGTTGTTGCGATTCCTTTTTTCGAAATAAAAAGAAAAACATATTTTGGACTTCGTGGCCTGAGGTATTCCTTGTCGTTACTGTTACCTTCCTTGAAAATGCGTTTAGTAAAAAGTCTTATCATGCCCTTCTTCACCTTTAATTGTTGCGTTTACCCTTGTCTTGATCACGAGTGCACACGAAAAATAAATGTAGCTTTCAACGACTGCATAGGATTCATCTAAAATAAGCCAAGATATATAAGCGTTTCAAATTTTAAAGCTAACCTTTTGGGGATTTGCTACAATAAATATTGCGAATTACATTCCGTAATCCATAATCATTGTCCTGCGTACTTGAATGAAATGCTGGTTTTCGGTCAGTCAAGTTAAGATTTGCGAATTTTACAACCAAATGTCACGATTCACACACATTGTTGCAGAGCGATCCTTTTTTGTAACTGCGATTCGGCTCTGGAATAGACTCCTAGCTGAACTGTAGAGGATCAGGTCACCAGCCATCTTTCAGAAGAAACTATTCACCTATTTATAGCTTGGTAAAACTTTAAATATATCTTTCATTTTTAGAATTACATAAAATAAGATAACATTTTTCTTCTTAATGCTTATAGTTATGCTCACATTAGTCTTTATGTCACTCTTCAGATACATTATCTTGCAGTATCATGTAATTAAATTTAAAATAAATAAATAAGAGAGACGGACTATACAGAGACATGTCTAGTTTTGGTATACCGCCCAAACTTCTCGCTGATCCATCAGGGTCGGAAATGACATAACCGACACATTCGATACCAAAAAAAGGATGCAGGCAAGGTGATGCGCTATAATGTGACTTCTTCAATTTGATTCTTAAAGGATTGTGCAAAACTCACGAGCCAACACCAGAGGCACAATTTTCCAAAAATCGGTACAACTACTACAACTACACTGATTTGTGTTCAAATCCCTGAGACGCAACTTATTTTTACAAAAAAAATGTCAAGTCAAAGTTCGTCAATAGAGTTTTACTAATAAATTAAGCCATACCAGGTATATTTAAAGTTCTCGACAAAGTGTTTTATCTTATTTTATAAGTATACAATACCTCACTGCCTAAGTTCCATTTACTGATGCCTCCTATATCTACAAAATTCCATAAGGGCAACGTGATTTCTTTTCAATTTGTTGAGATTTTAATTTATTAGATTCGTCTCCTTACCCATTTTGTCAATCTGTTTTTCACGTTTCTTGTGAGGAATTCCTTTTTATAATGGAAAGGAAATTTAGGGTTGACAGATGAAATTTCCCTCAGCTAAAAAAATGTTTCAACTAAATCAACAAATCAACTTTTTCGTAGTTTCCTCAATATGTCACTTTTTTGTAAAACCAAACTATGCTTTCACTATGTTAAACAACTTTTTCAGTAGTAAGATTATATACGTTAATCATATCTCTGTGCGAATAATGTAAATTGTGCGATAACAAAATGAAATTTGAAACGAAATAAACATATCTATCTATCTATCTAAATCAAAAAATCTGATTGTCAGAAGAAATATTTGAAGGGATTCGTAAGTGCACCTCGTCTAACAATTGAGTTTATCCTGTCTCGTCATCATAAAGCTACCGTTTGTAAAAGAGGATAATACAGTATGTTGCGAATGTCGCTATTCACACGAGACGAAGATTGGGTGTTTACACTTTATGAACATTATTCTGCGTATTTTCATTTCTCTCTGCTCTTCCCTTATATAAAAATGGCGAAAACTAAATTCTCGCACGATATCGAGGGTCTACAACAAAGAGGAACGTGGGGAACTGGGATTTCCATCATGACGGAAAGTAAATTTTCTTATGCAGCTCAAACATCAATGGAATAAATTTGACTTATCCGGAACGTTGGAATAGGACCACAAAAGAGAACGTCAAAGTTATTCTCCGAATAAATCTAAATTGTGGGTTATTTTTGCATTCCCCTTCTCTTACACATAAAGGGTTTTTCAACAGGGACGCTACAAAAGTTGAGCGACAGGGACAGCAAACGACGCCATATTTCTTGCCGTTCTTTTGACATTTCTCTTCAGTAAGGTTTGCCATTTCACGCAGAAAGATATACGATCCAACAACGAGTCGACATCATTAAAACTTACAACCGAAATTCGGAGTCAGTGGCCTCAACGTTAAGAGCGCTACGTCCAATTTATGGTCGTCATAATCGTCCTAGCAGATCAACAACACTGAGCGTCTAGTGGAAAAATTTGAATCCACAGGAACAGTAAAAAATGTTCCCGTGCGAGTGAGACAAAGAAGTGCCCGTAGTGTCGAGAATATTGCTACCGCTGAGGCTGCAGTTGAAGAAAGCCCAAGTGTGTCTCTCACACGTCGTTCTCAAGCGTTGGGCTTGACGTGACGTCGTTGCGGCGAATTTTGCGAAAAGATCTTGGCCTACATCCTTACAAGATTAAATTGACGCAAGAACTGAAGCTGCTTGACCACCAGAAGCGTCGTATGTTCGTGAATTGGGCTGAGCAACAACTTGAAAATGATTCGGATTTTCATCGAAAAATCATCTTCAGCGATGAGGCTCATTTCTGGCTGAATGGCTTCGTTAATAAACAGAATTTGCGGTATTGGTAATGGCAATACTCACGTACTCCATGAGTCATCATTGCTTCCCGAAAAAAATTACGTTTTGGTGTGGTTTATGGGCCGGCGGCGTCATTGGGCCGTACTTCTTCCGTGAAGAAGACCGGCTCGTTACTGTGAATGTGAATCGTTACCGTTCAATGATTACCGAATATTTCTGGCCCCAATTGGATGATATGGACTTGGAGGACATGTGGTTCCAACAGGACGGCGCCACAAGCCACACAGCGAATGCCACAATCAATTTATTGAAAACCAAGTTTGGAGAACGTGTTATCTCACGAAATGGTCCAGTCGCTTGGCCGCCTCGGTCGTGCGATTGGACGCCGTTAGACTATTTCCTGTGGGGCTGCGTCAAGTCTATGGTCTATGCCAACAAGCCAGCGTACGAATATCGAACGTGAAATTGCAGCAGTATCGACCGATTTATGCTTGAAAACCGTCGAAAATTGGGTTCAGCGTCTGGACTTCTGCAAGCGTGCCCGTGGTGGCCATGCAAAAGAAATCGAATTCCATACATAATGGCATCGAACGTACTTTCACAGGAATAAAAAATTTCATTGATATCGAAAACCATTTTAATTTTATCTAAAAAAACTTTTGTAGCGCTCTTATTGAAAAACCCGATATTTCCCTGCGCAACCTCACTAATCGATGAAAATCAGTGATTTTGCTCTTGTGCGAACAGGCAGAATGAAATTAATTTTATGACAAGAAAATTACGTGGCTCTTAAAAGTGACGTTAGTAGAACAGTATTTTTTGTAGTAGTCGAATTAAAAAAAATTATATTTTTATTCAATATTACTAGTAAAATTTTATTTCCATACCATTTTAGGTTCTTGGACCACGATTAATGGAAAATCGGAAGCCATTCCATTTACAAAACACACTAATAGTTTATAATCTAGTACAAGTGATATTTAGTGCATGGCTGTTTTACGAGGTAAGTACATTCATCTCCAACGCAAAACTTTTGTCTCATCACAATTCTCTTTTGTCTTCTACCTAAGAACTAATAATGCAATTCTACTATTTGAAATTCTTTTAGAAAGGTCATTCAATTACAATAACTGAAATCCAACGATTCATATTCATTCTGAATATAATATTAAAAAAAAAAAGATTTCTGATTGTATTCTTAAAAATTTACAATTTATTTCTTAATCAACAAAAAACTCAATTTTTTTAGTCGTTAATGGGCGGCTGGTGGGGTCATTACAGCTTAAGATGTCAACCAGTGGACTATAGCGATAGTCATACAGCTAGGAGAGTAAGTCCGAACAGATAACCACCAAATAAAATTATGTCTCAGGTTTTAAATGAAAAAAAAAAACTAAACTAGCAGATTGAAACCGATTTCGCGTATCTGCGCACTCTCGAAGTATTTATATCTAGAACTATCTCAATCAGTAGATTAATTTTTCTAAAATAAAGGTGCATATATCATGCAGAAGATGCCAAAAAAGGGGAATACATCGTTTCATTTAATTTTTTTTTTAAATAACACATACAAAAAAAATGTTTTCTTTTTTTCAAAACTCTTCTTTCGATCTGTCTTTTCCGACTTGTACGTTTTAAATTTGTTTTTTTTTCCTAAAAAATAAAATAAAAACGTAACTAATTGGCAATTAATTAAATGTGTTTTTTTTTTAACCAAAATTGACAAACATTATTGGCAAACACGAACATTTTTTTATTTTTCATTTCATCACATTCACAATAGTAGATACATACAACAAATTCATACAAATTTTGTAGTAGTTTTTATTTTCTTGTAAAAAAAAAAGTGTACAAAACATGCTTAAAATTTTGTACTTTGCACATATTTTCTTACACATTATTTACATATTTTATTTTGTTAAGTAGAAAAGTAGTTGAAATAGCAACAGCAAGTAATAATTTATCATGCAGTACTAAATTTTTTTTATTTTTTTTTTTTAAATTTAACAAAAAGAATAATTTAACAGAAAAAAAAATACATAACCAAACACAACCAACACCGCTATTTATGTTTTGCTTTAAAGTGTGTCTAAATCACTTTGTCTGTATAATTTTTTTTTTGTAGTCAGTGTGTGTTTATTTTTTTTAAATATACTTTTATTTTATTATTGTTTATTTATTTATTTATTTTATTGTAATTCGTTTGCTTTTTCAGAGCTTTGGCAATAAGTGTAAACATTTTTCATGTAGCTTTTGTTCTTGTCACTGTTTGTACCTCGGGCAAGGATCGTTTTCAGTATTTTTTTTTAAACATCAAAAGCTTAGCAGTTTTTATGTTCAATGTTGCTTAAGAAGTAGATTAGTATTGTGTACTGCTTTAAATGTTTTTAATGACAAGCAGATTTATTCATTTAATGTACATGATAAACTGGAAGTTGTTTGAAATCGAAGAAATAGGTCCTTAATAAAATTTAAATTTATTTTGTATAAACTATTGTACGTTTATTGACAATAAATTAAGTTGTATTGTTAAATATTTTAAATTGCTAAAGCTGCTATGGCTTCCAGCTAAAGAAAAATAACGATCGGTAATTATTTACTACGATAAATCATACAAATCTTTAAGTTTGATAGAAGTGTCATGTTTCCATAAACTATCGATAATTATTCACAGTTAAGAACTGAACTATCGAAATCTGTCGGTGTTTTATACCTCTATGTCATAGAACACTCAAAAAGTGAACTTCAGCCACGTTTTATTGCGAATTGCTCAGTTACACTTCCGGTTATTCGCTTATAAGGGACAACTACAGGGTGCGGCATTATTACCACTATTATTTGAATTAAATTTTCTTAAATGTTGGGTAATGTAATCCAAACAAACTGCGTTTTATGAAAATTAAAAATTAAATTAAAATTAAACACCTTGCAACCATTCGTCCTCTTTTTAATACGTTTCCCAATACTTCGTTTTAATATTTCTGGTGTGGCAGTGATTTAATTGAGGTATGACTGCGCTATGTATTGTAAACTCCCTATTTAACTATTTAATGTATTCTGGTGAATATATAGATACGCATTTTATCTCATTCTCGCATAGCTAAAACCCTATAAATACATTCATAGTTGTCTCTTTTTCGTTACACTTTTTCGTTTCATAAATTAAAATTCACATGTTCCCTAATAAAGTTTCACTTCAATAAAACTATCGAGTGCTCTTGATTGTTTTGAATGCAATGGCAATGTCAGTGGTTATGAATTAGACTCATTCTGTCAATTGCTGCATACAATTTGGCTCCATCTTGTTAGCACCACGGCAATGGATGGTTTTCTAAAGCTGGTATTAAACAATGTTCCAACTTGAGTCAATTGATTTTAACTGCAACCCTGGACTTATTTTCAAAAAGTAACTTGGAAAATGGTCCATCGATACATCGCACCAAATTGTGCACTTTAGTCAGAAACATTGTCACTTATGAACTGCTCTTGGGATTTTATTTCCCAATTGTATTGTTTGTGAACAGAGCGATTTGAATGAAAATTACTGTCAGCCTTTGATATTGAGATTCAATGAATTAATTGTGCTGTCCTTCGTCTTCAAGTTTTGTATAACCAAAGATTATGAAGCCATACAGATGACACACTGCATACAAGAAAAATTGTTCTATGGCGCGTCGTACTGGCACAGCCCGCCATATATTTGGATCTCGTTTCTCATGTGTGCACGCGCATACCACCCGTCCATACCATGAATCTAGTGAGTGAAAGTTTCAGTTTCTTGTTCTCAATGCTTCATCTGTATGGCTTTATAAGCATTAGTATAACTTAGTAACATTCTAAAGGTGACTTCAAAATTTTCACTTGACCTCCTGGATTGCCCGATTTGAGAATCTGCTACGTGCTTTCCAGTGTGCCCTAAAAAATTTCAAGATATTTCGTACTCTACGGCACTGAAGGTGAACCAACCCGGTCCTTGAAGGTCCTATTGCCTCATTGAAATATGAATACTCAAAAAAAAGCTCTATGATTTTCTTTTGTTGCTCTTACCGGGCGCCTCTTAATTTTTAAGTCATAAAATTAAACAAATATAGAAATTGGGAAAATTATACATTCTGCGTATGGTGATGGTATCTTTGCACCACCCTACAGTTGAAGTGTAATACTAATAAAACCGTTCAAAGAAAGAGAAAACCTCACGATTAGCTTCCTCAATGATTTTTGTGTGCAAATTTTTATATTTGACACAAGGAAAAAGCATGTTCCACTTACGGATCCCTCCAAAATTTCCACAATTCCACACATCCAATGCATTGACAATAACATTCGTTGGAAACATCTTCTCACCCTTTTTGGGAAAATAGTACAACTGGTTATTTTGTATCAAAGCATAAAGGAAATTCATCATTCTGAAAGGCTGCTAAGTAAGAAAACTATTTTGTTGAGTAAAAAATTCCCATCTGCTAAGAATATTGTCTTATTGAATATAAAATCATAGCAGTGACAGAAGAGACAAATCTCTGCGAGATCAGTAAATGAAACAGATGGTACGTACTGCTTAACTCTGATGATTGCGAAAGAAATGAAACATAGAATAGGAACAGTTCCCGAACGAAAAACATCTATTTTTGTGATTGATAATTGCATTTCTGACATTTTTTTTTGCGAAAGAAATTCCCTTAAGCAATGATCTATGAACCGTTTTATTGTAGCGGAACAGACTTCATAATCATTTGGTCTCTTTCAGATCTCCATATGTGAAACACGATTCCTCACTGAGGATGTGATGACACAACATTTTGTTGGCTTTCCCTTTTGACCGGATGTCGTTACTATACAAAGCTTATCAAGTATGGAACCGTTGATGACTATGTTGTTCCACTGAGTCAAGAAAACTTAAACGTACCTAATAGGGCCCATAGACTATGGATTCATGCATGTACAATCGCTAGCATGCACGCTTCTTCTTCACTATGAATTAAAATTGTATGGTACCCATTCGTGTGTTTATCGTTGGCTCACGCTGTTAGTCATTATTAATTTAAAAATGTATTCACCAATCGTTTTTTTTTTTTTGCCGTAAATCTACTCCACACATTCATGCATGCACAAACAAGATAATAATAGAAGTTTCTGAAATCACTCATGCCTTATGCACAACCTTAAGGTCAACACTCAAAGTCCAGGTTGCATGTGAGGGTGTTTTTTTTTTTTCAGAGGTATAGAACTTCGAATTGAAATAAAACACATAAAAATCATTTAATGTCCATCAGTTATTTTTATGCTTTTATTGGTTACATATAATTTCGGGCATGCGGCCGCCGCGGCTGATTCGAGTAACGCCAAGTCTAGAGGTTTAATTTTCAACCATTTTTTCGAGCATTTGGGGCCGTATGTCGGCAATAACGCCACGAATGTTGGCTTCCAAGTCCCATAACGTTTCTGGTTTGTTGGCATAGATGAGCGACTTCACATATCTCCCAAAGAAAATAATCCAATGGTGTCAAATCACACGATCTTGGTGGCCAATTGACATGTCGATTCCGCGAAATTTTGCGCTCATCGAATGTTTTCGTCAATAAATCGATTGTGACCTGCGCTGTATGGCATGTAGCGCCGTCTTGTTGGAACCACATCTCATCCACTTTTATGCAATCCCATTCGGGAACAAAATAGTCGGTTATTATGGCTCTTTACCGGTCTCCATTAACGGTAAGTGATTCTCCAGCATCATTTCGGGAGAAGTATGGCCCAATGACTCCACCAGCCCATGGAGCACACCAAACAGTCAGTTTTTGTGGATATAATGGCGTTCCAAGGGTCTCATGTGGATTCTCTTCACTCCATTTTTGTTGACCTAGCCATTCAACCGAAAATGAGCCTCATCACTGAACAAAATTTTGCAATGAAAATCAGCATCGAGATCAATCCCATTTTCGGCACGTACACCATAATCACGACGCATTGCATAAAGTATCGCGGCTTTAATTCTTGCACAAGCTGGATCTTGTAAGGTCGTAAGCTAAGATCTTTGCGCAAAATCTTTCAGTTTTTGAACAAAGCTCCAATTGATGTTCGCTGTGGCAAATATATTCATTCGGGTACTCTTTTAAACATTTTGCTCTACAGCGGCAATTGTTTCTTTGGTGCGCACTGTTCGACGTCTCTGCGGATGCGTATTATCACATAGAGTAAACGTAGTGCGAAAACGATCCATGGTTAACCGAATTAATTACTCTGATGGACGATTATGTCGAGCATAAAATGGACGAAGCTTGCTCTTAACTTCGCGAACAGAACCATTATTTTCAAAATAAATTTGCAAGACTTGCAAGACTTGTTAATTTGTCAACCTGCTCATGATGAAATGGCAAACGAAACTGAACATGAATGACATTAGAGTTACCTGATTTGACCACCAGATGTCAGTTTTATTTCTATTCGAAAAACCAACCTCTAAAAACAACACTCCTTACAATGTGTGGACCCTATAAGTGGAACAAGCCTAATGTCTGTTGCAGTTTGAAAATTATCTGATATCTTGAAAAAAAGTGTACACCAGATCGTCATACATTCTCATCCAATACTTCAACAAAATTCTAAAATCCAACATAATAGCTTGCGTTCAAAAAATGCATTGCATCAGTCAAAAGTGTTAAGTCAGTAATGTTAAAATCTGTGATTAACTTTTTTTTTAGTGTTAAGGGTACCTTCCGAATTGAAAGATTCGTTATTGGTTAATTCGAATTTCTGTACAACATTGAAAATGTTGGTCAAATGCTGATGAGATATTGAAAATCCAGAAAATTAAAAAAATGTCGCTACAAATGGTATTTATAATTTTTATCTGCTTACAAATTTTGCACCACTTTTGTTAAATTGAATTATGAATATCAATTTTTCACAAGCGTCCCACTAGAATATTTACATTTCTTCCGATTCACAACTTCAACAACTTCCTGTACATCATCGCTAAATGCTATCTAGCTCTAGATTACTTTCGCTTTTTCTATTTTCTACGAATACCTAGTCAAATACACAAATCCATCATATCGCTGAAAAGTTAAACTTAAGGAATTTCATTAAACAACCAAAATTCGACGAAGCCAGCCAAACCAAAAACAAAAAAAAAAAAAGGACCCACATTTAGAACATCATCATTAATAGGATGCAATTAGTTCGTAGAGGCAGAAAAGGATAAGAGATTTACCTACAAACACAAACACAACCACAAGCAAACAACAACAACCACAGAAACAACAAACAGCACTCCAAGACAGACAAATAAACCTAAACAACCGAAAGACGTTTCAAAGTCCACCCCCCACCAAAAAAAAAAAAAAAACCTACATGTTCTTTTACCTCTTTTTACAATTACAGATAGCTTTCTCCGGTTGGCTAACGGGACATTATAACTTCCGATGTCAGCCAGTTGACTATAGTAATAACCCTAGAACATTAAGGGTATGTGGTAACCGATATGTGTGGTACATCTTTTTATTAAATTTATTTTATTTAATTTTTTACGTATTTAATTTATTTATTTTGTAGTAATTTTCTTATATTCGTATAAAATTAAATTTTTATGGTTAACTGTAACTAACTAAGTTTAATTTAAATGGCTTTTAGATGCATTAACATATCTATGACAAGAAATATGTTTTTGTTTAATTTTTTTTTACTTAGTGGCGTACATAACAATAAGGGAATTTTTTTTTTAAATTAATTGCTCTCGCATAATTATAAAATTATTGATTTTTTTTAACTATTGTATAACGAAATTAAATGGATTTAGAGTGCTTTTGCTTGTAACATAAAATGCACAACTGGATCGTATAACTTTCTCTTCAACTCCGAGGTGTGGCTGTGTTCAAAAACCAAGTTGACGTTTTTTAAAGTTTGACAAGAATACCAAACAAAATCGATAAGTCGTATAACGTGATTAAAATTAAGGCTGATTGATAAATTTCTTTAAATATATTTATCAATAGCTGAGGCTTGTTGGGCTACACCCTGTTTTTCAAATAGGCGCAGAGAAAAAGTCCGGAGAGGGTCAAATCCGAATATCTTGGTCAAGTTTTTTTTAGAGGACATGTACTGGGAATTTTCGTTGCTAAAACTGCATTGTTTGACTTAAAGTATGGAAAGTCGCTTCAGTAACCATCCAGAAATTTTCGACACATTTGTGTGCAGACATTTGAGCCAATATGAACCAATATGGACGGCTTCGCCTTGTTTGGAGAAAAATGGTCAAATGTTGGTTTTGGCGCAAACTTCGTCCCAAATAGTCACTTTTTGGTCAACCATTTAAATTTTTTTATAAGACATGTCCAGGGAATTCTCGTTGCTGAAACTGCATTGTTCGACTTATAGTAATGGAAAGACCGTCCTGAAATTTTCAACACATTTGTGTGCAGACATTTGAGCCATCATGAACCAATATGGTCTATCCCACTTTTTCTGGGGAAGAATGGCCCAGTGTTGGTTTTTGCGCAAACTTCTGCCCAAATATTGACTTTTTCGTCATGCAATGGTAATTTAGAAGATAAATGCTGCAATTTAAATTGTTTACAGCGGTAGAGAAAAGTTTGCTTTCAAAAATTAGGTTCATAGCCAACCATTGGTCATACTCCAGACTGAGGCTAATAGTCGTTTAAAATGCGGCAAAGAGTGGTTCAATTGATGCCAAAACGCTGATCGCGGGGCCGATCGATAAAACACATGTGGTTATCGGAAACAATTTACGCTTCAAAAAGTTCATTGGAACGTTTTGGAATGATGAACGCCATTCCGACGACCTTTCACTATACCGAGGTCGTGTCATGTCCCAAACAACAAAAACTGTTGGTTTTTATGCAAACTTCTGCCCAAATATTCACTTTTTGGTCATGCAATGGTAATTTAGTAGATAATTGCTGCAATTTAACTTGTTTACAGCGCTAGAGAAGGTGTACTTTCAAAAATTCGGTTCATAGCCAACCATTGGTCATACTCCAGACTGAGGCTAATAGTCGTTTAAAATGCGGCAAAAAGTGGTTCAATTGATGCCAAAACGCTGATCGCGGGGCCGATCGATAAAACACATGTGGTTATCGGAAACAATCTGTTTTTACGCTTCAACCAGTTCATTGGACTGATGAACGCCATTGCGACGACCTTTCACTATCCCGAGGTCGTGCCATGTCCCAGACGACAAAAAGTGTTGTCAGACGGTGCTCGTTGGCTTGGATATGTTCGACAATATCCACTTTGAGTTAACACAGCTGAACATCTTTTTTTGGCCATCATCACATTTCTCACGCTTATATTCTTGTTTGTAAAGCGATAAATTTAACGCTTGAAAAGTATAATATAAGGCAGTGTCAAAGTTATTCAAAGTTTACATACCGAAAATGAAGGAAAAAATGCGGCCCGATGATGCCGCCAGCCCATAAACCGCATCAAACAGTAACTTTTTGTGGGTACATTGGTTTTTCGGCAATCATTCTTGGATTACCATTGCCCCAAATGCGGCAACTCTGTTTATTGACAAATCCACTGATGTGAAAATGTGCCTCATCACTGAAGATGATTTTCTTCAAAAATTGATCCACTGTTGCCATTTCTTGCCACCATACTCGAAATCGATTCTAAAAGTTGAGCTATTTGAATTCCAAAATATCGATATTTTGAATAACAATTTCGGTGCTTGAAATGGTCAAGAGGCTGATGCATGAAATGATCAAAAGGCTAGTTCTTGAGTCAATTGCAACCTGTAAACGTGTAAATGCAAGTCTTTGTGTATAATGTTCATCAACGACGAGCGTAAGAGGGGCGCGACGACGAGTTGAGATGGACGGCTCTTCAGCCACACCATCGCGAACAGCAGCAATATTTTCTGCAGTACGAGCTGCACGAGCATGCACTGGTGTTTTCACATCTTCTACAGACGCAGTTTGCTCAAATTTTTGCAAGATTTTTCCGATTGTACGCACATTTGGAGGATTAAATTGACCAAAAAAAATCACGAAGTGCACGATTTGAAGAGCATTTTGATTTGAACGCCTATTTTCATAATAAGCCTGAATAACTTTAACGAGTTGCTCGATGGTGAATCTTTCCATGGTTCAAACGCAGTTAGTCTGAAATTGAGAAATGTCAAATGAAATACAGAAAAAAAACTCGACGTTTAGGTGTGGTTCACATTCAACATCGGCTCTTAGAATTTAACAGTTTATAATCGAATTTAGACGCTTCAGATAAATATTTTCGATAAACTTACTCCATACCGTCCGATTTCATTGCTGCCTTTATTTTCTAAGTTTATCGAAGAAATTCTTCTGATACATCTAAATTCGATTAAAGAACAAAATATCATGACATCAAACCATCAATTTGGCTGTAGTAATAAAAATTTGGAACTTTGCCTGGTTTTGGTAACATAAACTCTTCTGCGACTTTCTACATTCATGCGACATGACTTTGTTTCAACGCTGTATTCAGTACCTGAGCTATTTTTTTGGCCATACTTCGATAAGAAAATTTTATCTAGCATTTCTAAGATAATTGTTGGTATGTTTTTTTTGTAGCCCTCAACAGTGAATATTCTATATCG
Source organism: Rhingia rostrata (assembly GCA_949824845.1). Lineage (NCBI taxonomy): Eukaryota > Metazoa > Arthropoda > Insecta > Diptera > Syrphidae > Rhingia > Rhingia rostrata. The sequence continues at coordinate 26,672,147 of OX463756.1, forward strand.
AGTTTGGACATTTTCATGAAAACTATACCTCTGAGTTGTACGAGAAAGTTAATACAAATCATTGCATTCATACTAACCAGCTTTTGAAGAGAACTACAAATTTATAGAAAATCCAAGATTATGAATTTTATGAAATAGAACAAACAAAGAAATGTTTTCATTCTTAAACATTTCGCCTAAAAACTTTCGAGAGAGCTGCAGTTTATTGATGATAATTTCTTCATCAAAATTTTTTTTAATTGTTTTTTCCTTCGTGCAGTTTTAAATTTATTTTTTATTATAATTTTCTTTGAAGTGTTTATATTTTATTTAAGATATTTTTTTATTATTTATAAAAAGAAAAAAACTAATATTTTTATTTTTTATCAATGTTCCCCTTTTTGGAAAATCAAGATGGTGCACGCGTGTTGGTGGTACTACTTTTCAAAGTTCACAGAATTCATGGACACGGTAAGTAGAAAGAAAAAATTGTTTATATAAAAAAATTTGTAAAACAAAATTGATTATGTTTGCCACGTCAAGGATGGTTATGTCCGTCTGAACTCAGAAAAAAAATTTAGGTTTGCACTTAAATTTGTTAGTCTCACGAATGCGAGCCCTTTCGAGCATATTTTTCATTACATTCTCACAAATTTCACGCGGTATTTCATTAATTTCATCACGAATATTTTGTTTGAGTTGCACATTCCCCACAAAAAGAAGTCCGGAGAAGTCAAATCAGGAGACCGTGGAGGCCAATCAACATCACCATTTCCTGAAATAACTTGTTGTAGAAAGAGGTATCGCAGTAATTCCATTGTAATCCTTGCTGTATGCGATCTGGCACCGTCTTGTTGATACCAGATGTTAATCATGCCCAAAGCATGAAGTTGTGGCGTTAAAAAGTTTTCAATCATATCACGATATCGCTTCCCATTCACAGTTACCGTTACGCAGTTTTCATTTTCAAAGAAGTAAGGTCCATTGATTCTCCTTGACCAAATTGCACACCAGACAGTAAGTTTTAATGGATGCAAAGGTGACTGATGAATAATTTGAGGGTTTTCCATTGCCCAGAACCGACTCTTCTGTTTATTGACATATCCATTCAAATGAAAATGTTCCTCTTCACTATTTTTTCATAAAAATCGTAACATCCTATTGGCATATGTACGGCGGCGTAAATGGTCTTTTGGAAGAAGCTCTTGCATTAACTGAATCTTAAATGAAAACAAATGCAAATCCTTGTGCGAAATTGTGGCCAAAGTTGTTCTATGAAGACCAAGCTCCTGAGCACGGCATCGAATTGAGGTTGATGGATTGTTTTTAACACATCCTTGAGCAGCAGTAATGTTTTCAGCCAATCTTGCAGTACATTGTGATCCATGCTTGGGAATATTACCTACAGACCCTCTTTCTTCGAAATCATTCACTTCACGATAAATAGTGCGTTTTTTTGGCCCGATGTTTCTCCCAAAAATTTCACGTAACTTTCTCATCGTCGAAGTAATCGATGATTGATTTTGATAAAATATTTCAACGATTAAAACACTTTGGTTTATCGAATATTTGTCCATACAAAATTTGCCACGTGTCTACTTCACGACTACCAAATATGAACTGTCAAGAATGATGTTTACCAAAATGGCGTCAAAGCAAAGTAGTATACCTTCCCGGCGGACACCCTGTTTAAACCTTTCGTTGTATACCAAGAATTTATAAATTACACCCTACGGACCTCTTGCAGAATGGGGCATATCGCATATCGCAATAAAGTTGACCTCATTATCCTTTTCATTGAGATAACAGAATGAACATATACGGCTTAAGCCTGAAACACATGTGTAGAATTCTCCTTGAAAATGCATTACAGTTCTGCAAATAGTCTACTCACTAACTTACTTAAGTGGCGCTCCAGTCCGGAATGAACCTGGGCCTCAACCAACATTCCTCTCCACTTAGCCCGGTCCTTAGCTAACTGCCTCCAGTTGTGCACTCCAAGTTGGTTGAGGACGGTTTCTTCTTGTAGGCGCCACTTATGGCGAGGTCTTCCTCTACTGCGTCTGTCGTCTTGCTGGGACTCGTAGAATCTGCCAGCTAGAGTATTGGTGTCCATTCGTTCAACATGCCCTAGCCATCTTAAAGGTCCAATTCGGAGTTTTTGACCAGGGGCATGTCGCTGTACAGCTTGTATATCGTGGTTGAATCTTCGTCTCCATCGAAGAATTTTCCTCTCGAATCGACCAAGGATTTCTTCATCCGCTTTTGAGACGGTGCATGCCTCAGCATCGTAGAGCAGGGCTGGGATTATCAAAGTCTTATATAAGATCTGCTTAGTAGTTCGAGTGAGGGCTTTACTACTGAATTGCTTTCGTAGCACGAAGAAACAGCGGTTGGTAAGAGTAACTCTTCGTTTATTTTCTGACGAGATGTTGTTATCAGAGTTAATAATGGTCGCCATATTGGATCATTTATTTCTGATGGCTTTATAATAATTTGTTATTAACTTGATAGTGATGTTAACCTAAAGCGCAATGTACAACTTAGAGGGGGGTTTCCATTTATTACATACCCCTAATTCATTGATGGATTCCTTGATGTCATTGGTCTTTACTCCCTTCCACAACCATACTTATTCCGGGAGTTTGACCCTCAAATCCTTTGTTGTCCAAAGGTACTAGAGCTACTCATTAATGTTTTTCAAATCGTACAGCCTAACTGGAACTCTCACTTAAAAAATAGTCACGAGTATACCTCGATTTAGAGGACTCTATTAATGGGTCGTGTATTCTGCACTTGTTAACCCCAGAAATATCAAAACGAAAATGACCGTGGCCGCCAAAAGTTACATCCAAGTTGGTTGAGGTCGGTTTCTACTTTTAGGCGCCACTTAAGTTGAGGTCTTCCTCTACTGCGTCCGACGTCTGGCTGGGAATCGAAAACTCTGCGACCCGGAGAATTGATGTCACCCTAGTAAGATGGTATTTTGAAACACAGTCGATAGGTTAAATTAAACTTAGAAAAATCTAGCCTCTGTGTACTAACGAGCCTGTTTTTCTAAAAATCTGTTCTCCTGTCCTACTCACTATCTGTCCCAGCACGAGATGTCTCCATGTCTGAATCTAGTACATGTAAGGAAAGATGCAGACATGCTTCCAAACTGAAAGTTATTTGACACAGCTGTATAAGTTTTGATGGTATCTATCCTGAATTCCTTCATTCTAAAGTGCTCTAAGCGATGGATGCTATCTTACGAAGATTTAAAGTATTTTCGTAAGACTCAGCTTGAAATTCGTTAGTCTTTTACGGGATTTTCCCTAGCATGAATATTTGGGATATGGTCGATCTGGCAAGGAAGGTTTCAGATATTTTTCAGCAATATTCATCGGTAGCTGGAGCAAGACATGGGATCCGCTCTCTTGTCGATGGAGCTGATTTATCAGACATACTTTCTTCCGTCCAGACTTGGTTGATGATTTTTTGCAAATACCTTTCCATTGCAGCAGCTCTGCATTTAAAGAGCTTTGTTGGTTCCCTCAGAACTGGTGACCGTTTTGTTCTTCTTTTATTTTTTGTCTTCGCTGGGCGTAAGTGGTGGGTAATTTTTTTTTTGTGGGCTGGTGGAAATCTCAATAAACATGATGAGCACGTGCCCAAAGAAGTGTGAAACTTTAACCCACTAAAACCAGCAGCCTTTTTGTATTTGTATTGCAACTAAGTATGCGACTTACCTAGCAATTTTTTTATCACGAGTAATGGATGTTTGGCAGGTAACTTTTCTATGAGAGTTCCTGCTTTTTCGGCAATTTATAGCGTGGTTTGTTACTATCGGGCCAAATATAAGGGCTCACTACTTTGAAGACCCCGCAATGAATTTGTTTCGTCAAGAATTTGGAGGACCGCTGTGTTAACGTGTCCCAAAAAACGTTTTTTTTATATTTGCGTGCAAAATGTTTCGTTTCATTTTTAACCGCGGGAAGATCTACGCAGAGATCTGGGTACTCTGCGTAGATCTTCATTCCTTATATACCACGGCGCATTGAAAAATGATCTTAACATTTTTTCTCAAAAGTTTGTAGAATGTATAGATTTGTTTCACTGATACAACACCATAGTTGTATACCTTAGCACTTGCTTGTATAATAGCAGCTTGCTATCAAGATTAAGCTTCGAATATTTTCCGAGTAATCAGTACAGTTCTCTGTATTTATTTTTAAGTTCTTCGCATTTCTATTTCTTTTTTTCATGCGACTTCCATTTTAATTTTGCATCGGGTGTCATTCCGAGATATTTAGCTTCATTTGCAAAAGGGACTCGAACCGTATTGGCAAATTTGTTTATCCGCTTATAGGAAAAATCTACATGAATCGATTTGCCCTCGTTAAGTGCAATCCGCCAGGATTTTGTCCATTCATTAACCTCGTTAAGAGCGTTTTGTAATTTTATATTTGCTTCCTCAATTGTTGTGCCAACTGCTAGTATAGCTGTATCATCAGCAAACGTGGCAAATATTTTATCGTTTGTTTGTAGGATATCATGTGTAAATAGGAGATACAAGAGTGGTCCAAGGACGCTTCCATGGGGTACTCCTGCTAATATGTCTTTAAACTCCGAATATTCGCATCCAAATTTCACATGGAAGAATATATGCTCAAGATACGACACGAGGATTTCATATAATTTTTCAGGCAGAAATTGTCTTAGTTCATATTGAAGGCCTCTATGCCAAACCTTGTCAAAAGCTTGCGACATGTCAAAAAATTCTGCTGAGCAAATTTTCTTTTCTTCGAAAGCCTTCTCCATTATGTCAATAATTCGATGAACTTGGTCCAGAGTCGAATGTTTACTTCTAAACTCTAATTTATGGTCAGGTAAAAGGCGTATCTGATCAATAATGGGGTTTAAGCGACCGAGTAATACACTTTCAAAAATTTTGAAATTATTGGAAGAAGTGAAATAGGTATGTAGGATTTTATTTCATTCGGTGATTTTCCTGGTTTGAGAACATTAATCACTTCCGCGATAAGTGGTGGGTAGTGTCTGTCGATATTGTGCCCACTTGGCAGTAACTTAAAATGCTGCATTGTGACTAGACTGCTACTGCTATTTTGTTGAGCCTGTGTTCCGACTATAAAGCCGGCTTACAATTCTTTGGCTTTTTGGTTTGCTGTTTAGTTATATTTTTGAGAAATCTAGATGTTCTTAGTTTTCTTCGAGTTAAATTGAACATTATTTTCTTTTACCCACTGTAATCGTGAGCAGTTCCTCATTTATGAAACCATTTTATTGAATCTTTCTGGTGTGTTATAGTAGTTGGAATCTTTCAGAAATAAACAAAAATTATGGTTATTAATTGGCCTTAAAGATAATTTAGCGAATCAGAAACAGAGTGGGTAAACGAATTGATTCTGGAGTTGTTGCGCTAGTTGTAAGCGAAACTAAAAACCATAAAGTCTCTACTTGTACCTACAAATTAATTTATGCGGAATACGGCTAGAGTGGAAGAGACAATTGAGCCTCAGGCACTCTAACGTTTGTTGAAAATATATCGGACGACGCGAATTCCAGAAATTACTCCGTACTTCACCTAGATTTCATTGAATGACTCTTCAAACGGCACTTATAAAACCTTCAGCAATTAGTTTTTTTTTGTTTCATAACTTTAACGACTTGTCTGGATTTTCCATTATCATATTCCCGGTCTCCTTCTATGCAACATGACTATAAAATCACACCAAGTGCATCAATCGAAAACCAGAAACATAATTGTGCGTCTCGTCGTCGCGTCATGAAGAAAAAAAATGACAGCTGTCAAGACAGCCAGAAGATGCATATAATTATATAGGTATTTAGAAACATAAGCATTATGCTAATTTTAAGACCACCATAAATAATATCACCAGCAGCCAGCTTGGCGACCATTCGCCTTTGGTCAACAAAAAACAAAAAAAAAAACTTCACATGCGATCCAAATTAATTGACGTCTGGCAACATTATATGATTATGTTAATTAGCCATTTAATTTTTTAACGGTTATTCATGTTCTTCTTCTTGTTTTGTATTCTTTGCTTACAGATTTTCTTCGTGTTGCGAAAGAAGACTAGCCAGGTCACAACCTTACATGTAATTCATCACGGATGTATGCCAATGTCTGTTTGGTTTGGTGTCAAATTCACTCCAGGTAAGTTAATAGCCATTAATAAGACGTTGAGGTGTTCAAAAGTCTGGACGTTTTGAGTATTCCAAATCCAGTTAAACCTCTACATCATGAAAGTTCGCAAATATTTGGGTTTTGTTTAACGTAATGATGTATGACCATCATAAGCTTCTATGGTTCACACCATTTCACAACGCCTACGGCGACAGAAAACAAGCATGGATGACACTCGTGTATTTCATATGAAATTTTACTTGTAGATACTTTTCTGTAATTTTCTAGTATAAAAATCTACTGAATAACAAGTGCTTGTGCTAAGGTGCGAAGTTCGGAAGCGTGCTAATTGCCAATGGTCCGGTTTTAAAACGAAAATATGACATCAGTCATATTTTTATTGATTGATGTGAATTTCAAACGAAACTGGAGGCATGTACAAGCATGTACTTGTTCTAAACTGACATGACAGTGCAGTTATTTGTAAATAAATATCAAAAGTACAAATGGATATTTTCGTTAAAAGTTATTTATTGACTATCATTCAAAAGATAAATCATCTGAGTCGCGCAAAGTTCAACGGACACACTATTTTGGGGGATTTTTCGTTTGCACATGTTTTGAAAGTAATCACACGGATAATGTTTGAATACCTTTTTATCTAAGTGACATAAGAATGATTAATCCACCGATTAACGACAGATAAATTGATGTCGCACTTTATATTAGACTATGACTTGAGTTCAAGGACTACTTCGGAGACATATCACTTCATCTCGAACACCCAGTGGCGTCGGGTGAACTTTTTCGAAGGAAAGACAAAGCAAACATTTTGTGATTTAAAATTATGAATATGCATTTCTATCACATGGAATTCGACAGATTGTCTCAATTATGTCTCAACTAATTGATTGTTCTCATGTATATAATTCACTGAGTTGGAATTTCATTTGGTAAGCCAGTAGGAATCATCTTATATGAACACCACGCAACTGGCTGTTGTTACACTACCACTTCGCATATAATACTCATAATTTTATGGAAAACAATTAAATCGACTGCTGATTTGATCTGATTTCAACCCTATTTTGTTGCCACTTTTAAGTGAAATTAAGTGTTTCTTATGCCAATAACTACAAATAAGTTTTGCAGTAGAATTCAACTGTGGATAATCTTTTGAGATTAGACACACATATGTATTTGCCTCTTACTTCTTGCAAACCATGTATGTCCAATTTCATTTAGTGCAAATATTTTTTGTTTGAAGTTTTTTTTGTTTAAAGTTTTTTGAAGTTTTTATTGTTTGTTAGCGCAAATGTCACCCATGAATTCATGCGCAGTCACTAGCATGCAGAATCATTCTTCCTCCATGTACTAATGGGTGATCCAAGTAGAGATACTTTTTTCAATAGCCTTTTTTGACAGATCACGTGTGAGTCGTGTCATGCTGTCATGTTATTTTTATTTAGTATTGTTTGACATTTCATAATGAAAAGACTAATGCGTGAACAACGTTTACAAATTGTTCAACTTTATTATGAAAATTCACGTTCTGTGAGGAATGTGTTTCGTGTACTTCGCTCAACTTATGGTCAACATAATCGGCCTACTGAGCGTACTATTCGCAACACCATCACCGGCCGGTCGATGGGCCACCAAGATCGTGATATATCACACCGTTAGACTTTTTCTTGAGGGGATATGTAAAGTCGAAAGCTCATGCCGACAAATCCGCCTCGATTCAGATCTTGGAGGAAAACATCACGCGTGTCATTCGCCAGTTACCAGTCGAAATGCTCGAAAGAGTGATCGAAAATTGGATTCAACGGATGGACCATCTGCGACGTAGCAACGGCCAATATTTGATAGACATAATCTTCAAAAAACAAATGCCAAAGAATGTCCTTTTAAATGATAATAAACATTCTCCATTAAATTTGGATTTTCTGTGTTTTTTTCTTTAAAAAAGTAGGGAACCTCGAAATGGATCACCCTTTATAAATGAATTCTACGCAGTACTAATTATTGTATTTATTGCTGACTGAGATTGTACTCTCCGATCAATTCTTTTGCCTGTAAATGCACAATTTTTCCAACTCATTACATATTCCTTAATGCCCAAATAAGGAAATATCAAAAATTTGTGAAATCATTCAAATCAAATCAAATCCAGACATTCTCAGTTCTCATTTGTAATGTGTGGAGCTGTGGATCCTATTAGTAAACGTAAGTACCAATCTTCAAGTATTTTGTCCGGGAATTTTTTTAAAACAGTCAAGGCCTTATTAAACCGTTGGAATTATTATCCACAAACTCAAAACTGCAACCTGTTCAAAATATACCTAAAGTTAAATAATTAAATTTCCTGCAGCCAATGCATAAGGGCATTCCACGAGTCGAGAGGAATTTGGTTCAAATCTGCAATGCTAAAAAAAAACCCTTGAAATATCACTCATATTTCAATGAAGGAATTTCAAAAATTTACCTAAGCTAGTGTTTGGGCTTAGGGACCAAAAACCTGCACGGCTGTATGCATCTACAGCATACATATCCTATAAAGTTTTGGTACAGGTAAACAATTTTTAGCGACATTCCACATGTCAGGTTCCAAAAAATATTCTTCCACAGGTTGCTAAATAAACAATTCATGTCCATAGATAAAATATCGAACCACATTCCACGTTACCAAACAGATTTGGCAAAAAAAAAAATGTCTTTAGCAAGCACTCATCAAGACCTTATAAAGGATGTCCGCCGGGAAGGTATTCTACTTTGTTTGTTTATAATTCTTAATTAAATGAAAGAGAATGGATCTTATATCGATAAATTTATTATTTAATGTCGGCAATTATGTATGGAATACAATACCAGGTAAATTTCCGCCTCTATTAGTCTCACAAATGCGAGCCCTTTTGAGCACATTTTTCATTACATTCTCACACATTTCACGCGGTATTTACATTAATTTCATCAGGAATAATTATGTTTGAGTTGCTCAAGCGTTTCTGGTTTGTTTGCGTAAACCTTGCTTTTCAGCTATCCCCACAAAAAAAAATTGCGGAGCAGTCAAATTAGGCGACCGTGGAGGCCAATCAACATCACCATTTCGTGAAATAACTTGTTGTGGAAAGAGGTCTCGCAGTAATTCCATTGTAATCCTGCTGTATGCGATGTGACACCGTCTTGTTGATACCACATGTTAATCAAGCCCAAAGCATTCAGTTGGGGCGTTAACAAGTTTTCAATCATATCACGATATCGCTCCCCATTCACAGTTACCGTTACGCCAGTTTCATTTTCAAAGATGTTAGGTCCATTGATTCCCCTTGACTAAATTGCACACCAGACAGTAACTTTTAATGGATGGATGGATGGCGACTGATGAATATTTTGAGGATTTTCCATTGCCCAGAACCGACTCTTCTGTTTATTCACATAGCCATTCAAATGAAAATGTTCCTCTTCACTATTTTTTCATGAAAATCGTAACATCCTATTGGCATATGTACGGCGGCGTATATGGTGTTGTGGAAGAAGCTCTTGTATCAACTGAATCTTAAATGAAAACAAATGCAAATCCTTGTGCAAAATTGTGGCACAAGGATTCTTTGAAGACCAAGCGCCTGAGGACGGCGTCGAATTGAGGTTGATGGACTGTTTTGAAAACTTCCTTGAGCAGCAGTAATGTTTTCAGCCAATCTTGCAGTACATTATGATCCATGCTTAGGCCTATTACCTACAGACCCTCTTTCTTCGAAATCGTTCACTAAACGATAAATAGTGCGTTTTGTTGTTGGTGCTCTTTTACGTAAACTCAGTTTCTCTGCACATCAAAATGCCGAAAAAATAGTACAAGTAAGGAGATTAAGCCTTGAGGCACTCCAGCATTAAACAAAAAAACTATCTGTTGCTATATCTCCTGTAAAAAACTTGAACTTGCGGCATAGGTACATAACTTACTTACTTAAGTGGTGCTATAGTCCTGAATTAAGATGGTCCTCAATCGCTGATTAGCTCGGTCCTTAGCTACCTGCTTCCAGTTGTTTCCTTTTCTTAGTTTCGATCGATTTCTTCTTGTGTTGGCTACTTAAGAAGAGAAAGAGAAAGAACACACCTTTCTATACTGCCATGCTGAAGGTCCATTCTTCAGGCATACTTTCTTTCGACCACAAATTTGCTAATGTTGTAAAAGTTTCTTACTGGCTCGGCGGGAAGGCCTTTATTTCCGGCAGCCTTGTCGAACTTGACTTTAGATATTTGTATCCTTACTTCGCTTAGGTCGGTTGACTGAAAGTGCATGATTTCGTGGTCACATGGTGAATATCTGACTGACACTGGGAGATTATTCATCTTTTCCGTTTAACACTCTGCAGAAGTGGTTCTTCCATATCCTCAGCATTGACAGTGCCTCAACTACGATATTTTCTTGTTCATCTCAACAGAATGCTGCAACATTGGTCCGAGTCGATGTTAGTCCTCCGATTGGGACATCCGTTACAAATAGATACTCATGGCGTAACTCTTAAAACATTTATGGTTGACGATAGTGTAGGAGACTTGCTAGGTATGTAAAGTGTAATTTTATTGTTGTGTGTGTGCACAAGCACATGTATACAAATTACACGGTAAGTACTTACAAAGTCTTCTTCGCTATCGTCAACGAATATCGTTTGAAAGTTGCGGAATGTGTACCATGGGTTCGTGCTATCGCCGTATGATTAATTGACCGTTTGTTAATCTGGAGACCCCCATGATCCCTTGTGTATATGTGGTGTGGAAATCATCTGCTGGCTTAAGTGGCATTTCTTCCCGTGTCATCTTTTCTGTATTCTCCGACAATAACGCTAAATATAATCTCTTTACCTTCCATTGTGTTAAAATCGCACAGGATTTTGAGATCGTACTTTGGTAGTCCCTTCCGAATATCATCTTCTCTGCATAAATGGCTTGTATTGGAGTATTTGGTCTTGATGCGGATTGCTAAAATGCGTTCAATAACGTCCTCAAAGAATAGGTGGATGGTAACAAATCCGCATCCGAACAGTCGTTTCTGTTTACTATAACACGGACCATAGAAGTCACAATTTTTCATTCTCCTTTTGCCGGGCAATCCCATCATATTTTCTGGATGGTAGTAATGTCTGCTTTCTATCAGCTTAGGTAGAGCTTACGCTAGTGGATCGGCTGCTCCTTACGTTTTAAGTTTTTTTAACATTCCAAGTGCAGATTTAAGGGTCGTTTTCATTTTACATTTAACATGCTCCTCAACAATAATTACGGAATTCCTTCTTGCTTTTTGGATGCTTCGTATGAGTAACATTTTCCTGTAATTCAGTAGTTAACCCAAAGCACAACTTCCAACCTGAAGAGCCAGTTCCAATTCGTAAGATCAGTGTACAGTACGGGATTGAGTACTGAAGTTGAATTTTTGGTTCATCCGCCACCCTTTCTGTTCAATAGGCCTGAACAAACCTTGAAATTTCTAAACAGCATCTTATCCGAATAGTAACTCATGTAGGTTTTTACTTTGAAAAAGTCATCTTGGGAGTATTTCCGCTGACGTAAAGGGAGTTTTTTCCGGGCCTTATAAGAAATAAATAAATAGATTTATGGCGCAACAGGCTCGTTAGTACCCAGGGCCTAGCTTTTTTCTCACAACCATTCATGTGTGCGTGTGTAATTCTTAGCACGATGGCGGGACCTCCTGTTTTATGCCGACTCCGAACGGCTAATTTCAGATAAGCTTTTCATGACAATTGATACTACTCGGATGATTTGTCAGATCTGTGGCCTTACAACTGGCTAATTTTGGTACGCGAGTGGTATTTCAATTCCCACCCTCCACCCACATCTAAAGAAAGCAATGTGAAGCGAACGATCGTTAAAATACAAGGTGAGCCAAAAGAGATCATCCTATTGGAAGATGCTCTTATTTTTGCAAATGGCCGCCAATGTAAAATCTGTTCTGACATTTGTGGACTAGACAGATGTAGAATACAAGTGTACAAGCCATGGAGCGATACACTCCCCAAGGACGCGGATTGATCGAAGTGGACGATTTTTCGACCAAAATCGTAATGAGCGATGAAGCTCATTTCTGACTCAGCGGATACGTGAACAAGCAGAACTATCGCTACTGTGGCACCGAAAGTCGACGAGTAATGCACGAGGAGCCATTAAACCCGCTCAAATAACTGCGCTGTTCACGATGGAGGAGTCATCGGGCCATTTTTTTTTTTCGAGAACGCCGCTGGTCAAACGACTATACAGTGGACAGTGCGTGCTATAGGGCCATGTTAACCGCGTTTTTGACGCAATTGGACGAATTAGGATTGGAGGGGATGTTGTTCCAACAGGCGCAACGGCACACACTGCGCGATCCACAACCGATATTCTGAAGTCCAAACAACATCGGATGACTGCTTTTGGCCCACCATGTAGTGCTGATTTGACGTTTCAAAAACTTGTCTACTCAAGTCAATCGGTGGATAACTGTTAATGTCATTCAATATCTGCATACCGACATAAGAGATGGCGCACCCTGTATACATCAGGGTGATCAGCTTGAAATCAGCACAACAAATCTGGTCTAAATGTCCTGGATATTGCCAGCCACCGAACCATAGGCTATGTCTATGAAATCTTAGCAATTACTTCAGAAACGTGTCTCCATTCGGATGTGTGTCAATTTTTTTTGTTAAAACTAAAAGCCACTTAAACCATTTCAGCATGAAACAAAAAGCCAATTATTTAATGTCTTACAAATCCTTCAGACTGTCTACATAATAATTAACTAAATTTACAGCAACTATTTCATAATGCATCCACTCTATACCATCACAAGACGGTTGGGTTGCAGAAACTAATTTAAACTTCAACACCAAATATTTGCGCCGACATCAATCATACATCTTGTCACACTCCATAAAGCAAACTGTTTAAATATTTATCTTACACACTGTTTTTCTCGATACTTTACAGGTGGTCATAGTACGTTCTTCGGTCTCCTCAACACATTCGTTCACATTGTTATGTACACATACTACTTATTCGCTGCCATGGGACCACAATACCAAAAGTACTTGTGGTGGAAGAGGTATCTCACCACCCTCCAAATGGTAAGTTTGCGGTTTTTCCATGGTCTTTTTTTTTTTTGTCAAAAATGTTGTAATAACATGAATGTATGTGTTTTCTTGTTGTTGTTTTTTTTTTCAGGTTCAATTTGTTGCAATTATGGTTCATGCCTTCCAATTGTTGTTCATCGAGTGCAATTATCCAAAGGCGTTCGTTTGGTGGATCGGTATGCATGCTGTTATGTTCTTCTTCCTGTTCAATGAGTTCTACAAATCCACCTACAAGGGCAACCGAAGGGTATGTACAGAAGATTACATTTTTCTATGATTTTTTGTTTCACAATTTTTCTTTTGTGTATATTCTACGCTTGAGTGCAAAGGATATCCTATGTTCATATACACACAAGTGCCCACGTTTTGCAGTCACACGGAACACTTATTTTTGTTTGGAGATAATATTTTTATTCTTTTTTTTTGTTTGTGTGTGTTTCGTTATGGCTCAGCGAAGAGCTTTCTCATGAGTCCGTAAATTGTATTACAAAATTTGTTTGTATTTCAAAAGAAAAATGATTCACTCACTCAAATGTCCTTTCACGTACTGATAACTTTGTTTTTTTTTTTTTTTTGGTTTGTATTTCATTTTTCCACTTCAGTGTACAGTAATGGAATTGAAAGTCAAAAACCAAGATCTGTTTACAATATTGAAACGGAGATTGAACAGAGATTGACTTTGCTTTGTTGAGGGCAACGAATTTTAAATGGCGCTAGATTTTTTCAAGAGTTTTAGGTCAAACAAATTGAAAATCTCTTTTGTTATGCAGTCCTATAAATCGGAGTGTTATTTATATAACAGAGTCCCGCCTATATTGGTCATGGCGTTTCATGGGTGTTTTTTTTTCCAGAGGTATAGAACTTTGAATTGAAATAAAATACCATAAAATCGTTTAAATGTCCATCGATTTGGCTTTATTAGAAGGATAATTTTATGCCGTTAATTTTTAAAAGTAATTAAGGACGTGTGGCCGCCGCGGCTGGTTCGAATAAAGCCAAGTCTAGGGGTCCGATTTTCAAACACTTTTTCGAGCATTTTTTGCCGTATATCGGCAATCACGCCGCGAATGTTGGCTTCCAAGTTCCCTCCCCCTGGTTTATTGGCGTAGACGAGCGACTTCACATATCTCCCAAATAAAATAATCCAATGGCGTCAAATCACACGATCTTGGTGGCCAATTGACAGGTCCATTCCGCGAAATTATGCACTCATCGAATGTTTCCTTCAATAAATCAATTGTGACGTGCGGTATGTGGAACCACATCTCACACGCATTCATGCCATCCAATTCGGGAACAAAATAGTCGAATATCATGGCTCTATACTGGCCTCCATTAACAGTAACTGACTCTACAGCATCATTTCGGAAGAGGTATGGCCCAATGACTCCACCAGAGCACACCAAACAGTCAGTTTTTGTGGATGTAATGGAGTCTCAAGGGTCTCATGTGGATTCTTTTCACTCCAATTGCGGCAATTTTGCTTGTTGACATAGGCATGCAACAAAAAATGTGCCTCCACACTGCATCGAGATAAATCTCATTTTCGGCCAATACACCAAAATCACGACGCATTGCATGGTCTCGCGGCTTTAATTCTTGCACAAGTTGGATCTTGTTAAATCGTTAGCCAAGATCTTTGCGCAAAATTTTTCATAAATTTGATGGACAAAGCTCCAATTCTGTGCACGGTGGCGAATGTATTCATGCGGGTCCTCTTCAACGCTTTGCTTTGCTTTAAAACAATTGTTTCTTCGGTGCGCACTGTTTGACGTCTCTGCGGGTGCGTATTATCAAATGGAGTAAACGTAGGGCGGAAACGATCCATGGTTAACCGAATTAATTGGTCTGATGGACGATTATGTCGACCATAAAATGGACGAAGCTTGCGGTAAACTTTGCGAACAGAACCATTATTTCCGAAATAAATTTGCACGATTTGCAAGCGTTGCTCATTTGTCAAACTGTTCATGATAAAATGGCAAACCGAACTAAACATAAATAACATTAGAGTTGCCCGATTTGACCACAAAATGTCAGTTTTATCTCTATTTGAAAAACCAAACTATGAAAAAAAAAATCCTATACTTGTTTCAAAGCAAGTATCCAAAATCTGTTACAATTATCTGTTCAAAGTGTTAAACATCTCAACAATGCTACCGATGCAGTTTTTTTTTTTTGATTCAAAGGCTATTTACTATTTTTTTACAGAAACACTTTTGTACGATTTAGTACTGAGTATTTTTGGATTATATTTTGACTGAAAAACAGGTTTTACTATATTTACTATGCTATACTATTACTATATTCATAAACGCATTATAAGCAGTGCATAAAGTAATATGTTCCTTAAAATAAATAACGCTGAAAAGAAGCTGCAAAAACTAAACGCGTTTGGTAGTCAAATTTTACCTGCATAATGGTATTTTTTTTTTGTGTCAAATGAGGTTTGTTCCTTGTACAATTTTTGGTGATTCCTTCTGTTTTTGTTTACTGTTCTCAAGCGTTTGTTGTTTTTGCAAGCATAAATTTAATAGGGTGGTCCGATTTGGGTCAATTTTTACCCAAAATTACAATTTTTCAACTTTAAAGCCGACAAAGTACGTTCAAACTTTGTGAATTTCAATAAATTCGGTATATTTCACAACCTGAAGAGGTCTTGTGGTCTTACAGATAGCCTTTAAAATTCGCATGAGGAAAGATATGGCGAAATAATACACGCTATGTTCAGTTATGAATTAAGCTGTTTTCAGATTCGACGTTTTTGTTTTACAAGTAGGCCCTTCGTCGTCACAAACCTGTTCAAAGACTGTATTTTTAGAAATCATATGATGAGGTCCATGAATAGTCACCATGTTTTTGTGACGTTGCGTGTTCGCGACATTATTCAACTGCCATGTTAACAATGACTTCCATGGTGGTTGTTGCATTATCAAAACATCTATTTTGGAGTACTATTGTAGTTTTTGCTTTATCGTTGATATAGGCGCAAAAATAACCTTCTGATGTTTTTTGGCTGTAATTTAAAAAAAATGAAAAACTTAGATTCTTCTTGTGGATTATTTTTATTTGGTCTTTTAATTTTTTTTACATCTAGTCGAGAATATGATGTCATGTAAATGGCCGCCGCCACAGTTGATTGTCATTTGAGCCCTTTTTATGGCATTTTCATTACTTTAGCCAAAACTTCCGGCGATAGGTCCTCACATTCTTGACGGATATTGTCTTTAAGAGCTGCAAGAGTCTGAGCCTTGTTGACATAAGCCCGCGATTTCAAAAAGCCCCACAAAAAGAAGTCTGGAGCGGTCAAATCAGGCGATCTTGCTGGCCAGTGCAAATCGCCAAAACGGGAGATTAGGCGCCCGGGAAATGCATCCTTCAGCATATCGGTTGTGGCACGTGCAGTGTGTGCCGTGGCACCGTCCTGTTGGAACCACATGTTTTCCAATCCCAATTCATCAAGTTGCGGCAAAAAGAATTCGTTGATCATTGCTCTGTAGCGCTCACCATTCACAGTAACCGTTTGGCCCGCGACGTCTTCGAAGAAAAAAGGTCCGATGACTCCTCCAGCGAAAACAGCACACCATACAGTGACTTTGAGCGGGTGTAATGGCTCTTCGAGGGTTACACGCGGATTTTCAGTGCCCCAGAAGCGTAAATTTTGCTTATTTACGTACCCGCTAAGATGGAAATGGGCCTCATCACTCATGATTATTTTTGATGAAAAATCATCTTCCTCTTGGTGGTGATTAAGGATGGCTTGAGCGTATGTTAGACGCGATTGGCGGTCAGCAGCTAACAGCTGATGCAACGTCTGGACTTTGTACGGAAACATCTTCAAAGATTGTACCAAAATTCGCTCTAAAGACCGTCGACTGATACCCATTTGCGTGGCACGTCGTCTGGTCGATGTCGACGGCGCTTCCATGACATCTTCGGCTACAGCAGCAATATTCTCTGCAGAATGGCTACTCCGGGGTCTGCCACGCCTGGCAGCATCTCGTGTTGTGCCAGTCTCTTCGAGGCGAGCGGCTAAACGTCGCAGTGTTTCACCAGTAGGCGTTGGACGGTTAGGAAATCTGCGACGAAATTCACGTTGTGCCAAAGTCACCGACCGATTATTGCTCAAATAAATAGTCACCAATATTTTGCGTTCTGGAGCAGTTTAGCGTAACATTGTTTATTAACGTGTATTTCGCATGTGTTTACTGCACAAATGTCAAAACAGAACTAAAATTAGGGGCAAATCGCAAAATTTATAGCATTTTCTGATAGGAGGATTACTTTTGCGCCACCTTGTATGTTTCTCTGATCTACAATCTGTTTCCTACATCGCAGAGTGATTTTATAAGTATTTACAACTCAAAATGTTGGTACCTTACATCTTTCGTTAAAAGATGTTTTACAGGGTCTATCCTCGTTTAAATAGAGCATGAAAGCAGGTTAATTCGTTCTAAAAAAAAATTATAAACATTCAATGTCCTTACCACTTGAGCTTTTTTTTAACTTATCCCTATAAGCAGCAGTCTCCTTGGATGAATGCAAAATGCTATGCATGTTTCCGATTCATAAATCTGGCCAACAAAAATTACATAAAATATCTGCTAAACTAAAATGGTTCATGTTTCTGAAAAATTAAATCTCCTTTTCAGAGAACATATCTTGCATTGTCAACATTATGTTCATTTGTGATAAATCTACTACAACTAATCCTGTTTTATTTACCAAGTATATTTTTAACTCTTTTGAAGGTGGTTTTCAAGTAGATATAATCTGTACCGATTTTACGAAAGCATTTGACACTGTTTGCCAAGAAGTTTTTTTTTGGAATTTTAGAATTCAATTAGCTCAACTTTTAGAATCGATCTCGAGTAATTAAAGTTATAGAACGCAGATTGACAAAATATCTAATGTCACTTGTAGCAACTTCGGGAGTCCCTTTAAGTCCCCCTTTTTTTTTTTTGTTAACTTTCTCTTATAAAGAGAACGATTTTGTTTTCGTGAAAAATTTCGAACTCGAGATTTTGTTTGATTCTAACATTACGTTGATAGCGGAACTCAAAAAAGTGGTTTTTGGAATTTCGTCCGTCGATTCGTCGGTCTAAACGACTTGGCCGATTTTCTTCAAACTTCGTATCCAGCGTTTTTTTGGTCATATCTCTAGGCCATTTTTTTTTATTTTGATTAATGAAATTTCAGTTTAGCTTCATTTTACAAACTGGGACTTTTCAGCAAGCCGAAATTCTTGATTTTTGCGAAACTCGTGATTTCAGCCGAAATGCTATATATTTCGCGACACAATTTCACATTTCAGAATGCTGAGTTTGGTTGAAACGCAATTTACTGTCAATTACAAAATCCCTATTTTCCCCGATAAAATGCCTCTCATTTATAAATAAAATTATTTCTCTATTAGGTTACAATTATTTAGTTAAAACCATAAAAAATAACAAAATGTAAAAAACAGTGAAATTTGTTTTTTTGAAAGTTGGAATGCGATTTTTTTGGTTGGGACACTTTTTTCAAATGTTGAATTTCGGTAATGAAATGAAGCATTTCTGTTGAAACCTGACAATTTGAAGTAAAAGACCAGGAGTCATATTCGATACTAGAGAAAAGGCTTTATTCACGTTGATTCACATATAGTCTAACAAAGTCTTTTTTAAGGGTGTCTGAAGATTATTTTGAAATACCAGCTTGTGGTTCAATAATCTTAGCTGGAATTATATTAAAATTATGAGGATGGTATAAGTACGATCCTAGAACATTGTTAGGTCTGACAATTGCCTGAATATAGCTTTCCTTGAAGGTGTCAGGTTTTTAAGCAATAAATTAGGTACATCTTGCAGTATCTCACTCAGGTCAGTGAAGGTACATTAAATACCATTGCTAGTCCAAGTGGCTGGGTTTCTCCTTTCATTGTTTCGTTGATGATAGTCTCGTTCCAGTCCTGAATAGATGAGAAATTGGGATCTCGGAAAGATCAATAGGGCCATGAGCTGAGCAAAGTAATTTCCGAAGGTAAATTGACTTTAATTGACTTACGACATTCTTCATAATCAAAATCTCTCTAAAACCATCATCTCTAGGATGCACTTTAAATTTAAGTATTCTGAGAAAGGTTTCCTAAGGTAAATTGGTTTTAATAGACTTGCGCCGTTCCTCAAAATCAAAATCTCTACAGAGCCCCTCATATATAGGATGCAATTTAAATTTAAGGATTTTAAGAAAGGTCTGTCTATTAAGTATTCCAAAATTTATCGAAACTGTTTGCAGGTTTTTTTTCGAAAGAATTTGTTGGTTCTAGCTTTGTCACTTTATTGCTTCATCTTCGTTTAACAAACGAAAAAGAAGTTTCAACGGTCTTGGCGATGCACTGCATTTCCTGGCCACCTGAGCTTCGACGTCACACTATTGGGGTTTGCCGAACTGGTCTGCCTATTCTATGCTTTTGGCAGATCCTTCTATTGCGAGTTTTGAAATAGCTTGTAGGACCCACAGAGCTTTACATTTTATTAAATTTTGTTTGTCAGAACAATTTAGAGTTCATTCTTATTCCGGAGATTGCTTGATTTTCAATGAAAGCAATGAACTACCATCGTTAAACTGAGTCCTCATCAGGTGGGTTACCTTTTCTGTTCATTCTCAGTAGAAGTAATTTAGGTCTTAAGATATTCATAAATGTACAAAAGAAAATGTTTTTTCTGAGTAGTGCATAGGAAAATGTATTTTGAAGTTTCAATTTCTAATTATTTTTCTGTCATTGACATTGACATCACAGTACTTCGCACATGAATGCAACGAACTGCAGACACATAGCAGCACTGGTGACTGAGGTAATCGGCTGGGACAGAGCAATACATACAATACAATACAATACATAGAAAGGAAATCCATATAACATAAACCTACGTGGCACAGAGGAGGAGACATAGATTTATATTGTCCCATATTATCGCCTAGGTGGCCTCAGATAAGCTGGCGATTTTTATAGAAAAGGAATGCTGCCAAAGCTGGGGCTTGAACCCACAGCGTTTGGCTTAGCAGTCAGCTATGCATTCCTCTGAGTCATGGCCACCTGCTGAAATTATTTTTCTATATCTGATAATTTAAGGAAAATACCCTTAAAATGAAGGCTTACTATTAGAACAGTTCTTTTGTTTACATTGATTCCCAGCAATAGCTACCATAATAAGTTCCACTAGTTGTGGAATTTCAATAAACGTTTATAGAGCTCACTGGGTTTTTGAAAAACAGTCAAGTCAAAAATAGGGCTATACATTCCCTATCAGAAGTTGATAGCCCTTTGTTAACTTGTTACAACATTTGTTAATGTGACTTTTCGCTTACGTGCACATATGTCATACTCGTAACCAGTTGCCATGATAAAAACCAAGATAAGCCTTTGACATAGTTTTGAATTCACGTGCACTCCAACGCGATAAGGGTTATCTTTGAATCGTCAGTAGCTTTACGACAATACTAATATAGAATACACGGCAAGATGTCATTTTCTTTAAAAAGAAAAGCTTTGACAGTCTTTACGTAGTTTTTCTAAATAAACGGGTTTCCGTATGATGACAGAAGCTGTGTAGTAATAGCAAATACAAACTGAGTAAAGCTCTAACTTTATCATCTGATTATTGGAATTTTTAAGATGATTCCGTGATAATTATCTGATTATCTCTGGTTACTATTTCTAAGGTCAATTGCAGGTATCTGTTTTGAAAACGATTTGAAAAGTCGTTTAGTCTAACGTGTTCTTTACTCATTTTTTACAAAAACTGAACGATTTCATGAAGTATATTTGCTTACCTTTTACAAGAGGTTCTATAGTTATAACTTGTGTTACACGATCTCAATTGTAGATGGCGTCGATCGGTCATTTATGTGCAAGCGGTATTGCATATAGTAACACATGCTTACATCGCTGTTTTACTATCCAATTGACTACTGAAGAATGGCTTAAAATTAAAAAAAAAACTTAAAAATACATCTGTACACTTGGTAGCTGATAAAATGCGGAATCTTAAATTTACAGGAATTTAATTCATAAATTATAAGTGAGATCACAATATTGACCTAAGAGCGAAATTTAGTCAAAAAAAAGTGGGTACTTGACCGATGCTTTTTTTTAAATTATTCAGCACAATGATTACAAGAAGGGTCCTCAGACAAACTTTTCCATTCGTCAATATAATTTGAAGAGTCTGATTTGTAAACATGCTTAGCCCGAATACCTTTTTAAAAAAATGTATCCTACACTCCAAATAGGGACACACTACCCCCAATGTAAAAAACGAGATTCTTATAAGAGATTCTTCATTCCACTTTTGAATAACAAAAGCCGAGTGTTTCCCATGAACTAGGGTATTTGTTACAACTAGAGGCAGACATAGAGGGAAATTTACTGACTTAACACTTACACTTCGAAAAGTCGGATTAAACAACGAATAAAGCTACTCGGGTTGGGACAGCGCTCCAAAAAATTCCTCTCCAACAGCATCAGAACCATAGAAAAGTGTTAGTCAACATTAAGGGTACGGACTCACTTCGCCATTGATGAAAACGGAGATCGATTCAACACCGTTTTTGCAATAAGGTACAACACTCATAAGATTACCATACATTTGCAGGATTTTTTTGGGTTACCACAACTACCTCCTAAACAGTGGGTGGCCGCGGTGTAGTGGTAATGTGTTCGCATGTTGAGTGGAAGGTTGCGCGTTCAATCCCAGCCAAAATCCGTTTAACTTTTATCCAAACGAAATGTTATACCAAAAAGTATGGACCATCTTGAAATTTCTTGTAGTGGTAATGTGTTCACCTGTTGAGGGGAAGGTTGCGTGTTCAATCCCAGCCAAAATCCGTTTAACTTTTATCCAAAAGAAATAAAAAAGGTCCGTTGTTATACCAAAAAGTATGCACCATCTTGAAATTTCTTCAAATTTAAAGAACACAAGAAACAATGACGCCCCGAAGTTAGTTCGGACACCACCCATGGAGTAAGTCTCCACTCTTCTTTTTTCCCCTTCTCTAACGCTCGTACTGTGGTATTCATAACCCCTTGAGTGCGTGTGAATTATAAAAAAAAGCGGCAAGTGGTACCATAATGTGGACTCTGGTGAAGCTTCGCATAAACGATGGTCACTTCAAAAATTATTCTTTACCATCCGTGCAATTCTCCAACCGAGGTATGGGAACAATGGACACATACATGCAAACTAAGTCCTACTTGCTTACTTAAGGGTCCGGTCTAAGAAAACATGCTACTCCAACTCAGGTGTTGGCACTTTCATAATTTGAGGCACTAAACATAAGGCCACTGGAGTCAACAAATAAACCTGAACTTTCTTAAAACCAACCTAGAAATACCCAGCAGACGATGCACTTGATCCCACCGTCTTACAGGAATAATGGTCCGTCTCGATTCCGAATTATGCCAGATTTTGTTGGCTGATTGTGGCCTTCCCGCAGCCTTTGTGTGGTATGACACATCCATTGGCTTCCCCATTTACTTTTTCAAGATCTAATGTGCTTCTGATTCTTCGGAATAGTTGAGTTCATCGGTTTGCTCCCAAAGACATTTCCGATCTTTAGGTTTTTCTGGCATTTGGCACAGGTAAATGTGAAGTTACGAAGACCGTAGATGAAGCTGGTATGGAAGGTACATGTTTAGTGGATTCGATCTCATGTTCGTGAAACTTACCTGGGGCGTTTCGTTTTTCTCTACTGGTGTGCTGCATTCCCACTCCTTCGTAGTTCGTTTCTTTTTGATGCCCTTTTCTAGTCATGTTTTGTGAGTATGCGTCATTTTTTGTCACTTGATGTACAATTGTTTGGTCACTGGGCTTCAAATATCGTTCTGATTATTAACTTTTCTTAAATCATGGAATGGATCATCTAAAGATTGGTGTCACTACACAGCCTTTAATATTGAGTCGTATTAAGTCGACAAGGTGAAGCTTGGTCTGTTTATCATCTGCAGCGTTAGTTATCGTATATCGGCGTAAAATTAGTCAAAAGTCTCATAAGTCTGTTGCCTTCTATTCATGATTCATCGAATGTTTTTGTGGTCCCTTCTACCCTGATCAAAATGCATCCTTAAACCATCCCTGAGGTCATAATAACTCAAGCTCGCATCGTGCTTTGTTTTTTTTTCAGATTCTGCAAACAAAATCCAATTTTTTTTCTAAGTTTGTTGGAAACCCTTTATAGAGTACTGCCTTCAAAAAATTAAATCGAAAGAATTGAAAATATCCACCAGATGCAAGTACATTAAAAATGTGTAACTCCTTCTTCACACCGCACATTTCATAGTCCTTTCTTGATTCCTTCTTACCTCTTCTTTGTCAGAATCAACCACCTTCTTTAAAATATCGTTCACACTGTCAATGCCAATCTGTCGGAAATTTCTCAAGACACTGGCATATGCTTCATTTAAATCACATGTATGTTACAGACCGCAATTTTATTAAAACTCATTCACTATGCCACCGCATATGTGGATAACAAAATATAACTAAAGTCTACCTCAAAAGGATCTTATAACGTCACCATTAGTATCCACAATAAGGACATCTTCCTCAACAAATGATGATGTGGTGCATATTGGTTCATAAAATAAAATTACCTTAACGTCTCTTTTTATACTTTCATACGACAGGATCTGGATGGATCCTTTTTATACACGCCATTTGAAAGGAAATTACTTCATAAAATAAAGTCAAGTATTAAAGAAAGATCCATTTCGGTTAACTAAACCATGCATGCAAGTATCCTGTAATGCAGAATTTATAGGGATATATAATTTTTCCCGCAAAAAATAACCAAAGGATTCATGTGGATATTGGGAGGGTATTTTAAATGGCAAGGCTTAATGTTTGGCTGGATTTTATTTTTGAATTTTCTGTGGCGGAGGATATATTGCTGTGTACTTTTGAGTATACGTATATAAATTACCTTTGTGTGTGTTGAAGCGTTCAAATGAATATGTTTGGCTGCTTTTCTTTTTAATTCTTCATAAGTACGAAGGCGTATACGTAATATATTTGTAAACAGAATTTAAAACAAAAAAATAAATCTGGGAGCAACAGTCTCATAAGGACACAGAACCAACATTTTTATTGAAAGTTTTCAGGTGAACGTATGGGTCTCCTACACGATGGCGGGACAAACAGTTTTAGGGTGTATCCTAATAGCTAAGTTAGAATGATGTCGACAACTGATAAGCCTCAAAGTACCAACTGCCACACAACTAGTCGTATCCGACAGCCAATCCTGCATAAAGGATGTTCTTTTTTTTTTAGTTCTTACTTAAGTGGCGGGACAGTCCGGAATGAACCTGGGCCTCAACCAACATGCCTCTCCAAATTAGCCCGGTCATTAGCTAACTGCCTCCAGTTGCCCCCTCCAAGTTGGTTGAGGTCGGTTTCTACTTGTGCGGGCCACTTAAAGCGAGGTCTTCATCTACTTCATCCGACGTCTGGCTGGGAATCGAAGACTGCGCATTAGTGTGCATTAGTTCTACATGTCCTAGCCATCTTAAACGTCCAATGCGGAGTTTTTTGACCAGGGGCATGTCGCTGTACAGCTCGTATAGTTCTTGGTTGAATCTTCGTCTCCATAGCCCGTCAACGCAAACGGGACCGAAGATTTTTCGAAGAATTTTCCTCTCAAATCGACCAAGGATTTCTTCATCCGCTTTTGAGACGGTGCATGCTTCAGCGCCGTAGAGTAGGACTGGGATGATCAGGGTCTTATATGGGATCTTCTTAGTAGTTCGAGTGAGGCCTTTACTACTGAATTGCCTTCTAAGCCCGAAGAAACAGCGGTTGGCAAGAGTAATTCTTCGTTTAATTTCTGACGAGATGTTGTTGTCAGAGTTAATAGCGGAGCCGAGATAGATATAGTCCCGTAATACCTCAAAGTTATATCTTTCAATGGTGACGTTCTGTCCAATTCGTCGATGTTGTGTGTCCTTTTGTGTTGACAGCATATACTTCGTCTTGCCCTAATTTACTGCTAAACCTATTTTTGCCACTTCGTTCCCTATACTAGCAAACGTGGCTATGGCATCACATTCGGTCCTACCAATGATGTCAATATCGTCGGCGTATGCTAGTAATTGAACCGATTTTTGGAATATTGTACCTCTGGTGTTGGATCGTGAGTTTTGCTCAATTCTCTCAAGAATCAGATTGAAGAAGTCACATGATAGCGCATCGCCTTGCCTAAATCCGTTTTTGGCATCGAATGTGTCGGTGAGGTTATTTCCGACCCTGATGACGCAGCGAGAATACTCCATCGTCATCCTACACAAACGGACGCGTTTGGGAGGTATACCAAAACTAGACATGGCTCTGTATAGTTCGTCTCTATAAATGCTGTCGTATGCGGCTTTGAAATTGATGAATAGGTGGTGGGTATCGATTTGGACATCTTGGGTTTTTCCAGGATCTGCCGAAGTGTGAAAACTTTATCGGTTGTCGACTTTCCTGGCCTAAAACCACACTGATAAGGGCCGATCAGGTTTTTGGTAAACGGTTTTAGGCTTTCACATATTACAGCAGATAGGATCTTGTAGCGATGCTGAGGAAACTTATGCCTTCGTAGTTGGCGCAGTTTAGAGGGTCTCCTTTTTTGTGGATCGGACAAACGATGCTGAGGTTCCATTCTTCAGGCATACTTTCTTCCGACCAGATTTGGCTTATGAATTGTTGGATGTTTCTTACCAAGTCATCTCCGCCGGCTATATAAAAATCGGCGGGAAGGCCGTCATTTCCGGCAGCCTTATTAATCTTCAGTATAGATATTGCTATCCTCACTCCACTCAAGTCGGGTGGTTGGCAGTTTTCGATGTCGTTGCTAATGGTTCGTTCTGCCTGACAGCGGAATGTTGTTCGTCATCGCCGTTTAACAGTCTTCAGAAGTGGTTCTTCCATATCTTTAGCATCGACTGTGTCTCAATTACAATATTTCCTTGTTCATCTCGACAGAATTCTGTTCGAGCCATGTATCCTTGGCTTTGACGTTTGACATTTTGGTAAAACTTGCGAACATCTCTCCCGGAGTGGCACCTCTCTATATCCTCGATCGCGCGCTTTTTTTGTTCATTTTTCTTCTCTCTGAAAAGCCGGCGTTCTTCCCCTCTTCTCTGCCTATAGAGCTCAACGGCAGCTCTCGTCTTCACCTGCAGCTTAATATTGTAACCCTCGTTCTTGGCTGCGAGCATCTGTCGGTATTCCTCATCAAACCAGGGGTTTCTTGCTGGTGGGCGCGAGAAACCTAGCACATCAGTTGCGGCTGATCTAATAGCTTGTTGGCATCGTTGCCATTGCTCTTCGACATTTGATGCTGATGCTTTTCTCTTAAGTACTAAGGGATAAAACTGGACCTTAACCATACCAAAACCAATTAAATTACTCCTTAGCTAATTGCCTCAAGTTGCGGACGCCAGTTTCTTTGAAAAGAAATGCCTGTCATTATAGGCCTATACAGCCCTTTTAACTTATCTTGTCCATTCACTTGTGTGTGCAAAGTTATATTTTTTCCTGCTTGGAGAGTAGAGAAAACCTCGCTTTAGTCTTCGTCTACCTTACAAGCAGGAAAAACTATAACTTCGCACACACAAATTAAGAAACAAGATAATCTTAAAGGGCTGTTTAGTCCATTAATGCCAGGCATTTCTTTTCAAAGGACATTTTCCAAACACAATTTTGCTCAAAAGGACCAAGGATTTCATGATAATTTAAGTAATCAAGTAATTTTTTAGCTCCGTAGACCAGGGCTGGGTCTCATATTAGATATTCTTAGTAAATCGAGTAAGGGCGAAGCTGTTAGTAAGGCTTTATTGTTAATCTTCAATCTTAGTCCACAAAGATTCAATTGAAAGGCCTGTGTGATTAGCGCACGTTACTTTCATTCATTAAGTTCAAACGATCTTACATTTATCATCGCTTGATTCTTAAACTGAAAGGCTCTGTCTTCATTATTTCTTCGAACTAGAAGGCTAGGATTTTAATGTTCTCTTAGCTGAAGCGTTTTCAGTTGCTCCATATGGCTGAACCAATGTAGTCGGCATGTTGTTATCTTTTGGCACAACTCATAAAGTTCGCGGTAACAACTTCTCCTTCATTCGCCTTACCTGCACACAGGTCCGACAATTTTGTTCGAATCTTTGTATTATTCCTTGTATAATTCTTGTATTATTTACCACACGATGGCTAAAGGAAGGACTAGTAGGCTTACATCTCTTCTAAGTCTTATCATAACCTAATTCCGAATCAGACCTGAAAAGGCGTAACTTATATGGCAACTGTTATCGTGTTTATTGAAATGGGCTATGTTTATATAAATATTTTATATTTCCTTGACATTTATGTTTATGATAGCGGAAGACGTAAATGGGTCATAGCTGAGTCACCATTTTGTTTGTTTGAAATCATTCTGTTTTAGTAAATTACCCTTGACATTTTGGTCTTCAGATATGTAGGTCTGACAACAATGTGATATCTTATCATTCTAGGGCGATTAAAGTTCGTAAATAATGCTCTCTTTGATTCTAAAGGCAATCCTAAATACGAACTTTAATCACCAGCCGGCGCTACCGCCATAAAGACATATGCACCCGCCATATTTTTTTTTTTTTTGTTTATCAGCCATTGGTTTCGAAAAGTCCAATTCCCATAAATCATTTAAGATATCATATCATCGATAAACTGATATTTAGCAAATAAACACACGGCAGAGCTTTCAAAGCGAGGTATAATTAACCACACACCTCCAGATACACTTTATCGAAACCCATATAATGCCCACTTAATTGATTAAATAGATGGCGTTGTGTATGTATAGGCAACCAGTTATCCAGTTGGCACCTTATCTCGCCTCCATGTGGATCAATTGGAATTTTTCGTAAAAAAAATTGAAAGTGTAAAAACAACATTTTGCAACCGTTAAGATATCTTTGGAATATCTTTTTTTTTTTTTTCAAAGTCAAAAAGTATATCCATACGCATATACAAACAAATATTTCGCGATTAATACACCTCGTGCATATCAAATGCTGATTTACACACATGCAATCGTCATACGCGATCCTATTTCGCTGAACGATTGCGTTTCGTCGAATGATAAGAAGACCAAAAAAGACCGAACAAAGCTTTTGCGAAACACCGTACATCGGTTCGTGTATGAATTCGAAATATTCATTTATTGGGTAATCTTTGGATGTATGTGTGTATGTGCACATTGACAAAGACAAAATTCGTGAGATACACGCGCTTGCGATACACCATGGCTCCAATAACACACATTCCGACCGCCTTTATTGGAATATTTATTAGTAATAATGTATCCGATGGATATAAGGTGAAACGAAAGATTATAGAAAAACAAAAAGATACGACTTGAAAAAGCTCAGCACAAGGTGGTAAACCGCTGTATCGGTTATGTGATGTAATAACTTTCACCTATTTGTATCTTCATCATTTTTCCTGATCCACAATGCGCTGAGATAATGAATATTTAAGATACAAAATAGAGACGGTAAATTATCGGCATGTGCTGCGGATGATGACGAATACGAACGATGACGAAACTGATTGATAATGAATTGTATCTGAGTCGGATTGGCTGGTGAAGATACCAATCGTTTTGTTACGTTTTGTTACGTGATTGTTAAACATTGTTAGGCAGTTGCAGTATTCATTGAGCATTGTGAAGTTGGTTGTATTCGTTTTTGGGTTACTGTGACGTATGTGCAACAACTTGATTGCTCATCGATTTTTTTTAAGTAGACTTGGGGACACTGAAACACTTCCACACAAGGACGCGAAAATATATTTTACTGATTGTAGTGATACGACATAGCTGTGGTTTTAAAGATGTAATAACAATAATCACACAAATTGGCTATAAACTCGTAATGTCTGACCTAGTTGAGGGTTTTAAGTAGATTAGATTGGTGTCAGGTTGTAGCGGCGGGCTGACACTGGTTGTAGATACACACCCCATTCTGGCATGTGTGTGATAAAAATCTATCGTGGACATTCATGCGCGTGTTTCAAATGCATGCAAGACATTATTGTAAACCGGCTATGTGGCTAATCCTAAATAGATTGTT
The DNA here is from genome assembly GCA_949824845.1 of Rhingia rostrata. Taxonomy (NCBI): domain Eukaryota; kingdom Metazoa; phylum Arthropoda; class Insecta; order Diptera; family Syrphidae; genus Rhingia; species Rhingia rostrata. The sequence goes on from OX463756.1 coordinate 26,701,527, forward strand.
GACAGAGCTTTGGCATAACCAGCTAAGTTATTGTACAGCTATAAGGTCTAATTGGTGGCAATCAACAGGATTGTGTAAATGGAAAATAGTAAATGAATCTGTCCTGTGGGGTAATTTTTTTTCAACTTAGTAGCCATACGCTAAGCGATTAGCGTGCAGTCTTTTAGGCATAAACGGCCCATATGGGGTCTTGAGCCATGCTTCTCAATTTATTTGCATGTCCGATTTGCGGCACATTGAACGGAATCAGCGGCGATTCCAGAAAACAAGCTTTAGTACATTTTAATGGCAGTTTTCCAATCTTTTAGATTGATTGTGGGATAGCTAAAATCTACTTCAGAAGTATTTTTATTTTGGGATTTAAACTTAAATAAGAAACTTCTCTTCTATCCAGTCTTAGATGGAGACTTGGCACAACCTTTTGAATCTCCAAATTAATTTAGCCAAAGCTGGATTTCAGAAGATCCAAGGAGCTGATTACGCTCGATAGACCATACATTAGCGCCACCATAGGTATTGTCATTGGACACCGTTTAATAGACACACCAGCAGAACGGCTAGGCTTTCACTCAAATGACTTCAGTATGAGTTGAATGGACAAAGAGGAAGAAGAAACAATACTTCATGTCCTTTCTAACTGCCCAGCACTATCAAACGAAAGGAAGTTCAAGCTTGGAGCTTACTACTTTCAAAATCTCAGCGACTTTGGTAAAAATGGAGGTGAAATGTCTCATCCGTTTCATAAACAGCTCAGAATGGTTTTTTCATAGGTAACAAGGAGAATTGCTCATATTCACGTGGTATCATAATAGACCCAAAAAAATGCTCTAAGTGTGACACTTTAACCTAGCCTAACCATCTAGTATAAAATCATATCTAGCGTACCGCAGGAAAGTCACTTGGGACCGTTGCTGTTTGCTTGATTTGTTAGCTACTTGGTAGCCACTTAAGCCTAGCCTCACCATCCAGTATGAAATAATATCTAGCGTACCGCAGGAAAGTCACTTGGGACCATTGCTTTTTGCTTGATTTCTTAATGTCATCGGCTCCTGAATTTTCATTTGTGAAACTCTGGGCTGTGCACATAGGACAATGGTGTCCTTTAATGTTATTTGGTCCTCACCAAGCATAGTTTTAGGGAATTACATTGGTCACTCTGTACGTACCTCACAGGTATGCACTATTGAGACTAAAACACGTGTGACTTTTAGTCAGCAAAAAATATCGTCGCCGTAGCTAAAGTGTGAATACAAATAAGGACATTACAGGAATTGGACCTTTTTGTATTATCCAGTTACAAAAGTATTTGAAGCCAGCAAACAACAAGGAAAACGCTATACTTTCGCTGATTGAAAATAAATATTTTTGGCACAATGAAGTTGACCCTTTACGCCGACCCCCATAGTACTCCAAAGCACATTCTTTTCTATTCTATTCTCCTTCCCCTCCTCCTCCTCATTCAGGCAGCTTCTGCAGTGGTCATTGCTAACGAAGATTAATCTTTTCACTTGTAAGTCTTTTGGACAATATGCCGTGAAGACATCTTTTATTATACTGTAAACCAAGTTGTCATTTCTAAATTTCGGCAAACTTTTACAATATTCGAGCGAAACAAAAAGTTCACTATTATTATGTCTCCTACATAATTTTCCATTTATGACACAAGTCGCGATCTGTTTGCCAAAGACACCTTTGGTGGTAATATGAACCGAGATGGCAAACTTCATATGGAAAACTTCTCTAACGTTCGAGCGAAACAAAAAGTTCGCTTTGCCTTTGTCTCCTACATGATTTTCCATTTGTGATAAAACTCTTTTCTTGCATCTACACAAGTCGCGGTCTGTTTGCCAACGACAGCTCTGATGATACTGTGAGCCGAGTTGCCCTCTCCATCAGCAAACTTCTCTAAAGTTCGAGCGAAACAAGTAGTTCGCTATGCCTTTGTCTCCTACATGATTTTCCATTTGTGATGAGGCTCCTGTTTAGGAGTCTGTTTACATTCTAGTTTAACTTTTTGCCCAAGACCAGACCGCAGGTACTTACTTAATACTGCAGATTTGAAGCAAATGACATTTCGCTTTGGAAAGTCAATGTGCGAGAGTTTATTTTCCTTACTGAAAGGGACCATTTTGACATTTTGAAGGTTTGCGCCGAATACTCACTTGACATTTTTTATTGGGTTATATTTCAGAATCAGATACAACTATTGCTATGTTATCCTGATATCTCTTTGATGTCTACTCCTGGTACGGTAGCTAGTAGCTCGTTTCCTTTATTATTCGGCAGCTGACAAATCTTTGAGCAGACAAGATGTACAGACTTATTTTAATATGTTATTGTACATCTGAGTACTATATGAGTGTCAACGTTGGCTTTTGAAGAAGCGATTAACCAAAGTAAGACACTTGACACTTGAAGCATGTTTGAGCTAAACAAGTGAGTTCGCCTTGAACGAGTTTGAATCCAGAAGACGCAAGACCAAAAACAACAGGTCCACCCGTTAAGGCATGAAGTTTGAAGTCAAGTTTGAGGAGTATAAAATGGAAGATACCACATCTCCTAAAAAATTGCTTGCACTCGTTTGAATCCTATATAGAAGGTCCAACGTTGGTTTTGATGAACCCGATCAGAAGTGGACGAAGAAATCAAGTTTGGGGCATACAAAAGTTTTATAGTTTATTGTCGATAGATAAGAGGAGGCTGAAATATTTATAATTTCGATTGATAAAATCACTGTTTGAAGCGACTTTTCGTTACGACTATGGGCGTACCAAAAAACAGCGCACTTATTAGGTCCTTAATTTTTGTTTCAACGGCAATATGGTTCCACCATATGAAAACTTTTTTTGTTTCAACGGCAATGTGGTTCCACCTTAAGAAAACTTGTTCTAATAATTTATGCGATTCATTTAAAAACATGGGCATAAATGGTGCTAGCATAGAATAAGCCAACTCAGTCCATAGGTCTCGTGCCATCATTAATTCTATAAGATACTTAAACCAATGGCAGGGATTACATTTTTTTCACAAGAGTAATAATCCATCATAACCATAAACATTGCTTCTGATCGTTGATCTCTTAACTTCCATTTCCCTGCTCTTAAATCCTATCTGTATGCAATCGACCATTGTAAAAGTTTTTTCGGGCCAATCTACGTGCGTCATATTCAATTGCTTCACGTAGATTGGTCCCAAAAAACTTTTACAATGGTCGATGGGATACAGATAGGAATTAACTGCATTCAAGGATGTACTCAAAGTCTCAAGCAATATGCCAATATTAACTCTCTTTACTTGCTACTTTTCCTTATTTTTTCAAGAATATACACAAAAGTTTCCTTAATATAATTAAAAGAAAAAATGTTTAATATTACAAATTCACTAACGATGTCTTTCTCTAATTTTATGTTCACCTTTAATTGGAACCCTGCAGCAGTACAAAAACTTGCTCATGTTCGTTCTCCAAAGGCGCGACAAAAGCTATATAGCCGCCGAAGCTAACGGCCACTGCAATGGTGATGCCCTAACAGAAAAGACTCCTACTTCAAACGGGCACTGCAACGGCACAAAGTCACCGTACGAAAAGGCGCAAACGAATGGCTTCAAGTCAGCGATGAACGGCAGCGCCAACGGCAGCCTCAATGGCAGCCTCTCCAATGGAGTACACAAAAATGGTTCAGCGATCACGACGAATGGTCATACGCCAACGGGATTAGTACAGAGGAAAACTCAAAAATAATATTAATTTATTTTTACTTTTCGTAATAATTAATTATAAATATATACATATATATTTTTTTTAATTAAAATAATTATAATTTTCGATTTTTTTCTTTTTGTTTTTTAGTTGTTTAAAAAATTGAAATTATATGTAGACATAAAAAAAAAAACATAATAGTGATTGTATAGAAAAAAAAATAAAAATCTGCTACAAAAAGAAAATCATTACAAAAATTACAAAAAAAAAATCCAAAACTACACGAAAAATCAGTCTGTAAGAAAATAAAAAAAAATCATTCATAAAAATTTAAATTAAGAGCAAAAAGAAAAAAAACAAAAACAAATTGTAATAAATTGTTGTAAATTACTTTATAATACGTAATGTTTAAATTATAATCAACAGTAAATCATTCGAAAATCCACATATAAACGCAAAGAGCATCAACATTTTTACTGATTTATTTATACAGAAAACAAAAAAGACAAACAACAAATTTAACAACTAAAAACTTAAGAAAAAAATTCAAACTTTATTTTACGGTGTAAGGTAGAGCATTACATTTTTGTATTCATTCAATAGCCAGGAAGGGTATTTCATAAACCATTACCTTAAATATTTTCTTTTTGTTGTTAACAATAAAGTGTGATTTAGTTTGTCCATAAGTATAGAAAAAAAAACTGTTTTTATTTTAAACTTGTTCAAAGTTCAAAGCATAAAAAAAACATTTTTTTTGTTTGGACAAAATTAAGAAATCGAAACCAAAATATAACAAAATGTAAAAACTAAAAAAAAAAAAAATAATAATAATTTCTATTTCACCAGTCGAAAATTGTAAAGCATACTTGTAAGTCACTAAAAAACAAATCCATACATATTATACGCGACAAAAAAAAAAAAAAAAAGAATAATAATCATTAATACTGTTGAGAAGTGATGTTCTTAATTTGTGGTTAATTATTATTTATTTATTTTTATCACTTTTTATACGCAAGGGCTAAAGATTATTGTTTCTTAGAAAAAACAAATGTTTTTTTTTTAATATTTTTAATTGGTCTTAAGTTCAGCCATTTATGAGAGAGAGAGGGCCAGCTAAAACAAAATATAAATAAAAGTAGTTATATAAATTGTAATATAATAATTGCAGAAAAAAAAAGAAAAAGTTTACGAACCAAAAAAAAAACAAATAATAATAAAACAAATAAAACATACAATTTTGTTTACTATGATAAATTTGCAATAATATTGAGGAGATGAAAAAAAGACGAAATTAATAAAAAATAAAAAACACAAATAAAAAACATTTTGTTGCTATTTTCAAAATAAAAAATTAATTGTTTTCATTTTTTAGCGAAACATTATATCAATGCTAACAAGTTTTTTTTTTATCTTAACCAAAGATGAATATGGTCGCTAAATATTAGGTCTGTTCCCGTACAATGTTATTCGTGCTTATCTTGAAATTTTGATCTAAAACTGTTCCCGTACTGAATTTGTGTATGCAATTAAATTTCTGCAGTACGAATGAGTATGAATCAGTAAAAAAAAATATTTTGCAAGAAAAAACCAATTAACTCAGCTGTAGGCGTACCAGAGAAATTGCATAAACTTTTGCAGATACTAGTAAGTGCCATTTTTACTAATTTTTATTATTTTATTAATGGATTGAAATTGATTTTTACGAGATAAATAAGACCTGTATTCCGACTAGTAAGTGAGTTTTACGAGATAAATAAGACCTGTATTCCGACTGGTAAAGGGTGATCCATTTCGAGGTTCCCTACTTTTTTAAAGAAAAAAACACAGAAAATTAAAATTTAATGGAAAATGTTTATTATCATTTGAAAGAACATTCCTTGGCATTTATTTTTTGAAGATTATGTCTATCAAATGTTGGCCGTTGCTACGTCGCAGATGGTCCATCCGTTGAGTCCAATTTTCGATCACTCGTTCGAGCATTTCGACTGGTAACTGGCGAATGACACGCGTGATGTTTTCCTCCAAAACCTGAATCGAAGCGGGTTTGTCGGCATAAGCTTTTGATTTGACATATCCCCACAGGAAAAAGTCTAACGGTGTGATATCACACGATCTTGGTGGCCAATCGACCGGCCCAAAACGTGAAATTATGTGCTCACCGAAATGTTCTCTCAATAAGTCCATTGATTGATGCGATGTGTGGGAAGTGGCGCCGTCTTCCTGAAACCAAATGTCGCCGAGATCACGAGCTTCAATTTCAGGCATCAAATAGTCGGTTATCATGGCACGAACACGGTCGTGAAATATGGACCGATGATTCCACCGGCCCACAAACCACACCAAACCGTTGTTTTTTCTGGATGAAGTGGCAGTTCTTCAATCTCTTCAGGTTGCTCTTCGTCCCAAATGCGGCAATTTTGTTTGTTTACATACCCATTGAGCCAGAAATGGGCCTCATCGCTAAACAAAATTTGCCTCGAAAACTTCGGATCTTCTTGGAACTTTTCAAGAGCCCTTAGAGCGAAGCGATGTCGCTTGGGAAGGTCGAGCGGCTTCAGTTGTTGCACAAGCTGTATTTTGTACGCTTTCAACTTAAGATCTTGACGTAAAATGCGCCAAGTCGTTCCATACGTCAGTCCGAGTTGCTGCGAACGGCGCCGAATCGACTCTCTACGGTCTTCGTGTACACTCTCAGCTACGGCCGCTATATTTTCTTCACAGCGTGCTGGACGTGGTCTATTCGGTCGAATATTATCCAATAATGAATGCTGGGTCTCAAAATGGGTGATGGTGTTGCGAATATTACGATCAGTAGGCCGATTATGTTGACCATAAGTTGAGCGAAGTGCACGAAACACATTCCTCACAGAATGTGAATTTTCATAATAAAGTTGAACAACTTGTAAACGTTGTTCACGCGTAAGTCTTTCCATTATGAAATGCCAAACAATACTAAACAAAAATAACATGACAGCATGACACGACTCACACGTGATCTGTCAAAAAAGGCTATTAAAAAAAAGTATCTCTACTTGGATCACCCGTTAGTTCAATACTCTGTGATTTTACGTAACTGCATTAGTAGAGTAAGATTTGGTTCACTTTTGAACATTACATTAAGTAAATAATAAATTAACTCCAGGTAATCTACTTTTTAGAAACCATTTCATGCATAAAGTCTTGCCACAGCTTCACTTCTATTTGCTGAAAATCCCTGAAACACCATGTCTTCCAAAGCATTAGTGAGAATCCTATGGTGAGACTCCTCAGCAATGTTAATGTCTCGTCCTTGGTCCAAGTCATACGTTTATCTACTAAATTGCAATATTTGAAATGTTTTAAAAAAATTGTGTTATGAATTGTTTACTCTTTTCTGCCATGTTACTCGCGTCAAATGTGTTTTCAAATATGGTGCGTGTCATTCTTCGATGTCACTTTTGCTGTGTTCGATAACATTTCTCTATAACAATCGCAATAAGTTGGTTTGGTAGCATATTTTCTATTCAAGCTAATGGTGTATCTAAGAGTCTAAGACTGGTGCTGTTGTATTTTACACGTAAATTGTAAATAAAATTGTAAATTTGCACAAAAAAGCACCTTATGGGCTTAGAAAAAAAAACACTCCTAATGGTTTCCAATTAAAAGGTTTACATTTTTTTTTGGTTCGTTTTGATATTTGGGAGAAAAGCTGGGGCTTACCAGAGTGGAGTTTGTTCAAACAGTCGGTAGCAGACTTGTGTAAGAATCAATCAACAAATCTTTTGGAAAATGTTTCAACTCTGTTCTAATCCTCCTATCAGAAAATGCTATAAATTTTGCGATTGGCCCCTAATGTCAGTTCTGTTTTGACATTTGTGTAGTAAACACATTCGAAATACACGTTAATAAACAATGTTACGCTACACTGCTCCAGAACGCGGAATATTGGTGACTATTTATTTGAAGAATAATCGGTCGGTTACTTTGGCACAACGTGAATTTCGTCGCAGATTTTCTAGCCGTCCAACGCCTACTGGTGAAACACTGCGACGTTTAGCCACTCGCCTCGAAGAGACTGGCACAACACGAGATGCTGCCAGGCGTGGCAGACCCCGGAGTAGCCGTTCTGCAGAGAATATTGCTGCTGTAGCCGAAGATGTCATGGAAGCGCCGTCGACATCGACCAGACGACGTGCCACGCAAATGGGTATCAGTCGACGGTCTTTACAGCAAATTTTGGTACAAGATTTGAAGATGTTTTCGAACAAAGTCCAGACGGTGCATCAGCTGTTAGCTGCTGACCGCCAATCGCGTCTAACATACGCTCAAGCCATCCTTAATCACCACCAAGAGGAAGATGATTTTTCATCAAAAATAATCATCAGTGATGAGGCCCATTTCCATCTTAGCGGGTACGTAAATAAGCAAAATTCACGCTTCTGGGGCACTGAAAATCCGCGTGTAACCCACGAAGAGCCATTACACCCGCTCAAAGTCACTGTATGGTGTGCTGTTTTCGCTGGAGGAGTCATCGGACCTTTTTTCTTCGAAGACGTCGCGGGCCAAACGGTTACTGTGAATGATGAGCGCTACAGAGCAATGATCAACGAGTTCTTTTTGCCGCAACTTGATGAATTGGGATTGGAAAACATGTGTTTCCAACAGGACGGTGCAACGGCACACACTGCACGTGCCACAACCGATATGCTGAAGGATGCATTTCCCGGGCGCGTAATCTCCCGTTTTGGCGATTTGCACTGGCCAGCAAGATCGCATAATTTGACCGCTCCAGACTTCTTTGTGTGGGGCTTTTTGAAGTCGCGGGCTTATGTCAACAAGCCTCAGACTCTTGCAGCTCTTAAAGACAATATCCGTCAAGAATGTGAGGACCTATCGCCGGAAGTTTTGACCAAAGTGATGGAAAATGCCATAAAAAGGGCTCAAATGACAATCAACTGTGGCGGCGGCCATTTACATGACACCATATTCTCGACTTGATGTAAAAAAAATTAAAAGACCAAATAAAAATAATCCACAAGAAGAATCAAAGTTTTTCATTCTTTTTTTTTAAATTACAGCCAAAAAACATCGGAAGGTTATTTTTGCGCCACCTTGACACCTTCTTGACCTGAATTTTCTCGACGAAAGAATATTAAAATCTTAAACTGCGTGCCAAGTGTTTTTTTCGTTGAAACTTTTTAAGGAAAATCTTAAATTTTTAACAATTTTTTATTAAATTTATGTGGGCACACTTACCCACAGCGCACAGTTACCTCTACTAATATCCTTTAGCCCAGCAAAAATTATTAGTAGTTGATTTTTTTTCACAAAATGGCTTTGACATAAGCTTCCGACTATTACAGTTGGCAAAGGGGACAAAACTTGACGGCATCGTAGGTTGTGAACCTTTTTCTTAATTTGGTCCATATTTCATAAATTTTGGATTTGAAATAAAACCGTTATTTTCAAAGTCTGAGGTTACACTATTTGTTGTCCCATGCAAATAAATCGTTTTCATTGCGTGCCGAATTGCGTGGTGTTAGCCAAATGCATGAGTTTATTGTTTATCCAACGAAAGAAAGCGCAAGCACTGGGTAAACTAATGTGTTAGGAAATATAACTTATTAATTAAACAACGGTACATGATTGGGTAGACACGCAACTTTTAAACATTTATAAATCCATGATTAGGTGGGCATAGCTTCGTTGGGGAGGGAAACAGAAACCAAAGTTCACGCACGACTTTCGTAAAATATTAACAATCCGTGCCACGGTGTCAGCCCCCACTGAATTATTGTTTACACTCCAAAGCTCAGCCAATTTATTGGCCACAATAATTTCAAATTATTATCACGTTGGCTTGTCATTACAACACATCGGGTTGGCTTGTTCAGGTGCTTCGGGTTGCCTGTGAATGAACATTTTGTCGATCGATATAATTGCCATGCCATAGCCCCGTGTGGTGTAATTTCAATTCTGCAGACATGAAACAGATGTGCATGTCAATAATAACATGGAACCATTCAGTGAGGATAAGGGATATAAAGGCGTACCATACCAATTACATACATAGACACGTTTTTAAATTTGTGTTCATAATTTAACTCAAATAAAAAAAAATCCGTTCTTAATTAATTTTAATGCGTTTTAATCTCAATTATTTGTTATATTACGCTAAGTGATTAGTTATCCCTAAATGATAAGGCTTGGAAAAAATGGTGCAAAAAGAAGTTGCGATGCAATTATATCTGGCATCTAGGTATTCCTAGAGATAAAGCTACTTGAAGCTGCTCGAAAGGTGTGCAAATTGTGTAAAGTTTGTCTGGCCCAAATTTCTTAATAACAACTGAAAACGGTCAAATGGTAAGGTAGGCCATGAGATTATATGAAACCTTGAGTTTCAACCTAGCTGATGCCTACCAACTCCTTATCTCAGCCTTCCCATGGCGTCAGCTGAGTGCCTAATACCTTTACGGGAAATAGGAGTTCAGTTTCTGCAAAAAGTCGTGCCAGCGAAGAGATGAGAACTGGGGGAAACGTGTACTCACACTAATGCACATATTCCATTCCAGCGGGCGGCGAAAGAAATCCCAAGATGGAGTAAACGGTAGCGTCTACGGTCCCAGTTAGGATTTACAAAGTGAAGTATCGGGACAGGGACGCTACAAAAGTTGAGCGACAGGGACAGCAAACGACGCCATATTTCTTGCGCTCTTTTGGCACTTCTCTTCAGTAAGGTTTGCCATTTCATCTTCATGGTGGAAAGATATACGATCCAACAACGAGTCGAAATTTTTAAAATTTACAACCGAAATTCGGAGTCAGTGGCTGCAACGTTAAGAGCGCTACGTCCAATTTATGGTCGTCATAATCGTCCTAGCAGATCAACAAGTGAGCGTCTAGTGGAAAATTTTGTGTCCACAGGCAAAGTACAAAATGTTTCCGTGCCAGTGAGAAAAATAAGTACCCGTAGTGTCGATAATATTGCTGCCGCTGAGGCTTCAGTTGAAGAAAGCCCAAGTGTGTCTCTCACACGTCGTTCTCCAGTGTTGGGCATCTCTGTGACGTCGTTGTGGCGAATTTTGAGAAAAGATCTTGGCCTACATCCTTACAAGATTAAATTGACGCAAGAACTGAAGCCGCTTGACCACCAGAAGCGTCGTATGTTCGTGAATTGGGCTGAGCAACAACTTGAAAATGATTCGGAATTTCATCGAAAAATCATCTTCAGCGATGAAGCTCATTTATGGCTGAATAGCTTCATTAATAAACAAAATATGCGATATTGGTCAGGCAGCAATCCACACGTACTCCATGAGTCATCATTGCATCCCGAAAAAATCACGGTTTGGTGTGGTTTATGGGCCGGCGGCGTCATTTGGCCGTACTTCTTCCGTGATGATCAAGACTGGCACGTTACTGTGAATGGGAATCGCTACCGTTCAATGATAACTGAATATTTTTGGCCCCAATTGGATGATATGGACTTGGAGGACATGTGGTTCCAACAGGACGGCGCCACAAGCCACGCAGCGAATGCCACAATCAATTTATTGGAAACCAAGTTTGGAGAACGTGTTATCTCACGAAATGGTCCAGTCGCTTGGCCGCCTCGGTCGTACGATTTGACGCCGTTAGACTAATTCCTGGGGGGCTACGTCAAGTCTATGGTCTATGCCAAGAAGCCAGCGACGATTGATGAACTTCGTACGAATATCGAACGTGAAATTGCAGTAGTATCGACCGATTTATGCTTGAAAACCGTCCAAAATTGGGTTCAGCGTCTGGACTTCTGCAAGCGTGGCCGTGGTGACCATGCAAAAGAAATCGAGTTCCATAGATAATTGCATCGAACGCACTTTCACAGGAATAAAAATTTCATTGATATCCAAAACTGCTCTTATTGAAAAACCCTTTCCCTTTATATCTATCAAAATGTTTGCTTTATATTGCAAAGTTGATATCAAAACTAATACTTTACCCCTATGAGATAGGGTATGAAAAAAAAGCGTTATGTTTAGAAGTGAACTAGTTTCCATTCGTGTTCGCACCAGAAAGACGCAGACAATTTCTGAATTAGTGTTGAAAAAAATGTCCTCTTAAAAAGGACGTCTAGTAAGCCTCTACAATTAGCTCAATCCTTAGCTAACTACCTACAGTGCCGCACTCCGAGTTGTTTGAGGTCGTTTTCTACTTCAGCGCCACTTAAGGCGATTTCTTCCTCTACTCTAATACGTCGCGACGTCTTTCTAGGAATCGAAGACTGTCAGGATTTTTAGTGTCCATTTGCCCTTCATGTCCCAGATATATTAAACGTCTAATGTTAAGTTTTTTCCCCAGTGGATATGTCGAATTCGTACCTATATAGTTGAATCTTCGTCTTCATAGCCAGTCAATGCAAGCTGGAACAGCGATTTTTCGCTCTAAACGACCAATGATTTCTTCATCCGCTTTTAATACGATCCTTGGCGTAAAGCAGGACCGGGATGAACACGGTCTTGTATAGGATACCCATATAGAGTAATTCTTCGTTTGACGAAATGTTGTTTTCAGATTTAAAAGCGGAATCGAGTTGAACTAAGTCCAGTATACTAAATCAGAGGTATATCTGCCAATGGTAATGGTAAAGCTCTGCCCAATTCGCCAATGCTGCCTTTAATTTCGAGTTCACTTCTGTCAAAGAGTATAGAACTACATAGAGTGCGATCTCATACAACGAATATTTTCTATGTGGGGTACTGATGTTGATACCCCAGTGTTCACATTGCTACCCAATCATCAAACAACAGCCTTGCGGACGCATATGATCTACGAAATTTCCCCATCGCATCTACCGCCCGCGTCTAAAACGGCTACAAAGTTTTTAGCTGTGATGCGTACTCTATGTAGCTCTATACTCTTTGCTTCCATATATGGTCTTACCCCCATTTACAGCTAAACCCATTTTTGCAGCTTCCTTTTTTATACTAGCAAACTTGGCTATGATATCACGTTGCGTCCGGACGGTGATGTCAATATCGTCAGCGTATGCTAGTAGTTGCAAAGATTTATCTCAAGAATTGAAGAAGTCACATGAAAGTGCATCGCTTTGCCTTTAATCCTTTTTTGGAATCGAATGTGTCGGTGGGGTCGTTTCCGAACCAGATGGAGCAGCGAGAATTCTCCATCGTCATCCCACACAGACGGACGAGTTTGGGCGGTATATCAAACTAGACATGGGTCTGTATAGTTCGTCTCTATAAATGATGTCGTATGGTGGGTATCGATTTCGACTTCTTAGGTTTTTTTTCCAGGATGTGCCGAAGTGTGAAGATTTGATCAGTTGTGCACTTTCCTGGCCGAAAGGTTGTTGGTAATCGGTTTCAGGCGTTTACATATTAAGGCAGATAGGATCTTGTAGGCTATGTTGAAGAGACTCTGTAGTTGGCGCAGTTCTTAGGATTTGCTTTTTGGTGGATCGGACAAATTCAATTTTTCAGGCATACTTTAACCCGACTAGATTTGGCTTATGAGTTGGTGGATGTTACCAAACAGTATGTAACTAGATAGAGTGCGCATCTATGTGGGCTATTGATTTTTTAACCCCAGCATCAAACAACAGCATAGTCGACACATACGATCGACGAAATTTCCCCTTCGCACTTATCGCACGCGTCTGAAACGGCTACAACAAGTCATCTCCGTCGCCTTTAAGAAGCTCGGCGGGAAGGCCGTTGTTTCAGGCAGCCTTGTGATGCTTACGTTTTGATTTTGCTATCCTCACTTCACTTAGGTCGGATGGTTGGTAGTTTTCGGTGTCATTGCCAATATTGAATCATTCGTTCTTATTGACTGCGTTTACCAGTCTGCAGATTTGGTTTTTCAATATTCTGAGCAGCGATTGTGTCTCAACTAGGATATTCCCTTGTTCATCTCGACAAATTATCTCCACGACTTGTAAGCCTGGGTTTGACGTTTTACGCTTCGTACGACTTACGATCATCTTTCCTAGAGTGGCACCTGTCGATATTCTCAATCGCGAGTTTTTCTCGCTCTTTTTTTTCTTCTTTCTGAATTTCTGGCTTAGAAATCGCACTAACCCTAGAAATTCTATGGTTAGTGCGATGAACTGCGCGCGCTGAAGGTCTGGGATCGATTCCCAGCCGTAGCAACACCTAAAATTATTTTTCACTGGCCCTCCTCTCGTGATGATCTGACATATCAAATTCGCCGTTCGAAGTCGGCATAAAACAGGAAGTCCCACTATCGTGCAAGGAGTACACACGCACACATGAATGGTTGTGAGAAAGCTCGGTCCTGGGTACCAACGTGCCTGTTGCGCCAAAAATTTGTATTTTTGTTTGAAATGCTGGTATACTTCCCTCCTTCTCAGCCAATAGAGTTAAATGACAGCTCTATAGGCAGCTAAGTCTTGCATGTTTGGTTCTTGGCTGCGGGCATTTTTCATCAGCGTTTGGTAGTTTTGCTGGTGGCCGCGAGAAACATAGCACATCATCTGCGGCTAATCTAATTGTCGCAATTGTTCTTCGACAGTGTATGCTGGTAGTTTGGTTGTAATCGGGGGTGAAGGGATACGCGTTCTGCAAAGGACTTATGGGTCTCTTGCAATTGCAATCTGTCGACATTAAATCTTTTCACAGTAGTTTTTATTTGTTGAGTTTGTTTGCCAAGATATTCGTCGATGTTAGCCCCTCAGAATGATCGTACATCAAAAAAAAAAAAAAAACTGGTTGCGAGCCGCTTGTCTTATCAATTTGATTTTACATTCGTTGATCTAAAGACCGCCATGTCCGATTATTATCATCGAGGCGAGAAAACCGTGTTGTGGCTATAGTCACATTTCGTTCCGTAGCGAAGCCAATTAGCCTAAGTACGTTTCCAAATGTGTCGTCGTGTGTGTTTTCCGACAATACTGCTTAAAATGTCTTCTTAAAATCTCCCAGCACGATTTTAGCATCGTACTTCGGTAGTCGCTCATAGGTTTTTTCAAGGAGCTCATAGAGGCAATCTATATCATCATTTCCCTCCATCGAGGAGTGAGCGCACATAAGGCTTATGTTGGCGAATTTGGTCTTGATGCGAATTTTTACAATGCGTTCGCTAATTTCTTGGAAACATACCAACATAAGACTTTTTGCCCAAGTCTGGCAATTATAGCAAATCCACGTACGAATAGTCGCTGTTTCTGCTCTTTGCAGACCGTGCTGCACACTTTTGCATACTCCCTTAGCCCGGGTCATCCCGTCATATTTTCTGAATAGCAGTAATGTCTACTTTGTAGCTTAGCCCGGGCCTTCCCATCGTATTTCCTGAATGGCAGTAATGTCTGCCTTGTAGCAGCTTATTGCTTCCGATAATTGTCCAGCTGCATCGCTCCTGTCTACGAACGTCGGTTTCAGATTTTCGTTTATCACGATCGTCAACAATGAAATCAGTCCTTTCCGGGGCTCTTGGTTGCTTCGTAACAAATTTCTTTCACGCGACACTGGGACATCAGCGTCCACTAATGGATTGAGCCCTGCTGTTAGCCTTTCAGCTCAACGCTTGAGATTCCTAAATGGCCCTTGGTCCTTACATTTTCCCAGGAGTTTTTTTCCTTGTCAGCAATGTAAATCAGATTGCTGAATGGGTATAGTTTCCCGGGAAAATTTATTCGCGATAGGAGTGAATATTTCGGAGCAGTCCAAAAAGGTTGTTTACTTTGTTCATCCTAACTGGGACTTTAGACGCGACAGTTGGTTTCATCTTGGGAATTCTTCCGCTGTCGCCTGGAGAGGTTTTTAGATAGAGAACCTTACCCTCAGCAAGTTTTGGTCAAGTTTGAGAGGTGTTTTGTTTCCCACTGCAAATGATTCCACTATCCGCCACCAAATTGCGCGTCCGATGGTAGACAAGCAACTCCAGATGGAATGATTGTAAGCAGCCTGACCAAATATCAAACATTTGCATATTAAGTGACGACTTCTCAGCGATGTTTATAATGGAATACTTCACCTTAAGCAACACATTCGCTCAGTTTTCCCAGCAATGCATTTGCCGCTTGATTGATTTGTCCCCATGCCAGAAATATGTTTATGATCCAAAAGAAAGTTAGTAACCCACAAGAGGCTTTGCATTTGCCAACAACATCCTGTATCGGCATCACAAAAAAACACACACACACGTCTTGTAATATTCTTTTGAATATCAATATTTATTTTGTTCACTAAATTGGCTTCCAGTCATTGATAGCGAATAAAACATCTCACTCGTACTCCTCGATACAAAATTAAATTTTCATTCTAAAACTAAAATTAAATCGAAAGGGTAGAACAAGAAACGTATCTAAAAAAAATATCTCTTTCGAAAATAAAAATATTTTGCCTAAAAGTAAACGTTGCACATGCGACAAACAAAAAATGCCAATCAAGCTTAAAAGTTTGTGTATGCAATATCCTTGACTTTAATTAGATTCCAATTTACGTGGAGCTGGACTTCTGCGATAGAGTATGCAAAAGCGCCACCAACTCCCTCCTACAAATGACTGTCTATCTCTGTGTTTCAAAGGATTTGTCTAGCGACAAAAAAAGAAAAACTAAATCCCGCGCTAACAGATGAATAAATTTAAGCTTACGAATCAAATCACATTTCATTGACAAACAAATTAAATTAAAAAGTCTTATCCTCATCAGTTGATGCACAGCAGCTGATGTTTGTTTCTCTCTCGTTTGAAGTTTTCCATTTGACTACTCGAACCTGTATCGCGGGCGTTTCAGGAAGAATTCGATGGCATTGTCCAAATCGGTGAGACACATCTTCGATTTGCTTACATTCGAGTCCCAAACTCGCAAGTTTGAAGAGAAATTCTGTAGCTTATCCAAGCTGGCGGCCAAGTCTTTGGCCAGCGCTTTCGCCGTTTGCGATAAGCCACTGCCAAACGTTTTAGATGACTTGTTGCTGTTGCTGCTGAAAATATCATACGGCTGGGGTGGTTGTTCGAACTCATGTAGTTCACCGTAGTCGATCACGTCCCATACGCCCAATTCCATGTTCCATGTGAAGAGGATTCGGCACTCGAATTGTTTGCGATGAAACACACAGTCAATGTTCCTTGAGCAGTTGAGACAGTTCTTACTGGTGGATGGGAGCTGATCTCGGGCCGTGAAGTGTGCCATTAGTACACAGCTAATTAAATTGCTGCGCGGACAGACCTATGAATGGGAGGATTGTTAGGAAATCTTCTCAAATGATGATTCAGTTGAACTTACATTGATGAGCTCACACGCCCAGTCGTAGAAGACATTGTACGTCTTGTTGTTCTTTTGGCAAAGATTGCTGATGACGTAATATGTGAATGTTTCCAAATCGAACGAGTGCTGCGTTATTACTACGGATGGACACCTGAGCTTTTGGTAGGACATCTGTGAGATCATCTGCATGTCGGAATAACACGAGCCGTGCACTTCCACTGGCAAGGACGTGTGGTAACCCGGGGAGATGCAGTCATCTGAAATGAAATAGCGTCCAAGTCTGTTATGGCAAAAACCAAAATCTCCTTTAACTCACCTTCTTCACTGGTAATGACAGAAGCAGCATCGTCCTCCTCCACATAGCGTCGCTTGAACTTCTTTGTACATGTCGGCTTATCGTTGCCAAATCCCCCTTGCAGCGGCACTTCAAACACTTTGGGCTCCTCTCGCCGCGGTGACAAAAATGGCACCGGTGTTGGCGACATATTTCCAATCTCGTAGTGATTCCTTTTGGCCATGGACACCTGGAGTGGGGAGAGCGTTGTGAGAGGCTTAAAGTTTAACAGCTGCTGTGTGGGATTCGTGGGTGGCGACTTCTGCTGCTGGAAGATGTGACCAGGTGAACGCATCATGGTATTGCCGACAGGCGAACCACACGGTGATCTAAATCCATGATAGTGATGAACTGTGGCGCTTATATTCTCGTACGAGTGCGAAGATGACGTGGATGGAGGTGACACGCATGGCGAATGAAAGTGACTAGTTGCGCGATGGAGGCGGCTCGCCGCCGGAAGCATTTGTTGCGTAGTCGTGCGAATTTTCGTGAAAGGAATGATGTTCTCCGAATTGTCCTCGGAGAACTCGTATTTCTTGTCGGCGAGGCGACGTTTCCGAAATGTGCCTATCTTCTCACACTTCTCGTTGTCTTCGGAGAACTCATAGGCATTTGACTTGTCGCTGACACTGGTGCTGGCGCCTTGCAAATCAACTGTGGTCACTCCATTGCGATAGGACTTGGTGACGATTCGATGATTCCTTTTGCCTTGGTGATTGACCAGGCTCACCTTTGACTGACTGCTGCCTGCCGCAGTACTCTGAGTCTGACTATTTGAATTCGAGGAACCAGCTCCCGTACTCAGACCACAAGTGAATATCAATTCGTCAAAGTTCTTCGCCTTGCCGGAGTCGACTATTCTATGACCCGATTTGTCTCCTCCGCTGCCCGCTTGAGCTTCGTTTTCGATGTCCGAGAAGTCGGCGATTATTCGCGCGACTATATTATTCTTATTATCACAACCAAGAGTTTCTTCCGCGCTGGGTCTGGGGCCGCCGTTCGTTGGCGCCGGTCTTTTCTCCACCACGGTGGCATGAGCCGTCTCATGCGGTGGAGTACAGCGTGCCATCATTGAAGCAGCTGGTGTCGCTGCAGCCGTAGCCGACGCCTGTGCTATCACGTTTTGCTGATGATGGTGCTGTTGCTGATGACTTGGAGTGTGGACCGTATGTTGCTCCAGGTCCACATGGAGCATATGAATAAATCCATTCGCTATGATGATCACCCTATCGGGGCATATCAAATTGATGTGTGGTTTGAATTTTGGATCGGATTCTGTTGTTGAGTATTTTGTGTGTATTGTCAGATTGCACTTGATACATAAGGCGTCGCAACGAGAAACTGAAATAAGATTAGGGAATCAGTTTAAGGACACCAAATCAAGGTTGACCAACTCACATCCATCTTCGTCGAATTCACGCAACTTTTTGCAATCCAAACAACCGAGTTTAGGAACTTTTACGTACGTTAGGTAGGAATCTTCATTGTCGTTGTCGGCAGCGCCGTGCACAATCAGTACATTGGGATTGTTCACCCATTGTGTCATGGTGACGACTTTGAGATTATCAACGCCATGGTCGTCGAACAGGCAGCTCTTAAAGAATCTACGCAGGGGTTGGTGGGGTCGATAGATCCAGAAATATAATCTGCAAGAATATATAACATGAGGTGGTGTTACTTGAGGGCGGGTTGGGGGTACTTACGTGTACTTATATCCAATATTAAAGTAATAAGCATTCGTATTCGAACTTTCGTTGCAGCATACCTTATAGCTAAGTAGATACTGTCCGCAGGCGCTTAGGCCCATAAACATATGACTGAAATGAGAGGGAAGGACTCAGAATTACTTGAATGATTTTCGCAAAGTAGTAGGTTTCAGAGCGTTTTAAAACAGTAACCGTCTCGTGAGTGTGTTTACGCCAACAAAGTAATAGGAAGAAGCTTGGTACACAAATGGAACGCAAACACAAGAAATATCTGATGTGAGGTTTTCGAATTGACCTATGAGAACACGGATGTTTCAGAAACGTTAAAATGGGCTAAGGGAATCTTCGCTACTCCTGTTTCTTGTGGTCATCCTTTAGTATTGTCAACCCTCTAATTTGCAGAACAGTTTTGAGATGTAAGGTCAATCTCGCTTATGCATGATAAAATTGCGATCGGGAAGTAGCTTGCAAAGATCAACTATTGATGAGATCAAGCCTTCAGTCGCAAAGTACAACGCCGACCTTTGCAAAACTCGTATCCGATAATACTTCGATTAATAAAATGTCGACTTCATGTGATATCGACAATCGCAGGACAAAATTAAAGTGAGGTCACACTCAGGAATGATGCTCGTCAATTTAACAGAAGGTCAGTCGAAGGGAAGAAATACTTCTGTAGTCTTTAAAATGCGATGGTTAGCAATCTCCGGCTGCCAGATAGCTCGATCCATATCGGCGACAAGAGCCTAATTGAAGTCAACACCCGCGAAACTGTTTACGGACGATTGAGTACGACAGTGATCACTGCGGACTCGCCGCCGTAGTCCAGCTTCCGAACGAGCTTGTGGCATTGGAGGAGTATGTGCCTGCGCATTCTTACAACTGCGGTAAGATGCGCTGGCCTCGCTTCACCAACGCCTTATCTAGAAAACTACGTTCGAGGGCCATTTCTCCACCAAACAACAGAAACCTAACGAACAACGAAATCGACGAATATTTACAACAAATGGGCGAAACGATTCAACGAACAATGAACAGGACGATACCGAAGTACAAAGAACATGACATAACGTCTGCGTATAGAAACGCGACCATTGACACAGACAAAAGAGCGGACTTCTGACGAGACTTAAACTCTTGTACTGAGGACTGACAAACCCACGCGAACCGGAGATTAGTACACTGAAGGCGTCGATCAAAAACATCAAACAATTGATCAAGGAGAACTATCGGTTGTCAATGAATTTGTTTTGGAATAACAGAATTCGGGCCGTTAATTCCAGCGACCCGAGTATGTTTCCACAAATTAATAAGATCTTTAGGAGGAAAGGTCATAACGATCTTCGGTGTATTACGCTTCAACGAACAACTGACAACGCTAACATACTTTTGACAGCAGGAATCGATCCGGGGGAAGCCGTCTTCGATGACGATTTCTATGTTATTGAAGATCCTCAGGAGAAAGTGGAGGCAGTGGGGGCCCCTCCCTGCCTTCACTCAGGAAGTGTATAAGGTGAATGATAGCATTCGCCCTAACCGCCTCCTGGAAAACAATGCCCTGCATCATCATTTCAATCTCCGAAACGACATAACGCAATGGCGATCTGAGAACCGTGGTTTCACCCGGTTTGATGACGAAAACTTGGCAAACGCCATAGTCGCCGAGCGATGTGGGTCTAGTCCCCTGTTAGTCTCGAAGGTGAAACTGCAAATCATCTTTGATTCCATAAAGAAAAATAAGTCAGCGGGAGTCGATGGTATATCCAACATTGTACTGCGACACTTACCATATTATCCAGTACGTTGGAAGACGGCGGTGGTTCATCCTCTCCCGAAAAAGGGAAAGGACAACTCCAATTCGGCGAATTTCCGGTCGATAAGTCTCCTTCCAAGTATCAGCACGGTTTTCGAAAAGATTCTCAATCGAGCACTGTTCAAGTGGTCTGAGGACAATAACATTATACCAGAGAACCAGTTTGGTTTCAAGGCTGGACATGACTGTAGTCATGGCGCCTCCAAACTCGTCACTGATATACAATGGAACAAAGCGAAAAAACAGTGCAAGGGTGAATGTCTGGTTGATTTAGAGAAGGCTTTTGACACCGTATGGTTAAAGGGGCTTCTATATAGAGCTGACCGGACTTGGCATAAGTAAACCACTGCTATATATGCTTCATGACATGCTGACTGGTAGAACGTTTGTTGTCAAAAATGGCAATGTAACTTCTACCACCGAACTTTTCATTAGAAATGGTCTGCAATAGGGATTGGTAAGCTCGCCGATTCTCTTCAGCATTTACACCAGTGATATGTGGTCTCAAATTGGCCAATTGGAGACCATGCGGCCAAACTAGGGATCCCATATAACCTTCAATGTCACAGTTGCGGGAATGAGAGAGAAACCCTCTCCCATTTCATCTGCAAATTTCCGGCACTAGCAAGAGCCAGATTGTGTGCGTTAGACCAACCATTTTTCGACAACCTTAGCGACATCTCGGGTAAGAGGATACAAGATCTTATCCGCTTTCTAAGCCTCACAGGCTGGATCTAGAGATCGCCTGCAATCATAATATCGGTCACACAAGTCGTGGTAACAAAAATTCACATAAGTTCTACTTGGGTTCATGCCGAACCACCACTCCCACCTACCTACCTAACCCGCTGTAGTTGTGCATACAAGTACATGGCGACAAATCAACAATGGAAGAGCAAAAGAATGACTGAAGTCGACATTAAGATCAAATTGTCAACCAAATCGACCATGTGCACATAGATACGAGGCTCGTATCTAACGTAAACATACCATTTTCATGCCGAAGCAAAATTCAGGACTTGACTGTACCAAAGAATGTAGAACTACATAGAGTACGCATTACAGCTAAAAATGTTGCAGCCGTTTCAGACGCGGGCGGTAAGTGCGAAGGGGAAACTTCGTAGATCGTATGCGTCGGCAAGGCTGTTGTTCGATGCTGGGGTAGCAATGTGAACACTGGGGTATTAATATCAGTACCCGACATAGAAAATTTTCGTTGTATGAGGTGCGCACTCTATGTAGTTCTTTACTCTTTGACGGTACAAAGTACTTCATCGCTTTGAAAACCGAAGATAGACAGAGTCAACCCTCACCATTCACCATTATTAACACCATGTGGATCCAGTTTCGTAATATCATTAAAAAAATCCAGCAGAAGGTGTCAGCCAGGTCCGGGCTATTATGGCAAAAAAGAGATGACAGAAGAGACTCCAATCAAGGCGCTGTAACTTAAAATCCGCACGGGGAGGAAAATTAGCGAACAAGAAACTGAAAGGAAGAGAAGAAAATCCTGCATGAGAACAACATCCGTAAAACAACTGGCAACCTACTTTAAGGCCAACTGTCAATGGCCTTAAACTAGGAACGCAGGCTTTACGAAATACCAATAGCAACCCAGTCACCAACACGTTTTTAATGGTAGAAGTACTTGTATTGAGGCACCATTTCCAGCAGCTGCTGAATGGTCATAATTTCGAGAGGGTGTCAGGGCATGATACCGATCCACCTCCAGTCAAAAAAGAGGTAACGCTCCCTCACATTATTGAAGACCTAAGTACAGAAACCAAACAACTAAAGAACATCAAGGCAGTCGGTACTGGATTTCCAGCAGTATTCTTCAAATACGTTGGGGTTTGCCATTGGATTGAATGAACCAAACCATTAACCAAGTCTGGAAAGAAGAAAACATCACCAATTACTGGAATATTAGCTCCATATTTCCCATCATTACAAAGCAACTAAGAGCATCGGAAAGGACTGATTTTATTGTTGACGACCCTGCTAAACGAAAAAAGGGACAACGACAACGTATCTGTACCTGGAATGTGCGACATCTACAACGGACCGTGTATTGAGTAGAAACAGTGGCTATTCGGATGTGGCTTTGCCAAACTTAGACAAGAAGTCTTATGTTTTGAAGATGATGTAACAATCCGAATCAAGGTCAATTGGGAAAAAGATGATACAACGAAAGACTGCTTCTACGAGCTCCTCGATAAAACCGATAAGCGACTACCGAAGTACGATACTAAAACCGTGTTGGGAGATTCTAACGCAAAGGTAGGAAGAGAACGACATTTTTCGAAGTATTGTCGGAAAACGCAGACTACACGACAACGGAATCGGGCTAATTGACTTCGTTGCGGAACGATATGCCACTATAGCGAGCACACGTATTTCTTACCGCGATAAACTACGGGGATATGGCGGTCTCCAGATTAACGAACGCTTAACCAAATTGATCACATTGCGATGGACAAGAGGCACGCATCCAGTATTTTGGATGTCCGAACATTCCGAGGAGCTAACACCGACTCGGACCACTACCTAGTTGCAGCCAAGGTTAGAATGCGGATATCCACCACGCCACAACAATCCAGAAATACTGTAAAAAAAATTAATGTCGAAAGACTGCAATCGCAAGAGACCGCCAAGACCTTCGCGCAACTTGTATCCCTAAACCTCTCGATTAACACCATACCAGCAGCATTGAATGTTGAAAAACAGCGATGCCAATAAGCCATTAGATCAGCCGCAGCTGATGTGCTAGGTTTTTCGCGCCCATTTGCAAGAAACCCTTGGTTTGATGAAGAATGTCGACAGATGCTCCAGCCAAGAACGAGGCCTACAATGCTAAGCTACAGGTGAAGACGAGAGCTGCAATTGAGCTCTATAGGCAGAGGAGATGGGAAGAACACCGGCTTTCAGAGAGAAGAAAAAAGACCAAGAAAAGCGCGCGATCGATGATATAGAGGTGCCACTCCAGGAACGATGTTCGCAAGTTTTACCAAAGGGTAAAACGTCAAAGCCAAGGCTACAAAGCTTGAACAGAATCCTGTCGAGATGAACAAGGAAATATCGTAGTTGAGACACAGTCGATGGTGTGGATATGGAAGAACCACTTCCGCAGACTGTTAATCGGCGATGATGATGACTGCATTGCGAACCATTCAATATTGACAACGACAGCGACGACCACCCGACCTGAGTGAAGTGAGGATAGCAATATCTAAACTGAAGCTTAATAAGGCTGCCGAAAATGACGGCCTTCCCGCCGAGCTTTATAAAGCCGGCGGAGATGATTTGGTAAGTAACATCCTCCAACTCATAAGCCATATCTGGTCGGATAAAAGTATGCCTAGAGAATGGAACCTCATCATCGTTTGCCCGATCCACAACAAAAGGTGACCCTCGAACTGCGCCAACTACAGAGTCAAAGGTGTCCTCAATATCGCCTACATGATCCTATCTGCCGCAATATTTATACGCCTGAAACCGTTTACCAACAACCTGATTGGCGCTTATCCGTGTAGTTTCAGAAAAGTCAACAACTGAATAAGTCACCACACTTCGGGGTTTCTGGGGGTTTTTCCAGGATCTGCTGGAAAAACCCCCAGAAGTCCAAATCAATACCCACGTCAGCATTTATAGAGATCAACTAAATTCGTCCATGCAGGATGGCGGTGGAGAACTTTCGCGAGTCCATCAGGGTTGAAAACCGAATCATCCACACAATCGATGCCAAAACAGGATTTAAGCAAGGGAATGCACTGTCACGTTACTTCCTTAATTTGCTTCTCGAGAAGATTGTGGAAAACTCCCGAGCGTACACCAGAGGCACAATCTTCCATAAATGGGTACAACTACAATCATACGACGACGATATTGGGATCATTGGTCGGACTCAATGTGATGAATTGCACAGAACGTCACCATTAACATAATCTATAGGATAGAGGTAGCACGAGACTTGGTCTACCTCGGCTCCGCTAGTAACTTTGACAATATCTCGCCGGAAATTAAACGAAGAATTATTCTGGCCAGCCGTTGTTTCTTCGGGCTAAGAAGGCAATTCAGCAGTTAAGCATTGACTGGAACTACTAAGGAGATCCTATACAAGGCCCTGATCACATCAGTCCTACTCTAAGCGCATGGTCCGTTTTGAGAAAAAAAAAAACTTCATTCCTGTTTGCGTTGATGGGATATGGATACGAAGATCCAACCAAGAACTATACGAGCTGCACAGCGACATACGCCAAAGCAAAAAAAGCTTTGCGGATTATTGGTGTCCTATAAATCTAAAACCTCGAATGATTGATAGGACACCAATAATCCGGCTCGAAGTTTTCTGTATCCAGCCAGACACTGGACGTAGTAGAGGAAGAGCTCGCCTTAAGTGGCGCGCACAAGTTGAAACTGACCTCAACCCACTTGAAGTGCGCAACTGGAGGTAGTTAGCTAAGGACCGAGCCAATTGGAGAGGCCCAGGTTCATTCCGGATTGTAGCGACAATAAAGTAAGGAAGTGTGGTTGTTGAGCTACAGTGCGCAAACAGACTTAGGTCACACTGTGGAAAAGTTCTGAGAGTGAGGTACTCAACGAACTTATTAGAGAGTCAAAGGGTTAGCAGGAACCAAAATGGGGGCGATGACCTACACCTCTGAGAACAATTTTATTAGAATCACCGATAATACTTTGTAAATTAAAACTCTATAAGGGGTTGTCCAGAAGCTGAGGTAGCTCTACCGAATTTTCTTGTTTGCTGCTGGTACCGACGGAGTCCATTTTGCAGAAGCGGATGGTTGCAATTTTATTTGAGTTCATAAACATTTCCAGATAATAACGATAAACGTCTCAAACTTTATTCTTCACGGCAGGCTTCCAATAAAGATATTTCCAGCCGATAAATCCGATATTAGATTACATTCGAAATAATATTGACCATTGTATGGCCTTATCATGACAAGCTGCAGCTGATTTAATAATGTTTTTACCTACACACCAACCATTCATTGATATTCCTCGAATAATTCACTAGCGACAACTAATCTCTTCTTTATCACCACTAAGCGAGTCAACCAAAACGAGTGGTCCCATTAATTATGTCCGTGACCTAATTCCGGTTTACATTTTTGATAATTATAGATCCTCCTCCTCCACTTCACCGCATCGAGCAGGTGAGTGAATTTATTTTATTCGCAGTGAAACACCAGTTTGGTTGCAGGAATCCCCCCCACCATCGCACTGACACTAAACACATTGGCAACAGTAACACAGACGTGTATACACTTCTGCCAAATACGAATTTCCCCATTCATGCAAATCATGTAGGTCCCACGAACAACAACACTTCCAAGGCCCGGTCAACACGATGTGCGTATGTAATTGATTTGGTTGCCGAAAAAAAAACAAAAAAAAAAACAAGACTTACCCCTGTAGATAACAATACGGCACAATATCCTTAAGACAGAATTCTAGTCTAGTTGGCACTCTATTAAATGCACGTTGCACTTGTTTACATCTTGGATTCCCCGAAAAGTGTCCTGTGTGCTAAAAATAGAAAACCCCTTCCATTATTAGGATCCGCAACTTGTCGAGCAAGTTAAGCCTCCTTCTCCTTCTGCATCAGTTCAACTTACCTCTCGTTGCAGCAGCTTATGATACAAATTCACGTCGTCACTGGCTGATGGCGGTGCGGTTGCTTGTGATCTCGATGTTGACGCGTCCGAATCCTCATCCGAGCTATCCGTAAAGTATTCATCAGACGATGTTTCCGCATAGATACTTGCAAAGCGATTTTCCATTTTAACAAGATTGTCTGCCAGAGGAAAATGGGGAGAAAAAAATTGATTACACTCCTTCCTTTGTTTTAATGAAAATCAGGATCGCATCCCTCCCTCCAACAACCCAGATAGTGGATGAAATAAATTATAAAAAAAAAATCGAGAAAAAAAATAGGTGACCCCTTCTTCATACCACTCTTGTACTTACACGGATGTTAAATCGAAGCAACGTTTGAAAACCATTTCGCTTTTCTTTCAGCGGGGTAGTTTAGATTGTTTGCAATTAGTTTGTGAACATTTTTGTTAACAAATTTCACTTTTTTTCTGCGAATAAACAGATTTATTTGACCACAAATTTTTATCACCAATGCACAAACGCACAAATGTAGCATTTATGGTTGACAGCTGATGACAGATGAATTAATAAAAAAAAAAAATTATCCGGCAAGGTAGGCAGTGCCATCTACATGTTCATAAGGGAGATGGTATATGGATGGAAAGTTTGTGGCGTTATTGTTCGGAGTGTACCTAATCACACAGTAAGGCATTAAATAGCGAGACAGCATAAAGGCCTGTAGTGGAATAGCTGCAGTTCTTCAAAGGCACAACGACTAGCTTTGACTTTTTTTTTTACTTTCAAATTCATTTTTATTTACTTTAAATATTAACTTACTACTAGACAAAAATGCTTAAATCTAACTTATCAATAACTGATTTACTTAATCTAACTTATCGGCCCTTAGTGGGCGCTGCAAGCTTATATTTAGCTGTTTTATTTTGCCTTTGGGCTTAAATTTGTCGGGTTTCTTTTATATTAAATTTAAATTAACAAAGAAAAATTAAAAAACTTAGTATAGTGACTTTTTTTTGTGTTATAAAAAAGCTTATTCTAGATTATAACTAACTTAAGACTACTTAAACTACTTAAGCCTAACTTAAGACTACTTAAACTAATTAAACCTAACTTAAGACTACCTAACTACTTAACTACTTAAACCTAACTTAACTATATTCGGGGTGGCGAGCCCTCGTTGCATATGCCCCGAGGGGTCGCCATCCTGATTGCGTCTTTCGGTCCCACGGCAGGATGCGTTCAACCATATTTTGCGCCAATATGGTGCACAAGCCCCGCCCCAAACCTTGTTCCTAATTTTAAAATCTTAACTATGGAGTTGGACTAAAAGTCCGTAAAGTCCTGAGGAAGTGCAGAATCACCTTCCTCATATAGCCACCAGAATTCAGTGCGCTGTTTTGCAGCATCGATCCTATCGCGATCAAATAGCGCCGTACTAACGCGGAGGAGCTCCGGAGCATTGTCGACGTACCCATCGCGGATTAGCCGTTTGTCCCACGATCACGATTTACTTCCCTTATCTCTGAGTTTGGTTTGCCATTTCATCATGAACAGGTTGACAAATGAACAATGCTTGCAAATCGTGCAAATTTATTTCGAAAATAATGGTTCCGTTTGCGAAGTTAACCGCAAGTTTCGTCCATTTTGTGGTCGACATAATCGTCCAGCAAAGCAATTAATTCGGTTAACCACGGATCGTTTTCGGACTACGTTTACTCCATTTGAAAATATGCACCCGCAGAGACGTCGACAGTACGCACCGAAGAAATAATTGCCGCTGTAGAGCAAGAGGACCCGAAAGAATCGATTCGCCACCTTGCACAGCAATTGGAGCTTTGTCCATAGACTTTATGGAAAATGAGATTGATCTCGATGCAGATTTTCATCGTTCAGTGATGAGGCTCAGTTTTGGTTGAATGGCTACGTCAACAAACTAAATTTGCCGCATTTCGAGTAAAGAGAATCCACATCAGACCCTTTCCAGACGCCATTACATCCACAAAAACTGACTGTTTGGTGTGCTCTATGGGCCATACTTCTTCCAAAATGTTGCTGGAGAGTCAGTTATCGTTAATGGAGACCGGTATAGATTCATGATAACCTACTATTTTGTTCCCGAATTGGATGGCATGAATGTGGATGAGACGTGGTTCCAACAAGACGTCGCCACGTCGCGTACAGCCAGGATTACAATGGAATTACTACGAGACCTCTTTCCACAACAAGTTATTTCAAGAAATGGTGATGTTGATTGGCCTCCACGGTCGCCTGATTTGACAGCTTCGGACTTCTTTCTGTGGGGATATATGAAAAGCAAGGCTTATGCAAACAAACCAGAAACACTTGAGCAACTCAAACAAAATATTTGTGACAAAATTAATGAAACACCGCGTGAAATGTGTGAGAATGTAATGAAAAAGGTGCTCAAAAGGGCTCGCATTTGTGAGACTAACAGAGGCGGAGATTTTTCCTGATACTGTATTCCTATAAATTTCCTAATGTAAGCAAAGCAAAACGTCAAATTTCACGATACACGTGACGGAGATGCGCAAAACGAAAGAAAATTTCAACTCGGAAGAGCATACCATTTATTCTACAGGCCGCTGTGCGGATCGTTTAATACCCTATCCCATCCCAACCTTAAAATTAATTCCCCAAAATGTGCGATTTAACTCGATAAAATGTAGCAAATGTCATTGTAACAACATATTGTTCAGACATTTTATCAAAATCTCTTCTGGTTCGACAAAAAACAACGTTTTTCGCTTGGTTTTTGAAATGGTGTTTGTATAAAAACGCCTCCAAAAAATGGGCGTGGTCTAAAATGATATATAGACGAAATTTTAATATTATCAGATCCAATAATTTTGCATCAAAAGTTTTTTTCGAATATTTTACAATTTGACACAAAAACGTTTCTTACTGAAAATGTCCCCAAAAGGTGGGCGTTGCAAAAATACAACGTTTAGACGAAATATAGATATTAGAGTTGTCTAAATATCTTGTTCGCATACTTTTTCAAAATTCCTTAACATTTCGCCAAAAAAAACACGTTTTTCTTAAAAGTGGACGTGGCAGTGAGCGGATTTCAAAAATGTTTACACTTGCTCCGCTTCTTCGGATAGAGAGTCTATATATAAATATTTTACTCTAGCTCAAAATCTAAGACCCAAACATCGTTGACACACAGACGGACGGACATACAGACAGACAAGGCTAGATCGACTCAGCTAGCGATTCTGAGCCGATCCATATATGTACTTTGAGGTATATCTAGCGTAACTATTTCTCTATGTTACAAACTTATTGTCAATACTAATATACCCCCATGGGTATATATACATAGCGAGAGAAAGGAACTCCATAATTATTGGAGCAAGGTTCAGTTTACCAATGTTGAAAAGTTTCAAAACGGAAGAATAAGAGCGCCCTGCGATGAATGCGCTATGCTCCGGGCACATTTCTCAATTTTCAAATTTCAACAAAAATAGGAAATACGTAAACTTAGAAATTCGCTTATATATTTCATATTTATGTCCATGTCCCACATCAAAATACAATTCGAACTTTTTTTTGATTCTGGATGAATCAAATTCCAACGCCATGGATATGGATATGCCATTGAAATTTGAAATTTACCGTTTTATAAGTAGGTATCAAACGTAACAAATGTAGGTAGTAAGGCCGTGTGTCAATTGTGTTAAAATCTTAGCCAGTGGATAAATTTTGACATTAATATGGTGACTAGAGACTTCAAAATTTTAACCTCGCTCGCTAAAATGTATCCAGTGGCTAATTTTTGACATTTGATATGCTTACTGAGGGGTGACAGAGAAGGAAAGCACATGCAGAAATGTCAAAAATTAGCCAATGGATAAATTTTAAAGCCCATTTTAACGCAATTGACAAACGGCCTAAATGAAACAGATAAGGCATGTAGTATCCGATTTTCTACGCGTAGTTAATTGAGCAACTCTGCTTGTTGCTGTATCGATTGCTTGTCAAAATTTAAATCTGTCAGTAGTTTGTTGGTGTATCGACTGCTTGTCAAAATTTTAATCTGGCAGCACTTGTGTATCTTCTTCTCAGATATGCAATTGAAAAGCGACCACTATTGGGTGTAAATTAGATTTCAACTTTTCTTCAATTGAAAAGATTATTTAAATTGTGTACTGAAGTATTTCTAATAATAAATGGGACTGTGAAATCGGTCTTTAAACATTTTTTATTCTTTCAGAATCTTCCATTCAACTTCACAAATTCACATTCAAATTCAAATATACTTCCTACATGTTAGGGGTCAGAGTATACCCGAGATAAAGCCGTAAGGCATGCCTGCCGTAGGTAGTCGACTAAATTCCACTCCGCGTATACCGAGTGTAAAGCGTATACAAACAACAAAATATCAAAAAGATTTGATACCGTAGTTCCCAGTTCCACTGGGAAATCCACCCTCTTCGGAGGTCGGCTCTGCGTATTCTGGGCAGAGCCAATTATTACAAATAATCATCATTTCGGGAAAAGTTCAAGGGTAACGAGGTCACCTTCATTGGGAATTTCAAAAAAAAAATTATGTGTCTCAAGAAGCTCGACAACAGTGTCGGCCCACGAAAAACAAGACTCAATGAAAAATAAGAGCCTTAAGGACGAAGACGACGTTCTTCGCACAAGGCTTAACAATGTCGAACTGCTCTGCGAAGAGCTTCGTAAAGAAATTCTCCACCTTAAAGATGAAAACATGGCTGAGTTCTAAAACGTAAAAAAAAGCGCATTGTGAATGCACACTTGTTTTCTGATGCCAGGCTAAAAAATGGTTCTGCGATACTTCGCATATGGCATGCATCATAATCATTCACGATGCTCTTTTTGCTTTTGATTGTGCAGTTAATGCGTTCACAATGCGTTTTAGAAAAGTTTGCGCTGCATATTAGTAATTCGATTGCGTTTTGAAACGGCTTGATTATGCAGTAATGCAGAAGTAATGCGTTTAAGAATTCAGTCCAAATGAGCCAAAACCAAGTGCAAACTGCCCCGTGAATTCGCAATACCCGAATTCCGAGAACTCAGTTACGATACCGACTGGATCTTGTGGTTATTGCATAATATCCTCAAGTTTATAAAAAATATAACGGGCTCAGTGGCGCGATGGTTAGGGCGACGAACCGCCGCGCAGGAGGTCTGGGTTTGATTCCCAGGCGTAGCAACACCTAAATGATTTCACTGGCCCTCCTTTCGTGATCATCTGACAAATCATCCGAATAGTATCAATTGTTAAAAAAAGCTTATCCCGAATTCGCAGCTCGGAGTCGGCATAAAACAGGAGATCCCGCCATCGTGCAAAGAAGTACACACATGAATGGTTGTGGGAAAGCTCGGGCCCTGGGTACTAAACGAGCCTGTTGCGCCAAAAATGTGTATTTTATAAAAAAAAAATAAAAATGTTTTTGTTTAAAAAAACACGTTTGGTAAAAATTATTTCAACCAATGCCGAAACCCGGGATTGAACCGGGGACATTTAGATCTTCAGTCTAACGCTCTCCCAACTGAGCTATTTCGGCTGATGGAAACAATGAACAAGAGCGCGTTCGAATTGCAGTGATAAGAATGCAGTAATGTGGGTGTGATAAGATAATAAATAAATGTAAGCCAGCCAGTAAAGACTGAATTAGTTTCGATCTTTTTTCCTCTTAAAATTCGAGTCATAAAGGGAATGAAACTCGAAAGATAAAGGTCTTGTTGGTAAGCACCAAAAAGACATTTTTGTCCCCAAAGGGGTATCCAAGTTTTGATACGTCATGAGAAATGCTTACTTAAGCGGCACTTCAGTCTACCCTTCAAAATACCCATCATAAAAAGGAGTTTTTTGATCAGGATATCGTCGCTGTAGATCGAATAGCTCGTACCCAGATATACAAGGCGGCGCAAAAATAACCTTCCGATGTTTTTTGGCTGTAATTTAAAAAAAGAATGAAAAACTTTGATTATTCTTGTGGATTATTTTTATTTGGCCTTTTAATTTTTTTTTACATCAAGTCGAGAATATGATGTCATGTAAATGGCCGCCGCCACAGTTGATTGTCATTTGAGCCCTTTTTATGGCATTTTCCATCACTTTGGCCAAAACTTCCGGCGATAGGTCCTCACATTCTTGACGGATATTGTCTTTAAGAGCTGCAAGAGTCTGAGGCTTATTGACATAAACCCACGACTTCAAAAAGCCCCACAAAAAGAAGTCTGGAGCGGTCAAATCAGGCGATCTTGCTGGCCAGTGCAAATCGCCAAAACGGGAGATTAGGCGCCCGGGAAATGCATCCTTCAGCATATCGGTTGTGGCACGTGCAGTGTGTGCCGTTGCACCGTCGTGTTGGAACCACATGTTTTCCAATCCCAATTCCTTAAGTTGCGGCAAAAAGAACTCGTTGATCATTGCTCTGTAGCGCTCACCATTCACAGTAACCGTTTGGCCCGCGACGTCTTCGAAGAAAAAAGGTCCGATGACTCCTCCAGCGAAAACACCACACCATACAGTGACTTTGAGCGGGTGTAATGGCTCTTCGTGGATTACACGCGGATTTTCAGTGCCCCAGAAGCGTAAATTTTGCTTATTTACGTACCCGCTAAGATGGAAATGGGCCTCATCACTCATGATTAAAAATCATCTTCCTCTTGGTGGTGATTAAGGATGGCTTGAGCGTATGTTAGACGCGATTGGCGGTCAGCAGCTAACAGCTGATGCACCGTCTGGACTTTGTACGGAAACATCTTCAAATCTCGTACCAAAATTCGCTGTAAAGACCGTCGACTGATACCCATTTGCGTGGCACGTCGTCTGGTCGATGTCGACGGCGCTTCCATGACATCTTCGGCTACAGCAGCAATATTCTCTGCAGAACGGCTACTCCGGGGTCTGCCACGCCTGGCAGCATCTCGTGTTGTGCCAGTCTCTTCGAGGCGAGCGGCTAAACGTAGCAGTGTTTCACCAGTAGGCGTTGGACGGCTAGGAAATCTGCGACGAAATTCACGTTGTGCCAAAGTCACCGACCGATTATTGCTCAAATAAATAGTCACCAATATTCCGCGTTCTGGAGCAGTGTTTCGTAACATGATTAACGTGTATTTCGCATGTGTTTACTACACAAATGTCAAAACAGAACTGACATTAGGGGCCAATCGCAAAATTTATAGCATTTTCTGATAGGAGGATTACTTTTGCGCCACCTTGTATAACTTTTTCAGGAGGAACAAACAACTTGGTATAAAAGTAATGATGGCCAATAGAATTGATTTGGCTTTGATTACAGAAATTTGATTTGACGCGGATTTATATCGCTACAGCTTGTTATCAAAATTATTATTTTATGTTACTGTCATTGGTTACGTGGGCTTTGGCTTACGTGGTATTTGAATTTTCTGGCCTCCTCCGTGGTATTTCTCCTGTACAGGTATATTTACAAGTAATTTGATTTAACATTATAAAACATAAAAATTAATGCAAACTAATATTTTAGTCTGTCATAGAATGCATGATATTCCTGTGCAATAACTGTTTTAAATTCTTGTAAATGCATGTATTTTTCGGTTTTAATTTTCCTTTCTTCCTGATACATTCTTGGCCAGGCTGCTTTCTCTTTCACCGTTTTGGATCTTTGAGGCAAAGGTGACCAATCATGATCGAAATCAAGCTTTAATTGGCTTTTGACCAGTCGGTTAACACAGGTCGGTTACCATTGGATCATTGACAACATGTGACAAAATGGGTAGAAGAAGATTGCTGCTATCCATCACTTTTGTTTTGGCCATCACTCACATCGCCGGATCTTATGGAGCAGTATATCTGATATTTCTTTAGTGTGAAATCTTTAAAGTCAGAGAAAAAGTTGACTTGGTAAGTAACATCCACCAACTCATAAGCCGAATCTGGTCGGAAGAAAGTATGCCTGAAGAATGGAACCTCAGCATCGTTTGCCCTATCCACAAAAAAGGAGACCCTTTAAACTGCGCCAACTACAAAGGCATAAGTCTCCTAAACATCGCCTACAAGATCCTATCTGCTGTAATATATGAACGCCTAAAACCGTTTACCAAAAACCTGATCGGCCAGGAAAGTCCACAACCGATCACACTTCGGCAGATCCTGGAAAAAACCCTAGATGTCCAAATCGATACCCACCACCTATTTATCGATTTCAAAGCCGTTTTGGTATACCGCCCAAACTCGTCCATTTGTGTAGGATGACGATGGAGAATTCTCGGTGCTCCATCAGGGTCGGAAACGACCTCACCGACACATTCGATACCAAAAAAGGATTTAGGCAAGGCGATGCGCTGTCATGTGACTTCGTCAATCTGATTCTTGAGAGGATTGTTCAAAACTCACAAGCCAACACCAGAGACACAATTTTCCAAAAATTGGTACAACTACTAGCATACGCCGACGATATTGACATCATTGGTCGGACCCAACGTGATGTCATAGTCAAGTTTTCTAGTATAGAGAAGGAAGCGGCAAAAATGGTTTTAGCAGTGAATGAGGCAAGACGAAGTCCTTTTTCATCTCGAAAGGATTCTGTTCGCGCCTTGTAAATCTAGCTTTGACGTTTTACACTTAAAACTTATGAACATCTTTCCTTCGATTGCATGTTTTTCGTATTCAGTTTTCTTCTTTCTAAAAAGCTTGTGTTCTTCCATCCATTTTTAGCTGTAGAGGTCGATGCAAGCTATCATCTTCAGCTGCAGCTTAGCATTGTAGTCCTCGTTCTTTAGTGTGAAATCTTTAAAGTCAGAGAAAAAGTTGAGCTTGCATTTACGTCAGGGCGTTCTGCTTTCTTGGCGTTTCGAATTTTTTTATTCAGTACCTACTACAGTACCAGAAATACTATATTCGTCGGACTTCACCCTGGTACAGAGTACTTAAAGAGTTTTTTTGCATACCTCTTACTTTTCTCCATCCACAGTATACCCACAAACAAGGGTATTGTGGGTATACTGTGGATGGAGAAAAAAAGAAAAGCAATACCATCCTTCTGATCGCTTTATCCGTGTAGGTTTTTGTTTGCTGATTTTCTCAATGTGATTCATCACAAATATTTTTCGGTGATCGCAGGAATTTTGCGTCCACAATACCAAGAATTTCATTTCGTTGAGATTCCGTCAAACCGTCAAACATTTGCGGTTCTTTCTTCTTTCATATTCCTTGGATAAACATGGGGAACCAGATTTTCTAGCTTCTCGAGGTAGATTTTTCCAGCCTGAATTCGTCTATAACCCATGTATGTCTTACCTTCAGACTTCAAACGTTTGTTATATTGGTGTCTCCATTTCTTTGGATCAGATTTCCTACTGCGCTTTTTTCCACTTTGTTCTCCAAGCTCATCATTCTGTAGACCATTTTCGCTCGTAACAGAAAGACCATTGTCAACACTTTCATTGACAGAGACTTCAAGTTCTCTAGATCATTATCATACTTGTAGTAAAGATCACTCCCATCAGGTAGAGGTAAGAAAGGCTTTACATGCTCATCACAGTAGTGAAATTTTTTTTAAAATTCTAGTAATTTGATTGAGATCCTATTTACCATCTGGATTTGGCAACAAATCGCTCGATCGGAATATTTTAGATCTGATCCCTCATTTGATCAAATCAATTGTCAAAGTTAAAGAGTAGAATATCAAAGATAGCAACATGAGAAATCGCAATATTTTCATTCGCTCTAGTGTATTTGTTTCCCAGACATTAGCAAACGCATTGTAACAATCCGCATCAAGGCCAAATTCGCCATAATAAGCCTTATATGCGCTCACGCCCCAACGGAGAAAAAAGATGATATAGCTAAGGATTGCTTCTATGACCTCCTTGACAAAACCTATGAGCGACTACGATGTACGATGTTAAAATCGTGCTGGGATATTTTAACGCAAAGGTAGGAAGAGAAGACATCTTAAGGAGTATTGTCGGAAAACATAGCCTACACGACAACATGTCTGGTAACGGACTAAGTCTTATTGACTTCGCTACGGAACGAAATGCCACTATAGCCAGCACACGGTTTCCTCACCTCGATATCCATAAGGGGACATGGCGGTCTCCAGATCAACGAACCGTCAATCAAATTGATCACATAGACAAGAGGCACGCATCCAGTATTTTGGATGTCCGAACATTCCGAGGAGCTAACATCGACTCGGACCACTACCTTGTTGCAGCCAAGTTTAGAATGCGGATATTCACCTATCTAGAAATATCTAGAAATACTGTAAAAAAAAATGTAATGTCGGAAGATTGCAATCGCAAGAAACCGCCAAGACCTTCGCGCAACTCGTATCCCTAAGCCTCTAGATTAACACATCCCACCAGCATCGAATGTCGAAGAACAATGGCAACGATGCCAACAAGCCATTAGATCAGCCGCAACTGATGTGCTAGGTTTCTCGCGCCCACCAGCAAGAAACCCCTGGTTTGATGCGGAATGCCGACAGATGCTCGCAGCCATGAAAGAGGCCTACAAGGCTAAGCTGCAGGTAAAGACGATAGCTGCCGTTGAACTCTATAGGCAGAGAAGAAAGGAAGAACACCGGCTTTGCAGAAAGAAGAAAAAAGAGCAAAAAAGCGCGCGATCGAGGATATAGAGATTTGCCACTCCAGGAAAGATGTTCGCAAGTTTTACCAAAGTGTAAAACGTTAAAGCCAAGGATACAAGGCTCGAACAGAATCCTGTCGAGATGAACAAGGAAATATCGTAGTTGAGACACAGTCGATGCTGACGATATAGAAGAACCACATCTGCAGACTGTTAAACGGCGATGGCAAACAACATTCCGCTGTCAGGCAGAACGAACCATCCAATATTGGCAACGACAGCGAAAGCTGCCAACCACCCGACCTGAGTGAAGTGAGGATAACAATATCTAAACTGAAGCTTAATAAGGCTGACGAAAATGACGGCCCTCCCGCTGAGTTTTATAAAGCCGGCGGTGTTGACTTGATAAGAAACATCCACCAACTCATAAGCCAAATCGGGTCGGAAGAAAGTATGCCTGAAGAATGGAACCTCAACATCATTTGTCCGATCCACAAAAAAGGAGACCCTCTAAACTGCGCCAACTACAAAGGCATAAGTCTCCTCAGCATCGCCTACAAGATCCTATCTGCTGTAATATGTGAACGCCTGAAACCGTTCACCAAGAACCTGATCGGCCAGGAAAGTCCACAACCGATCACAATTCGGCAGATCCTGGAAAAAACCCAAGATGTCCAAATCGATACCCACCGCCTATTTATCGGTTTCAAAGCCGCATACCACAGCATTTATAGAGACGAACTATACAGACCAATGTCTAGTTTTGGTATACCGCCCGAACTCGTCCACCAGGGTTGGAAACGACCTCACCGATACATTCGATACCAAAAAAGGATTTAGGCAAGGCGATGCGCATTCATGTGACTTCTTCAATCTGATTCTTGAGAGGATTGTGCAAAACTCACGAGCCAACACCAGAGGCACAATATTCCAAAAATCGGTACAACTACTAGCATACGTGATGTCATAGCCACGTTTTCTAGTATAGAGAAGGAAGCGGCAAAAACGGTTTTAGCAGTAAATGAGGCAAGACGAAGTCCTTTTTCATCTCGAAAGGATTCTGTTCGCGCCTAGTAAATCTAGCTTTGACGTTTTACACTTAAAACTTATGACCATCTTTCCTTCGACTGCATGTTTTTCGTATTCAGATTTCTTCTTTCTAAAAAGCTTGTGTTCTTCCATCCATTTTTAGCTGTAGAGGTCGATGCAAGCTATCATCTTCAGCTGCAGCTTAGCATTGAAGTCCTCGTTCTTGGCTTCGAGCATCTGTAGTCACTCTTCATCAAACTAGGGGTTTCCGGCTGGTGGGGGCTGATCTAATGGCTTGTTGACATCGTCGCCATTGTTCTTCGACAGTAGATGCTGGTGGTATGGTAGTAATCGAGCAGTTAATGGATACACGTTCTGCGACGGGCTTGGGGACTGCGATTGCAGTCTTTCGAATTTTATTTTTCTTTTTTGTTGTGGTTATACGCATTCTTATAAGCTTGGCTGCCGCAAGGTGGTCCTAGTCGATGTTAGTCCCTCGGAATGTTCGGACACCCAAAATACTTGAGGCGAGATCCTTTTCAATCGACATGTCCTTCTGTGAATGTTGGGGTGAGGAAACTTAGTGCTGGCTATAATGGCATTTTGTTTAACAGTGGAAGCAATTACCCTAAGTCCGTTGCCAGACGTGGTATGTTGTAGGCTATGTTTTCTTTGCGTTAACATTTCCCAAAATGATTTAACATTCGATAGAAATCCCCCTTTTTTGTCGTAACTTTGGTCCAAAATATGATGGCGAATTTGACCATGATTCGGAGCGTTACAATGCTTTCGCTAATGCCCTCGAAACTCAAATATTTTTGCCTTAGTCTGTCGCTTTTAACAATTCCCCACATGAATAGCCGCTATTTCTGCGGACCGTAGTAGGTGTCACAGTTTTTGATCCGCCTTTTGGCCAGCCAAAGCCATCAAAAATCCCAGATGGCAGAAATTTCTGTTGTTCCTTTCAAGTATTCTAACGTTTCAAGTACATATACGAACGGTCATTTGTCATTTCCGAGGCTTTTAGTCGCTTAATAGCAATTGGAATTTTCCTTGATTGAGTAGTTAAACCCTAATCTGGATGCCCAGTTCTATTATATGTTTAGGAAAAATATTCTTCAAACAAGGACTTGTTATTCTACTTTTGGATTATCTGGAGATTTCGA
The DNA here is from genome assembly GCA_949824845.1 of Rhingia rostrata. Classification (NCBI taxonomy): domain Eukaryota; kingdom Metazoa; phylum Arthropoda; class Insecta; order Diptera; family Syrphidae; genus Rhingia; species Rhingia rostrata. The sequence goes on from OX463756.1 coordinate 26,740,693, forward strand.
AGGGTTAGTTAGTGTTAGTGCTCCACGCCTAATATTATTAGACTTGCATTGTTTAAAAGAACTGCAAGCGAAGCATGTCACAACATGTCAAATTTGACGAACGTACTCGTACTCATACTTTTCCATCCCACAAAAGCACCCCAACGAAACTGTCATTCCGACAGCTGTCAAAAAAAAAAAAAATCAAAATTAAAACATTCGTTTATTTATTTTTCAAAATGTACTGTCTTTTCGATAATGTATGATGGAGATGATTTATAAATAATTAAATGAACATGAATGATAAATAAATTAGCTAAGTACTTATGCTTAACGTCATGTCAAGTCGTCTATGTCGTCATGTCAATGTATGTCTTTTGTCTGTTGATCTGTCTGTGCGTCTGTCAAAGCGTTTGCTGTCGGTTCTGTCAGTTGATCAATCTGTTTGTTAGTTGTGCATTCTGGTGGTTGAGTTGTAGTCGGATATGCTGTTGTCAGTTCGTCTGTTGTGTTTGGTATAGTGTCCGTTGAGTAGTCACTTTGTTCAGTCGTTCCGTCTATGTCTAAAGTAATTTCTGTCGTTGTCACAATGTCGTGGTCTTCTGGGGTTTCATCTGTCAGTGTCAGTGTCATGTCACTTGTAGTCTCTTTCGCGGTCGATTTCGAAACCAACCGGTTTCTGTGTTCAACAAATGGTATTGGAACTTCAGCGGCTACCAACGTTTCAGTGTTGTAGTCTGGTAAAGATGGCAACAATGGTTTCTCCTCTGGTGTGTCAAAAATCACCCAATTGTCAGGCCTAATAAAGGGGAAATGTTATTTAGTTTTGAAAGATTTTACAGTTCCATTTGGAGTACAACTCACCTCTCTGGCTTTGTCAGAATATTTATCGGAGCGAAGGCAACCTGCAAGTTAATAGACGGCCGTCTTCGTTTCTCACCACGACCGGCATGACGGGAATCGAAAAACGTTGATCGCGCTGTCAAAAGTTCGTCCTTATAGTCGTCTTCGGCTAAAATGTCATTACTCAAGCTTTTCGGTTCGATGTCAGTTAGGTTTGTTAAGTTCATAGTGGCATTTAAGGTGGAATTGTTCTTGTCTGTTAGGACCACGGTTTCAAGAAATTTGTCATCTTGCCTAAGTACTGGCAAAACAAAGTTATCGTCAAGATCTGTTGTGTTTAGTTCCGTCTTGTTTGTTGTAGTCTGCTTGTTAAGGTTGACTGTCATATGTTCTGGTCGTAAGTAGCCGTCTTTGTTAAATTTGTCAGCCGGCTCTTCCTTGTCTGAATTGTTTGTGCCGTTGTCGTCGTCGTCATTGTAGTAGTCGTTGTTGTCAAAATCTTCGTCATCTTTGGTGCTATTTGTCTTGTCATCATTGTCAGTGTTTTCGTCGACTTTTAATTCAGAACGTCCAAGTTCGTCATAGGCGGGGTCGTAAATGTTTGTCGGTCTGCGATCGGCGTATTGTGATGCTGGCCGACGTGTGTGGCTCGAGAAAGGGTCTTGTCTGTTGGGTGGATAGTGAAAGCTTTCCACAGTCGAAATAGGTTTCGGAGGGTTTGCATAACTTGGCGTACTGGGATATTGAGAGGTATGCCGGGGCGGCACCAGCTCATAGTTAGGTCTGATGCCAGTTGGGGAGACCAAATTTGGTTGTGGTCTAGCGGATGGTCTTATATTGAAACTGAAAGTACTGTCGCTTCCAGTACTTGTTGCCTGCCCCACTATGGCGCCAAAGTGTCCCGTACTCACCGCACTACTGGAAGCATGGGCTACTCCTCCTCCATGAGAAACTGTGCTAAAGCTATTCGCTGAGGGTAACCCCGAAGGTGGAAAAACTTGTGGTGGTGGGAAATTCTGTTGCGGAAAGCGTTGTGGTGGCGGAAAGGGCTGCTGTACTTGTTGCGAGCTTAAATAACTTTCCGAACTAGGCTTTGACTGTGGAAAACGATGTGATGAACTCTGGTAATTGCTAGATGTCGGTGAATTTCCATCATCCTGACCGGACGGACTAGTCACTATCCTATTCGGTGTGTGATGGAAGGGGCTGGTGGTAGTCCCCGCATGTTGCTTGTTGCTATTGAAACCGTTTGTTGCAAAGGAAATTATGTTCTGAAAGAATCCAGGAGGTCGTGCCGTCGTAGTGGATCGTTCGTCATGTTCGTTTATGTAGATGATCGTCGGTGGTTTTGTTCGTGTCCCGTATGGTGCCCTCGTGGCTTGTGTAAAGTAGTTTTGGTTAGATGTTATCTGTCCTGGTGGGTAGTCGTATGAGTTTTGTTTGTCGTAGTCAAATCGTTTGTCAGCATAGTTGGCGTTACCTGTCTGAGAATTTGGGTTCGTCTGTCGAATGTTTATCTCGATTTCGTACTGATCAGCGTTTGGTCCGTCAATTATAAGCTTTTGGGGTCGGTTGTAGATCGGTCTTTCATGAAGTTGTCGCAGTTCAAAGTTACGTAATGTCGCCTGGGAGTCTATTGTACTGTTGTCGGTTTTCGTCTTGTTTGTGTCAATTTTGGAAGAGTCCTCTATGTCAGGCTTCAGAAAGTCGTCTTGTTTAGCTTCATATGGAAGGTAGTAAGGATCATCTGTCAGTTGTCTTCCGGTAAGGCTGTCAAGTCTTAGTGTTCGAAGTTTGTCGGAAAAGTCCAAGTGGGTCTTAAGTTTGACACCCCGTACTTTAAAATTTTTGTATTCCGGGTTCCGATGTACCCGTATGTAGTGGTCGGTCGGTTCTTGGAGAGCAGATTCAATTAGGGCTTGGAAATCTTTGTACGTTTGGCTTAATTTGTCAGATGCTTCTGTTGTTGTTGACACAGTCTCTGTTTTTGGTTGCCCTGTTGTCGTTTCGGTCTGTGGAGTCGATATTGATTCCTGAGTTGTGAAATCCGTTGGTACATCAGTAGTAGCGTCCGTCTTGTCAGTGATGTCCATCTGTGTAGATGTCTCTGTCGAGGTGTCATTTTCTTCTCCTGTCACCGGCTCTGGGTCCAAGGCTTCTATAGCAGAACCCATTTGTGACCGAACTACACCCACCACTTTCATGATGGTGTTCTGAGCAGCTGATGCAATGTCCCTGTCAGTCTTCTTCTTTTTATTCTTTTGTGTCTTTTTGGATGCATTTCGCAGTTCGATCTCCACATTGTGGATGACAACAGTTCGTCGCGTCGTTGTACTTGGTCGCTTGCCTGTCGGTTTGGGAAGCTTCTTGAGTGGCAGGCGTCTCTTGTCAAGTTTGTTGCTGATGCCAAGGTGTGGTTTGTTCGTCGGTCGAGTAGCTAGCTTCTGAGTCATGTCGAGTTTGTCATGAATTTTTGTCATGTTTGGCACATGATGAAATCCAATAGAGCTGTTCGGAATGAAGTCCACGTGAGTGACTTTTGTTATGTTGTGGATTCGGTTATTTATTCCCTTCTTTTCTTTGGTCACCTGCATGGGTGAAGGTAGATCGTGGCTGACAGGGCTATCGGTTTTTTGTTCGCTCATAAGGAATGGATCTTGCTCTAGCCATGGGCTTAGATCTATCGGTGCTAGGGGATCTTTGCCGCATTCAAGGCGTTCATTACCAGCGACATCACTGGGAATGAATACATGAGGCTGGAAGGTACCACCGCCAACAGCCCGACAGAGAATAGAGGAGAGAGAAACGTGCCTTAGGGAGTGAAGTTGTGCTGGGGTAAAGGAACTCTCAAAGCCAGGGTTCTCATACCAGAAACGATCACCCTTTCGGGAGTTACTAAATTGTTGCGCTATGATGCATGCAAATGTTGGACCAACCAGGCCTCCGACTACAGGACGCTCAGCGATTCCGCCGACAAACAGGTCAATATCGTGAACATTTCTGTAGGCGTGGCTTATCCGCTTTGCCGATTCAGGACCTACAACGTTCGATAAGTCATCCCAGGTGGTGATTGGTGAAAGGCCACATGGCTGCCGCCATGATGTGTATGCTGCTATGCCATGATCGCGACCTCGTTGGATGTTAATCGCCGCTAAATCAAGACCGAAGGGGAAGCCTTCAAAGGGAAACATTTTATAAAGTATTGCCTTTAAGGGAGGGTTAATGTAAGTACCTGGTGTTTGAAAAAGATGGTTGGTCAGCTCAGGGGTAATGAACTCGTCTCGCTTTAGAGCTCGCTGGGTTGCCAAGCCACGTATAAGTCGATGAAGCGAACCAGCTGTACCGATGTCTCCTTGTTGGAACTCCTCATGTAGGGTTACATCTTAATACAAAAAATAAGACTTAAGTAAGGCTTCAAACTGACAAACGCCTGGTGTACTCACTATTGTTGATAAAGTTATGATGACGATCACACCTCATATAAGAGTTCTGGACCAGCGAGTGTCCGAATCGGAATGCAGCCGCCGCAAATGAGTTCGACACAGAGGGGTTTGCATTTGGATCATAGCCGGTATAATATCCAGAGCTCAGAAGCTCGATATCAAAGAGCTTGCAAACCTCACGCCCCAAAACGATCGGCAAAAACTCGCGATAGGTAATATGCTGAAAGAGGGCACCAATTATTCGCCTTGTCTCCTGATAGACCTTCTCATCACTCCAATGGGGATTTATGTTGCTTAGTTCCATAGCGATACGATTATGCTCCCCCACCCAGACATGGTGTAGGGCTAGTAGTCCTGGTTGTTCTCCACTTCGGCCATCTCCTGATCGAATGCACTGATGGGCTATCGCACCACGCATGCAGACATCATCCGCAGGATTACCTCGACCGAATACCAACAAGCCATTGCGAAAGATCCTGGCATTGTCTGAGGTCTTTGCGTTGCTTGAGTAAATGGGTGACGCGTCGAGAAATGACGTGACTTGATTGGTCTGCTCTCTCCAAGAAAGCACACAGTCTCTTCGCTGTGCTGGGGCTGAACGTAAAAATTCTAAGCAGCGAACTTTTAACGGCGCCAACCATGGATCATCAAGAGGCACCTTGATCGGGAAGCATGATGGATGGAAGTCATTTGAGCCGCAGCAACTTGGTACGGAACCGTTTATAGATCTAGAAAGAAGAGTTTAATTAATTAAACTGGCGAGCAATTTATAAAAATCATTTTTATATTTGGAGGTGGTAGGCTCTTAGGCTGATTAGTTAGTGCTATAACCTTTAACGCAACACGTCTGGGTTTAATCACCATCCATAGCAACACCATTTATGGTTTTTCTGTGGTCCTGCTTTGGAACAATCTGACAAACTGTTCGAGTAGGTTGAGTTATCAGATTCTTTCAGACTGAGTATGACCTGCCCAAGGATAATCCTCTGTCAATCTTATAAGTAAACATAAACACACTTCGCACAAGCTTGAGGAATTTTCTGATTCCAAGGAAAATGACACTGCAGCCTGGGACAATATCATGTCTATCATACGCAATGAAAGGACAATCGGCCATCAATAGCTTCTCCCTTTGTTACCCATCTGACATCGACGACATTTTAAAGATCTTGTTGCAGTTCTTATGGTTGATGTATCTGATCTAGAGATCTTATATGATAGGTAAGCAGTTGACAAAGCCATACTTCAAAGGGATCAGCCTAACTTTCTTTTTAAATTAAATTAATGACCCTAAAGCGAACCATAGATAAATATAGGAGTGCAGCATTCTAGACATACCACTACTATCATCATCGCAGGAAGGTTAACTTCAAGGCAAAACTATAGAAACTGCTTTGTACAGAAAATATGGACTGTCAAACAAAATTACCACTGAAAACTAGAAACCTTAACCGAAACTGTAGTAAGATGGGTTTTTACATGCTTAAATCTAGATCTAGAAGATGTGTTCACTAGTCTATAGGTTAGTGTCTATCAACGCTAACCTTCAGCAGACTGTAGATATACACTAACAGAGGCACACCACAGGGTAGAATCATAACTCCTCTATTGTGGCTTATTGCCTTCAACTATCTGCAAGTCCGACTTGACAGTGACATAGTTATAGCTTAAAGAGGTAGCTTATGTTCACGAAGCGAAGCGATGATCGTTATTCAAAAAACATAGGAGAAGGCTACAATCCGCTGTGTGTATCGTGAAATACCCTATCCCATTCCATTCTAAAAACGTATATCCCAAAAAGGTGAGCTTTATGGGAATGGAATATAGAAAATGGCAATGTACAACATGTTGTTCAGTAAGTTTATCAAAATTTGTTGTTGTTCGACAAAAACGCCCCTAAAAAGTGGGTGTGGATGAAAATTATTGAAGTGCGAAATATTTATATTGCCATTAGGGAAGTATTTAAATCAAAAGTTTTTCGAATTTCTTTCAAATTTTGACGAAAACGGATTTTTAATAAAAATAGCGCAAAAAATAGGGCGTGGCAAAAAACTTTATATGAACGAAATATAGATATAAGAAATGTCAACATATGAAATTTTTTCAAAATGCCCTATTATTTGGCCAAAAGCAACGTTTTTTTTTTGGAAAATTGGGTGTAACAGTCAGCGGATTTCGAAAAATTTTACACTTGCTCTGCTTCGTCGGATATAGAGTCCATATAAAGAATTTCATTAATCTAGCTCAAAATTTAAGGCCCAAAAATCGGTCACATACAGGCGGATGGACGGAATTGCGGACGGACAGGCAGACATGACTAGTTCGACTCACCTAGCGATTCTGAGTCGAACCATATACTTTGCTGTATAAATGTATAACTAGGGAAATTATTTTCCTTATCAATTTTATTTAAATGTTACAAACTTAATGCCAAAACCAATATACGGATACGGATTGATGTACAGCTGTACAGTAGTCGTGTTAGGAGGAATCGGAAAACAAATTTGTTGAATATGTCAACATTTATAAAATTCGAATTAGGAGCATTTACAGAGGATATACCCTATCTATCCTCTATGATCCTGGGAAAAAAACCCAAGAAGTCCAAATCGACACCCTACACCTATCCATCGACTTCAAAAACGCATAAGACAGCATTTATAGAGACGAACTATACAGAACCATGTCTAGTTTTGGTATACCGCTCAAGCTCGTCCGTTTTGATAGGGCGACGATGAAGAATTCTCGCTGCTCCATCAGGGTCGTAAACGACATCACCGCATTCGATACCAAAAAGGGGTTTCGGCAAGGCGATGCGCTGTCATGTGAATTCTTTAGTTTGATTCTTGAGAGGATTGTGCAAAGCTCCCTAGCCAACACAAGAGGCACAATTATCCAAAAATCGGAACAACTACAATCATACGCCGAAGATATTGACATCATTGGTAGCACTCAACGTGATGTCATAGCCACGTTTGCTTGTATAGAGAAGAAAGCGGCAAAAATGGGTTTAGCAGTGAATGAGGGCAAGACGAAGTATATGCTGTGAACAGGAAAGGACACACAACATCGACGGATTGGACAGAACGTCAGCATTGACAGATATAACTTTGAGGTAGTACGGGACTTTGTCTATCTCGACTCCGCTATTAACTCTGACATCTAGCTAGTTAGAAATTAAACGAAGAACTAGGAAGGCAATTCAATAGTAAAGCCCTCACTCGAACTACTCATGAGATCCTATATAAGACCCTGGTCGTCCCAGAGGAAAATTCTTCGGTCCCGTTTGCGTTGACGGGCTGTTTAGAGGAAGATTCAACCAAGAACCATACGCGCTGTAAACGACATGCCCCTGGTCAAAAAACTCCGCATTCGACGTTTAAGATGACTACGATATGTAGAACGAATGGATACCAATACTTCGGCTCGCAGAGGGTTCGATTCCCAGCCAGACGTCAGACGCAGTAGAGGGAGACCTTGCGACCTCAAGCAACTTGGAGTGCGCAACTGGATGCAGTTAGCCAAGGAAGGGGCTAATTGGAGAGGCATTTCTGTTGAGGCCTAGGTTCATTCCGGACTATAGCACCACTTAAGTAAGTGAGTAAGTATGTATCTATATCCGATTACGATTATTGACTAGTTATCTATCTACTGCAAAACTTATGTACCCTAACATCTGTTATTATGGCGATTTATACTTGCCAAATCAAACACATAACTTTTAGTCAAAAGACGCAGATTGGGTCCAAACAAATCCATTTCCGTACTATCTACCTGTCTGCAAGAGTGTAAGTAGAAAATAACCCTTACTCAGCAATATTTGAGCAAAAAGAAGATGCGGTTTACCAGGATGTGTAAATTAAGTAAGTTAGAAAGCATTCCGAATTGATGTGTTAATATCCAAACAAGCTTCAGTTTAAATCTAATAGGATTAGCTAAATAAGGGAAGCCACTTAATTTATGATTAGATAAATCATTTTACATCACAAGCTCAAGCTCATCACAAATGCAGGGCGCGAAGTATAAAAAATGCAAACACCAATTTCGGCACAAAAAGCTCACTAAAACTCAGATCCTAGTTATTTTTATCCCAACCATTCCTGTGTGCAATCTCAAGCCTCATGCACAGTTAAACGAACCATCAAATGCTTGTAACGGGTGATCCAAGTAGAGATACTTTTTTAGCCTTTTTTTACAGATCACGTGTGAGTCGTGTCATGCTGTCATGTTATTTTTGTTTAGTATTGTTTGGCATTTCATAATGGAAAGACTAACGCGTGAAATACGTTTACAAATTGTTCAACTTTATTATGAAAATTCACGTTGTCTGAGGAATGTGTTTCGTGCACTTCGCTCAACTTATGGTCAACATAATCGGCCTACTGAGCGTACTATTCGCAACACCATCACCCATCAAAAACATCACGCGTGTCATTCGCCAGTTACCAGTCGAAATGCTCGAACGAGTGATCGAAAATTGGACTCAACGGATGGACCATCTGCGACGTAGCAACGGCCAACATTTGATAGACATAATCTTCAAAAAATAAATGCCAAAGAATGTTCTTTCAAATGATAATAAACATTCTCCATTAAATTTGAATTTTCTGTGTTTTTTTCTTAAAGGCAAACAACCTGATCGACTGCAGGGATTCCAATTCTTTTCAGCCGTTGAAGCTATATATGGACTCAGTCGTTCTTCTTCCTCAAACTTGAATGTGGATTTGTAAGGCTTTTCTCAAGAGCTCTTGCAGTTTGACCTAAACTAGTCTTAAATAAAATTCGCAGTACTATATACCTCTTTTCCAGCATATAACCGTAACTTCACCTTAGTAGAGCTTTAAGTATCGCTAGTAAAATTGGAAAAAATAATAAAGCTTCAGGGACTATTGGTATCCCAATTGAATTTTACAAAATTCTTGAAAAATATTTTTCTGGTAGTACTTTTCAGAAATGGAATTTGAAGGGTTCCAATATTCAGGTTGTAAGTGAGTACAAACACCTTGGCTTCCATAAGACATCACTTAAAAATTCGACCCCATGTTAGGCAAAAACTAGCAACTGCGGACCCTGTTCCTGCTACGGAACCTGTTAATAACTACCAGTCGAGTCCAATAATATCGAAATTAAGAAAAAAATATACAACGCTAAAAGGTACCCGAATGTGGTGTACCCACATTAGTTCTTCCCCTAGACAAAGGCAAGGTCATGCAAAACTAATCATGAACACCGGCTCTTAAGCAAGTTTAGCAAGGAAAAAGTCACTCTAGTAAAATTTCCTGCACCTTTCAAGTAGAAGTACGACGATCAGATCGGATCGGGCAAAAATTATTCAGAAACGACTTTCTCTCAGAAAATGTTAAAGCACTACACTTTCTCCGCACTGAAATTAATCCAAACGAGCTCAGAATACCTGTTAACAACCCAAAACTTAATATAAAGGCAAAGAGATTCAATCCAAAAACAGTATGAACTAAGGTTATCTCGGCCCTAATATAAGCTAATACATATGAAACTCTCAATGCAGGCTATGCTATGCAGGCCCTGGGATGAAATACTTATGAATATCAACCTCTCCCAATGCCGAAACAAAAAATACAAATACAAATTTTTGGCGCAACAGGCTTGTTAGTACTCAGGGCTGAGGTTTCTAAGAACCATTCATGTGTGCGTGTGTACTTCTTGCACGATGGCGGGACCTCCTGTTTTATGCCGACTCCGAACGGCGAATTTGAGATATGATTTTCTCGACAGTTGATACTACTCGGATGATTTGTCAGATCATCACGAGGGGAGGGCCAGTGAAAAATCATTTAGTTATTGCTTCTGCTGGGAATCGAACCCAGACCTTCTGCGCGGCAATTCACCGCGCCAACTATCGCTCCACTTAGCCCGTCCCCAATGCCGAAACAGGCCGGAGTAATTCAACCGGGAACGTCGACCGAAAAGCCTGTGAAAGTATTAGAAGAAATGCGCTTCTATCTCAAGAATTGATCCCACGGAGTCTTATTGTCGAGTATCTTTGTCTTGAAGGTGATTGTCGTATGTATTCAGACGCTATCAATCCACCTAATACCAATAGTTCAGGATCAGTGGTGAAATCTAGAATCGTCAGCATTGCTTCATAGTTCGATTTTATATGGAATAATAATATTCAGCAACATTTTTAAGAGTTTTCGCAAAGCAATAAGTACAAATTCTTATATAACGAGTGGTTGTCGTTATTAAGCATAAAATTTAGTTGTAAGCTTACTTGCTGAATTAGTCAATTATTAAGGTATATATATATTGTTTACACTTATATTCTTAAATTGATTTTATTTTTGGTATATTCAGCAAGAATTTTGAGAGTATCTGCATTCAAATAAGCAATTGTTGTCACAATAACAAGGAGGTCTTGTTATTGAGAGTTGATTTGGACTGTTAAATACTGTAAGAACGATGCTGAATTATACAGTAAGTATTTAGTAGTATAAACATCCTTTGGAAATAATATTCAATTTCGGTACATTCCGATACATTTTCGAGAGTTTTTTTACCATTCAAATGAGTAATTTTTAGCACAATGGTATGAGTCTGATATTACTTTGCTTAAACAAGGTGGCGCAAAAGTAATCCTCCTATCAGAAAATGTTACAAATTTTGCGATTGGCCCCTAATGTCAGTTCTGTTTTGACATTTGTGTAGTAAACACATGCGAAATAAACGTTAATAAACAATGTTACGCTACACTGCTCCAGAACGCGGAATATTGGTGAGACTATTTATTTCAGCAATAATCGGTCGGTGACTTTGGCACAACGTGAATATCGTCGCAGATTTCCTAGCCGTCCAACGCCTACTGCTGAAACACTGCGACGTTTAGCCGCTCGCCTCGAAGAGACTGGCACAACACGAGATGTTGCCAGGCGTGGCAGGCCCCGGAGTAGCCGTTCTGCAGAGAATATTGCTGCTGTAGCCGAAGATGTCATGGAAGCGCCGTCGACATCGACCAGACGACGTGCCACGCAAATGGGTATCGCCAAAGAGGAAGATGATTTTTCATCAAAAATAATCATGAGTGATGAGGCCCATTTCCATCTTAGCGGGTACGTAAATAAGCGAAATTTACGCTTCTGGGGCACTGAAAATCCGCGTGAAACCCACGAAGAGCCATTACACCCGCTCAAAGTCACTGTATGGTATGCTGTTTTCGCTGGAGGAGTCATCGGCCCTTTTTTCTTCGAAGACGTCGCGGGCCAAACGGTTACTGTGAATGGTGAGCGCTACAGAGCAATGATCAACGAGTTCTTTTTGCCGCAACTTGATGAATTGGGATTGGAAAACATGTGGTTCCAACAGGACGGTGCCACGGCACACACTGCACGTGCCACAACCGATATGCTGAAGGATGCATTTCCCGGGCGCCTAATCTCCCGTTTTGGCGATTTGCACTGGCCAGCAAGATCGCCTGATTTGACCGCTCCAGACTTATTTTTGTGGGGCTTTTTGAAGTCGCGGGTTTATGTCAACAAGCCTCAGACTCTTGCAGCTCTTAAAGACAATATCCGTCAAGAATGTGAGGACCTATCGCCGGAAGTTTTGGCCAAAGTGATGGAAAATGCCATAAAATGGGCTCAAATGACAATCAACTGTGGCGGCGGCCATTTACATGACATCATATTCTCGACTTGATGTAAAAAAAATTAAAAGACCAAATAAAAATAATCCACAAGAAGAATCAAAGTTTTTCTTCTTTTTTTTAAATGACAGCCAAAAAACATCGGAAGGTTATTTTTGCGCCACCTTGTATTCTATGAGTGTGCATTATTGTAAGCACGCTGCTGAATTGAATAATTCTGATAAAATAGTTGCTGTAGCATTAATTGGAATTAAACTAAATTTAATTTGGATATATTCAGCAACATTTTTAAGACTTTTTCCAAGTGAATTTGCTTTTGTAGAATTTCTGCTGAATTAATCAGTCACAATGCAATAAGTAGTAATGAAAAAGTATGAATTAAATATGATGATGATATGAAGATAAATATGATGATATGTTGATAAATTTATTGATATTGAGAATCCACATACCGTTGAATGGATTTTATTTATGTATTGGGAACTCTTTTTGAGTATTTGTATTGAATTAGGCTTTTGTTTGCACAACAACGAGGGGCTAGCATATATTCTGAGAGTTGATTATTGTAAACATGCTGCTGAATAGACTACTTATGATACAATAAGTTCTTTTTGATAAATTGGAACTAAACGAAATATTTGGGTATGGTCAGCAACATTTTTAAAAAAAAAAGGAATTGTTTTGTTTAAGAACGAGAATGTTGGCGTTAATTATTGTAAGCTAGCTGCTGAATTTACCAATGGTGCTATTATAATTGGCAGTGCACAAATTAGCAGAACATGTTTGGTATTTAGATATATTCAGCAACAATTTTGTAAGTACTTGCATTCAAATGAGCATTTTTTCCACAATAACAAGAAAGATTTGTTATTGAGATTAGCTTCTGGCTGTTAATTGTTGTAAGCCCGTTGCTGAATTAACAATTTACAGCATAATTAATGATAGCGCTCTAGAAAACCCGTAGATTTAAACGCCTTATTCTTAAAGAACCTCATTTCTTAGACATTCGAAACCACAACTATAACTATTAACTAACCATAACTAAACTTAAAATTCTTACCTTGGCTGTGCGGTCGAAGTCAAATCGTGATCCAAAAGCTGTCCCCACTGAGCAATCATTAGTGTAAGCGGTGCTTCACCTTCCCGAGCACCATGCACTAGAAGACTCACAAATCGCGCCGATGACAATGGTCCACCTTCGGCTGATCCTCGTATCGAATCCACTCCATCGCCGTACTCCGGTGGAAGGAATCGATTAAATGGCATCTGCGCTGAACCCCATCTCGGCCTACGTCGATTGTTGCAGGTTCCATCGTGTGTGCGATACCTCTGCGCAGCAGGCATACATGTCGGCGGCTCCCTTGGTGGACATAAGCCTTCTAGCGGTGTTCGCCGGAATGATATCTTTTGTGATTGCGCCTGTCGTCCCAGGATCGTAGTTTCCTTGTAACTGTGGATGAAAAGCAACAGTTCAGTCTCGGTTTCACTTTCAACAAATCCTTACATCTAGGTCACAGAGTTCTACTTAAAGTAACACTATCGTCATCGCATACCTGCACAATCAACGTGCGCACCGACACAGACTGCATAACTAATTAGCACTGTGAGCACATGCGCGCGCGCGCGCACGCCTGCTTTCGATCGCGGACTAAAAGGGTTTCACTACTATTCTCCACTGAAGCCGGAATGAAAACAAATTTTACCAGTCAAGGCATTGCGTTGCGTTGTCGCGATGACGACTCTAGATTTCGACTAAAAGTGAATCGAAAGTCATGAGTGCGCTCGTATTTATAAAAAGCCCAACCGCGCGCACTTGGACAAGAGATTGCGCGCGTCGTCGGTCGCTTCGTGCCGTAGCGTTAGGAGGGAAACCGAAGGAGAAAGTGGGAAATTTAGTTTTCCACCTGATACTTGAGGTTCGAGGTATGGGTACATGTATGCTTGCTGTTGAGCTTGACTGTTTTTGGGATGCTAAATGGTGTGTGTCTGATGGAGGCCTTGAGTTCAAAGTATCTATACGCTGTGGATGCATTTCGTTTTCGTTCTCGATTCGGAACTTGTCAGTCTGGTTCTAATTACACGGAATCTGAAAGTGATGTTTTACACAGAATTGGACTTAATTGCCGAAAATCAGGTTTCTTTCTTTTAGATACATTTTTTCACACTTGTGGATCGACAGTGAAAGTTGCAACTTGAAATTTTTTTTTTTTTGTGGAAATGTGGAAATGTGTAAGTGCGTTCTTGTTTGCTGGTTGATTTGATTTCATTTCACTTTGAAAGAATCCCGCTTACGTGGATGATAAAGCATAAAAGTGGGATCGAGTATCTTTTGTTAAGGCGCAACTGCAGTTGCATTTTAATGTGGATGATGAACGGTATTAAGAGTTGGAAATATTATTTAGAAAACAGACATAATTGCTTATAATCACTTGAATTACATGGAAGTCATTAAAAAATTAAGAGTCACTCTAGTGGGTAAAATTGTATCCATCATCTCTCAACTGTATCTATTCACATTTATCTATACGTAACGATTCATGACATCGAAATTAATTAAGATACGTGACTTTTATTTCCCTCCCCAGCTATTGCATTACATATTGTTTTGTATGTTTAGCACGATTAAGTTATTAAAATATTACACTGCTCGATTGACCTCATTTGCTTTTTGGCGGGTTTACCTGACCACCTCACTCTATTGCTGCTTAGACCTATGCTAACATTTATTAGGGTCTATGTGTTAGAAATTTATCGGAAATAATAATGAAACAGCAAATAGAAATATGAATTGGCTAGCAGATAGGTAAGCTGTTTAGCAATAGGTTTGAGGAAGATTTAGTATCACGAAAAATGGTGGACACTGTATAACCCTAAGTCGGATTAACTGGTGTTGAAATTCTGATGAAATAAAGTTATTGGTTGGAAGGGGTAGTGGTCTAACATGGAGAGCAAATATTATTGGAGTCTTATAATCCCAAAGTTTTTTCGATGGTTAAGCTTAACTTAAGAAGCTTACTGATATGAGCTCCTCCTGATTGTACAATAAATGAAAGATCATCTTGGAGTCCAATTTTTTTGTTTTACATGCGTTTGTCAAATCCAGGAAAAAACAAAAAAATTGCAAGCAACGTTTTATCATCTGTTCATTGACTTCAAGGGTGATAGAGTGATGACCGGATTCGGATTCCGGATTAAATAAGTGACTCAGCAGTGTTACCTAAGACTGTTCTATGAAGCACCAAGTAATGCAGCATTTAGTTTGAAGAAGTTTATCCGAATTTTTCGAAGTTTGCATCTTTTATCGGCTTATCTCGTTTTCAGTAAAATATGATATCAGGTCTTATGAGTATAAGGCACCGTGTCATATGAATCAGAAACTTTTTGGGCGACTTTACATAAAAATGTGTGTGCGAATCATCAGAATACATTATTTTAATGCTTAAACAAAATTTGCGCAAGGTCACAAGTCCACATGTCTAGTTTTGGTATACCGCCCAAACTCGTCCGTTTGTGTAGGATGACGATGGAGAATTCTCGCTGCTCCGTCAGGGTCGGAAACGACCTCACTGACACATACGATACCAAAAAAGGATTTAGGCAAGGCGATGCGCTGTCATGTGACTTCTTCAATCTGATTCTTGAGAGGATTGTGCAAAACTCACGAGCCAACATCAGAAGCACAATTTTCCAAAAATCTGTACAACTACTAGTATACGCCGACGATATTGACATCATTGGTAGGACCCAACGCGATGCCATAGCCACGTTTGCAAGTATAGAGAAGGAAGCGGCAAAAATGGGTTTAGCAGTAAATGAGGGCAAGACGAAGTATATGCTGTCAACACGAAATTACACACAACATCGACGAATTGGACAGAACGTCACCATTGACAGATATAACTTTGAGATAGTACGGGACTTTATCTATCTCGGTTCCGCTATTAACTCTGACAACAACATCTCGTCAGAAGTTAAACGAAGAATTACTCTTGCCAACCGCTGTTTCTTCGGGCTAAGAAGGCAATTCAGTAGTAAAGCCCTCTCTCGAACTACTAAGGAGATCTTATATAAGACAATGATCATCCCAGTCCTGCTCTACGGCGCTGGAGCATGGACCGTCTCAAAAGCGGACGAAGAAATCCTTGGTCGATTTGAGAGGAAAATTCTTCGAAAAATCTTCGGTCCCGTTTGCGTTGACGGGCTATGGAGACGAAGATTCACCCAAGAACTATACGAGCTGTACAGCGACATGCCCCTGGTCAAAAAACTCCGCAATGGACGTTTAAGATGGCTAGGACATGTAGAACGAATGGACACCAATACTCCGGCTCGCAGAGTCTTCGATTCCCAGCCAGACGTCGGACGCAGTAGAGGAAGACCTCGCCTTAAGTGACGCGCACAAATAGAAACCGAACTCAACCAACTTGGAGTGCGCATCTGGAGGCAGTTAGCTAAGGATCGGGCTAATTGGAGAGGCATGTTGGTTGAGGCCCAGGTTCATTCCGGTAAGTAAGTAAGTGAAACTTTTATTTTATTTGATTTCTCTCTATCTCTCTATCGCTCTCTCTCTCTCTATCGATCTCTCTCTATTGATCTCTCTCTATCGCTCTTTCTCTCTCTCTATCGTTCTCTCTCTCTCTGTGTTTACCACATCTACACACGCATAGTGTATATTCAACTCTTTCGAGATGAGTTGAACTGACATATTGACACATTTTACTTTACTTTACTTTTTGACAATTCGCAAGAGCTTGGGTTTATGTGAGAGTTATACGCAACTAAATTTTTTGATTGTTCAAATCACAAAACGCGTATGATGCCGAATTTATTTTTTATATTTTTTACGTTTTTTTTCAGACTTCAATTGGTGAAAAACGTATGCTTGATCAGTATTCAACCTTGTTCTACCGCATAAACTAGGTTTTTTTTTATAATTTACACGTACTCAAGGGGTTATGAATACCCTTTATATGTTACCATAGTACGTGCGTTGGAGAAGGGGAAGAAAGAGAGGATAAGAAAGATTTTGGATGTAGTGGAGACTTAAACTCCATGGGTGGTGTCGTCCGAACTAGCTTCGGGGAGTCACTTTTTCTTGTGTTCGTTAAAAATTTGAAGAAATTCAAGATGGTGTGCATACTTTTAGGTATTACACCGACCTTTTTATTTCTTTTAAATAAAAGTGAAATAGATTTTGGTTGGGATTGAACGCGCAACCTTCCACTCCACAGACGAACACATTACCACTACACCGCGGCCACCCAATTTCAATTTCAATTGAACAATTTCAACTATTTCTTACCCCGAACCTTAGTTCCCAAGCCGAAAAAATTGGTTATATGCCAGTTGAACTTATCCTATTCTCTTCCAATAACCAACAACACGCGGAGTTCCCAAGAGTTCCCATATTTAAGGAACAACCGCGACCGATGCTGCTGGGTTTCCGTGAGCAGACGAAAACCGATACTTTATTTGATCTCTCTTTCGTAACACATTTTCTATTCATTAAATCGAACTCACAACGTCCCAAAATATGTTTCACAAAATCACAAAATCATACAAATATCGCAATTAGTCCCTTTTAGATACAAGATCTCCAGCGTAAAGGTATTCTCTTTGCATTGTGAGCACCTCATAAAATTAAACCAAAGCGCCTCACAGCTGATAAGGAAATCTTTTATCAATATTCTCTGATCGATGCTGAATAAGACTGCATAAATTTTTCCGACACTTCCGGTGGGACAACAATTTTAGGGCTTTCTTTGACCCATGTTGCTCCAATATCTAAAAGTCGTGTAGCGCGGGCTGAATTAAACTATGAATGAATAACTAGCGGCTAAGAAAACTTACACTAAATACATGCTGCGGTAAAATCATTGACAAACTGTTTTGTTTAACAGATCCTCACGATGATTATGGGTTCTTCGCAATCGGTCCCCTTCTACAAGATCTCCAGTGTAAAGGTATTCTCTTTGCATTGTGAGAACCTCATAAAATTTAACCAAAGCTACACGCTCCATCTTTCGTAATGACTCCCAAACATCAATAAAACCAAAGTCAAACATTCAAAAGGCAATCTTGGCCAAAAGAAACGTTATGAAACTGAATACCTACGTCATCAAATCTGAACAAGTCATCCTATCTGAACTTCAATTTGCAGCCACTCTCGTCCAATATGTCCTTTTCAAAGAATCGCAATTTGTATTT